>CM077082.1:54729269-55929269 GCA_039513925.1 Platanthera zijinensis
CCACCACAACCGCGTCCCCGAGACTGCCGACCACACGAGCCGGTGCACTACAACGCACAGAATGGGGGCGAGAGTAGGCCACGGCTGCTGAAGAAGTGTTGGAGAAAGAGACGGAGCATCCGGAGGAGTAACTTTCAGAAGGCATCGA
The DNA here is from genome assembly GCA_039513925.1 of Platanthera zijinensis. NCBI lineage: Eukaryota > Viridiplantae > Streptophyta > Magnoliopsida > Asparagales > Orchidaceae > Platanthera > Platanthera zijinensis. The sequence goes on from CM077082.1 coordinate 54,729,418, forward strand.
GCACATATCGCGAGAGGACGCAGTAACAACGGATGATAGAATATGAGCACGGACACTATGAGAATGTGAGGGAACACGGGTCATCATCATAGCAATCCCCACGCCTCCTTCTGCTGTCGTGGAGTAACCAAGTCCGTGTGGGGGGCTGCTGGGATCCAAGCCTGAACAAGAGTTTTAGCTCGCGCAACAAAGAAGTTATGTCTCCAGTAACACCAGCGTCGGGGGACTGAAGATCAGTAAGAATATAAAACAAGTGTTTAAGACTGTCTTTCCCAGAGTAGAGAGAATGATGATCTGTCTGTTGGATTCGGAGACCAACCTTAGAGGGGGGGGGGGGGTGAATAAGGTTTTATAAATTTCGCTTGAATAAACGGAATCTTAACGTAAACCGCACCACAAGTGAAGATTTAAAACACAAGTATTAAATTCAATAACAATCAATTTCATACAAGTACAAGATGAATGTTTTACAGTACGATCTTCATGACGTCGAAGATCAAAGATGAAGAGAAGAAAACTTTGGGTTTTCTATACCGACCCAAAACCCGGACCGGTTGGCTCTCTCACTTTCTCCCCGAAAGGTCTTAGAGCCGCTCTTCACCTCCACACCCGGAAGGGTCTTAGAGCACCGCTAGATCCCCGATCTAGACGCCCCAAATCCCGAGACGATTTTCCACGGAATCCAACCCGGATTCCGACGACCTTCCCCGGTCGATTTCCCTTACCACTTACAACAATAGAAGAAGAAAAAGATACAAAAAGAGATTACAAAATATATTCGTTAAAGTTTAGGTTCTCCCTCTTGAGAAGTTCTCCGGATAGATCTACGGCCGGTGCTTGTGATCTTCGATGGAAAGCACCCGGTCGCTAGACGTAGACGATGCGAAGCCTTGATCGCCGGAGTTCTTCGATCTCGTACGGGAGGAAGAAGCCTTGCTTTTTCTTTGACGAAGACGAGTAGAACGGACGTAGGAAGACGGCCGAACTTGGTATTCCTGGAGCACTTCGTCAATAATCTCTGGAGGCTTAGGTCTTGAGGAAACGGCGCTGCTTTTTATACATCTTGGAGAAAATAGACTACCGCCTGCGATAACTCTATCGTCGGGCGGTAAGTTCGCGCGTAACGCCTGCCAGCTGTCTCCACACGTCTCCCGAAACGGCAACTATAACTGCTCATTAAGGAAACTGCCGTTTCAAGAGAGCTATCGCCGGGCGGTAATAGTTACCGCGCCCAGTCAGAGCGATAGCGCCATTTCGCCAAATAATTCTACCGCCTGCGATAAGACTATCGCCTGAGCGGTAGGTACCATCGTCGACGATCGTCCCCTTGATGCACGTCGACCGGATACCGCAGGCGGTAGCGTCCTGTCGCCGGGCGGTAGCTTTTGATTGTCGACGATCCTTCCTTAGCTGATAATTGGGCCGTCGACCATCGAACCGATATGCGTCGATCGAGATGGTTACCCGCGCTGCGATAAGGTTATCGCCGGGCGGTAGTAACCTTTTGAAGCTCTTCTCCTTTCCTTTCACCTGTCAGCCTGCACACTCTATCACACAACCAATCTCATCAAATACAAGCAGGGAGTTGATATTCTCAAACCTAAGGAGTGTGAAACCATGTTCCAACACTGTCCACATAGCGTGAGCCGTATCGTGATACATGGCCATACGATAGGGCTCGGTGTCCAGAGAATTGAGAAGCCAAGATTGGACGCGTCCATTGTCACGGATCCACTCATCAGTGGGTTCAGTGGGAGGAGGCTTGTTGAGGTGATGAAGGAGACCTTTAGTTTGTAGCACACGCCGAACTGAGTGCACCCATTCCACAAAATTGTGTTTGTCGCGAAGAGAAATGGTAGTAATGTATAGTTCATCACGAAGCTCAAGAAGAGCAGCACGAGGATAGCCTGGAAGAGTAGACGAATCAGAAGCAGTTGTGGAATCGGAAGCCATCTGACTGAACCACAACTAGGTAAAGTAACCGAGCGACAAGGAAGCACGCGGCAAGCCGAACAGGTCACGTGGCGAATATCAAAGAAGCGGCGAGAACAGCGACTAGAAGGTGTCGCGCAGGCAACAACGGCTAGAAGTGGTTCGCGCGCGAGGCAGCGATCAAAAGAGATCGCGCGGAAAGAAGCGACTAGAAGAGAAACCGGCAAGACCGCGGACAGAGAACGAGGACGCAAAGGAGAGATGTAGTCCGCAATCCGCGACGGCAGACCGTGCTGACCAAACGGATAGAAGAAGTCGTTCGACAAGAAGAGGGAGCAGCGGGTTAGAAGTCCACCAACTCGACAAGAACAGACCGCACAGTAAAACAGACCGCAGCGAGGAGAAAAGGAACCGAGATCCTCCAGCGATAAGATAAGTCGGCAAAGCCGCACACGAGGAGACCGTGGCGACTAGCAAGAAAGGGTCGGCGAGAAGATTACAGCGGCAAGGAGAGCAAGCCGCGAGAAACAGAGGAGAGCGCGCGGGAAGAGCGCAACTAGCAGAGGTCTAGTCGGCAATACCGGAGAACAAAAAAATGGCTATAAGAGAGCTAAGAAGAGGAGGAAGTGGAAGCCACGAGAGAAGCGGAAGTGGGAGACACGGAAGAGGTTAGAGGAGAGGAGAACGCACAAAGGGGTGCGGTTAAAAAGGACAAGCCGGGAAAACAAACCGCACAAGGGTGCGGTAAGGCGGGAAGAGACCGGCGGGTAAACCGAGCGGTAAAGAAAAGGCTAACCGCAAATTCGGACCGGTCCCTCTGATACCATGTAGAAAATAATAGGCAAACTTTGTATATACTTCTTCATATGTCAAATACAAGAGAGAGTACAAATATATAGGAGAAGAGAGGGAGAAAGAATCTTATAGAATAGATGTGAGACTAAAGAAGAAAGAAGAAATGAGCCTATAAATGGGCTTTTACATTGTTTTCCCTTATATCTTCTAACAATAATAACTATATATTTACAACACCTGATCCTTAAATATACAACAACACTCACACTCAAGCCTAGGGGTGCAAGTTGAGTTGAGCCGGCTCAAAAAAAGCTCGACTATAGCTTGAGCCTGTGGAGCTCGAGCTCGAATACAAGCTCGAGCTCGAGCTCATCTAGTGTTGTTCATGAGCTCGCGAGCCGGCTTGCGAGCGTTCTATTTATACATTTTAAAAAAATAATAAAAAAAAATAAGAAAATAAAACTCATGAGCTAAAAAGCTCGCGAGCAGCTCGAGCTTGATAAGTTAGCATTGAGCTCGAGCTCGAGCTGGGATAAATGAGCTCGTCGAGCTCGAGCTCAAAATGAAAAGCTAGAGCTCGAGCTGGAGCTTGGAAATTTTGCCAAGCTCGACTCGAGCTTTACTCGTTTGCACCCCTACTCAAGCCTTTATCCCACTATAGTGGGGTACCTAATCTTTAAATATATAATAAAAAAAAATAATAAAAATTTAAATCAAATTCTTCATAGTTTTAACGAAAAAAAATTAAAACACAGTTTGCTACTATAATTAACAAATAACATCAACTGCATTTATGAGTCACAATTTAAAAAAAAAGACGCGTAAATCTTTTGTTTACTTTACAAAATCATACATCTTTCACAATATGCAGAACGATTTGTCAAATCCAAGTGTATCTACAAACTAGAGTAATAGTTGTATCCATCAAATATCGGGTAGGTACCTGTACCGGAAACATATCCGGTACAGGACCACAGGTACGTGGCCCTCAATGAAGTATCGGTGCTTCATAGGGGGCAGTCGATGAGGGCGAAGTGAACTGGTGATCGTAGATGCGACGGAGACTCTCCGGAGGAATGAGGAGTGCTGTAGGATTGACTAGAGAAGAAGATTGAGGGCTGTTGGGCTGGATATGGCGGGTAAAGAGGGGGAGAAGGTTGTATGGAGATTTGGCTAGGGTTATATGAGAGGGGAGGATAATGATCAGGGGATAAGGTGGCTGTGGGCTGCGGTAATCGGCTGGGGATGTGGCTTATGTAATGGTGGAGTGCCGGAAATGAGGGATCGGTGGGCTGATACTTGTATGATTGAAGGGAGAAGTACTTGACTGGGTTTTAAGTGACTTGGGAGTGAGTGGCAATACTGCAATAGGGGTTTCAGCAGTAAAAGTGGTGGAAGTTGGGAAACAGCAAGCTGCAGCTTTTGGAGGAGGATTTAGGGTGGGGCGGCGGCTAGGGTAGGATTTGGATGGGGAGGCGGCTAGGCTAGGATTTGGATGGGGAGGCGGCTAGGCTAGGATTCGGTGGTGCTGTGGGAGATGGGGAAGGGGCGGCAAGCACTCATGAACAAGGAAAATAAAGATAACTTACCAAGGAAATGGAACCTTGGGATTTCGTGGAGTCTGAAATCGGCACCACGAGAGGTTGCCAGATTTCGGAAAGTCTTCTCCAAAATCTATAATAGCCGTCAAACCAGCCCCCTCTTCCATTAATTATAGAACATGACTAGGGAAACATCTTGGATAGCTATGATTGGGTGTACACTAAAAATAAAACAAACACGTGAAAAATATCAAAACGCCGCTTTAGATACAAATGTAGACTCAAGCGTCCACTGGGTGATACCAAATATGGCAGGTGATCAATCAGCCCCAAACATGCCTCGAAACTCGTGCTCCAATATCTCTTCGATCATTATTCTCCCCGACTTGAAAGAATTTATCTCTTGAAGAATGGAGATGGGTAACCTCTCGGTGTAGAAATCGACATGGCAACTCGGACGTCATCCAAATGTCGTTTCTAAAAGGACAGTCCCTCAAACGAACTCTATATCTCTGTCTATCTGTTCATTGTTGGGCGTGGCAACACACTCATCAGCCACGATTTCAGTAATGATCTTAGAATTTAAATGGTGTGCTGGTAGGTCCGAAGATACCACTGGCAGTGTCAGTGAAACCATAATTGCCTTCCACTAGGGTGAGGCTAAGGAGTAAGATGAAGATGAGACTAAGGCTATAGAAGGTGAGGCACAGGATGGGATCAAGGTACGGGTCTGCATACTCATAGGGTTCAAAGTGAGGTGTCATGTCTTCAACATTAAAATACGAGACGGATACTCATACTCTTAGGGGCATCAAACTCATAGGCTTTCGTTCTGTTCCGTCTCACGATTATGTACGGACTCATTCGCTTAACATTTAACATTTTAGCAGGCCCTTGGGAGGAGCCTCTCAGCACATATTTCGAACCATCGTCTGCTCACTTTCGCAAAATATCTCTCCCACTTGTGTCTATCTACATAATTTTTATAAATTTCATTACTAGATGCAATTATTTGTCGGATTGACTCATCAAATGATGAACAAAGTACTCAACAGACTCATGTAAATGACAAACAAGGAACTCACTAGACCTATGCAAATGAAAAACAAAAGAATCAGCAAACTTGTGAAAATCATGCAAATTCAAACATGATACACTCTCTACGTGGCGGTTCGACAATGAACCGAATGTCTCTAAAATGAGGTGGTCTGTCAGGAGACTCTTAAAGTAGGGTGTAAAAGTATTCATTAAGTGTGCGACGAACACCCAAAGGAATGTGTTTCTTTGGCACTCATATACAACTATATGACTCATCAGGAGGCCCGAAAGCAATATGTAGGAAAATTCGCCGCGAATGTGACGATCCCCAAAATGAATACCCGAGATGGAGACAATAGGATGCAACTATAGAGTGTGTTGAATGTCTCCAAAGAGAAAAATACGCATTTGTTGGGTTAGCAGGCTATGTCCAAGAACTCATCAAGAGTGCAAGGGGTAATAGGGTAGGCTCTCGAAACATCGACAATATCCTACAACGCATGTAATACAAGATTGTAAATATCAAATGTCTACGACAATGTCAGATTGAGTTTTTAAAATCGGAAGTCGGAGACATGTCGGAGATATTTTAAAATATCGGATTTTGATCTTCTAAATAAAAATATAAATATTTATTTATAAGTAAAATAATATGTTCTAAAATTAAAACGTAGCATAATAAGTTTATGAACACCGAGTTATGTATAAAAGGGTAGCTCGGTGCACAAAGCATCCCCACGTAGCTAGGGTCCGGGGAGGGATCTCACCATAAGGGTGAAATGTAGGCAAACCTTACCCAAAATAACATTATAGAGTATCAAAAATAAAATCTTAGTAACACACAATGACTATATTAACAAGTACAAATTGAACTGTTAACAAGCACAAATTGATACTAATAACATGAACAAATTGATACTATTAACAAGTACAAATTGATACTACTAACAAGTACAAATTGATACTACTAACAAGTACAAATTGATACTACTAACAAGTACAAATTAATACATTGTAAAAAAATATTAATATTAGATCATATTTTTATTTAGAAAGCATTAAAATTTACAGCAAATAAAAAAACTAATAGCTAAATAGTTTTGATTGCTTATAGGTTTTTTCATGCTTAACAAGTTTATGTTAAACATATAAAAATAATCAACTAATAAATTGGTTGAAATTTTTAATATTAATAAATTGGTTGAAATTTTTAATATTAATAAATTGGTTGAAATTTTTAATATTTTTTGTAATATGAAATAAGAAAGATATAGTGAGAAATAGTTAAAAATATTGATTATAAGAATAACATATTAAAAGAACGAAACAGAAAGTCCATTCAATTTAAGCATATATAATAAATAAAGATGATTTAAACATAAATAGCTAGCATAATATAAAATAAAATAACAGAAGAAAAGTTCAAAAGTCGTTTCGGCCGATATATCGAAAAATATCGAATAAGTCGGCCTATATTTTACAAAAGGGCAATCTATTTTTTAATGTCATTTTGCCCTCAAAAACAACACTACTCCGGGCTCGCCATATCACTCATGGTTACTCTTTATCAGTGTCATGAAGTCTGGATAAGATTTTATCCCATCGTTAAGTGTCAGATCACTCACGGACAATGAACATCACTCGAGCGTGATAACTCTCTATCGGCAGTCCCACCTTCGTGTCCAAGGGGGAACGAATAGGCACAGGGGTGATCTCAGGTTGGGTTGCTCATGATGAACTAGTCAGGATGCCAGTACACTCGAACTCCGATGAATCTCAATTCTCAAGTATTGTCCATGGTGGATGGCAAGCAAAAATACCTTATCAACAAATTCTAAGCGGTAGAGAGTCAACTCTTGACGGATCTTTGTGTAGAGCGCAAATCAAAATCGGGGCGCGGCCGCAAGTGGATCCTCCAGAATATTACTCTTCACAACAAACTCGTCAAATTGAGTCATAGTAGGCAGTGAACAGAACCTCTTGTCTCAAGGCATAAAAATAATCGAGAAGTTGGCATTTATAGGATGCAAAAAGATATTTCTTTAACTCTCAGTATTTTTTGCCGGTCAAGATATGGGTTTAATACTTTCACGATCCAAAACAATCCAATCATTCATAGCCCGACTCCAAAGCTTCATCTTAGAAAGTCTAACGCAATGCTCTTCAAATATTTCCCCGAAATTAAAACAGTAATCAATGTCTATGATTCGATCCATAAATACATTAGTCGGTCATCAAAGTATGGTGCCTCAAGCCCGAACCTACATGTGATGTCATCCTCGTAACAACTCTTTATGAGGCCTATGATAATCATCGTAGTAGTTGTCATTACAATAATCGAATCCCAACATATGATTGAAACTAACTCTATGAACAAAGGAATAAGGACGAGGGATGATATAAAAGTTAAGATTTTCTTCGGAGGCGCTCCATGAGATCAAGCATAAGTGGGCTCCATATCCTCAAATAAAATAGTGGAATGACGATGACATAAATGATACTCATCTCTATCATCATAAAATCATGTCAAACAATCATTATGACTAGCCATGAATAAAATTTAGACTCCATTACAACAATCACAAATTTAGGTCAAACTAGGCATGAGTCATCTATATAACCTACTACTATATAGCATAAAGATTGGCTCAATCCTTGGGTTATGATAATAAATGTGATGTAGGGTGGAGGTGAATGAGCGGAATCTACAATGCAACCCTAGGTGGGGTGTTAAGGAAATAATTCTTATCTAGCCTTGATGATGTATGCATGCAACAAGTGATTCAACAGTAAATCACAAGTAATAATAAAAGCATAAATCCCATGGAGTTATCGCAAACGAGAGAAGCAAGTAATTCTAACAAGCGGGCAAGTTTGTCTTCCCTCAGTTTCAAGGTCCATTAGCTAAGGTGCAAGCGAATAAACCTCGCACGTCCTGATTAGGCTCAAAAACAAATGTACAATCATGGCAAGACATCAATAAACATATAGATAACCAACTTTGAACAATAATAAAGGAGTTGCTCGGCTCACAACGCATCCCCGTGGAGCGAGGATCCAAGGAAGGGTCCCACCACAAGGGTGAAATGTAGACAAACCTAACCTTTCATTTTTTTTGCAAGAGTCGACTTCCAAGACTCCAACCCGTGATCTGAAGGTCACAAAACAACACCTCAACTGGTGCGCCAAGGCTCCCCTTCAACTTTTGTACAACAATACAACAACACTCAAGTCTTTATCCCACTATAGTGTGATGGGGAACCGAAAGCGATCATTTTATGCGGATCAACGATCGCAGTAGTTTTGTTCCTGTCATTTTTTTATTTCGAATTGTAATTTTATGTATTCATGAGTCGGGGTGATCGACCAATCATAGTTGTTTGTTGTCCCCTATGAATCTATAAATAGAAGGCGAGGGCTCTCATTTTAGGCATTGAAGAATGGAGGATTGAAGCACATTCTTTGGACATTCGGTGTCAAAGCCGTTAATCGGGTGTGAAGCCTTGGATCCCCTTCCCTTGCCACCCACCCCAATTCCTCCCCTTGGCTGGTCGCCCCTTCCTCCCCTCCACTAAAAAAATGCCCCACAAAAACAGCCCCATTTCACCCTTTTCTCCACATCTGGAGATCACTGAAGAACATCTCTGGCCACCTCCGGTGATCCAATATTACTTCCCCTCCAATTTCCCTTCATTTTGTATTTTCCGGCGATCGCAGAAAAACACCTCTGGCGATCGCAGAAAAACACCTCCGGCGACCACCATCACCACCGGTAGAGACCTCCTGCCACCACCCAGCTGGCAGCCACCACCACCACCTACAACAACCTCCCTAACTACCCAACTACCCCACTTCCTCCTCTTTCCTTAATTTTAGGAGACAATCCTAAAATAAAGAAACCCACCCCTTCTCTCCTAACATTAAGGAATTAATTCCTAAACCTAAGCCCAACTTCTCTCCTACTATCCCCTTACATAGCAATCATCCCCTCCACATTTCCCTCCCATTTTCACGTGAAACTACCAACAACCTCTCCCACATTCTCTCCCTCACGTAGAACCACCCATCCTCCCCACAAATGAATCCCTCTCCCCACTCAGGGCCGGCCCCATCCCCTCCCACTCCCATCAATTTAGAAATTAACTCCTAAATTCCAGCCCCCCTCCATTCCCTAAATTCACTCCCAGAAACAAGTCACTCTCCTCCCTCAACTTCACTTTCCCAACGAGCCCCCTCCAACTTCCCCTCCCCTTATACTCATGTGGAGCCACTGAACAACTGACCACCAAACACCCCCAGCCATACTAACTCCCAACTGCCTATTCCCCTCCCCTTCTCTTCACGTGGAGCCATCCTACCCCTCTTCCCTATTAACTGACCCCCAACATCACAGAATACCCCTCTGCCGACCCCCTCACAGCTGCAGGAAACGCATCCCATGCTCTCCAGAATAGGTAACCAGTCCTGAGATTAATTCCAAGACTCCTACCAAGCCTCCCACACCTCCCATACAGCCACCCCACCCACTAGATTGTTGTTCAGCTATGAAGCACCGACACTTCAGAATGCCCAATGTGTCGGTGTCGGACTCTCCGACACTCTCTGACACTCTCCGACACGCGTGTCGGAAGTTCGACATTCGTGTCAGAAGTTCGACACGCGCGTCAGAAGTCCGACATGATGGCTCACGCGAAACTCGCGTGTTCCGCTCAATCGGAGCTAGCTACTCATGGTGAGATGGGAGGCAATTTGTCGTGGAAGTGTAATTTTTGTGAAAAATATTTCATAAGTTCATATACAGGAGTGAGAACGCATTTGTTAATGATTGGTAGAAAAGGAATTGAAAAGTGTGTAAAATTCTTAAGGAGTGATTTATTTGAGATAGAAATACTAGAAGAAGAAGAAGAGGTGAATGTTAGAATAACGAGTCTTGCTCCTAAGAAAGTGTCTTTGCCCCCTTCCAACATTTCAAGTAGTGAAGGTGGATCTACTGGTGGGGTGTGTATTTTCTCTAAAAAAGGAAGATTAAAAGTCGAGAAAATATTTGCTTGAGAATCCATTATTTTTATTGATGATTTATAATGGTAATATGTTAATCTTCTATCATTTTTTTGAACTTTTGTTAAGTTTTACATTTGAATAATTGATGAGTAATATTTAAACATGATGTAGTTTATTTGAATATTTGTTAATTGTTCATTTTTTATTTTTTGTTAAATGTTTTAGGATTTTCATAATTATAAAAAATAAATATTTAATATACGTGTCTCAGCGTGTCGAAATATGGTATTTTTTTAGAATTGGCGTGTCGCGTATCGTGTCGTGTCGCGTGTTGAGTTTCGGTGTCGGTGCAACATAGCTGTCCAGACCTCCAGAATAGCAAACTTTGGTTGCTTATGGTTGAAATCTTCCTCCAACCACCTTCCAAATTGTTGTCCCTGTTTCCGGACAGCCCCAAATGGTTTTTTTGAGTGCTCAAAAAATGTCCCGGCAGCCATCGGAAAAGTCTCTTGCCCTCCCCTTTACAATATTTTGCATAGTTCAAGGTGTGTTGTTATTTCGTTTATCATTGAATCTCGTGATTATTCTCTACTTGTAGAGATAGTCGATTGTAAGATTTGCTTTAGTCATTTTCGTCTTTGTGATTTCCTATTTAAATAGTATTTGTTTCTGCGCACTCTCGCGCTTATACTCCACTAACATATTTTTATATTTGAAAGCTTTGACTTTTTGTGGTCAATCAAATTAATATAGTTTTATAAATATCAATTGTTGCAAGTAACTCATCGGATTCATGCATGGTTGCACGTAGGAGTGTCACTCACTATTTTCTCGTCATATAGGGTCGTCGTGCGACATAGTGGGATCGGCTTTGTACAACAATTACGAAGAAAAATGAATTCAAACAATGAACACTTACAAATGATGGGTCGTGACAAGGGTGAAGTGATCTGGTAATTGTAGATGCAGCAGAGACACGCGCGCCTTGTCTATATTTGTAAAAGTTAGCACATCATTACAGGATACACACGGGAACGCCCCTCTCCCTTGTCTATATCCTAACAGTTACCACATCTTTTAACAAGTATAAAAATACAAACACCTCAAAAGAAATAGAAAAATCATAATTTCTTTTTAGACTAAAAGGCCAAACCACATGATTAAAAAAACATAAAACATGGAAAACAGAATAAAGCAGAATACACACGAAAAAGGCAGAAGAAAATAAGTTATAATAGTTGAGACTTGAGAGACACCTCACCATTAAGACTTTGGGAAACAAAATGCTAAAGAAGCCAACGGATCCTTGGGAGTACACAAGAAACGCACACTCCTCAACAAATGAGAACCTTTATAAAGATATTGAAACAAGAAACTTGTGTGCAAGAGGAACACCGCCGACTCGAGAGTGCAAAGGGGAAACCCTACTTTTGAATGGAAGTTCAAAATCAAGGGATGTTATCACTCATCCATGCATCTTGGATACAATCCAGATAATCTTGAATGGGAAATAGATATCAAGTACTTATCCATGATCGTGTTTGTTTCGGCATAGGACTAATTCCTCCACCAAACTTGTCTCCCACAAGTATATCTCCGGCCAATTTTCTCGCTCACATGTTAGAACATCATTTATGCTAATTTTTATTTGGTCTTAAAGTTCAGAGCATGCTTGCCTGAATTCGCATTTTAACTTATTTGTCGTCAATTGGAAAAAAACGCCCGTGTTCATCTTTTTTTACGTGCTTGTGGAAGAGTTATTTCATATTGTTAATTACACCCGATTGCGAGGCTCATATGCATGTTTGTGAGAGCATAGTTAATTATCGCTCATACATACTCGTGAAAATCTTTCTGGCGATGCATATTAAAAAACAAACTTGAAACTATTAATTTAAAATTTGAATCAAGAACTTCGGCCTATATCAGTTTGGTATCAGAGGAGGTTGATTTACGCTTATTGTAAATCAGGCGATCCGTCTTTTAAAAAAAAAATTATCTCCTAAGTGCGAGTTTTAAAAAAAAATTATATATCATACAAATAAAAAATGGGACTTCAGTTTTTGGACTATATTAGAAAGATATCAAAGAGTATCTTTGGGAATATGCTGAAACAATTAAATGCCTCAAATTTACTGTCATTAAAAGCCCTGTGAATCAAGCGATCCTTATTTAAGAAAAAAGTTAATTAGTTATAATCATCATTTTAATAAAAAAAAATCTTCAAATGTTTCTAAAAATGAGTCTAAGTTAATTATAACAATAAATTTATTTTTATTTTTAAAAAAACTATTTTTACTCGAGATCTTTATTTAGAAAATAAAGTAATTCGAATATTAAAAAAAAAACTGAATTTTGACTCATAAAATTTCACTCATTGTAATATTTAAGTATATACAACAACAACACTCAAGCCTTTATCCCACTATAGTGGGGTCGGCTATATGGATCCTTTGTCGTCATTGTGCTCTATCTTTTGTCATAATCTCATTAATGCCTAAGTACACCATGTCTTTTCTTATAGTTTCATACCAAGTCTTTATTGGTCTACCCCTCCCTCGTTTAACATGTCTAATGACTAGACTCTCGCAACACCTAGCAGGTGCCTCTAATGGTGTCCTTTGTACGTGTCCAAACCATCTTAGTCGAGCTTCTCTCATCTTCTCTGCAATTGGTGTTACTCATGTCTTATCCCTAATAAATTCATTCCTAATTTTATCCGTTCTCATGTGTCCACACATCCACCTAAGCATTCTCATCTCCACAACTCCCATTTTTTGCTCATGTACACAATTCACTGCCCAACACACAAAACCATAGAGCATCGTTGGTCTAATTGCAGTACGGTAAAACTTGCCCTTAGTTTTAATGGTACTTTACGATCACATAAGATCTCTGACGCGCCTCTCCACTTCAATCAACCCGCTTGGATTATATGTGTCACATCTTTATCAATAGTTCAATACCTCCATCTTTTTGAACTATCGACCAAGATATTTAAAACACTCACTACGGGAAATATCTTGATCACCCAACTTAATAACGAAGTCATCTGTCCTTCTTGCACTGTTAAATTTAAGCTTCATATACTATGTCTTTGTTCTACTCAACCCTTCTTTTCTAAAGTGTCTCGCCAAGATTCAAGTTTTGTGTTTACACCCTCGCGTGTCTCATCCACCAAAACAATAGCATCCGCAAACAATAAACACCAAGGTATTGTTTGTTGGATATGTACGGTGAACTCATCTAAGATAAGGGTAAATAGATAGGGGCTTAAAGCTGAACCTTGATGTAAGCCAACAGTGAATGAGAATTCTTGCGTTAATCCTCCAGATGTCCTAACCCTTGTCACTGAATTTGTATATATATCTTTGATTACATCAGTGTAAGATACATTTACATCTTTCTTTTCTAAGACTCTCTATAAGATCTCTCTTGGAACTCTATCACAAGCCTTCTCAAGATCGATAAACATCATATGCAAATCTTGATTTCTTTCTTGGTAATTGTCAACGAGTCTCCTCAAGAGATGTATAGCTTCCATGGTCGACCTCCCTGGCATGAATCCAAAATGATTCTTCGAGATATTAGTCTCATGTCTTACTCTTCTTTCTATTACTCGTTCCCATAGTTTCATGGTATGACTCATCAATTTAATTCCACTGTAATTAACACGATTTTGTATATCTCGGTTGTTCTTATACAAAGGTATCAAAATAAATTCTCGTCATTGGTCTGACATCCTCTTTAACTTCAGTATCTTATCAAAAAAACATATAAGCCACAAAATTCCTTCCTTCCCAAGACATGTCCATACAACGATGGTATGTCGTTTGGCCCAACCGTTTTTCCATTTTTCATCTTCCTTAAGACATCATTTACCTCTGATACTTGAATTTTACGATATAACGTTATATTCATATACTTCTCTGATTTACATAACTTTTCAAGATCAATTCATTGTCTTTTGTTTCATTATAGAGTTGATAAAAATATCTTTTTCATCGCTCTTTAATATCTACATCATCTGTCAAAACTGTATCTATTTTATCCTTTTTGCATTTTACTTAACATAAATCTCTTGTCTTTCTTTTTCTAGCTCGAACAATTTTATATATGTCACGCTCTCCATCTTTGGTATCTAGTCGCTTATAAAAATTTTCATAAGTTTGACTTCTTATTTTACTTACTGCATGTTTAGCTTCTTTTTTGGCGACTTTATAACTGGCTAAATTTTCATCATTCCTACAAGCGTATGGTGATTTATAGCTGGTCCTTTTTGCCCTCACTTTGTCTTGCACTTCCTCTTTCCACCACCAAGATGTTTTATTTGGGGACGCACGACCTTTTGTACATTCTTTTCACTTATCATTAAATGTGAAGACGCAACTTCTTGTGAGACACTAGAATCAACATAAGGGTCATTAACTAGTTGTTACATAACTGTTGTCTTGAAAACAACCTATTTTTTCATCTTCAAGTTCCACCACTGAATTTTAGGTAACATTTTTGTTTGTGTCTTAAATTTATTATATTTAATTTATACATCTAACACCACTAACCTATGTTGGGTTGTTAAACTTTCTCCTTGTATGACTTTACAATCCTCACAAATAATTTTATCCATTTTGTGAGTCATAAAATAATCAATTTGAGACTTATTTGGTCCGCTTTTAAACATAATAACATGTTCTTCTCTCTTTATGAAAAGGTATTTGTCACAATTAGCTCATGTACTACTGCTCAAATAAAGTAATGCGAAAAAAAAAAATGAAAGATCTCAAGGATCATTCAGAAAGTAGTGCGAGAGATTTAAATACTCAAATAAAAGAATTATAAAAATGATAGAATCTCTCGACACATATATCACATGTCATAATAGGGTTACATGCCTCATATAGTAACTCGTACTCTCCTATGCACATAGGGCGATCATTTTAGCTAACAAATGAAGAGAATCTTAATCTTAGGCGACTAGAACCCACACATCCAAATGATTTTGACTGATATTTAGGACCCGAGGATTGTCTAGACTGATGTCATAATATTTCATGAGTTGGAGATTGGAGTCAGATACCCTTGGGTATGCAAGTAGACTTTGCAACTCGTTGACTTAAGGGACTCACATTGACTAGTGGAAACACCGAAACAACTAGAACACATGTGAGATAAGTTATGGTTGCCTCCCGTAACTACCTAAGCTGAGTTTAAAACGGAGTTGCTCAAGCATTATGTCTCCCACGACTACCTCCAATCTTTATATCGTAGATTCCATAATCTACAACAGAGAGGTTTGTCGGTTGATGAGTACAATAATAAATTTATAGTCCTTCAGTCTAAACTAGATATTCAGGAGCGTTATGAGATGATTGTATCACGTTACCTACACGGGTTACACTACTCCATTAGAGATCAGCTAGAGTTGCACACCTACCACGATTTAGATGAAGTTTCTAATATGACCCATAGAGTGGAGTTTGAACTTAGGTCTACTTAAAGACCTCCTTTTAACCTTATCATTTCCCCCACTAGTATGAACATAGATTCCCCTAATCTTATTACCCATACAAGCACATTAACACTCCCTTCAATGGAGGAGTTTCCTCCTGACCCCCAGCTCCAGGAAGAAGAGTATTTCCCTCCTCGTCCTATTACTTATTTACCTCAATAAAAATGGTGAACCCACTTGCCTACATTGAATCACAACTTTTAGTTGTTGAATATCTTCCTGAACATCTGCTCCAAGAAGAACTTATTGATGACATTGTTGCAGTCAATGCATTTCCTGATTCACCTAGGCCAGTGTAGTCTCCTACACCTAAGCACATAAACATTATGTTTAACGTTCACTGCCTACCCCTAAGCCCGTAGACATTATGTTTAACGTTCACTCACCCTTAACACGAGAGTCACCACCGTAAATTGACTTTGTATTTGGTGAACGCATGCTTGGTCCACTTCACCACCCGCTGAATTTAGGCAAACATATTGAATATGACAATCACTTGCCCATGGTACAAGAATCAACACAAAATGTTGATTTTATAATTGGAGATCGTCCATTTAAGTCATTACATTATCCTACAAAGTCCATTTAAGTCATTACATTATCCTACAAATATAAACTTGTCTGACGAGCTCTATTGTCAAATAAGCGATATTTTAATAAAAATTATTGCAATAAAAATAGAGAAAACTCCAGAAAAATTCACTACAAATAAGGATACACACTTTAAAGGTTTTCTTTGAAAAATTTTAAATAATAAATTTGAGATCAGTTTTAAATTTGTAGCGTTGGTCAGATTCTATCAAGTAATATGTTTGGGGTAGTTGATCTTGGTCTAGAAGACGCTCGTATGAGTCTGGCGGGAGAGTGTTCGATGTGACATGATCTAATGATTCCTCAAGTCAAGTTTACTTGCTTTCTACCCCGTTTTTTTTGATCCCCACTTGTCCCCACTTTGTCATGCTCGTCTCGTTGTTGCTCTGATTTTTACTAATCATATAAATATTATGCACCATGGGCAAGTGAGATTATGACAGAAGATAGGGCACAATGGCGACAAAGGATCCATATAGCCGACTCCATTATAGTGGGATAAAGGCTTGAGTGTTGTTGTGTTGTTATTTAAATATTATGCATAAAATTATAACTACAGTTTGCGAGCACATTCGGAAAACTATAATTCTATGATTGATTTTATTACCGAGCATATAGTTTTCCAAAGGAGATTGATTTCCTGCATTTTTCAAAAAAAGGAGTTTACTAACAGGTCATGGGTTGCAGCAAAGGATTCTTCATTTGCCTCACTACCTACTACAACCCAAAGCATGATAGTAGCTGAGCTGTTTCAAATCGACATTTTGACACTTTAGTAGCAGGTCACATCAAAGTCTCGATGGGGTCGAGCTCTTTCAACCCCGAGAGAATTGATGCAACCTGCGTCGTATCACCACACTTCAATTTATTTTATTCGCATATGTATCACGCATGGCCATCGCACAAATTTATCTCTTGTATTTTAGTGCACATTATTTGCACTCATGTTTTATTTTGCACACGTCACTCACACACGTTCATACGACTTATTGGCGTGACCAACCAATAAGATCATGAATAAAATGATCTGTCAAATCAAGTAATAAGATAATTATGGCAAGCAAGCAATGAAATTAAAATATTTTATTAAGATATTATCTTGAAATAAAACAAGTATCATAACATTAATGCTAAGATAATATTCAATGAGAAAATAAATTATAAAAGGTATTCATTCTATATGTTGGTAATGATATTGTTGGGTACATTCTATATTCTCTGAGTTGTAAGCCTGATTTATAAAGGCTGAGGTAGAGTTCTAGAGGGACCAGAGGTAGGTGATTTGTGTGGGATCACTGAGGTGTAAGACTTGTATAGTCTGAGGTAGGGTTCTTGAGAGACCTGAGGTAGGAGATTAGATGTTGGTCTGAGGTGTAGGTTTCTGGAAAGAAACAGAGTTTGTAAGATCTGTTGATCTGAGTTAAAGAGGAGGAGATATAACCTTATCTAGCACATTGCAAGTGAGGAAGAAAGGGGGAAAGTGGATGTACCCTACTATCCTAGATAAGGGAACCACTATAAAATCTCTGTGTTCTGTAAATTGCTTGTGTTGTGTTCTTGTGAATGTTTATTTTCAAATATCTGTTAAACCTTTAGTATAAGTGACAAAGAAATTTAAAAGACACTTATTCACCCCCCCCCCCCTCTAGGTGATTAACTACTCATAGATTTATCTTTCAGATATGTAGAGAAAGGCCTCAAAGCTTGTATATACTTCTTGAATGAATAGTTACAAGTATGAATACACTTATATAGGAGAAGAATGAGAAGAGAAATCCTAAATACAAGATGTGGGACTAATACATGGAGAGAGAAAAGAGAGAAAACATGGGCCCTTAATTGGGCTTTTCTAACACTCCCCCGCAAGCTGGAGCGTACAAGTCGTAAGCACCAAGCTTGGATAAAAACTGATAGTATAGAGGCCTGGAGAGAGCTTTTGTCAGGATATCCGCAACTTGGTCTTTAGCAGGAACATGCTCCAAATCTATCTTCTTTGACTGTACCTTTTCCCGGATAAAGTGACAATCAACTTCGATATGCTTTGTGCGTTCGTGAAACACCGGATTCTTGGCAATATGGATTGCTGCCTGACTGTCACAAAATAAGATAGTCGGTGATGAGAGACGAACACCCAAGTCTCCCAAAAGGCTCTCAAGCCAGGTTAGCTCGAAAGCAACCGCAGCCATAGCCCGGTACTCGGCTTCAGCAGAAGAGCGTGCAACCACAGATTGTTTCTTGCTACGCCATGTTATGAGATGACCACCAAAGTAAATGCAGAACCCCGTAGTGGAGCGCCTATCATCGATAGATCCTGCATAGTCAGCGTCAGAGTAAGCGACGAGTGATAGAGATGTGGATGGCTTATACACAAGTCCTTGTCCGGGGGCGATCTTGAGATATCGAAGGATGCGCTCGACCGCTTGAAGATGAGATGTCCGAGGAGCGTGCATGAACCGACTCACAACTCCTACAGCAAATGAGATGTCCGGTCGAGTCACCGTAAGGTAGATCAGTTTCCCAACCAAGCGTCTGTAATATTCCGGATTTGTAAGCAGCTTGTCAGAGTCAGAACTATGGGCCGAGAGCATGTGATTGGCGTCCATAGGAGTCTCCACAGGTTTGCATCCAGAATAGCATGCATCATGAAGGAGGTCCATACAGTACTTCCTTTGAGATAACACAAGACCATCAGAGCGTCGTGCGACCTCGAGCCCAAGAAAATACCGAACGTTGCCCAGATCTTTGGTCTGAAAGGCGGAATTTAACTGTTCCTTGATCTGTTGTATTCCTGCCGTGTCGTTGCCAGTAATCAAGATATCGTCAACGTAGACCAGAAGGATCACAGTTCCGGTTGACCGGTGGCGGGTAAAGAGGGAAAAATCAACCGAGCTCCGAGTGAAGCCACTAGTACAGACCACTTTACTGAATTTTTCAAACCACGCTCGTGGGGACTGTTTGAGACCATAAATGGATTTCCGAAGGTGACATACCAAAGACTCCCCCGTGGTCTCAAACCCGGGAGGTTGCTGTATATAAACTGTCTCGTGCAGATCGCCGTTGAGGAAGGCATTCTTAATATCCAACTGATAGAGCGGCCAGTGACGATGAACTGCCAAGGAAAGGACGCGGACCGTGTTCAATTTGGCCACTGGAGAGAAAGTTTCCTCATAATCAAGGCCATGTTGCTGAGTAAAGTCCCGGGCCACGAGGCGGGCCTTCAGGCGGTCAACAGTGTCATCCGCCGCATGCTTGACAACAAAGACCCATTTGCAGCTCACAGAGGTATGACCAGGAGGAAGAGGTACCAGATCCCAGGTCTGGTTCGCCCAAAGAGCCCGCATTTCATCTTCCATGGCTGCCCGCCACCCGGGATGTGTAAGCGCCTCCTGCACAGAGTTAGGAATAGAAATAGAGGAAAGAGAGGTGGCAAAGGCATAAAGAGGTGGTGCCAGCCGATGGAGAGAGACGTAGTTGGCCAAGGGATGAGCTGTAGAGACGGGAGCCGGATCTGTCGGAGCCGAGGTATCGCTGGTAGCGGGGAGCTGGTGCACGGGAGTATCCTTGGATGGACGTCGAGAGTAGACCCGGATAAGAGGTGGAGGAACCCGAGGAAGAGCTGGTGGAGAGGAGGAGGAAGAGGGTAGAGACGATGGCGTGACTGGTGCGGCAGGCCGGGGAAGAGGTGGAGCAGAAGACGAGGTGGGGCAAGGCAAGTGGAAGGGCTGGTGTTCGCAGAAGGTGACATCTGCAGAAACAACCAGTCGACCATCAGAAGGAGAGTAGCAGACATATCCCTTTTGAGTCCGGGAGTATCCAACAAACATATACTTGGCAGCCCGAGGAGCAAGCTTGTCGGAAGGAGGGCCAAGATGGTGGACATAGCACACACACCCGAAGACCCGTGGTGTGAGAGAGGTGGGGTTGGTGGAGGGAGAGAGAAGTTGGAGTGGTGAGGCAAAATTCAGCACAGAGGAGGGGAGACGGTTAATAAGATGACAGGCTGTGGAGACGGCAAAATTCCAATATTCGATCGGAACATGCATTTGGAACATCAGGGAGCGGGCAACATCGAGAAGATGGCGATTTTTCCGTTCGGCGACCCCGTTTTGCTGAGGGGTATAGGCACAGGAAGTTTGATGGATGATACCGAACTCGGTGCAAAGAGTAGAGAAGGCACGCCCGGTATATTCGCGAGCATTGTCGGTGAGGATGACCCGAAGGGGGGTGTCGAATTGCGTACGCATCTCAGTCAAAAAAGCACGAAACACAGAAGTAAGTTCAGTACGATCATGTAGTAAATAAAGCCATGTAGTACGCAAGTAGTCATCGATGAACGTGACAAAATAACGATAACCAAAAATACTGGGGACACGATAAGGACCCCATACATCAGAATGTACTAAAGAGAGAGGAGTACTACTCCTGGTACAAGTAGGGGGAAAGGAAGAGCGATGTTGTTTGCCGTATATACAAGATTCACAAGAGAACTCCTGCAGAGGTACATCAGGAAGAGCCCGCTTGAGAATCGGTAGGGGGGCATGCCCAAGGCGGCGATGCCAATCGACCGTGGAGATAGCAGATAGAGTAGTAGGTGGGATGTCCAAGATATAGAGCCCGTTCAACAGCTGCCCTTTACCAATGTACTCCGGGTGCGACGATCCTGTATAAGGAAAGAAGAAGGTAAAAAAGTTATGCAACAATCAAGGTCGTGGGTGAGACGACTAACAGAAAGTAAGTTGAAAGGGGAGCCCGGAACATGCAGAACCGAGGAAAGAGAGAGAGTCGGAGTAAGCTGAAGAGCAGCGGTGCCAGAGACAGGAAGGGTATCACCGTTGGCCACAGTGATGCAAAGGGGGTGAGGCGTCAGTTGGTACTTGGTGGGCTTCTGGGAAGTGATATGGTGAGTGGCCCCGGAATCAACGATCCAGCAGGGACTATGAGAGAGACAGGTTATACCTTCCGCAGAAAAGGATGCGACGGAGCCGGAGGAGCGGGTGAGAGCACCTTGAAGCTGTTGGAGTTGGGTGCGAAGCTCAGCAATATCCTGGCGGGTAGTGGAAGCCAGATCGGGGGCAGACGGCTCAGTGGGAGGAGCAGCAGTGGTAGTAGCAGTAAGATGAGGGGGCAGGCCGTGCTTGCGGTAACAAGTAGCTTCAAGATGATTATCGCGGCCACAGTAAGTGCATTTCATTGAAGACCGACCACCACGTCCGCGTCCCCGAGACGGTGGCCGCCCCCCCCCCCCGAGTGGAAGATCCACGAGTAGGAGGGTTCGGAAGGAGAGGTTGCTGAAGAAGAGCTGGGGCAAAATCATGAGGAGCCTCCGAGGGAGGCGTGACTTTGAGCAGCATAGAGCATACATCCGACAGTGAAGGAGTTGTGGCGGAGGATAGGATCTGAGCCCGAATACTATGTAGGTGGGGAGGAACTCGGGACATCATCATGGCGATGGCGACAGCTTCTTTCTGGTTGCGTTGAGTGGTGAGATCGGTAGTAGGAGGCTGATGCTGAATCCAAGCCTCTGCCAAACTCTTGGCTTTAGCCACGAAGGAGAGCATATCACCAGAGCACCCGGGGTAAGATTCTGAAGATCGGAAATAATATCATACAGATGTTGTAGGCTGTCATGACCAGAGTAAAAGGCGTGAAGCTCCTCCCACATGGATTTAGCCGTATCATGATACATTGCCATCCGGTAGGGTTCAGGATCCATAGAGTTGAGAAGCCAGGACTGGACCCGACCATCGTCGCGAAGCCAGTCATCGGAGGGTGCAGTCGGAGGGGCCCGGGTCAAGTGGTGAAGAAGTCCCTTTGTCTGCAGAACACGGCGAACCGAGTGAACCCATTCAACAAAGTTCCTTTTGCCAGTGAGGGAGATAGTTGTAATCCGTAATTCATCACGAAGTTCGGAAGCCGAGGCAGCTGCGCGGGCTGGCGGCGCAGAAGTAGCAGCAGAGGTATCGGACGCCATGCGCGGCCAGCAGAAGAGGCCGGGCGGTTAGAAGAGGAGTGCCGTGCGGGTAGCAGAGAAAGGGCCGGGAGGCAAGAAATATAGAAGTCGCACGGTCTCGGCGGACACGCCAGCGACCAGGAGATCGCGACCAAATGCGACAAGATAGCAGCAGAAAGGCGAGGCCGCAGCGAGAAGCGAGGAGTAAGCAGGTCGCTACAGGCCGCAGGCGAGTAGCGAGGAGGAAGGACTGCAGCGGATAGAAAGAGATCGCGCGGCGAGCAGGAGAGGCAGGTCGCTGCGAGCAGCGATCAGCGAGCAGCGAGACGTCGCAGCGGAGAGAGAGAGACCGCACGGCGAGCAGGAGAAATAGGTCGTTGCGAGCAGCGACTAGCGAGCAGGGAGAAGCCGCAGCGGATAGAGAGAGACCGCGCGGTGAGCAGGAGAAACAGGTCGTTGCGAGCAGCGACTAGCGAGCAGGAAGAAGCCGCAGCGGATAGAGAAAGACCGCGCGGTGAGCAGGAGAAACAGGTCGTTGCGAGCAGCGACTAGCGAGCAGGGAGAAGCCGCAGCGGATAGAGAGAGACCGCGCGGTGAGCAGGAGAGGCAGGTCGCAGCGAGCAGCGATCCAAAAAAACAGGGAGAGGCCGCAGCGGATAGAAAGAGTCCGCGCGGGAAGAGAAGGGGAGAGAAAGTGGTCCCACGTGAGAGAGAGGAGTATAAAAAGAGGGGAGGGGGAAGGAGGAGGTGGAGTCCACGAAAGAAACAGAGGGGTGGGGAGGAAGCGGATAGAGAAGACCAAGCCGCAGGAGTCCGCGGGAAGGAGAGACCGCGCGGACAACCGGTTAGGAGAAAAGACCGGTTGCGGTGAGGAGAAGAAAAACGGGTAGGCCGGATACCGTGGGAGGAGACCGGTTTCCCTCTGATACCATGTAGAGAAAGGCCTCAAAGCTTGTATATACTTCTTGAATGAATAGTTACAAGTATGAATACACTTATATAGGAGAAGAATGAGAAGAGAAATCCTAAATACAAGATGTGGGACTAATACATGGAGAGAGAAAAAAGAGAAAACATGGGCCCTTAATTGGGCTTTTCTAACAAGATATATATCAAAAATTCTTTGCCTTTCCAAAAGACAACCTTTCCACATATTAATTTCATATAAAAACAAAGCCCACTTTTCCAGCAAATCAAAATAAAACCTTCCTTGAAATTTCATCCTTTAAAATACCATTCACATGTCCATTTAAATCAGCCAAGGACAAACGAAGCAGAGAAATTTCTTTCTCTGTTTCGAAAGCCCGGCCTAACCATCCAATGTGCATCACCTCCACCTTGCTCCAGTTGACCGACGTCCTTCATCAGCTCTAAAGTCGGCGCCTCCCTCGCCTTAGGGTCCCGGAGCCCATCTTCTCTGGTCCTGTCGTTCTCAATGACTACATCTCCGGATCCGTCGACCTGCTACAAGATCTCGCCGATCTCCCCCATTTTCATCCAAGGAGCCACCTCCACAGTCATTTGCCTCTGTGGGATGCGACGATCGACCCCCTTCCCCCTTCCAGCGATAGCTGCAGGCAGGCTCGTCGTCTCAGTCAACTCCAGATCCAATTCCTCCATCGGCACACCGTTCACAGTTGCCCCTTTTTTATTCCAGCAAAATAATGTTTGTTTCGGCCTAGGACTGATTCCGACGCCATACTCATCCGCCCACGGGTATGTCTCAAGTCAATTTCCTCGCCCACAACATGTTCGAATATCATTTATGCTTATTTAAATTTGGTATTAAAGTTCAGAGCTTCCTTGCCCTAATTCGCATTTTTACTTATTTCTCATCAATTTGAAAAAACATTCTCGTTCATATTTTGTTCATGTGCTTGTAGAAGAGTTATTTCATATTGTTAATTATGCCCAATTGTGAGGCTCATATGTGTGTTTGTGAGAGCGTAATTGATTATCGCTTATACTTGTAAAAATCTCTCTAGCGATGCATATTTAAAATTGAACTTGAAAATATTGTTAATTACGCCTAATTGCGTGGCTCATATGCATGCTTGTGAGAGCGTAGATGCATAATTAAAAATGAACTCAAAACACTGAATTTAAAATTTGGATTGAGAACTTTGGCATACAACAACAGCATATCCAACAACACACATTTAATAGCTTGAGGCCCAATTTATCCTTATGTGGTCCCACAATATGCACAAAGGAAACACATCCAAAAAATTTAGAAGGTAGACTGTATAACAAGAAATTTGGAAATAGAAGTTTTAAAGGATGTTTCCCCTCCTAAGTATCAGATGTCACCAGATTAATTAGGTAGACATAAGTGAAAACTCCTTCCCACAGTCCCTAAGATACATGCATCTCTTGTAATAAATAATGAGTAGTTTGGATAATGTGACAATTTTTTCTTCCTGCAACTTCATTCTGTTGAAGAGTCCCAGGACATGAAGTTTAAAAGATAATGTCATGGTCACCCAGGAACCGCTGAAGTTCCCCACTTATAAATTCACCTCCATTGTCACTCCTAAAATTTTAAATTTGAGTGTCAAACTAGGTCTGCACATTGTGGTAGAATAACCAAAATATATCATACACATCACTCTTCTTTTTCATAATAGTGAACGTCATTCCACAGAGCAAATTGGAGAAGTCTAAACATCGGATTACAACAACAACACTCAAGCCTTTATCCCACTATAGTGGGGTCGGCTATAAGGATCCTTTGTCGCCATTGTGCCCTATCTTTTGTCATAATCTCAATAATGCCTAAGTGCATCATATCTTTCCGTATATTTTTCATGCCAACTCTTTATTGGTCTACACCTCCCACGTTTAACATGCCTAGTGACTAGACTCTCACAACGCCTACCAGGTGCCTCTAATGGTCTCCTTTGTACGTGTCCAAACCATCTAAGTCGAGCTTCTCTCCTCATCTCTGCAATTGGTGTTACTCCTGTCTTAAACCTGATACTTTCATTCCTAATTTTATCCAGTCTCGTGTTGTCCACACATCCACCTAAGCATTCTCATCTCTGCAACTCTCATTTTTTGCTCATGTACACAATTCACTGCCCAACACTCGGAACCATAGAGCATCACTGGTCTAATTGCAGTATGGTAAAACTTTTCCTTGAGTTTTAATGGTACTTTACGATCACATAAGATCTCTGACGTGCCTCTCCACTTCAACCAACCCGCTTGGATTCTGTGTCACATCTTTATCAATACCTCCGTCTTTTTGAATTATCGATTCAAGATACTTAAAACATTCACTACGGGAAATATCTTGATCACCCAACTTAATAACGACGTCATCCGTCCTTGTACTGCTAAATTTAAGCTCCATATACTCTGTCTTTGCCTTGCTCAACCTAAAACCCTTCTTTTCTAAAGTGTCTCGCCAAGATTCAAGTTTTGTGTTTACACCCTCGCGCGTCTCATCAACCAAAATGATATCATCCGCAAACAATAAACACCAAGGTATTGCTTGTTGGATATGTCTGGTAAGCTCATCAAAGATAAGGTTAAAGAGATAAGGGCTTAAAGCTGAACCTTGATGTAAGCCAACAGTGATACGGAATTCCTATGTTAATCCTCCAGATGTCCTCACCCTTGTCACTGAATTTATATATATATATATATATATATATATATATATATATATATATATATATCTTTAATTATATCACTATATGATACATTTATAACTTTCTTTTCCAAGACTCTCCATAAGATCTCTCTTGGAACTCAATCATAAGCCTTCTCAAGATCAATAAACAGCATATGCAAATCTTGTTTTCTTTCTCGGTAGTTGTCAATGAGTCTCCTCGAGAGATGTATAAAGTCCATGGTCGACCTCCTTGACATGAATCCAAATTGATTCTCCGAGATGTTAGTCTCCCGTCTTACTTTTCTTTCTATTACTCGCTCCCGTAATTTCATGGTATGACTCATCAATTTAATTCCTCTGTAATTAACACAATTTTGTATATCTCATTTATTCTTATACAAAGATACTAAGATACTTTCTCTTCATTGATCTGACATTTGTTTTGACTTCAATATCTTATTGAAAAAACATGTAAGTCATAAAATTCTTTCATTCCCTAAACATTTTCAAACTTCGATGGGAATATCGTCTGTCTCAACCGTCTTTCCATTTTTCATCTTTTTTAGAGCATCATTTACCTCTAATACTTGAATTTTACGATAAAACGTTCTATTTTTATACTCCTCCGATTTACTTAATTATTTCAAGTACAATTCATTGTCTTTTGTTTCATTATAAAGTTGATAAAAGTATCTTTTTCATCGCTAATTAATATTGACATCATCCGTCAAAACTGTATTTGTCTCATCTTTTATGCATTTTACTTGACTTAAATCTCTTGTCTTCATTTCTCTAACTCGAACAATTTTATATATGTGACACTCTTCATATTTGGTATCTAGTCACTTATAAAATTCTTCATAAGTTTGACATCTTGCTTTACTTACTGCACGTTTAGCTTCTTTTTGGCGACTTTATACCTGGCTAAGTTTTTGTCATTCCTACAAGCGTAGAGTGATTTATAACTGATCTTTTTTGCCCTCACTTTATTTTGCACTTCCTCTTTCTCCTACCAAGATTCTTTATTTGGGGGCGCATGACCTTTTGATACTCCAAGTACATTCTTTCTACTTATCCCTAAATGGGAAGACATAACTTCTCATTAAACACTAGGATCAACATAAAGGTCATCAACTAGTTGTTCCAAAACTGTTGCCTTGAAAGCAACCTGCTTTTCCATTTTCAAGTTGCACCACCAAATTTTTTGCAACATTTTTGTTCTTATCCTAAATTTATTATATTTAATTTGTACATCTAACACCATCAATCTATATTGTGTTATCAAACTTTCTCCTGTATGACTTTGCAATCCTTACAAATCATTTTATCTATTTTGCGAGTCATAAAATAATCAATTTGTGACTTATTTGGTCCGCTTTTAAACGTAATTAAATGTTCTTCTCTCTTTGTAAAAAATATATTTGACACAATTAGATCATGTGCTACAGCAAAGTCTAAAATGGTTCGTTCTTTTTCATTTCATTTTTCATATCCAAATCCTTCATGAACGGCTGTATAATCTATATTTTCTTTCTCTATATGTCCATTTAAGTCTCCTCCTATGAAAATATTATCTCTTTGTAGGATTTCTCTTACTAGATCATCTAAGGCTTTGTTTGAGAAATCGGCATCGGTTTAAAAGAGAGTAGTTTTAAAACTGCGAAATGAAATTTTAAAACTGTATTTTCAAAACTGTATTTTCAAAACTGAGAATAACGTTTAGGTAACTTCTCTTTATAGTCTGTAGTCCGTTTCAAAACGTATTTATTATTTTCAAGCATTAAAAACTTCCTATTAAAATTTTCAATTAAAAATTCCCTCAATATAAAATATTTCTTATAATAAAATTTCTTATAATAAAATTTTCTAACGATAAAATTTCCTTGCTAAAATATTTATAAGGAAATTTTCGAATGATAAAATTTTTAAGTATCACGGACGGGAAAAATTTATCATTAAGAAATTTTATTATAAGGAAAATTTTACATTACTATTCATCATCTTCATGCTTCACGGTCGGGAAAAGTTTTCCTTATAACTTTAAAATTGTCCTTATCTGCAGATGATGATCAGAGAGTTCCACGGCAGATGAGACAGCCGCCAAGCTCCTTCCACGGACGATAGAAGTTCGGTGGAGGCCACATATGTCGGTTTTTCTTGCTACAGGCCATGATCTGAGAGTTTCACGAACTTTAGAAGAGGGAGAGTGCGTGAAAACGACGAACGGAGGGAGCGGCTGGTGCTCAATCCGCCAGCCTCAAAACGACTGTTTTGAGTCTTTTCAGAATCGTCTTTAGAAAACGGGCCTTCCCAAACACCTCTCTGGCTTCCGGCATCGTTTTAAACCGGCCAAAACGGTGTCGGACTGGTTTCTCAAACACAGCCTAAGTCTTCTCAAAATTACGTTTTAATAGCTTCACTTAATTCTACTTGTGGCGTGTAAGCACTGATCATATTAATAGTTTTCTTTCTTATGATCAATTTAAGAGACAATATTCTATCACATTTTTAACTTACCTCAACAACTTCATCCTTTCAAGTAGTATCCACAATAATACCCACTTCACTGTTTGTTTTATTTTTCCCTGCGTATCATAATTTAAAACCTGAATTATCTAAAATTTTGACTTTCTGACTCACTCATCTAGTCTCTTATAGACATAAAATATTTATCCTTCTCCTAATCATCGTTTCCACTACTTTCATCGCTTTTCTCATTAGCATACCTATATTCTAACTTCCAAACCTAAGTCGATCACAACCTAAGTCGATCACAAATCCTATGACATACCTCCCTAGGACGTCTAATATGTGAAGATTTTTGCCTATTTAACACTACACCCAAGTCCTCTTGGAGGCGCAGCGGTCCTTGTCAAGACGCCGCATTCGGACCATACGACGATGACTCTTGCATATTTAACACTACACTCAAGTCCTGGAGATGCAGCGGTCCTTGCCAAGACGCCGCATTCGGACCATGCGACGCGTTCATTAAGGGGAACAACCTAGCTTTTGCACAATTTGTCAAATGATCCATATTCATAAGGGTGACTAAATTTTTCGCTGGTCGTCTACCTAACACAACCCTCACCATTTTTCATCTGGACTTGGGACCAGCTAAACATCGGAATATATCAAATTAAAACATTTAACACTCCGACTGCTAGGAGCATAATTGGTTCAATAAAATTTTTCAAATTCACAAGATTGACAGTAATCCAAGTTTCAGCCACATTAAAAGAGCTAGGAAAAGTAAACTTCAAGGTCTTCAAACTAACGTGCTCAAATTTTTTAAGTCACAACATCAATCGATCAGTACTTGAAGATTTCCGAGCACCAAAAGAAAGACTAGTGTCCATAACATAAACTCCACCTGACTCATGTTCACCACCAATCATTTTCTCATTCGCCAGATCCTCAAAAACACAGTGAAAAGAAAAGAAGGTGATGGAATAATTCAGTTCTTTAGTTAAACTGCTCAAAGAAAATAGGTTGGTAAGAAATGATGGAATAATAACAACAAATTTAAGGTAGATATTGGGTGAGATTTGATAACCCTTTTACCAGTCACCGAAGCAGAAGATCATCAGCAAGTCTAACACTGTCAGATGCAAGGGAGACAAAAGTAATCCCACTTGAAGATACTATCATATGGTCAGAAGCTCCTGAGTAAATGATCCATGGATTAAGCGGATTCATAGCAAATAGAGAGGTAGTTTTAACATGAGCAACAATACCAAATATATCAGTAACAAAGGCCTACCAACACTGGCCTTCTGATCTTTAGCTTCAAGGTCAAACTTTCATTTTTTGCCATTAGATGACATGTATTCTCCAATGTGGCATACAAAGTCGTTTGTGATCTCACATACTTTCCATCAGTGTCACGACTCCAACCCGGAGGAACCAGGTTGGGATCTACGTTATTAAAGGCATGCCACAGGCGCCAGGCACACAACTTCCGCCTCTGCCAGGCAGAGATGGGCGCTAGGCAGAGACAGGCGATGTGCCTGAGAAGGACATGAGGAACACCCAAGGTGCACCTAGTCTTCACTGAATTTTAGGGAATTTGGCGCCCAATTCGCCGAATTCCAGTAAATTTGGAGCCCATTTCAATGAATTCCAGCGAATTGGGAGTCCAATTCGATAAATTCCAGCGAATTGGGCGCCCAATTCAATGATTTCCAGCGAATTGGGCATCCAATTCGCTGAATTGTTTTTTTTCATTTTGAGCCTCGTGTGCCTCAGGCGCGCACCTATGCCTTGCGCCTAGGCTCCAAGACCCATTTGCGCCTCGGTATGTCTTGCGCCTTTAATAACATAGGTTGGGATGCACGTCCAAAAACTTATCTTTCCCATGCCCCTTCGTCCCACACTCGGGACATTTCATCTTACTCTCTTCATGTTTTATGTTTCTAGTGTTCCACTTCCTTGGTTCACCTAAAGGGGCAGATTTCTCATATCTCACATGCACATTAGTATGAAGAGAGTTCATACGAGTAGATTATCCTCGAATGTAATGGGAAACAATCTCCAAATCAGGTATAGAATCACTTCCTAACATCTGAACTCTTTAGAATTCAAGCTCTGAAGGGAGGCCAGAAAGCATTTCAAAAACCCTGCATTGCATAAGTTCAGTTTTGTAATATTCAATGGTCCGAATAGCAGAGTATTAATCATTTTCTACACATTTATATGTCATTTTATTGTAATACTCCTTGAAGTCATTCATACCCGTCATATGTATCTATTTAGTTTGAAGTTAATAAATTCTTGCCAAGTCTTTTTTTTAGAATAATTTTGTTCAATTAATTACCACATTTCCTTAACAGTCTGAGAAAAAAAATTGGCATGCAATCTTGGGTTCCATAGAGTTCACAAGTCAATTGATCAAAGTAAGAATCTCACCTTCCCATTCCTCGTAAGAGGTGTCAGTCATTCTTAGAGGCGGAACGGATCATGTAATAAACGCAAGTCGTCAATGGCTCCCAAAGAATATCTGTATAGACTGGGCCCAGAGGAGGTAGTTCCTCCCATTCAGTTTGAAGTGAGTCACACCATGAGTGAATCCACATTTGAACTTCTTCCACTATAGTATTTAAATTGATCAACAGCCCCTTCAGGGACATTCACACCCTTTAGTCTGTGCCCCATTATATCTTAAAAGAAGGAGTACCTCAACCGAGAAGAAGAGGGTTGGATGGCGAAAGCAGGATGAAAAAGAAAGGTTAAAGTTGGATGAATAAAGGCATGGATGCAGAGAAACAACCGCAAGGAACTCTGGATGCAGGAAAACTCCCTCTAGTAATGATCGTCAAAAGTTCAACGCACACCGCTGTCAGGAGGTCGATGACAGAGAAGAAACCAGACAAGAAATCGACAACACCATTCGATAGGAACTGCCATTGAACAAACCTGATCAAGCGAGACATAGGAGAAAAACTTCGGTGAGACGCAGCCGATGGGAAGGGACGCGAAGACGCGAGGCAGCGAGACGATCGCTGAAACAAGCAAATCCAATGACTTGGAGCCTTGAGGTCGACAGGGCCAAGGATATTATTGCTCTAATACCATGTTGAGAGAACGAACCATTAGGTTTTTCTCGTTCCATTTTCTCAAATCCTATCTTCTGATTGGTTCACCCACGAGTTAATACACCCAGCAAGGAAATAGTCACCTCTACGGTCAGTCTAAGGCAGCTTCAGCTTGTCATCTAACATATAACAAAAGCTACACATTAACAAGTGAAAAAATAACATAACTACTCAGCATCGACCATACCATTTGCTGATATTGAACTATGGATGTAAGAAGATGTTTCAAATAATACTTGCAAGCACTCCAAATCATTCCTATTATAATAGGCTAAGAAGTAAGAATATGCATTCAGGAAAAAAAACTCAAGCTGTCTAATTTTAAAATGGCAACGCTGCACGAAAAATATAGATCCACTATAGTTATAATATAAAGAACTGGCCGAGGAAATATAAACAAAAAGAATTTTAGAAATGCTAGTTATAAAAGGTGAAAAATAGAAAAAGAAAATGATTAAAAAGGATGCAAGATGGCTGTTAGCAAAACAAAATGTTGCCCATGGCATGAAAAAATTCTGAATTATTTTATGTCAACATGTAAAATAAGATCCCCACGCAACTATATCATCAAAAGCAAGAAACATGTTGCTATAACCCATAAAAATCAAATAGATCATAGAAACATTGAAATTAAAACAATGGCAATTGAAAAACTATATGATATAATGCATCATGGCGAAACTATATGAAGCTTAAAATTAAACAATAGCAAGAAAAATCAGTTCTTAATCAGAAATTAAAAAAGAGAGAAACAACAAGAGTGAACCTCGTTGATGGCAAGGACTTGACCGTTGGTCTTCTTCACCTTCTTCAGTTTTCTCAGGAAATACCTAATTTGAGAATAGACAAAAAAACAAATGTATATAGATATGATCAAAGTATCCCCAAAAAACCTGAGGTTAAATTTGAAGGGAGGCCGCTACCAAAACTTGGATTTCGCTCTAACTTCATTAGTAGCCCATAGCTTCATGCGGTAAATCTTGGGATGCTCTTCCTTTGTGGTCGGAAGGGCACGGCCTACAACTTGATACTGATGAAACTACGACAATCAAAAGAGAAAAAGTTCAATTTCTATTACAATAGAACGCAATCTGTAATTTTCTCCCCCTTACCCTAAAAATGCCCATTGCTTCTAAAGTACTGCAAGTTGATCCCGCTGCTGCAAAAAACAAAACAAAAAAAACATACAAAGTGAAGATAACATTCACATTGAGGACTTGAAGAAGATTAGGAAGAGAAGACGATGAATACTCTGATAATCGACTCTGAGACCTGAAAAGGAAGAAACTTATAAGGCTTTGTTGATCAAAAAAGAGCTGTCAGAAATGAAGTTTAAAAAAAGAGTTGTTTTGGAAAAAAGGAATTTGCAGTGAAAAATTGTTTTTCTAAAATAGAATTTGTAGAGCTGTTTGAAAAGCAGAACATAAAAACTATTTGATAAAACTGGAGTTTTGAAAAATATTATTTTTTAAATTTTCTACGGTTTCTTTTCTTCCCCTATTCACCCTCCCTTGGGCAAACATCAGGCATTATAACTCTGCAATTATTCAGCTCTCCCCGCTCTCAAACACTGGAAACATCACAAATTGCTCCTATAATTCTCCCCATTGCCCACATAAACATTCAATAACTTTGTAATCTCCGCTACACCTTTATTGTTAACTGCTATTATAATTGTTCCTTTGATACGTACGTAGAATTATCGTGTAAATTCTATTGCCTAAACTCCATCAATTTCCTGAATCTGCAGGTGCCCTTCCCCTCCTCCCTTCAAGCACACTCAAGTACCCATCCCTACCCTCAAAACCACCAACAATCTCACGACACTCTTATAACTGCCAACCGCCTACCCTGCCTTCTCCAGAATCACTCCAAAATCCCTTCCCAGACAACCAATTACAGCATGCCCTTACTGGAATCCTGAATTAGTTTGTGGAATCACAACAAAGTCACTATCCATACATCTGCAAAGCTAAAGATTTGAGAAGAAAATTGCTGGAAGAGCTGAACAAAGAAGATGCACAATTTTTTTTTTCCAACATAGCTTGATGCATCTCATCGTACACCACGCAGCATAACTTGTCGGCAAAGAAAGAGCTGCCACTTACCGGTGGCTGGATGCTGACCTTGTTCGCCGCACAAATGGTGTTGATGGGTTGGGTTGAGAGGAGTTGGGCGGATCTAGTGGAGCCTTGAAGCGTGGATATCGAACTGAAGTTTGCGAACAAATCAGAGCGAGAGGGGCGAGCAGCGGCGAGAGGAACAACACTCGTGGAGAAATCAGAGCGTGAGCAAGACGGGAGAGCGGCGACGAGAAGCCAGCCGAGAGGAAGAGCGAGACGCGGGGGGTCAGAACCGCACGAAACAGAGGCGTGAGCTGTGTTTCATTTTTGACCTAGGGCTGGACTGTTATCCCCAAATTTAATACTATTCGCAAATTCTTATTATTCGCAGTTCCAAAGAGAGGTAAATGTGCTATTCGTAAAAATTATTGTTATTAATAAATCAATAAAAAAAAATTTAAAAATAAAAAATATATGAATTGATGCGTAATATCCATATGATCATAAGTAGTAAGTATTACTAGCTCAAAATAAAGAAATTTGCATAAAAAGATGTATGTAACTTATATCAAAAAACAATGAAGCCTCCTACATAAAAAACAATGAAGCCTCTTACATCAAAAACAATGAAGCCTACATCAAAAAACTATGAAGACTACATCAAAATATTATGCAAGTAACTCGAAATATTTCTCATCCAGCTTCATTCATGCAAGTAATTGTATTTGAAGTTCACTATTGGTTTTTTGAAAATGAAGCATATTTAAACAGAAAAAAAAAAAAACTTACAATCTTTTTTCCAGTCCAAATGGCTAATAAAAAAAGAGCAGCCATCACTGGACTTTTAATAAAAAGAAGAATTATGTGCATAGATGATGCCAAAAAAACTCAATTTCATATTGCTTATGCTCCAAAACATGAACCACAATGTCTCATTATGTTCTAGCCTTCCATCATGTCTCTGTAAGGGATTTTCAATAAAAATCATAATACATCAAAATTACTAAACAGAACAATTTAATGAGCCTTAACATACCTCAAAATTACTAATCATCCAAATTGACTATCTCCTCTTGCGTGTTGTCTTGCCTTTGTGAGTTATCCAATCTTGAAATTATTATATCTTTCCATGATTTTGTAATAGGATCCCGATACTTTCTCCAAGGTGAGACAAGACGTGGCAATGGACACCTATCGCGCAACAGCAAGTGTTCTAAATGATTATCATCTATAAATCTCATGCATACTATTCTTGGGCTAGACGACGGTCTAGTATTTAAGGGAAGAAATGTGAGACTTTGAATTATAGAAAGCTGAATTAATGCTATATTGTAGCGAGATGACACCACAAGCCCCATATTTGGCATTGACATCCATTTGTCTGGTGGTGCCGGTATTTGAGCACAATCAAGAGATGCTAAAAACATTCAAATCTTGAGAAACCAAAAATATTTTTGTACATGTTCTCCTTAATTTGCAGTTCCTTGGCCAGGTCTAACCTCACTCGCGCCCAATTTTCCCCCATATCCATAGCCTGGCTAATCACTCGATAGCCACAATGCTCGTCACCAAGAACATTAATTAACACTACAATGTGATTTGCAATATATACCGGCATTTGCCTACATACATCAACATAAAATTGCTGGGTAATAGTAAGCGTAGGCTTCCGTAGTAAGGAGCTTGTTCTCTTTCTAGCCATCATTTTTTTCTTTGGATGTTTAGGCTTATCTTCCTCATTCATTAAAACATACTCAAAGTGTGAAGGATTTCTTTTAGTAGACCTAGGATCCTCACTTAGTTTCTTGTAGGCTCCCTTTGGTCTACCCTTCAACTTTAATGGTATTTTTGGTTTGATTGTTTGAGATGAGGTTGATCCATAATTTCATGAAGCTTCCTTTTTTTATTTCTTCCTTTTGTTTTGCACTTGCAGTATTGAATCGTCGGCTTATCCCTTCAAATGCAGCAGAAATGTCTTTAGGTTGATCTATATTAATATTTTCTTTTAATGATAAGAGCCTCCAATGTATGTGGATCATGCATAATGGAAAGGCTAAGGACTAAGTAATATATGTCACCAACTCGTGAGCGCACGGCAAACCCATTGAAAGTCTTGTCATACGTGTGTTATAACGTCTCCATCCGTTACATGACATATAATAGAAGGTCCGGTCGGGGCCCCACACTATATGCCACAAATAGGTGGCGGGGTTACAGGTTAATACCAAAACTATGTGCATCCTAACTCAGAGCATACTAACGGAAGCTTTAACGTTTTTTGAACTCAACTCATTTGAATGTCCACAATATATAAACCACCATTTATATATAACAGCACAGGAAAGTCACTTTCTACAAAAGTTATGGCATTAAGGTCTTACAGTTAATGTTCACAAGTGTGGATTACAAACATCGACACGCAAGTCGTCCACACATGAAAGCAGTAAACTTTTCTTCATTATTAGGCCTTCAAGGGCCAGCATAGCAGTAGCAGCAAGGGCTTCAGCCCACTATTTTCCACTCGGCTCTCCAGCACCTGCATGGGGATAATCCACCGCAACGGTGGTAAGCAAGGCAAGGGTCAACATTCAGCTGACCTATTTATAACGACCCTACCCCATTCCCCGGGCAGTGGTATTTTCACAAGCAGATATATCACAAGATGTGCATTCACGCACAATCAATATATCACAAACGTCGACCACGCAGTCCGACGCTCTGTGCACTCAGGGCACATTATCGATGTACCGAAAAACCAGGGTCCCACCACCGTTCTCAGGTCTCAAACCCAACGGTAAACTTTGAGCATTCATGCTCCACGGCCCACGACCAGAGAGTTTAGTCTTGTTGGCGAACAACCCAAGACTCTCGTTATGTGATCCTAACGAAGCCAATAACTTAGGCACTCAAGTAAGACAACCATAATGCGGATACAGTTCAGCCATTGTCTGTTGCTCAAATCATTGTTCAATGTCTAGACTGACGCGAGTCGGCTTCCCTTTGTCCGTTCGGCTCACTGGCCTATAAGAGCGCATAGCTCACAATAGCCACAACGTACCCAAAGGACTGGCTTAACAATCACGGGTTGACTAGGAGCTATCGCCAGCAACAACCACTATCGCCTGGCGTTAGCGACAGAACACCTTTTTGTACCCAACCCAAACTATATCTGAACCAACCATCCAGAAAATCCTGCAGCCACCTACAGCGCCAGAAACACTATACTTTCATAGCATACCGCACATGCACTTCGAGGGTATTTTCCTGGAATTCCACTCCATTACTTCCTGCTACTCCACTTCACAGGCACAACCCACCGACTCCACAAAATACTCATTTATACGCGGAGACTTCTCCAGTTCGCAAAATAAAACATCACCAATCCAGACCAATCTGTCCAGATGGGCTTTACATAGTATGCATATTCCGTACTATACATTTCCAGATCTATATGCAAACCTTATTGGGGATTTCAAAAATCAACCCAAGGGAAATCCCTCACCATTCCACCTTTTGGTGGGGGAAATCCATGCATATGCCAAAATAAGGACTTCACATGTCCAAGGAGGAAGATTGTTACCCTTAACGTTCTCTTTGGAGCCATGACACAACTTTTCTACGCGGATGGAAATGATCGCCTCACTTTCTCCTTCGTGATTATAGCTTCGGCTCTTGATTCCGTCGACGAGATCTTCTCCAGCAACTCAACAAATCCATTAAAACCCTAGCACCAGCTAAGAGTTCTCCACTCCAGAACTCGGGAAGTAAGGAAGAGAAAGAGAGAAAGGAAATAATGATTTCTGGAATCTCCTCTACAGATAAGGCCTCGGGTTTTACCCCAAATACATGATTTCTTCTCATCAAAATAAAGCAACGGCTCGGGTTTGAGCTGAAAAGTCAATCATCGCGTAATGGCCGCACACCAGCCACCTAATACGAGTCGCGACGTCGGCGCCACCTCATTTCGACAATTCGTCGAATGGAGCCCGAGTTCGTCGAATTGGCCATAACATTCATCGAGCTCTGCTCGACGCGTCGTCGAGCTCTGCTCGACGCGTCGTCGAGCTCTGCTCGACGCGTCGTCGAGCTCTGCTCGACGCGTCGTCGAGCTCTGCTCGACTTATAGCCTGTTATGATTAACTTCTTTTGTTGTGTTACAACGCTCCCCTCCTTGTAGAAAATTTGTCCCGAAATTTGATACAGCGTGCAGCAACCAACAAAAAATATGTTACAACATATATTTTTTGTATAAAAAAAAAATGTTATACCAGTTTAGACAAACAACTCGGGAAATTCAGCACGCATGGTCTGCTCCCGCTCCCACATTAGCTCCTCACGGCCACAATTGTCCCACCGGACCTTGTCCATCCCGATTGTCTTGTTCCGCAGCTGCTTAACCACCATATCCCGATTGTCTTGTTACTTGAGCTAGATCTTTCACGGCTTTTCGAAGTATTGAGATATGAAACACATCATGCAATCCACTCAATTTTGTCGAAAGAGCTAGCCGATAGGCAGCTTCGCCAACTCGTTCCACCACTTCAAACAGGCCAAGATACCTTGGACACAGCTTTTTCAAGCGCTGAATCCTGGATACGCCTTTGAATGGCTTAATTTTTAAGTATACCCACTCGCCAACTACAAATTCTATGTTTCGGTGTTTAGCGTTGTAATACTTTGTCTACCTATCTTGGGCTATCAATAGCCTCTCCCGAATAGTGTGTATCGTCAAATTCGCCTCTTCGACTTCCTTATGCTTATATAACTTATATTCGTCTATTTCCGCCCAAGCTAAGGGTGTACGACATTTTCTACCATACAAAGCTTCAAACGGTATCATATTTATGCTAGCTTGATAACTATTATTGTAGGCAAACTCTATCATATAGAGATGGTCTTCCCACCTCTTCCCAAAATCCAAGGCGCACATTCAGAGTATGTCCTCCATCGTTCTGTTGGTCCTCTCAGTCTGGCCATCCATTTGTGGATGAAAGGTCATACTGTACGTTAATTTTGTCCCCAATAATTGATGGATTAGCCTCATCATTCAAAATGAAGTGCCCATCTCGATCACTCACGATGTAACAGGGAACACCGTGTAATCATACTAGTTGTTCAACATAAAGCTTAGCCAAGACTTCCACAGAATCGTCCCTCTTATTCGGAATGAAGTGAGCCACTTTAGTCAACCAGTCTATGATCACCCAAACTGAATCGTTACCGCATTGAGATCTCGGCAAACCGTGCACGAAATCCATTGAACTATCATCAAACTTCCATTCCAGAATAGGTAGTGACTTCAGGAAACGTCCAGGCTTCTGGCATTCAGCTTTCACTAAGGCACAGGTCTGATATTTAGCCACATAGTGTGCGATGTCTTTCTTTAAACCCGGCCACCAGAATAGCTTTTTCATGCCTTTGTACATTTTTGTGCTCCCTGGGTGAATTGAATATTTTGTGAAGTGCGCTTCATACAATAATTCATCTCTTAGTTTACCCATATTTGGGACGCACAAACAACCATCCTTTCGCAAAAGGCCGTCATCCCAGGAGTATTGGTCATTTGACCCATCCACTGCATAGCATTGCAAACTTGCATCAAGTTCCGTTGCTCGTCGAACCCTGTCTGCAAGGTCGTATTGTACCTCTGTCTAGTTCAAGCATGCATTTGCTGTGGAATTCTTGTTAACACAAGAAATCTCTAAAGCTTCCAACTCCTGGATCATGCGCTCATCATGCACCTGCAACCAAGTTGCCCTTGCCAAAGTCTTACGAATCAAGGCATCTGCGATGACGTTTCCCTTCCCGGGAGTATAATGAATCTGGAAGGTATAGTCCCCAAGGAACTCCATCCACCTACGTTGTCGCATGTTGAGATCCTTCTGATCCAATAGATACTTTAGGCTTTTATGGTCCATGAATATATCCACCTTCACGCCATATAAATAATGACGCCACAGTTTCAGTGCAAAAATCACCGCCGCCAACTCCAAGTCGTGGACGGGATAGTTCCGCTAATGCACTTTCAACTGGCGTGAGTCATAAGCTATCACTTTTCCAAACTGAAGAAGAATGCCTAAGCCGCTCCCTGACGCATCACTATAGATTCAAAGCCATCCGACCCACATGGTGACGTCAAGATTGGCGTCGTGGTCAAGCGACTCTTCAGCTCTTCAAAAGCTCGCGCGCACTCCGGCGTCCAAACGAACTTTTGATCCTTCCTCGTTAATGTGGAAGAGGCAAAGTGATCAGTGAGAAGTTTTCTACAAAATGTCTGTAGTAGCCCGCCAGTCCAAGGAAACCCCTGACTTCAGCCACCGAAGACAGCGCCGGCCACTCCCGTATGGCTCTTATCTTTGAAGGATCCACCGCAATGCCCTCTCCACTCACCACATGGTCAAGAAAAGACACTAACGACAGCCATAATTCACACTTTGAGAACTTGGCATAGAGCTTATTTCTCCTCAGGGTGTACAACACCATCCGTAAATGGTTCGCATGATCTTCTTCGGATTGAGAGTACACCAAGATGTCATCGATGAAGATGATCACAAATAAATCAAAGTACTCTCTAAAAGTGCGGTGAATTAAGTCCATGAACACCGATGGCACATTACATAGCCCAAACGACATTATAGTGAACTCATAATGACCGTAGCGTGTTCCAAACGCTGTCTTGGGAATGTCACCTTCCCGAATCCGCAACTGGTAGTAGCCAGATTTCAAATAAAGCTTTGAGTATACCATTGACCCAGCCAGTTGATCGAACAATTCATTAATTCGAGGTATTGGATACTTGTTCTTCTCTGTCAGCTTGTTCAATTAACGATAGTCGATACACAATCGCAGACTACCGTCCTTCTTTTTCACAAAGAGAATAGGTGCGCTCCAAGGTGACATACTTGGGCGTATATAAACCTATTCCAGCAACTCTTGCATTTGAACTTTCAATTCCGCCATTTCCTTTGGCGCTATACAATATGGGGAGCGGGCTACATGTTTTGCACCTGGCACTAACTCAATAGAGAAATCAATCTCCTGCTGTGGTGGTAACCCTGAAAGCTCCTTCGGAAACACATCAACAAACTTCGAAATAATCAGAACATCACTCACACTATCTTTTGGCTCAACAGCTTGAATAAGCGTGAAGAACAACTCCGCGCCTTTCCTAACAGCATGGATGACTTGGAGAGCAGACATCAAGATCCTGTTCGCTCCTCGCATACCAGCGAATTTAGTCTCAAGCTCGGTATTTTGTCCCAGTGTAATCTCCTTTGAATTTCAATTAATAAAGGCATGCTGCTCCGAGATCCAGTCCATACCAAAGATCACATCAAATTCCGATATCAGCAGCACAGATGCGTCCAATCTAAAATCTTGACTTCCTATCCGTACCTCCACAAAGCAAGTCCTATCCGCATGCATCACACATCCGTTCGGTAACAACACCTTCGCACTATCTGCTGTCATACGAATCGACACTCCGACCTGTGACACGAAGTCCACAGATCGAAATGAATACGAAGCACCCGTATC
The DNA here is from genome assembly GCA_039513925.1 of Platanthera zijinensis. Taxonomy (NCBI): domain Eukaryota; kingdom Viridiplantae; phylum Streptophyta; class Magnoliopsida; order Asparagales; family Orchidaceae; genus Platanthera; species Platanthera zijinensis. Next base: position 54,770,587 of record CM077082.1, read on the forward strand.
AAACAGTGCTCTCGTCGGATAGTCCTGAATCAGGACAAAGCCTAAGACAAACACATCATACATAATCTACACGCAAGGTATGAAGTATCAAAGGCAATATCAAAGTATCTTAACTCGTACCTGTGACGACGCCACTTTGCTTTATGGACTCCTATTGGCCAAGATTATATACTCGGGGCTGTGCCTGGGATGCAGAGGACTCCACCACTGTTTTTCCCTTTTCAACATATGACGCTCCTGTCTTCTTCTCACTTTTTGGCGGACCAACCTGACAGTCACGGGCTAGATGACCCACCTTACCACAAGTATAGCAAGCATGAGGGTCTTGCCTAGAAGTTGCTCTAGATGCAATACTCGAGGGAGCCTGTGTAGAAGAGTTATATCTCTTACCCCATTTCCTTCGGTAGTTTGTTTTTCCCGGGTACGACACTTTGAACTCGGGCTTTGTCATAGCCAAGTCCCTCTTGCCTTATACCCACTTCATTTCCTTCTCCAACGCACGAGCCGTATCAAACAATGCTTGAAACCCCTGGTTCACTGAACTCGAGAGCAGGAATCTCAACTCATCCCACAATCCTTCGTAGAACCTATTGGTTTTACGCTCTTTGTCAGCAAAGATAGATCCCACATAACATCCCAACCCGGTAAACTCATGTAAGTAGGTGTCAACACTACTTTCTCCCTGAGTTAGACGCTTGAACTCATTTTCCATGGCTATACGTTGAGCCGATGGCACATGCTTTGCCAAGAACAGTCTCGAAAACTCCTCGATCGAGACTTCCGTTAGTTGGCTGCCCGCTAAGTGGTTCAACTCTATCTCGTCACACCATAGCCGAGCCTCTCCTTCTAACAAGAAGGTGGTCAAGGTGACTTTCTGTTCTTCCTCCGTCCTTATCGCTGTCAATATTTGCTTGACGCGCGTCAACCAATCCTCCGCCTGCATTGGGGATCCCACACCCGTAAATGTAGGAGAATTGAAGCTCATAAACTGCTTCAACTGCCTTTCAGCTGCTCGAGGATCAACAACAGCCTCAACAGGTTCTGGCCTCACACCAACCTGTTCTGGCACCAATGCAGGATGCGCCTGACCAGTAGGCTGTGCATAAATCATTGCAAACTGCACTTTAGCAACTAAACGTACGGTCTCCGTAGAAGGAGGAGGTGTAGGCACCTCAGCTGGTGCCACACTCTCATCAGAACCCTGGGGCTCAGACTGCCCCACACCACTTCGAGTCACCTATACGTGTAAAAGACATACTTTAACGACTAGGCAAAAGCAACAACAATATAGAAGGAACACGCAGGTTCCTCAAACAGATGTATTTGCACTCCTTAGTGAATATTCTTGAGTTAATTTATGTTATAACAGGTCGCACTTACACGTGCTCGCCACCCCACAAAAGAATTCTGCAACGAATTCGAAGGAAGAAGACCAAAAGCAGCTGATACAAAATTATAACGTCTTCATCCGTTACATGACATATAATAGAAGGTCCGACCGGGGCCCAACACTATATGCCACAAACAGGTGGCGGGGTTACAGGTTAATACCAAACTATGCGCATTCTAAATCAGAGCATGATAACGGAAGCTTTAACGTTATTTGAACTCAACTCATTTGAATGTCCATAATATATAAACCACCATTTATATATAACAGCACATGGATGTCTCTTTCTACAAAATTTATGGCATTAAGGCCTTACAGTTAATGTTCACAAGTGTGGATTACAAACATCGACACGCAGGTCGGTCAAACATGAAAGCAGTAAACTTTTCTTCATTAGGCCTTCAAGGGCCAACATAGCAGCAGCAGCAAGGGCTTCAGCCCACTATTTTCCACTCGGCTCTCCAGCACCTACATGGGGACAATCCACCACAATGGTGGTAAACAAGGCAATGGTCAGCATTCAGCAGACCCATTTATAACGACCCTACCCCTTTCTCGGGGCAGTGGTATTTTCACAAGCAGATATATTATAAGATGTGCACTCACGCACAATCAATATATCACAAACGTCGACCACACGGTCCAATGCCCCGTGCACTCAGGGCACAATATCGATGTACTGAAAAACCAGGGTCCCACCACCGTTCTCAGGTCTCAAACCCAATGGTAAACTTTGAGCATTCATGCCCCATGACCCACGACCGAAGACTTTAGTCTTGATGGAGAACTCCCCAAGACTCTCATTATGTGATCCTAACGAAGCCAATAACTTAGGCACTCAAGTTAGACAACCATAACACAGATACAGTTCAGCCCTTGCCTGTTTCTCAAATCGCCAGTTCAATGTCTAAACTGACGCGGCCGGCTTCCATTTGTCTGTTCGGCTCACTGGACTTTAAGAGCGCATAGCTCACATTAGCCACAATGTCCCCAAAGAACTGGATTCACAATCACAGGTTGATAAGGAGCTAACGCCAGCGACAACCACTATCGCCTGGCGTTAGCGACAGAACACCTTTCTGTACCCAGCCCAAACCATATCTGAACCAACCATACAGAAAATCCTGCAGCTGCCTACAGCGCCAGAAACACTGGACTTTTATAGCATACCACACATGCACTTTGAGGGTATTTTCCTGGAATTACACTCCAGTACTTTCTGCTGCTCCACTTCACAGGCACAACCCACCGACTCCACAAAATAGTCGTTTATACGCGGAGTCTTCTCCGGTTCGCAAAATAAAACATCACCAATCCAGACCAACCTGTCTAGATGGGGCTTCACACAGTATGTCTATTCCGTACTACACATTTTCGGATCTATATGCAAACCGTATTGGGGATTTCAAGAATCAACCCAAGGGAAATCCCTCAACATTCCACCTTTTGGTGGGGGAATCCATGCATATGCCAAAATAAGGACTTCACATGTCCAAGGAGGAAGATTGTTACCCTTGACGTTCTCTTTGGAGCCATGACACAGCTTTTCTACACGGATGGAAATGATTGCCTCACTTTCCCCTTCGCGATTATAACTTCGGCTCTTGATTCCGTCAATAAGATCTTCTCCAGCAACTCAACAAATCCACTCAAACCCTAGAACTAGCCGAGAGTTCTCCGCTCCAGAACTCGGGAAGAGAGGAATAAAAAGAGAGAAAGGAAATAATGATTTCCGGAATCCCATTCCTCTATAGATAAGGCCTCGGGTTTTACCCCAGCCACACGATTTCTTCTCATCAGAATAAAGCAACGGCTCGGGTTTGAGCTGAAAAGTCAATCACCGCATAGTGGTCGCACACCAGCCACCTGACACGAGTCGCGACATCGACGCCACCTCATTTCGACAATTCGTCGAGCGGAGCCTGAGTTTGTCTAACTGGCCATAACATTCGTCGATCTCAGCTCGACGCTTCGTCGAGCTCAGCTCGACGCTTCGTCGAGCTCAGCTCGACGCTTCGTCGAGCTCAGCTCGACGCTTCGTCGAGCTCAGCTCGACGCTTCGCCGAGCTCAGCTCGACGCTTCGCCGAGCTCAGCTCGACGCTTCGCCGAGCTCAGCTCGACGCTTCGCCGAGCTCAGCTCGACGCTTCGCCGAGCTCAGCTCGACGCTTCGCCGAGCTCAGCTCGACGCTTCGCCGAGCTCAGCTCGACGCTTCGCCGAGCTCAGCTCGACGCTTCGCCGAGCTCAGCTCGACGCTTCGCCGAGCTCAGCTCGACGCTTCGCCGAGCTCAGCTCGACGCTTCGCCGAGCTCAGCTCGACGCTTCGCCGAGCTCAGCTCGACGCTTCGCCGAGCTCTGCTCGACGCTTCGCCGAGCTCTGCTCGACGCTTCGCCGAGCTCTGCTCGACGCTTCGCCGAGCTCTGCTCGACGCTTCGCCGAGCTCTGCTCGACGCTTCGCCGAGCTCTGCTCGACGCTTCGCCGAGCTCTGCTCGACGCTTCGCCGAGCTCTGCTCGACGCTTCGCCGAGCTCTGCTCGACGCTTCGCCGAGCTCTGCTCGACGCTTCGCCGAGCTCTGCTCGACGCTTCGCCGAGCTCTGCTCGACGCTTCGCCGAGCTCTGCTCGACGCTTCGCCGAGCTCTGCTCGACGCTTCGCCGAGCTCTGCTCGACGCTTCGCCGAGCTCTGCTCGACGCTTCGCCGAGCTCTGCTCGACGCTTCGCCGAGCTCTGCTCGACGCTTCGCCGAGCTCTGCTCGACGCTTCGCCGAGCTCTGCTCGACGCTTCGCCGAGCTCTGCTCGACGCTTCGCCGAGCTCTGCTCGACGCTTCGCCGAGCTCTGCTCGACGCTTCGCCGAGCTCTGCTCGACGCTTCGCCGAGCTCTGCTCGACGCTTCGCCGAGCTCTGCTCGACGCTTCGCCGAGCTCTGCTCGACGCTTCGCCGAGCTCTGCTCGACGCTTCGCCGAGCTCTGCTCGACGCTTCGCCGAGCTCTGCTCGACGCTTCGCCGAGCTCTGCTCGACGCTTCGCCGAGCTCTGCTCGACGCTTCGCCGAGCTCTGCTCGACGCTTCGCCGAGCTCTGCTCGACGCTTCGCCGAGCTCTGCTCGACGCTTCGCCGAGCTCTGCTCGACGCTTCGCCGAGCTCTGCTCGACGCTTCGCCGAGCTCTGCTCGACGCTTCGCCGAGCTCTGCTCGACGCTTCGCCGAGCTCTGCTCGACGCTTCGCCGAGCTCTGCTCGACGCTTCGCCGAGCTCTGCTCGACGCTTCGCCGAGCTCTGCTCGACGCTTCGCCGAGCTCTGCTCGACGCTTCGCCGAGCTCTGCTCGACGCTTCGCCGAGCTCTGCTCGACGCTTCGCCGAGCTCTGCTCGACTTATAGCCTGCTACGACTAACTACTTTTGGGGTGTTACATGTGTACTCAATAGTCATGTTATAGTTACCTGATCCTACATGATCTTCTTCTTATTTAATGAACCCAAGTGCAGTCAAAGAAATGCAGTCTATTAGAGCTATGTACAATGATCCTGTATATTAAGGGCTACTCTGGATAGTGCTTTGACCAAAAGATCTTTTTATGTCTGTGTGTTGCAAGTATATCATTTTTTCAAAAGTCTGCCAAACAGTTTCAAGTTGTCAATAGAAACTTCAAGAAATTTCTTCAACTGACTATGCCCACTCTCTACCTGATTCGTTGATGAGTTTCCCAAATGTAGAAATTTGTCCACCCATGCACATACAAAACTGTCCTTGTATGGATCAATCCATGTAGTGACAAAATATGTGAAGACTTTTGGGTATTTTTCTGCATATGTTAGCATTACTTTAAACTCCATGCTAAACTCATTTTTTGTCCTTGAGTTTACTAATCTCTTCCATACACCCAAAAAAGTATCCACTACTTACCTTTAGTAAAATATTTTTTGCAGTGCGCCAAAATATTTCTGTTTGTATGAACTTGGCATAAAATATTATTTGAATGAGGGAAAATAACCTTTAAAGCATTCATAAGAGCTAACTCTCTATCAATAATGAAAATAATGGCATAGCACTTGGATCCAATATTGATTTAAAACATTCAAGAGCCCAAATATAGCTTGTTTCCATCTCATTTGGCATAAATGTAAAAGCAGAAAAAGGATTGATTTGTAGAGGTCATCCCAACAATTAAAGTAACGGCATACAATGTCGATTTGTTTTGTAGGTACAATCTAGTTGAAAAACATATGAGAACATAGAACTAAATTTGATAGCAGTAGGATGTGCAAAGAACAAGCTTTCTAACTACTTACTACTCTCTTTAGTCATGTTGAAGCTAACACATCCAACATCTGTAATACACTTATATAAATCATGAATTTGACTCAAATTACCCATGTCCTTTTTATGAAGTGCTACTCTTTTACTATAAATTGTTCTCATTGTAATTTTATTTTCCATATACCTTTTTTAAGTGCAGATAATATTTTCCTCGGCTTTACTCCTGATGTGTACATAAATTTCCCCTCGCATTCATCCAACCTCCTCGCATTTGGATGTCCCTCTAAATGAACACCTTTATGATTGTGAATACCGCATTAAACTTCTACTCTCCGTTCCTCAACATTAACCTCCTTTTGTCCCTTAATAGAGAAGGGACAACCATATTTCTTAGTGGTTGTTTTCCTCAAATTTTACTTAACCCATCCTTTTTTAGTCTGACTCTCACAAACATATCATGCTCTATCATAGCACAAAATAATATGGGGGGGGGGGCGTGGTCTACCATCCAATTTATTGGAGCTCTGTATCGTGACAACAAAACTAAGCGACCTGCTAACATAATGTGCCCACGCAATTAACTCATCCCTTGAAACAAATACAGTATCGGTCTGAAAATGTGTTGTCATATCTATGCAAAAAATACATAAAACATAGTATAAATATTTGCCAGTAATACCATAATTATTTGGAGAAAACGATAAGATCATTACCATATGCGGGCATATTTTCTTTGTTGGTGTCGGTGGCCTCTATAGTGGTGACAATATCCATTGATTTTCAAGAAAGTGAGAGTGCCAACTGTAAAAAAATTGAAGATGTTAGCTTTCATCAAGGGTATATGTTGGGGTCCAGCAATGTCCCCGGTGTTGGGAGGTACGACGCGAGGCGCTATGACCCACATTAGTCGAATAGATGGGCGTGTCTCCTGGGCCTAACTGGCCGCCCCGTGGATCTTGCCTTGGGTAGCCAACTCCAAAAAGGAGTGGTAGTGCCGTCCTCAAACAGTCCGGGCTTTTGGAAGAGTTGGTAGATCCATGTCCCTACAAGTGGTATCAGAGGAGGTCACAGGTTCGAAACCTCGGGGTCGTTTCTGGGGGGGGGATTGTTGGGGTCCAGCAATGCCCCCAGTGTTGGGAGGTACGACGCGAGGCACTATGGCCCACACTAGTCGAACAGAAGGGCGTGTCCCCCGGGCCTAACTGGTCGTCCTGCCTAGGGTAGCCAGCTCCATAAAGGAGTGGTTGCGACATCCTCAAACAGTCCGGGCTTTTGGGAGAGTTGGTAGCGCCATGTCCCTACAGTATATACCTCAATCATGGTTCAATGAGGAGTTACTGACAAACCTAATCTGATACCAGCGAAGGGTATTCTGACTCTCACGATGCAATGATACTGACAAACCTAAATTTTTTTGAAGATGTTAGCGTTTCATCAAGTGTCGGCAGAAGCATTACTGATCAGCGAAGGAGAGGTTGGTTCCTTCTTCATGCAACAGGAAAGATCGATTTGGCTTGTGAAAGAGAGGTCAGCAGAAGCATTACTCACCAGATGAATCTCCAGAATCGAGGGCTCCTTCGTCGGTGACTAGGAGGGCTCCGTTGCCGGTGATCGGGAGGGCTTCGTCGATGGGCTTGTAGAGAAGGGAAAACAAAAGAGTGAAAGAAGACGAGAGCAGGGATTGCTCAGGCAGATGGGAAGAGGAAAAGGTTTTAGGGCTTTGGTTTGTAAATAAAGCCTTTGAATATTTGATATAAATACTAAACATTAAAAAGGAGGCTATTTTTGGTCCGCGAATAGCCATATTCGGTCTGCGGATAACAATTTTAAAAAAAAATAGACTCTCACCACATCACTGATTATAGTTTGTGCTTAGAATCAACGGGTCTTAGGTTTAGGCTTTGTTTGGTTAGGCATTTTAGCCGACGTTTGGAGCAAATGTTGTCACAAGGCGGCAAACCAAATGATGTGGTGGTGGTGTTTGTTGCGTCTACTCCCGCAGCAAGGAGGAAAAAGCCCGGGAAACCTCTGTTTCCATCCCTGCCTCCCCCTCCAATCCCAAAGCTCCTTTTCCAAGTGTCGGTTACACTCGCCAAATGAGGCGACGAATGAGTCCCAAAGTGATGGTTTAGGCTTCATTCGTCGCCGTGCCAAATGAGGCGACAAAAGTTTAGGCATTGTGTTAAAGAGTGGATCTTTAGGATAAACATGAATTATAAATCACAGTTAATAAAAATGATTGAGCTAGAAAACTGACTAATCTACCAACAATAGAAGCGAAGTGAATACCCCAAAACTTATAATAATGCATATTGGTCACTTCACAAAACAACTACACAATAAACATACTTACACAAATGTATTCTTTTTCTCCCTTATCCATTTTTTATTTTCCCCTCAATTTTGTATTCTTTTTGGCTTTTAATATCTCTTCCCAACATGCCACAAATTTTAGTTAAAGGAATTTTATCATCTTATCTAATAAGAAAAACAATTGTTTACTCCACCTACTCATAAAGAATAAAAAACCAATATCATGCAATAGTGGTGATGGGTACCCCTAAATTTTATAAGTCAAATTGGTAGGAATCAAGTCAAGAATGTTCAAGCAGTGCAACCAGTTGAGCGAGTTGCACATGCAAGCCATGCCAGCTTAAATGGTCTGAAATCATCCTGAATGGAGAGCGGGACCAAGTGCGTATGGTGGCCACATAAAGTCGACACGCACACAGCAGGAATGCGCAACGCGCATGAAAATGCGAATAGCTGAAGAAATCTTCTAAGAATTCTCTAGAGGAGGGGGAGGGGTGAATATAGATTTAAAAATTGTTCTCAAATAATTTTTGTTAACTTAGAATTTGCACACACACACACACACACATACAGATTGCAGGCCAGAAATTGTTCACAACACAAGTAAACACAACATAGCATAACAAGAAAATAAGCACAAAAAACAAAAGCACATAATACACTAAAGCTATAATGGTTCCTCAAAATCTGGTTATATCCACTCTTCTACCACCTTGGTAGAAATACATTATCTCAGTGCCAGAGTCTTTTGATAAGGATACTCTTAGAACCAACAACCAATTTTTTGATAAGCAGGTTTTGAACCACAACTAATTGAGTCTTTTAACAAGGAGACTCTCAGAACCACAACCTGAATCCTTCAAAAAGAGATTCTAAAAACTCTTTACACAATCAATACAATAGAAGTAGAAGGAGATTAGAAGATAAAGAAGTGAAGAAGAATCTTTGGGATGAGTCCTCTCAGTAAGAATCTGAGGACTATAAGGCACTACGTGCATCTAATCCTTTTATATGATGAGCCCCTTGTTGGAAGAGAATTTGCAGGGGTTGTTTAGCCTTTGAGTAGTGATCTTCTCTGAATGTTTTAGTTAATGATTTGTGGAAACACTAGCAGAGAAGATTGAGTATTGAGAAGATGAAGAATAGTCGGCTATGAGTGTATCTATTCTCTGCAATTAGTTATGTATTTCATTTTCTTCAATGACTATATTTTCTGAATGATTTTGAATTTTCCCCTTTTAGAATAATATCTTCAGATGGAATGTTATAATCTTCTTCAAAAATTACTTCATTGATTCTCGACATCTTCTTCAAAATCTTCCTATAAAATCATCTCTGAATCTGATAGAGAAATATTTCTTTTAGACTGTCTTCCAATGGTTAAAATTGTTTGAATTAATTTCATGATATTCCCTTGAATTGAGCCTGAAATAATTCTCTGAAGTTTCCAGTCTGGACTATAGTCAACGCTATGTCGACTTTATGTAAGAGTTACGTCGACTTCAAGTAAGAGTAACGTCGACTTCATGTAAGAGTAATGTCAACTTCTTGCTTCTGTATAAAATAAGTCTATTGTCAAAGTTACGTTAATATCATATCGATGCATGTGTCGACTTTTGTCTTGAAGTATCGTCAAATTAACATTAATAGTTGCTCTGAGTTCCAGTCATAGTAACGTCGATATCAAGTCAATGTTGCATCAACTTTTAGTCGACACAAGTTAAATTTTCTTGATTTTCTTCTTCAATTCAGAGTCTCTAGCTCATGCCCATGACTCTCCTAACTTCCTAGGACTTATATGACCATATTACCCTCTCTAATAAGGGTAATGAACATATGATGTAAAATCACTTTAAATATAATTTATTAAGTTAAATCATTAGGATTTTTCTTAACAATCTCCCCTTATTTAGCTCATTATAAAGTTTCACTAGTGTTTTTGCAAAAATGGAATATGATATACATAGAATGATTTTCAATAAACATATGTGAATGATTCAAACAATTGCAAAAGAACATAAGCATGAGTGACAACTGAATGTGTATATATCTTTAGAATGAATTGTTCATACAACTTTTAGCAGACTAGCATTCTTACATATCAACTTGGGTTTGCCAGGGAGTTTAGATGTGAACAGCTCCAATAACTCTTGTGTTTCCAATAATCTGGTTTGTCTTTAAGAAATTCTATTATAGAGATTAACTTCTCTCAGTCCCTCTGAGCATTGTGATATACTTCTTCATTCAGGTTTATTTTTCTTCTTTTTAGTTCCCCAATATTTAGGGCTTTAGGGTTAGGGTAGGCCAATAAAGACTTGAAATGAAACTATATGGAAAGATATGTACTTAGGCATTAGTGAAATTATGACAAAAGATAGGGCACAATTGCGACAAAGGATCCATATAGCTGACCCCACTATAGTGGGATAAAGGCTTGAGTGTTGTTGTCAGTTCCAAAATATTCTTTCTGATTTCTTCTATTTCATTAACAGATTCCACCACACCTTTTCCTTTTATGAACTTTATAGCGACATCAAGCCTTTACTTCTTTGTTCCTTTGTCAGCTGGATATTTTGGCAGTGACATTAGGAGAATGTTGTTGGTTCTCTTGCCTATATAAACTACATCTTGCTCCTCTAGATAGATAGCAATTATATGTGATAGAAAGAGTAATATGGCACTGCAGCTTCGTACAAGTCTGAAAAACCTCTTCAGCTGGCTGAGTACTGTCTACAACTGGTAGCTTCTTTTTCTTAGAAGATTGTAGTTGCTTTCCCTTTGAAGTGTATTTGACATTAACTGCCCTCTTAGAGAATACTAGTGTCTTCTCTTCTTCCTTTTCATCTTCAATCTTGAATTTCTCTTGCAATGTTGAAGCAACTACCTCCCCTGTACTGATGCAGATTCTATGCTGAAAACTTTCCTATCCTTCCCCTGGATTGGTGCATTTTCAATCTTTGTTTTTGTCAGAACATTCTCATTCCCAATAATTTTGAGAGGATCTGAACAATGTGGAGAGGATGTTAATAAATTTTCTTTCTCTTCTTGCTCACAACTCTCCCCCTTCTTAACCCCACAAATAAGAGAGATTAAGAATAATATTATAACTGAGAAGGAAGAGACCTTTGCTTGAAGGTACTATACTGAAGCAATGATCATATCTAAATGGGAATGAATGTTGTCCATTATGATTTGGATTTGTGAGGCATGGGAGTTTAACATTGATGATTAGGTGGCGGATGCCAATTGGCTTGCTTAGGCTATGATGGAGGAAGAGCTAGTAGGAGGTGTTGTTTGTGTAGTTGGTGGAATGATCTTAGTGGGGAATGACTATAATGTTAAGGTATGTAAAGGGGCTGAAGCAGGTGAAGTGGGTGCAAAAGTAGATGCATGGGATAGTGATGGAATTTGTTTAGGATAGATGAAGAAAGGAGTATTTTCCTGTGGAGAGAATGGAGGAGAAGCTTCATTTTGGGATCCAGGCTTGGTGATTTGCCTGGTCCATTTAGAGAAGAGGGCTATGGTTAGCTTCTTTCCAGGGGGATTAGTATACTTTTGGATATGCATAAATGAGGAAAGTTTTGAAATAAGAATTGACTCACAAGAATCATATAGGAATTCTCCTTTTGTTTATATTTATGTGAAAGGATTTTCAAGAGATAGTCCCCCTAGTTGATCTTCTTCAATACCAGAACTCTCATCAAGTGCAGTTGAATTTTAGGGTATGCATCATATGCTGAAGTTTTGCACATCAACACTTTTCTCATAATATCTGCTTAGTACTGATATTCTTCGGAAAAGTCAGACTTCTTCAGTCTGATAGCTTTGTCTCTTGTGAAGTTCATAATCTTCAAAGCCTCTTTGACCTTTGTTTCTGATAGTTCTGCTAACTTTGTTCCTGTCGAGAGTTCGAAAGTTTTTGTATTACTCATGCAGTTATGTGTACCTCTTGTTTAGCGTTAATTCCCTTTAATAAACTATTATTCTTATACTGGACATTCCCAACAAACTCTATAATTTCAGCCTCATGTAGTCTACACCAAGCAAAGATGAGTTTATTGAGACCCAACTCAGTAAATATTCTGAGAATGCCTTGATACACTTCGACGGCTGCACTAAAAGAATAATCAAGGTCAGCGTTGAACCCTGAATTTGTCTTTGGCACCATCGCACTTTTTGAGAAGATTCTTAGCAGGCACGAGAAATGGTGAAAGCAAGAGAGTAGAGAGCGGACAAGATGAAGAGTTTTGAATATTCGAATAAATAACATCTGTTATATAAGGCAATACTCCTGAAATTAGGGTTTTTCAAGTAATTTAGGAAAAAGATAATCCTTGGGCTCTTATCAAGTTGACGTTACATCGAGTTAAACTCAACATAACCATGAACTTTCCTTATCAGGCTCTCTTTGATGCATGTGTTGATTCATGTCAATATTACGTCAAATAAGTTCAATACTTCTTCATAATCATCATTTCTAAATGTTGTGTTAAGTTGGAGTCAACCCTATGTCAACTTGTATTCATCATAACATTGAGAATTTTCTTAACAATTTTTATCTCATATGTTGGTTTTCCCAACAATTTTCTTTATGTTCAGTCACGTGCCTGGAGCATCCACTTGTCCAAATACCACAGTTACCTTGTGGAAGGACAATCCTTTACCTGTACATAAAGCTAAACATTAGTTGGAACTCAGGTTACCTTGGGCTTATTACTTCTTTTACCATTATATGGGTGATGAAAGTATATGAAGGCCTTTCATGATAACCCTCTAGATGAAAGAGTGTTGGTCTATCAAACCAAAAACTTTCAACATTATGACCATGTCTTAAATAATAGTTGCATTTGAGTTTATAATAATAATAACTAGAAAACATGGTTGCATAAAATCAATTTAAATTATGTACTGTGAAGTTGCTCGACTTCGACTCGACGCAACTTTCTGGTTGCGTCGACTTGATGTTGACGTATATAGCGAGTGGCGTTGATATAATGTTGATGCAGACACATGCTTATGTTGACAAGAAGTCGGCGTATCTATAGAGTTGCATCGATGTGAAGTCGATGCATGTTCCCAATGAGCAGAATTTTTATTCCTTGTTGCTTTATGTTTTATTGGTTCTTTCCCATAATGCTCTTATATTGATGCGAACTTTATTTGTTAAAAAGAATAATCTTTTCATATTCATCATCTGTTATGATGTGGATTGGGTCATCATTTGGGATTTCAAAAGGTTGATTGTCTTTACCCTTAATGAGGGATACATGATTCTTTCATGCAAGTGTGCTGGAAGATTTTTCTGTGTTGGAAGGGTTAGCTCTCAGTCCCTGGTGATTAAATCTTTTATTTAGATTTTCAGTTATATTTTTATGATGTTGGCTCCATCCATTTAAGGAGTCCTCAAAGGTCTTTGCCTTTGTTAGCTCATCTTTCAGTATTTTTTTTTGTGCAGTTAAATTTGTTATTTATTTTGTCAGTCTACCTAGTTTAACCCTCAGACTATAGTATACATAGTAATGGATTTTTACTTTTTATTTCATCTAGTTCATTTCTTAGTTGTTGAATTTATTTTTCTGCTATGATGCGGTCTCTAAAAAATCTTTTAAACATTTTTTAAAATCATCAGATGAAAAATCAATATCAAACCATGATAACTGATCTTATTCATCTGAATATGCTCCCAAATTCATCAGACATGCTTCTTCAATGGCAGCTTCATCTTCACTTTCTGATGAAGAGCTTGACTCTGAATCAGAGTCACTCTAGGTGTCTTGTTGGGAATATTTCCCCCAATATTCCTAGATTTGAAGAAGCATCACCTACAATGCTAAGTGCATATTGTATTTGATAGCATATCTACTTCATGTTTGTGCATGTTTATTGACTCTAAAACAGGTTTAGAGCAAAGATGGGTTATACCGTTGAGATGGTATACAAGTGTCAAATATATCATTGATATACCACTGAGTAGGTATATCAGAGGTCAACTATATCGCTGACATACCACTGAGAATAAAGTCTCATCTCAGCGATACCGTGGAGAAGCCGTAGAAAGCCGCAAAACTCAATGCCAAGGCAGATAATGCTGATAATGAAGTTTCTACTCAACGTTGTCGTGGAGAAGACTCAAAATATTATCATTATACCCGTACAACTTGGCAGACGTCAATATTGGCGCTGGTGCCGAAAGCAGGGATATACTATTATATTCCTATCCATGATGTTGACAATGTTGGTACCCTAGTTTGATTTGAGTTTAGTCTTGCCTTTTTAGTCCCTTGACCCAAGAAATATCTATGGTCATTGGTTAGTGGTCTAGCTGTAGTGCCCTCACTTTTCCAGATGAAGAATTTAGTTAAGTAGATTTTTCGTTCGACTATAGTCGAATGCCGCTCGACTATCGTCTATCGGCTGATCGACGATCGTCTATCAGTTGGTCGACGCTCTGTCTGCGTTGATAGTTCGACTATCTGTTGATAGGTCGACTATCTGCTCGTCTTTGGTAGTTCGACTATCTGTCCTGATAGATCGACTATCTGATAGTTCGACTATCTGTTGATAGGTCGACTATCTGTTCCGCTTTGATAGGTCGACTATCTGTTGATAGGTCGACTATCTGTCGTCTTTGATAGTTCGACTATCTGTCCTGATAGTTCAACTATCTGATAGTTCGACTATCTGTTGATAGATCGACTATCTGGTCTGTTTTGATAGGTCGACTATCTGTTGATAGGTCGACTATCTGTTTTCTGAGGTAGGTCGACTATCTGCTTGATAGGTCGACTATCTGCTTGTGCTTGATAGTTCGACTATCTGTCCAGATAGTTCGACTATCTGATAGTTCGACTATCTGCTCTGATAGGTCGACTATCTGCTGGGGTAGTTCGACTATCTTCTTCGATAGGTCGACTATCTGGATCGTTCGACTATCTGCCCGATAGTTCGACGATCTCCGTGCGTCGGTCGACGATCTCCGAGGGTCGTTCGACGCTTTCTGTCTGCCTTTATTTTTTGTATTTATTTATTATATTTAATTAATTAATACATTTTCTGGCACGTTGTTTTATGATAAAATTTCCAGGCAATATTTTGCTCCATCCCTTTTGCCTGAGTCAAATCTTTTTAGATAAAGTTGTTTGTCTTATTAGCTGACATTATATTTTACTTTATCTGCTGTCAGCCCTTTATAGCCGTTAGACTGAAAAGTCTTCTTTTTGCTATAAAGAGTGTGTTTCTGATATGACTTTATTTAGTACTTTATTATCAGATTGCTTCCTGCAGCTTCCTAGAAAAAGGTTTATTCCTTTTATAGAATGTTTCTGCTGCAGAGATTGTTTTGTCCTCTTGATATTTACAGCCCAGGTCTCAAGTTTCAGAAGAAGACAAGTAATTCAAATTGAAGAGAGCCGTTGCTTGTTGCTGCTATAAAAAGGATCCTTTGAAGAAGGATTCAAGCTAGCTAACTAGTTACCCAGTTATTCATTTAAGCACTCAAGCCTTCATCAAGATCAAGTTTTCTACTCTCAGCAATTTCCATCCAACTGAGAAGTGTTAAGCTCTTCTACTCTTCTTCAACCTGAGTTCTCCTGCTTCCAGGAAGTTCAAACTCAGAGTTCTTTTGAAGAAGAAGAAGAAGAAGACAGCTGCTTGAAGATTGCTAATTTTATTATTTATTATCTTCTTGTAGTTCTTCCTTCAGATCTTTCTGAAGAGTTTTCTGCACTGAAGCAAGACTTCACCTAGACATCTTTGAGCCAGGGGGAGCCTTGATTCTCTAAGAGCTCTCTAGCTCAGTGCAAGTCTTTGTGCTTCTCTAATCTTTGTAAAATAGAGAAGACATCTTAACCTTCTTCCCCCTCCTGTGCAGGGTTATTACTCCCTTCAAAAGTATCCCTTGGTGGCAGGGCACCTGATCAAAAACCTGTGCTTGGTTTTTAGACACCTGATCAAAAGTCTAAAGGGTTTCTGGATCTACCTAAAGCAGATCCTGTTGGTGGCAGGGCACTTGATCAAAAACCTGAGTGGATTCCTACCGTGTGGGTAGAAGAGTGGACGTACCCAAGTTGTTTGGGGAACCACTATAAATTTCCTTGTGTCGTCTGGATTCCCTTGTTTAATTCCTGCATTGTGGCTGTGAATAGATATAACTAGGATTGCTAGTTGCTGATTAGGTTTTCCAAGCCTTAACTGTAATTACAGTTAGCTTGAGTTTGTGCACATCACTCGTGTTAGGCTATAGGGTTAATTCTATATCTATAATCTTTTCATTCCGCACTTCACTCCAAGGGAGTTGGGTAGACCATTAAGTTTTGTCTAGTGCAAAACTTGATAACTCTATTCACCCCCCTCTAGAGTAGTATCTATCCCTTCACTTTCAATTGGTATCAGAGCCAGGTTGACTGACTGAATAGGCTAACACCTAAGTCACAAGATCCTGATAGATACCAAAGCTTATAGATATTCACTATCATGGCCCAGTCCAAGGATTATTCTAGCACCAGACCTCCAGCATGCAACTTAGCTAAGTTTGGCATCTGGAAGGCAAGGATAAAATTATATATGAATTCTATTGATGAAAGCATCTTTGCTTCTATTTTGTCAGGACCTCCAAGAGCACCTGCTGCTGCTACTGCCTCATCATCTGATATGAGTGCAGTGCCTCCTCCAGATTACAACGATGAGTACAAGAAGGCAAAGATAGCAGATGCCAAGGCGATGAACATTCTGGCTCAGACAATGTCTGATGAGGTATTCCAAAAGGTTGCTGACTGCTCCTCAGCAAAAGCCATGTGGGATACACTGAACCAGATTGTAGCTGGTTCAGCTGATGAAAGGAAGGACAGAAGGTCCAACCTGATCTCACAGTATGAGAACTTCAAGAAAACTGATGCTGAATCAGTTGAAGCCATGTACACCAGGCTCAGCTCAATCATCAATGAGCTGAGGACCCTGGACAAGGACATATCATTGACAGAGGTCAATGATAAGATTCTTATGTGCTTCCCTAGCACATGGGATCTAAGGATCTGGCCCATCAAGGAAGCCAGAAGTACAAATGAGATTTCAACAGAGGCCCTTCTCGGCAAGCTCAAGTCTTTTGAGCAAGTGCTGAAGACAAGGGAAGCAGAAGCTGAAGCAAAGACCCCCACTCCAACAAGAAAAGAGCAATCTCTAGCTCTTAAGGCTGTTGATGCTTCTGAAGGCAGCCAATCAAATGAGGAACTAATGGCATTGTTTGCCAAGAGGTTTCTCAAGATGGGGAGAAAGGAGTTCAGAAAGAAGTCTTCACGCTATGAAGATAAACCAAGGTATGATCGTTCTCCTACTAAAGAAATTATTTGTTATGGTTGCAGGAAGCCTGGACATATCTTGCCAGAGTGTCCAGAGGAGAAAAACAAAGACAAGAGGAAAGAAAAGGAACAACACAGGAAGCACTCCAAGCCATCCTCCTACAAGAACAAGAAAAAGGAGAGAGGTTTCATTGCTGAAACCTGGAGTGATTCTGATGAAGAATCCTCCTCCTCAAGCTCCAGTGAGGATGAGGAAGAGAAGAAGGCAAAAGAAGTTTGCCTCATGGCAATAGATGCCTGCAGCAACCACTCAGCTGCAGAGAGTTCAGATTCAGATGAAGAGATGCCAACAGAAGATGAGGTACTATCTTCTTATGACTTCACTTCAGAAGAATTTAAATTAGATTTTAAATCTTTATGCTTAGATTTGATTAGCTCAGAAAAGGAGATAAAAGAACTTAGAAATAAGTTAGCTGACTCAGAAGTAATTGCTACAGAAAATATTAGGTTAAAGGAAGATCTCACTACTTGTAGTGAAGAAATTAAATTTCTTAAAATGGAGTTAGCTAAGTCTAAGAGGTTAGAAGAATCACTTAATGCTAGAAGCCTTAAGTTGTTAGAAATTACCAGCATGACTAACACTAGGTCAGCTAATAACAAACTAGGCTTAGGAGCTTCTCCCAGTGAACCCCCAGTCCTTCTTAAAAACAATCTTTCAACTCCAGTGAACTTCATTTCAGCTAGTGGAATGAAGAACACTGAGCAAGTAAATCTAGTTAATAAAACCTTAAATAAAGCTAAGAGAGAAAAGAGAAAGAAATTTTTTAAAGAAATGCAAAGAGCGTCGAACGCCGCTCGACGATCGGAAGCTCAATGGTCGAACGAAGCTCGACGATCTGAGCACCCATCGTCGAACGTCGATCGACGTTTTCAATATGATTTTCTAAATCATAATCAGTACCATAGAAACCTAAATGAAAATAGAAACCCTAGGTTTGTTGACCCATCATCTGCATGGAGAATCCCACCTAGGAGATCTCACCCACTAGGTTATCACCCTCAGCCTGCATTTTCATATATTTCCAGTTTTTCTTATGTGAAAAACAAGGGACCCAAGGTTACCTGGGTCCACACTGTCTAAATAAATGTCTTGCAGGTGAAGGCATATCCAATCACTCAAAATAAGTGGTATTTGGATAGTGGATGCTCCAAACATATGACAGGAAATAAAAATCATCTGTCAAAATTCAAAGCTAAGCTCGGCCCAAAGGTTATCTTTGGAGATTCCAGCTGTGGTCAGACAGAAGGCTATGGCAGGATCACAATTGGAGATGTCACTTTCAAGAGAGTTGCATATGTGACAAGACTGAAGCACAATTTGATCTCAGTCAGCCAGCTATGTGATGCTGGCTACCAGGTTTCATTTTCTAACTCCTCTTGCAATATTACTTTAAATAATAATATTGTTTTAGTAGGCATTAGAATAGGTAATATTTATTTAGTAGATTTCAATTCAACTCATTCTGAAATCTGCCTGTTTAATGAAGTAACACTTAATAATAACTCTCTGTGGCATAAGAGGCTTAGTCATGTTAACCTTAAAAATATATCTAGGTTATCTAAACACAACCTTGTTAGAGGTTTACCTTCTTGCCCCTACAAGAAGGAGAGCTTATGCAAGGCTTGTCAGCTAGGCAAGCAAACCAAAAATTCTTTTAAATCTGTAAATAAAAGTGATTCTCCTAGAATCCTGTATCTATTACATTTGGACCTTTTTGGCCCAATAAATGTACAGAGTTTAGGAGGGAAGTATTACACCTTAGTAATTGTAGATGACTTCTCTAGGTTCAGTTGGGTTTTCTTTTTGAGAACTAAGTCTGATAACTTCAAAGCCCTTACAGACTTTCTACTATGTGTGCAGACTGAGTACTCTACTCATGTGGCCTTGATCAGAAGTGATCATGGTACTGAGTTTGACTCTCTTCTCATGCAAGAATTCTGTGAGAGAGAAGGTATCAAACATAGCTTCTCAGCTCCTAGAACTCCCCAACAAAATGGGGTAGTTGAAAGGAAGAATAGAACACTCATTGAAGCTGCTAGTACATTGTTGGCAGATGCTAACATGCCTCTCTCCTATTGGGCAGAAGCTGTTAATACAGCCAATTATGTCTTGAATAGAAGTTTGATACACAAGCTTAAGTGTAAAACTCCTTATGAGTTGCTTAAGGGAAAGAAACCTAAAATTAATTATTTTAGAGTATTTGGTTGTATTGTTTATATTCATAATAATAATAAAGAATATATTAGAAAATTTGAAGCAAAAGCTTCAATGGGAATCATGCTTGGATATTCCCAAGTAAGCAAAGCTTATAGGGTTTATAACAAATCTTCCTGTAAAATTGAAGAATCTGTGCATGTGTCTTTTGATGAGTCTCAGATGTTTTACAAGGAGAAGGAAAATTCTCCTTCCTCCAGTTCATTGCAGGTACCTGATGCCCCTCAAGAAATTCTTCATCTATCAACTCTTCAGATCACTGAATCAGACAGTGATGAAGACATTGCT
Source organism: Platanthera zijinensis (assembly GCA_039513925.1). NCBI lineage: Eukaryota > Viridiplantae > Streptophyta > Magnoliopsida > Asparagales > Orchidaceae > Platanthera > Platanthera zijinensis. Next base: position 54,790,407 of record CM077082.1, read on the forward strand.
GAAGCTGTTATTGTACCACCAACAGTAGATCAAATTCCTCCTGAGGAATTAATCCTAACTGTTGCTGAAGATCACATCCCACCTGCTGATATTGTCACACTTAGAGATCACCCGACATCTCAAGTGATTGGAGACATATCAGCTGGTGTGCAAACAAGACATCAATTAAGACAGGATGTGATGCACGCTTGTTTCCTCTCACAGATTGAGCCCCTCACCTTTAAAGATGCAGAGCTAGATCCCCACTGGATCATTGCAATGCAAGAGGAACTCAATCAGTTTGAGAGATGTAAAGTTTGGACTTTGGTTCCAAGACCTAAAGGCCAACTGATCATAGGCACCAAGTGGGTGTATAGAAACAAGTTGGATGCAAATGGAATTATAGTAAGGAATAAAGCTAGACTTGTAGCTCAGGGCTACAGACAGGAGGAAGGTATAGACTCTGACCAAACCTTTGCTCCTGTTGCAAGGCTAGAAGCAATAAGGATCTTCTTGGCCTATGCAGCCTTCATGAAGTTTAAGGTGTTCCAAATGGATGTCAAAAGTGCATTCCTAAATGGTGAGCTTAAGGAAGAGGTGTTTGTTGAACAACCACCAGGGTTTGTTTCTTCAACTCAGCCTTCACATGTGTTTAAGTTACAGAAAGCTCTTTATGGACTAAAGCAAGCTCCTAGAGCCTGGTATGAGACCTTAGCTAGTTTTTTGTTAGAGCACAACTTTACTAGGGGAGTAGTTGATAGAACCCTTTTCGTCAAGCATCACAAGGACACAATCCTGTTAGTTCAGGTGTATGTAGATGATATTATTTTTGGCTCCACTGATTCCAAACTGTGCAAAAAGTTTTCCAACTTGATGCATTCCAAGTTTGAGATGAGTAGTATGGGTGTGCTGTCTTACTTTCTTGGTCTCCAAGTTAAGCAAGATGATGATGGTATCTTCATCTCCCAATCCAAATATGCCAAGGAATTGGTAAAGAAATTTGGGATGGCTGATGCTTCAGCAATGCCTACACCCATGGCTACTAATGTAGTTATTGATTCTGATGATCACGGCAAGCCAGTTGATCAAAAGAATTATAGGGCCATTGTTGGTTCCCTATTGTATCTAACTGCAAGTAGGCCAGATATAATGTTTGCTACATGCCTTTGTGCTAGATTCCAGGTCAACCCCAAGGAATCTCATCTGATTCTTCTAAAGAGAATCCTGAGATACCTGAAGGGATGCCCAAATCTAGGACTTTGGTACCCAGCTGAGTCAGAATTTGAATTAATTGGATATTATGATTCTGATTATGCTGGTTGCAGAGTTGACAGGAAGAGCACCTCAGGAACTTGCCAGTTCCTGGGAGAGAGATTGGTCTCTTGGTTCTGTAAGAAGCAGGCTTCTGTCTCAACTTCAACTGCAGAGGCTGAATATATAGCAGCTGCCAGTTGTTGTTCACAGATCCTGTGGATTCAAAACCAGCTTGTGGATTATGGTTACTCACACAAAAACACCAAAATCATGTATGATAGTACCAGTGCTATCTCAATTGCACAAAATCCAGTGCACCACTCTAGAACGAAGCACATTGAGATTCAGCACCATTTCCTGAGAGATTGTGTGGAAAAGAACAAGATTTGTCTTGAGTTCATATCCACTGAGTTTCAGAGAGGTGACATATTCACCAAGCCCTTAGATGAACAGAAGCATCTGTTCTTTTTAGTTCAACTAGGCATGATCAATGGACGAGACTAAGTGTGACTATATCTGCCAATGTTGAAACTTGTTTGAAGATAGTCGAACGACGTTCGAAGATAGTCGATCGGGTCAAGCCCATCGTCGACCTATGGTTGATGAAAGTTTGTCTGATTGAAGATCGTCGACCGGTGTTCGACCATAGTCGAACAAGTCGAGCTCATCATCGATCTCTAGATGATGACAGCTTGTTGTTTGAGAAGCCAGAAATAGTCGAACGATTGTCCGACTACTCTGCTTCTGGACCGATCGTCGAACGATCGTTCGACCATCAGGTCTTGTATCTTTTTAATAGATCGACTATCTCCGGTCCAATATAAAGCCGATAGTCGACCTAGGTTAAAAGATCTTTTGTTTTATCGTCGACGGAGCGTGACTTTTCGCATTCTGCCTTCCCGCTTGCGATTTTCTGTCGCTTCGTCTCCTTCGTCTTCTCCGTCTTTCTCGCGCATTCTCCAGCAATTCCATGGCGGTTTCTCCAGCAGTACTAGCTGTCGTGAAGTTCGATGCAGGCTTCAGCGTCGATTTTGACGCCTTCAGTAGCTGTGAAGCAGGAGTTGTAGAAATTCTTCAGTTATGCCGGGACTAAGGTCTAGAAAGATTAATGTCGACAAGGATAAAGTTAAATATTCCCGAGATCAAGGAATGGGCTTTCACTTCGTCATCCTCTGACGATTCGATGACTGGCACCATCGGCGGAGAAGAGGTAATTTTAACTCCGGCCGTTCTGACTGATATTTTTGGATTAGTTAATGGTGAAGATGATTGTGAGCAAGATGCTCAAGAGTTTGGAAGGATGCTGACTGAGCTGGGACATGCGGAGGGCATTCCCACGAAGCTGCTCAAGGTCAATTTTCCCTTTAAGATTAAATTTCTCGCTGAGTTAGTCGGAAAAGTGCTCCTTGGAAAGCACTCTGCTCATGACAATATCACAAGGCAACAATTTGCACTGATGTGTGCAATTGTTAATCGGAAAAAGATTGATTGGGCAGGAGTAATGTTTGATTTGATAAAGAAAAAGAATAGTAAGAAGGAAGTTACCCTCGGAAGGGTTATTGGAATTTTCCTAAAGGAAAAGTATCCTCAGCTGCTGGTCTCCGTTGCAACAACCATAAATGCGAGCAAGAAGATGGACCCAAATCTGTTCTCCAAGTGGAAGAGAATTTTTGTGAAACCCGCTCTCACAGGGGTTGCTCCAGCGACATCAGAGAGCACCAGGACTGATTCGGTCGCTCCTCACCCTCAAGAAGCTGGCTCAGCTCTTTCCCTTCCTTCATCTTCTTCTGCTATGCAGTCTGCTTCAGTTGAAGTTCCATCAACTTCAGCTGAAGTACGACTTTCTCCCTCTCCTGTTAGAGAAACAACCACGGTTGTTCTTCCTTCCCCTCCAGCATCTCCTCTTCCTTCTCATCTGGCTAGGATATCTGCTCCTAGTTTTGATCTGTTAGGATCTGAGAGGATTCCAGCACCTCCTCAGTCCCCTATTCATTCTCCAGTTAACACTCTTGTTAACTCTCCAGCTCCATCTCCCATTCGATCTCCAGTTAACACTACAACCATCTCTGTTGCATCTCCATCCACTACACTTCCATCATCTTTTGAGATCACCCCAGCATTCATTTCTGGCATTCTGGAGTTGATTACCCCTTCAATCAAACTCATGATTGAAGAGGCAATTGCTCCACTTGCCTCCTCCATTGCCTCCTTGACTGCTTCCATCCAATCTCTTTCTAAATCTGCCGAGCCCTCTTCTTCAAGGGGCCTGGTTTCAGTTTTCACTGAAATCAGGCAGGGGGAGATGTTCTGTGAAGATGCCTCAGAGCCTCCAGCCTCCCTTCCAGTAGTTCAAGAAAAGTCTGATGCAGTACAAGCTCAAGATCAATCAGGTTCAGTGTTGTCTAACAAAGATATATCTGATGCTATTATGCTATCTGAATTTGCTGTGAAAGTTTGTTTAGAAGATCTCACCACTCCCGTGGTTGCCCATTTCCTAGAAGGGATTATTACATCCTACCTAGATGAATCTTGGGAGTTGGTCAAGTATGAAGGTAATTCACTCATCCGCTTTGTTGACGAATCAATTAATTTGCTAGCTTGTGAATTCCTAGAAGGAATGATTTTAGTTTATTTAGCAGATTTGTGTTCATAAATCTACAGATTATATTAAAGAAGATTTAGCTGCCCAGATTATAGTAATAGTTTCAGAAGCTGCTCCTGATATTCCTGTTGTTCAAATAGATCCAGAATTGGATTCTTTTTTAGATGACATAGAAGATGTGTCTGAAATTCAAGAAAAGAAAGCAAGAGATGCTTGGAATCAAAGAGTTCAATCTTTGTTAGAAGAAAAAGAAAAAGATTTGCAAGTTGAAAAGTCGTCTGTCTGGGATGATTCCCCAGGACTTGATTTGGACTTCCTTCTGGCTCAGGATGCCATAGAAGAGGAAAAAGAGAAAGCTACTTTGAAGGAAAAGGCTGTTTCTGAAGTCTATGATCCATATGATAATCCTCCATCATCTCACTCTGATGATGAAGATGATTCTGATTTGTCTGAAAATTCAAAGAAAAAGAAAGCTGCTCAAAAGAAAAGAAAAGCCGTTGCTCCTCCTCCTCCCAATCAAGATAATGATACTCCATATTACATTCTTAAAGGAATTGACCCCAAATCAAAAGAATTTTAGCATTGGATGTGGTTCTCCAAGAACCAGCAGAAAGAGAGAAAGAGAACTAAGAGATATGACTCTCCTGCTTCCACATGGACACCCAGAGGTCCTCCTCCACCTCCCAGTGCAGGAGCCTCTGTCAACCTCTCTGCTAATCCATCTGCCTCTTCTGGAAAATCTGCTCCTTCTCAGCCTCTGCCAAGGAAAAGCTATCATAGTTCCCAAGGCAGATCGAATTCTGGTTCTCAAAGACAAGTGAAGGAGGTTGTGTTTCAAAGACCAACTTTTTCTCCTCCTCCTTCTCCAAAGAAAAGAGTTCCTTCTCCAATGCCAGTACAGTCTGAAAAAGTTGTTTCAAAAGGTAAGTAGTTTATTTTGTTTTAAAATTCTAGCAAGAACTTTTGCTAAGTCTGCTCCCATGTCTTATCTAGTTAATCAAGATAAAGAATCAGATGCTACTCCTCCTGAGTCTGTTTATGAAAGTCCTGAGCTTGATCCTAACTTTAGGATGGCTCGTTTTCACGAATTGGTTGGAGCAGCTCAGATTAGAAAAGCAAAAGCTGAAGGAAAAGATACTACTGGTTTAACCACCATGTCTACATTCAGAAAGAAAGAGTTCGAAAAGTTCCAGGTTAATCCTGATGTATTTGACCCCTCAAAGTATATGGAAAAGCACCCTGAAGCAGTTGTTCCAAGGGCTGCAGAATTGAAGATCATTGGTGTGCAGGACTTGAAGATATCAAAGAAAGAGGCTGATGATCCTCTGAGGAAAATTTCTTTTGTTCCTAGTTCCTCTAACCCTTTGCCAGATTCTGTAGACTCTTAATAGTTTGATTGACTGCTGTGTTATATTTGTCTATTATCTATCTGTTTGATAACTGCTAGTTAATTGTTAACTATTTCCTGTATTAATTTTATTGCTCTTTAGCTAGCTTTATGTGTTAGTTTTTGAGAGACTTAACTCAAATAGGGGGAGATTGTTGGTACCCTAGTTTGATTTGAGTTTAGTCTTGCCTTTTTAGTCCCTTGACCCAAGAAATATCTATGGTCATTGGTTAGTGGTCTAGCTGTAGTGCCCTCACTTTTCCAGATGAAGAATTTGGTTAAGTAGGTTTTTCGTTCGACTATAGTCGAACGCCGCTCGACTATCGTCTATCGGCTGATCGACGATCGTCTATCAGTTGGTCGACGCTCTGTCTGCGTTGATAGTTCGACTATCTGTTGATAGGTCGACTATCTGCTCGTCTTTGGTAGTTCGACTATCTGTCCTGATAGATCGACTATCTGATAGTTCGACTATCTGTTGATAGGTCGACTATCTGTTCCGCTTTGATAGGTCGACTATCTGTTGATAGGTCGACTATCTGTCGTCTTTGATAGTTCGACTATCTGTCCTGATAGTTCAACTATCTGATAGTTCGACTATCTGTTGATAGATCGACTATCTGGTCTGTTTTGATAGGTCGACTATCTGTTGATAGGTCGACTATCTGTTTTCTGAGGTAGGTCGACTATCTGCTTGATAGGTCGACTATCTGCTTGTGCTTGATAGTTCGACTATCTGTCCAGATAGTTCGACTATCTGATAGTTCGACTATCTGCTCTGATAGGTCGACTATCTGCCGGGGTAGTTCGACTATCTTCTTCGATAGGTCGACTATCTGGATCGTTCGACTATCTGCCCGATAGTTCGACGATCTCCGTGCGTCGGTCGACGATCTCCGAGGGTCGTTCGACGCTTTCTGTCTGCCTTTATTTTTTGTATTTATTTATTATATTTAATTAATTAATACATTTTCTGGCACGTTGTTTTAGTTGTTTTATGATAAAATTTCCAGGCAATATTTTGCTCCATCCCTTTTGCCTGAGTCAAATCTTTTTAGATAAAGTTGTTTGTCTTATTAGCTGACATTATATTTTACTTTATCTGCTGTCAGCCCTTTATAGCCGTTAGACTGAAAAGTCTTCTTTTTGCTATAAAGAGTGTGTTTCTGATATGACTTTATTTAGTACTTTATTATCAGATTGCTTCCTGCAGCTTCCTAGAAAAAGGTTTATTCCTTTTATAGAATGTTTCTGCTGCAGAGATTGTTTTGTCCTCTTGATATTTACAGCCCAGGTCTCAAGTTTCAGAAGAAGACAAGTAATTCAAATTGAAGAGAGCCGTTGCTTGTTGCTGCTATAAAAAGGATCCTTTGAAGAAGGATTCAAGCTAGCTAACTAGTTACCCAGTTATTCATTTAAGCACTCAAGCCTTCATCAAGATCAAGTTTTCTGCTCTCAGCAATTTCCATCCAACTGAGAAGTGTTAAGCTCTTCTACTCTTCTTCAACCTGAGTTCTCCTGCTTCCAGGAAGTTCAAACTCAGAGTTTTTTTGAAGAAGAAGAAGAAGAAGACAGCTGCTTGAAGATTGCTAATTTTATTATTTATTATCTTCTTGTAGTTCTTCCTTCAGATCTTTCTGAAGAGTTTTCTGCACTGAAGCTCTTCACCTAGACATCTTTGAGCCAGGGGGAGCCTTGATTCTCTAAGAGCTCTCTAGCTCAGTGCAAGTCTTTGTGCTTCTCTAATCTTTGTAAAATAGAGAAGACATCTTAACCTTCTTCCCCCTCCTGTACAGGGTTATTACTCCCTTCAAAAGTATCCCTTGGTGGCAGGGCACCTGATCAAAAACCTGTGCTTGGTTTTTAGACACCAGATCAAAAGTCTAAAGGGTTTCTGGATCTACCTGAAGCAGATCCTGTTGGTGGCAGGGCACCTGATCAAAAACCTGAGTGGATTCCTACCGTGTGGGTAGGAGAGTGGACGTACCCAAGTTGTTTGGGGAACCACTATAAATTTCCTTGTGTCGTCTGGATTCCCTTGTTTAATTCCTGCATTGTGGCTGTGAATAGATATAACTAGGATTGCTAGTTGCTGATTAGGTTTTCCAAGCCTTAACTGTAATTACAGTTAGCTTGAGTTTGTGCACATCACTCGTGTTAGGCTATAGGGTTAATTCTATATCTATAATCTTTTCATTCCGTACTTCACTCCAAGGGAGTTGGGTAGACCATTAAGTTTTGTCTAGTGCAAAATTTGATAACTCTATTCACCCCCCTCTAGAGTAGTATCTATCCCTTCACTTTCAGACAAGATGTTTCCTAAGGCCATTATAGATTGTCAAAGAGTATAAAGAGCAACTTTTAGGGCAATGGAACAGTGCCATTACATAATAAGAAAACCTAGAAAAGTTCAACAACGCTCTGAGAAAAAGAAAGATAGTTCTTGATGTTTACTTTTAGAAGAATAAGGAGAGTCATTCATCAGACTCAAGCTAGATCTTCTTCCATCTACTAGAGAAGAAGATCAAGGTGGAGCAAGCCCTAACCTGTGCAACCTAAAGATAATCTGTTCAGGGACCTGCTCTAGTTAGTTGCCATAAAAGAAAGAAAAATAGAAGCTCTAAAGCATCAAGGTCTACATTCATTAAGACTTTTGTTGTAATATTCAACTATACTTTTTATGTAAGATCTAAGTTTAGATCTGAGTTGTAGGGCCTTTATGCATGAGTTGTAGGGTTGTACTCCCAACCTGAGTTGTAGGGCCTGCGTGCCTGAGCTAGGACTTGGTGAAAAGTCTGAGGTATGGAACCTGGAGGGTTTCTGAGCTGTAAGAGTTGGAGTGCTCTGAGGTAGGGCTTCTTGATAGTCTGAGGTAGGATCTGAGGAAGATCTGAGAGATCCTGAGGTATCTGAGTTGTAAGCTCTGAAGGAGCTGAGTTTTAGAGGAGTTTGCTGAGTCTAGCCTATTACTCTTACTTTGTTGATCTCACAGATCCTGAGGGGTGAATAGGTGAGTTTTGACATTTACTGCCCACTTCTAGTAAGAACAATTATCAGCTATATTGTTGTTGATGCGCAGAAACGGAGAGGAGGATCGCGGGAACCAACAGCTAACGGGTGTGTTCGGTCTTACAAGCGAGGTGAATGAAGAAGGAGGTTGCGGGCAAAAGCTTCTGAGTGCTCGAGAGTGGAGCAAGTGCTTGATCAAGGGTTGTGGGGATAGAGAAAAGGAGGATGTTTATCCGAGAGCTGTGATGGCAGGGAATGTTGATCAAGAACTATCGAGCAGACGGTTATATTTACAGTTGGATTTACAGGTTGATGCTGGGAGGGGCGTGATGAGAAGAGGAAGGAGGCCGCTAGCAGCGGCAACAACAGACTTCGCCCGCCGCGACTTAAATGCCACTCTTGCGACGGGCTTTCCTTTGATTAATATTCAATGTTACAGCTTGTGTTACACCCTTACATGGAAAGCAAATAAAGGGTAAAAGGGGGAAGCTTGCAGCTAAGGAACAAAGTTGCCAAAAGGCCGCGCAGACTGAGAAGAGAGGTCAGCAGATCGTGCAGAAAGCTGATCCCACAGCTCGCTTGACTAAGCCGAGCGGACTGCGCGATCGGGAAGAGAGGACTACAGAGGTCGCGCGGACTGAGAAGTTGAGTCCGCAGGAGCCGATGCCTTGACCTTATTGATGGTCGCCCTCCTGCCCCTCCTCAAATAAGAGGTATGGGGGGCTATTTATAGGCCCGAGGAGGTAACGGCTTTTGATAACGTCACCCCCGATGAGTCGGTGAATTATGTGAGTTGAACGAGGAGTCTGTCGAGTTTTCACCATGTTGTGCGGTTAGGGACGTCTTCTGGAGCTGATCTGCTGTTGGCAGACTGGGACGAGTCCGCCTCTGCTGTACTAAGCGAGCCCGCGTCGAGCTATGCGAGCTGAGGAGTTGCCCGCCTCTTGCTGGGAAGAGGCTGGTTCTTGAAAGCTGAGTGGCGGTCTGCATAGTGAGTTCGCCTTTACTGTAGGGAAACGTACTGGTGGAAAGGGTTTGCCAATGCATGCAGACTGAAGGACTGCATAACGAGTCTGCCCAGTCCGCGATGGACGAGATTAGTCCTCCTTTGCTGGAGGTCACTAGGTGAGGTTGGTGACCTGGAGGACTGAAGTAGAGTCTGTTGGATGTTTGTGCTGATTGACAGAGAGCTGGAGCAAGTCCACGCTCCTTGGGCGGACTGAGATAGAGTTCGCAAAATGCAAGCGGTCGAGAGCTGGTCGACTGGGCGACCTGGCGGACTGATGAAGCATGTCACCCCTGCTGCCGAAGTCCGCCTCCTGTTGGATGGACAGGCTTGCCGCCCCTGCTGGGCGGCCTGGATGTTGTCTCCCTTTGTTGGACGACCTGAAGGCAGGTCGCGCCCGCTGGTGGACGGCCTGGAGAGTTATCGCCTGCCCAGCAAAGTGAAGCTCGTTGCTTATTATTGAGCGACCTTGAGGCAGGTCGCCTGGCGATGTGGCGGTTTGCCTTGCTTGTTGCACAACTTGTTGGAGTGGGATGGAGAAGAACGTGACTCCTGCCGAGTAAGCGGCTACCTAGCGGTCTGAATGGATAAGAATCCGTTTCCGCCAATTGGATAGCTCGCATCTGTCGGGGCAAAGAGAATATGAGCGGTTAGCTGATCAAACCGCGCGGCCTGCAGAGGCGGACTGAGGAAGCAGTCTGCAGCCCCCTACAGAACAAGCGGCCGCTGCGCGACTTGAGCGGTCAGATCGGGGAGACCGCCCTAGCCGTGCGGCCTAAGCAAATAGAGAAGTCTGTCCGCCCTCCCTTAGACCGGTCGCAACTTCTAGGGGAAACCTGGAGCAGGCCGCGACTTACGAGCTGGCTACCTTACGAGGGATCGTCGATTTCTGGGTTAACAGTTGTTGTATGTTTGTTTATTATTCTTACTTTGCTGATGATTTGCTTAGAATTAAGAAAGTGTCAATTAACCTTCAAGACACCTATTCACCCCTCCCCCCTCTAGTGAGTTAGACTACTACTAACAACAAACTATCAAGTGGTATCAAAGCTAGGTTAGTCAAAAAGGACTTAACAGTCTGACCAGAATCCTATAAGGTTAGTCTAGCCTATCATCATGTCTTCCAATGAGCAACATAAGGAGATGAGCTCAATGAAACAGCCCATATGCAGAAAAGAGATCTTTGGTATATGGAAGCAGAGGGTAAAGCTATTCATCGAAACTTCAGACCCAAGGATCTACATCACAATAGAGGAAAGGCCTTTCATTCCCATGAAGGTCTCTTCCATTGATAACAACATGCTAGTTCCTATGAAATATGCTTATATGACTAAGGATGAGATTATACTTGCAACTCTGGATAAAGGAGAAAAAATATCATAGTCAGTGCAATTGATGATTCCACCCCTCCCCCTCTAGTGAGTTAGACTACTACTAACAATAAACTATCAAGTGGTATCAAAGCTAGGTTAGTCAAAAAGGACTTAACAGTCTACCAGAATCCTATAAGGGTAGTCTAGCCTATCATCATGTCTTACAGTGAGCATCATAAGGAGATGAGCTCAATGAAACATCCCATATGCAGAAAAGAGAACTTTGGTATATGGAAGTAGAGGGTAAAGCTATTCATCAAAGCTTCAGACCCAAGGATCTACATCACAATAGAGGAAATGCCTTTCATTCCCATGAAGGCCTCTTCCATTGATAACAACATGCTAGTTCCCAAGAAATATGTTGATATAACTAAGGATGAGAGTGTACTGGAAATTATGGATAAAAGAGAAAAAATATCATAGTCAGTACAATTGATGATTCCACCTTCCAAAACCTTATCCACTACCAGACAACAAAAGAGATGTGGGATACACTTCTAGTGTATATGAAAGGGACAAAGGAAGTAAGGGATGATATGAAATCCCTACTCAATCAAGAGTACGAGTCCTTCAGGCAGAACAACAAGGACAACATAGCTAATTGTTATGAAAGATTCTTCAAGTTTGTGAATGAGCTGAGGACATATGGCCGAGTATTCTCAGACTATGAGTTAAATGACAAGTTTCTCAGGTCTCTAAGAAGAGACTAGGATAACAAGATTTATGTCATCAGGGAGATGAGTAACTTGGCTAAAATTCCTCCTCATACTCTGTCTGGAAAGCTCCTCTCTTATGAAATACAGCTAAATGCTAGAAAAGAGGAGGAGATTGCTAAAACTAAAACCTAAATAACTTAGTAGAAGGAAAACTAAAACCTAAATAACTTAATATATATATATATATGTATATGTATATATTTTTAAGTGTTTAAAAACAAAGAGAAAATATTCTTGAGATTTTCAAAGTTTTATATTTTTTTGAAATTTTCTAAAATAAGAAAAGATTTAAATGAGGAAAGACTCCCCCATACTTAAAATTAAACATTGTCCCCAATATTTAAAGCTAAGTATGAAGAGGAAGAAAATAAAAGATTGGAGGGGGAAAGATGGCTTCCCTGCTAGCAATGAAGGGGAAAGATCGCAACAAAAAACCTGCAAAAATTGTTAATACAATAAAACAAAACAAAGAAATGATAAGGATAACTATGGGATGCCTCCCACAAGCGCTTTATTTAAGGTCACGAGCTTGACCCACATGGAGGCGACGAAAATTTAGGGCGGAAGATTGTATGAATTACTCTTCTCCAATGATGTGTCTCCCGAGAGGTATAACTTAAGATGCTGCCAGTTAACTTTAAAATAACCTTTTTCTGGGTGGTAAATGAGAACCGTACCATATGGCCAAGCCTCCTTAACGATAAAGGGGCCGGACCATCGTGATTTTAACTTTCCCGGAAAGAGACGAAGACGAGAGTTATAAAGAAGGACGAGATCGCCCGGCGAAAAAGTTTTAGGAAATTTTATATTTTTGTTGTGATAAAACTTTGTTCACTCTTTATAAAGTTTATTACTCTCATACACTTTCGCGCGCCACTCGTCAAGTTCGTTTAGCTGGAATTTTCGTTGTTCGACAGCTAGGGTAGTATCTAAATTTAATAATTTGAGTTCCCAGAATGCACTGTGCTCTAACTCGACTGGAAGGTGGCATGCTTTTCCATAAACCAATCGATACGGCATGCAGCTGATGGTTGTCTTATATGATGTTCGATAGGCCCAAAGCGCATCATCGAGCTTGAGTGCCCAATCCTTCCTATTCAGAGAAATAGTTTTTGCTAACATATGCTTTAGCTCACGATTAACGACCTCGACTTGACCGCTCGTTTGGTGGTGATAGGCGGTGAAGAGTTTATGCGTGACACCATATTTTGCCAAAATTATGGTGAATTGGCTATTGCAGAAGTGGGTTCCCCTATCACTAATGATAGCGCGTGGCATGCCAAATCGAGAAAATAACTTTTTTAGAAAATTGACTACAACTCGCGCATTATTGGTGGGGAGAGCTTGTGCTTCCGCCCACCTTGATACGTAGTCGACAACGATGAGAATGCATTTATTTTGATAAATGGGAGGGAGAGGTCCAACGAAATCAATGCCCCAGAGATAAAAAATTTTGAACTCTAAGAAAAGATTTTGTGGCATCTCATCCCGGCGGGAGATATTACCCGACCGCTAGCATCTATTCCAAGTGCTCACAAGGGTGTGAGCATATTTAAAGAGCGTGGGCCAATAAAAGCCCGCCTCCAGTGCCTTCCTTGCCGTACGATTTGCCTGATAATGACCATATGTTGGTCCCTCGTGGCAATGCCGCAATATCTGCAATGCTTCCTCACTCTAAACACAATATCTCACTAACTGGTCCGCACATACACTAAATAAGAATGGGTCTTCCCAAATGTAAATTTTTAAGTCAGAAAAGAATTTATTATTTTCCTGACTCGATAATTCTTTTGGCAAGACCAAGGCTATTAAATAATTAGCCAAATTGGCGAACCAGGGTGTGAAAACATTTTTTAGATTTTCGAGAGTGAGGAGGCGCTCTTTAGGAAATTTATCATTAATATCGGCCTCCTAACACTTCACTAGCGGGATTCTCTAATCGTGATAAATGGTCGGCCGCCAAATTTTTGACACCCCATCTTGTCCCGAATCTCTAAGTCAAACTCCTGTAGAAGGAGGATCCATCGCAAAAGGCGGGGATTGGCATCTGTCTTACTTAATAAATACATAAGGGCGGAGTGATCCATAAAGATGACAACTTTTGAGAGGGTGATGTATGACCTAAACTTATCGAATGCAAACATGATCGCTAGAAGCTCCCTTTCGGTGGTGGTGTAGTTGGCTTGTGCAAACATGAGTGCCTTGCTCACATAATAAATCAGGTGAAAGAACTTATTCACCCGCTGGCCTAAAACAACGCCGACTGTAATATCACTCGCATCGCACATAATTTCAAATGGGAGCGACCAATCCCGTGCGACTAGGATCGGAGAATTTACTAACTTTTCTTTAATTAGATTAAAAGCTAAAAGACATTCGTCATCAAATATGAAAGAAGACTCTTTTCGAGAAGATGGGTTAACAACTTTGTGATTTTAGAAAAAATTTGAATAAAGCGTCGATAGAACCCTGCATGGCCTAATAAACTACGAATAACTTTAATATTCATTGGAGGGGGGAGCTTTTCAATAACCTCAATCTTGGCCCGGTCTACCTCGATCCATTTGCCTGAAATCTTATGGCTCAGGACCAATCCCTCTGGACCATAAAGTGGCACTTCTCCCAATTGAGAGCTAAGTTAGTCTCCTCACAACGGATAAGCACACGCTCAAGACTTTTTAAACAATTTTTAAATGAATTATCAAAGACCGAGAAGTCATCCATGAAGACTTCCATCACCTCTTCTTCCAACTCGTCAAAGATTTCCAGCATATATCTCTGAAATATAGCTGACGCGTTGCATAAACCAAATGGCATCTTTTTATAAGCGAAGGTGTCAAAGGGACACGTGAAGGTGGTCTTCTCTTGGTTGTCGGGTGAAATAGGGATTTAGAAGTATCCCGAGAGTCCGTCGAGAAGACAGCAGAAAGAGTGACCCGACATGCGTTCTAAGATTTGATCGATAAAAGGTAACAAAAAATGGTCTTTTCGGGTGGCATCATTGAGTTTTCGATAATCGATGCACATATGCCAACCCGTAACAGTACGGGTTAGAATTAATTCATTATTTTTGTTGGCGACCACCATTACACCACCTTTCTTCGGCACGACTTGTATTGGGCTAACCCAAGTACTGTCGGAGATAGAATATATAATTCCCGCATCTAGAAGTTTGATCACCTCATCATTCATGAATTCCTTCATATTCGGATTTAGTCATCGTTGGGGCTAGACAATATTGCGAGCATTATCTTCTAAGAAGATCTTGTGGGTACAGAAAGAGGGGTTGATCCCCTTTATATCAGATAGCTACCACGCAATTGCGTGGTGATGATTTCTTAGAATTAGAGCCAACTCAGAAATTTCTGAGTCGCTCAAATCAGAGGATATGATGACGGGTAGTTTAGAGTTGGTCTCTAAAAAAAGATATTTTAGATGAGGGGGAAGTTGCATCAACTCTAAGGTGGGTGGTTCCTCATAAGAGGTTTTAATTTTTAGGGTTTCGATGTGTAGTGGTTCTGGTGGTGTGGAGCGAGAGAATTCTTCTAAGCAGAAGAGCTTGGTGATAATGGGTTCATCATATGATGAATGTACTAACTCGGGTAGTGCAGAAAATTCATTTTCAAAACATTCCTCTAGGTAGAAGCAGGAATCATCAATTGTTAAGGTATTATGCATCAAGGGATTTATACTAAAAGTGACTTCATCATCTCCGACCCGAAGGAGGAGCTTTCTATCACTTACGTCAATGATTGCGCAGGGGGTGGCAGGAAAGGGGCGATCGAGTATAAGGGATACTTCGGCATCCTCTTCGATGTCTAAAATAACAAAATCCACCGGGAAGATGAAATTGTCTACTTTAACAAGCAAATCCTCTACTATCCCTACTATATACTTAACTGATCGATCAACTAACTGAATACTCATGCGGGTGGGGTTCAGAAGTCCTGACCCTATCTTTTTAAATAAAGAAAATGGCATGAGATTTATACTTGCTCCCAAATCAGCTAGTGCGTGTTTTACTAACAAATTACCAAATAGGCACGAGATGGAAAACCTTCCCGGGTCATTAACTTTCTTGCTTAACTTGTTAAGTACAACCACAGAGTATTCTGCGTTAAGTGAAATATGTGAAATATCCTCGAGATTTTTCTTATTGGAGAGCAACTTCTTGAGATATTTTGCATACTTCGGCATTTGAGAGATAGTCTCACAGAAAAGAACATTTATATGAATTTGTTTTAAGATATCTAAAAAATTTTTATAACTTTCCTCAGCGCTCTCATTTTTCAACTTAGACGGATAAGGTATATTTGAACTAGAGGCGTGAGGTGCAAACGTAGCAGGTAAATTCAAAGCTAGAATAGGGGGAGGATGAGGAGAAGGGAGAGAAGGAGGAGAAGGAAGTACCATGGGTTCGTCATTTTGTAGGGCTATCTCCTTTCCGCTGCGGAGGGTGATTGCAACTGCGCTTTCTCTTGGGTTTTGTTCATTATTTCCTGGCAGAGTCCCTTGTTGTCTCTCAGAGAACATCTTTGCTAGCTAGCCCACTTGATTTTCCAAGCTTTTAATTGACCTGGTGATGTTCCTGATATTAGATTCATTTGTGGAAACATACTTGGCAAAGACCTCTTAAAGCATAGAGGGCTTCGGCGGTTGCGATGGGAAACCAGGTGGATTTAAATTAAGGGGAGGAGCTAGATTAAAAGAAGGATTTAGATTTTGAGGGCGTTGAGCATACCCTTGGTTGCTCCATGAGAAATTCAGATTGTTCCTATAACCCGCATTGTAGGTGTTGTTGTACAGAGCGTTATTCGGGTTATAGGAAGGCCGAGGCGCGTTTCCCAAGGAGGAGTGGCGAAGGAAGAAATCATCTCCGCCACTTGCTTAGTTAGGCGCTCAACTTGGAGGGCTAGATTCGAAGTTGCGTCAATTTCAAAAATTCCCGCTGGCTTAACTGGCCGCATATGAGGCGCATTCCATTTATACGCATTCATGGCCATTTCCTCAACAAGCTCTTGAGCGGCCTCGGGGGTTTTGTTGTTTAACGTCCCCCCAACGGCTGCGTCGATCATTTGTCTTATTTGGAAATTTAAACCATTATAGAAGATTTACACTTGTTGCTAAGTGGGAAGTGCATGGTGCGGGCATCTATGCAATAGTTCCTTGAAGTAATCCCACGTGTCGTAGAGAGTATCTGAGTCTATTTGCATATAAGATGCGATATCAGTGCGTAATTTGGTAGTTTTAGCAGGCGGGAAATACTTTGTAAGTAATGTTTCTGCCATCTTGGCCCATGTAGTGATGGACCCTTTAGGAAGAGAACCCAATCACTGCTTGGCCTTTGACCGTAAGGAGAAAGGAAAAATTCATAATTGAATGGCGTCATAGATTTTGAAAGTATTACAAATCTCGAGAAAATTCAAAAGGTGGCAATTTGGATCCTTGTCTTGGAGACCATCGAAGGTCACTTACTGCTGAACCATTTGTATAATGATAGACTTGATCTCAAAGTTATTGTTTGCCACCGCGGGGCGAACAATACTTGATTGTGTACCCTCCAGATTTGGCTACGCATAATAGGACATGGTCCTTTGCTGGGACTCATCTGGGTTGGGCAGATTAAGATCCATAGTTTTCGTGGCAATGTCTATGATCGACTCTTCGATGCCTAAGTGCGACTCCTGATCACAAGAACGAAGGCAATGCAAAATGTTGCGCTCTATCTCAGGATCAAAAGGAATATTTGAAGAGCTTCCTCGGGCCATACACTAAAAGTAAAGAGAAGTGGGGAGAGAAAGAGAAAATAAAACGAGAGCGAAAAAGAAGCGATAAAATCAATAGCTATCCTCTTTTCAAAATATCAAAACTGAAGTCCCTGATAATGGCGCCAAAAACTTGATAGAGAAGTTGCTTGCTTTGTGTGTGTGTGGAGAAGAGAAGTGAAGGGGTTGAGAAAAGAGATGGAAATGAGGTTGATTATCTTCTCCGATAAAGGCAAGTATACCTTATCATTTATAGTATAGGATATTTAAGTTCAATATATTAAAGTCGTATTATCGAGGGTAGATTGATTGCTTCTACTTTGAGAAGTTACTATTATCTTATCAAATGATTTCTTGGGTTTGTTTTTCTTAACTAAAAGAGCGCTAAATTGCAAGTTATAAAAAAAATTTAAAATATGGATAAAGGAATTAGTACTCGATTTTGAATCACTTTGGCATAAGCTAATCAAAATGAAATAACAAACTAAGGCTTCATTTGGTTTAGCGGTGGAGGGTCAATCTAGCGGGTGGAAAAAGAGTATTCGAATCAGAGGGGGGAGGTGGCTTCTCCAAACGGAGCTTTTTGGGGGCATTTATCAAGGCGGGCGGGTGGAAACGGAGCAAACGCTGCCGGAGATTCATTTGTTTACCCTCCTTCTAGCGGTGTTTGCCCAAAACGGAGCAGCGAAATGCCCAAACAAATAAAGCCTTAATCTTAAAAAAGTACAAGGCATCTTGACTGTGGGGGTTCCCGAAGCTTGAACACGCTCCTCTCAGAGAAGTGTCCAACTGAGTTTAGGAAGATCCGACCGAACTCTCATCCCATATTCGAGTGCCTAAAGCTCGCCTTAAGTGGTGAATCCCACTACTGGATTTGACTCCAATATGGGGGGGGGGGTTTACGTCATTCTCTCTTGAGAGGTGCATACAACTCTCTTTACTCTTGAGTGATCAATTCAAACTATGAGCATCTCGGCTAGTTAAGAATGAAAACCTAAGTGGAGACTATATATCAATAATATAGTTTCACTAAAATTAAATCAAGAGTAAATCGAAGGCTAGTACCTTAAAAAGAGAAAGGGAGCTAAATCATCATAACTTGGTCAACTCATCCTCAGATCATCGTGATCAAGTACTAATGATGATTTAGTTACTCATAGTGGAAGGATAAGAGAGAAATAGGTAGTAGAAATTCATGAAAAACTAAATAAGAAAGGAGGAGAAAGAGAGACTTTTATTACTAAAATAGAAGGAGTTACAAGTTGAAATAAAACTATAATTGCATGAAATAGAGACTAGCTACGCACTGATTCTACACTAGTAAAAGAGATTACAAGTTTATTACAAAAGTTGCATAGAAATAACTTGAAGTGAGAGAGAAAAAGAGAGCGAAAATAAGAACATAAACACAAAGAAAAACAAGTTGTAGCACACAGACTCTCAACAAATCTCAACTAATCTGCTTATAAACTGCTCTCAATCTTCTCGCTGGAATTTATAGGAAAATTTCCTGGAAGTACACGCCCCCTTACACGCCCTTATAGGGTGGGCGTGTAAGCATTGTTGACTTTGATGGGTGAAAATCCGGCGGGACAATGACTGGCTCAGAAATTGGGGTACACGCCCCATGTACACGCTCGTTTAGGCTGGGCGTGTAAGCTGCGACGTGACGATGGCTCGACAAAAGTCACACTGTGGCGGAAGTTAGGTTACACTCCCAAGGGGCACACTTGTATAGTTGGGGCGTGTAAGTTACGACAAATGGTGGAATAGCAAAAGTTGCGTTGCGACACTGAAAATGTGGACTTGGAGGGATATGTCCTAGGTACACGCCTGTGTAGTTGGTACACAGTCGTGACCTAGCCGTACAAGGTGGACTTTAGATCGTGGGTTCCACGCCCAAGTTACACGCCCGTGTAAGGGGTACATGGCCGTGACATAGGGGTGTGTAAGCTGTATTTTTCGGGATCTGGACTCCGGACTTCATCTTCATCGGGCTTGGATTACACGCCTAAGGTACAATCCTATGTAAGGGGTACACAAATGTTACATAAGCGCATGTGACATGGAAAGTGACTAAAAAATTTCCAAAACCTAAAAAACAGAAAATAAACTAAGTTAGAATAATTTTGATAAAAAGAACTAATTACAGACTCAAAATTCATAAAATATGTAACTTTAAACAAGAAAATATATGGATTTACCCGAGTAATTTAGGCTAAAATAAGTATCATCAAGGAGATTGCTGCCAAGACTTATCAGAAAGAGAAGACAGTGGCTCCTAAAGCTGGAGAGTCAAAGAAGAACAAGAAAAGGATTCCCTCTCCTCCCAGGAGACCAGCTGACTTAGAAACTTCTGAGCCCAACACATCAGATGGTGATATATTTGATGGGGAGTTTGCTGTCTTATCTAGACAGTTCATGAAGATGATGTCCCGGAAGAAGATTGGAAAAGCAAGCCTTCTTCCTCCTCCAACTATAAGAAGAACCCCAAGGGGACAGGTATGGATTCTCTCACAACAAACATATTTCTTCTGACATTGTTTGTTATTTTTGTAGCAAGCCTGGACATATCATTGCTGACTACCCAACTAAAAGAAAAGAAAGAGCTGCTACCAAGGAGAAGAAGCATGATGGTGATAGAAGGCACAACCACAAGGGAAAGAAGTCTGATAAGACTTTCATTGCTAAGAAGTAGGAGAAGAGATGGAGTCAAAATGACTCAGACTCGATCTTCTGATTCTGAGGAAGAATAAGCCTATATTGGGTTATTCATTGCTGCTAAAGATGTCCATCCTGCTGCCATGATTGGAATCAGAGCTCCTTTGTCACATCTAGAGAGTGACAATGAGAAAGAAGATGAAGGAGAAGGATGATGTGGCTTAATGTCCATAACTAAAGCAGAAACTCAGGATGAATCTTATCCTAATGAGGTACTTATACTTGCCATCTCTTCTTCTGAATCTGAGTATGAAATTGGCCCAGATTCAGAAGCACCCCCTTCATCTAGTGATATGGTGTTCTCTTAGAAGCTCTGTAGAAGAGCAAGAAGCTTGTCAAGAGACAAGCTGAAGATATTGCTTCCTTACAGTAGAAAAAGATTATGCACTCTGAGTCAGCTACTCACCTAGCTCAGATGTGCAGCAAAATAAGCCAGCTAAAATGAATGGAAATCATCCAAGCAAGCACCATAAGCCAAACGTACAAGATCATCGGGGATCTTAAAGAGCAGCTCCTCAAAGAGAGGAAGCTAACTGGCTCAATTCTCTAAGCCAAAATATGTGATACTAATTATTGACTCTTTCACCTCCCAAACAAATTGGAAGGGATTAGGCTTCAATGGAAGGGCAACGGGTGCTTGGAGTAGAAGAAATGGCAAGGCTCCAATTAAGCCTCATATCACCTTTCAAAAGGTCTTGCTTCCTTCCAATAGGTATAACCAGGATAGCATTTATGGTCACTGGAAGAATGGAAGTTCTCATAGTAAGGGCAAAGATGCACCTAACTATGGAGGGAGAAAGGGCATGGGGATGAGTGCTTTAAAAGCTTCCCATGAGGAAATCCAAATGGCTCAATATGAACTATTTGTGTTTGGTACTCCGGCTCTAATACTCAAGGGTAAGAAAGTAGCTTCTTCCTAAAACCTTCCAGCAAAGAAGCTAGCTAGTGGAAAGATAATAATCAACCCTCACAAGACCATATCAGATGCCTTCAAACACCATATCAGCTACTCAGCTGACATATGTTGTTGTTAAGCCAGTACCATCGAGTAAGGTTGCTTACCGTCGAGCAAATAGCCAGGAACTAGCTGAGAGGAATAAGAAGAATGCTGATGCTTTCTCAGCTGAACACAAGCTTTCAGATGCACCATCTATATCAAGAAGTGTTTAGAAGAGAAGGTACAACATCCATGAATGTTGGTGCTGTTATAAAGTGGAACACTTTGCCATTGATTGTTGGCACAACCCCAATGTGCCTAATGTAAAGAGAAACTTTCCTACTAAGGCAATAGTAGATACAGGTGTTTCTTTTAATGCTAACAAGAACCTAGGACCCAAAGTCAATTGGGCTCCTGAGATAAAATAAATTACATTTTGTAGGATAGTTCAAGTACCAATTTAAAGAAAATATGGTACTTGGATAGTGGATGCTCAAGGCACATGACAGGAACAAGGAGTCTTCTAAAGGACTATACTCCTGTGATGAATGGACCTAAGGTCATCTTTGGAGGCTTAGATAGAGGAGTCACCAAAGGATATGGTATGATCTCCTATGACATAAACTCTATCACAAGGGTAGCTTATGTTGAAGGGTTGCAACACAACCTCATAAGCATAAGTCAACTATGTGACTTAGTTTATGTTATTGAATTCCATAATGATTAGTGTCTAATTAAAAGCTCAATTGACTTAAAGATTATTCTTTCATGCACAAGGAGTGAAAATGTTTATTGTTTAGATTTCATTTGTGATTCTTCTACTCTTATTTGTCTTGTAGCTATTGAGAGAGAATCTCTTTGTGTTCAATGGCACAAGAGAATTGCTCACATTAATTACAAGATAATTAATAAATTATTTTCAGATAACTTAGTTAGAGATTGTCTTAAGTTAAAATGAGTTAAAGAGTGTTCATGTCATGCATGCCAAATGGGAAAGCAAACAAGAGCCACCTTTAAGAGCATTGGCTCCAAAGACTCTATAAGATGTCTTTATTGTTGCATATGGACTTGTTTGATCCTATGTCCATTCAGAGTTTAAGAGGGAAATTGTATACCTTTGAGATTGTTGATGACCACTTTAGGTATATATGAGTATTCTTCTTTAGGAAGAAGTCAGATACCTTGAATGTCTTTATGAGCTTTGTCAAGGCAATCCAGAATGAGATGAAATGTTCTATGATCAAACAAAGAAGCGACCATAATATAGAATTTCAGTCTAGTGCCATGACAAGATTCTATCAAGACCTTGGTATAACCTAAGAATTTTCTTCTCCCAGAACTCCACAACAAAATGGGTTGGCTGAGAGAAAAATAGGACTTTGATAAAGGCTGGCAGAACTATGCTTAGTGATTCCTCACTACCAGAGTATTTCTAGGTTGAGGCAATCAATACTGCATGCCATGTTCTAAATAGGGCTTCCATCAACAAAGTCCATGGTAAAACTCCCTATGAACTATTGAAGGGTAGAAAACTAACCATTTCATATTTTAGAATCATTTGTTGTAAATGCTATATTTTAAACAATGGAAAAACTCAGTTCACTAAGTTTGCAGAGAAATGTTGCGTGGGAACCCTTGTTGGATATAACTCTCATAGTAGAGCATATAGAGTATTAAACAAGAAATCCCAAGTTACAGAAGAATCCATGCATATCATTTTTGATGAATCTAGTCTGTTATATAAGGGCAAATCTAGTGTTGATAATAATACAGGTTTTGAGCTAAATATACAAGATTTGTTTATCCAAGACAAGACAAGCTCAAGCAGGTTTCCTTCTCAAATTGAAGCAATTAATGAAGAGATTCATCCAGCTGATGAAATTTAGGAATTTGCTGAAGAGGAATAGGTAGATGGAATCATTCCAGCAGGTCAGCAAGGTGATGACAGGATTCCTGCAACAACCGGACATTCGAGAGACCATCCTAGGACTCTCATAATTGAAGATGCAAGCCAAGGTGTTACCACTAGAAGCAGAATTTAGAATGAAGCTCTCTTTATAAGATTTTTGTATCATGTGGAGCCAAATAAGTTTGAAGATGTCAACAAGGATCCATTCTAGATCAATGCCATGTAAGAAGAACTCTAGCAATTCAAGAGATGCAAAGTGTGGAAGTTGGTGCCAAAGCCACAAGGATACAACATCATTGACACCAAATGGATTTTCAGGAACAAGATGGATGAAAATGGAGTTGTAGTGAAGAACAAGGCCAGATTGGTAGCTAAGGGGTACAAATAGGAGTAGGGGATATACTTTGACCAAACATTTGCTCCAGTGGCAAGGCTAGAGGAAATCAGAATTTTCTTGTCCTATGCAGCATTCAAGGGGTTCAAGGTCTACCAGATGGATGTAAAGTCTGCTTTCCTAAATGGTAATTTAAAGGAAGAGGCATATGTAGAACAACCATCAGGTTTTGTACATCCTACTCTTACCTCTCATATTTATTTAGAAAAGTTTTGTATGGGTTAAAGCAAGCCCCTAAGGCTTGGTATGAAACATTGCCTAGCTTTCTCATTAAGAATAAGTTCTTAAGGGGGAAGATAGAAAACACATTATTCTTAAGGGAAACAAAGGGCAAGTGTCTCTTAGTCCAAATCTATGTTGATGACATAATCTTTGGGTCTACTGATGACAACTTTTGCAAAAGGTTTGCCAACCTTATATAGGGGGAGTTTGAGATGAGTAGTATGGGATAGCTCAAGTACTTTCTAGATCTCTAAGTGAAACAGTCTGATGAGGGGTATTCATCTCTCAGACCAAGTATACTAGGGAACTTATTAATAAGTTTGGGATAGAATCTGCTTCCACCATGAAAACTCACATGGGGTCAAATATATCCCCAAACAAGGATGAGAATGGGAAACCTTTTGATGAATCCATGTACATGTGTATCATTGGATCCATGTTGTACTTAACTGCTAGTTAACCTGACATTATGTATGCTATATGTATTTGTGCTAGATACCAAACATGATCTAAGGAATCTCATTACTCAACCACAAAGAGGATTTTGAGATACCTTAAGGGCAGCTAAAATCTTGGCATGTGATACCCTATGAATAAAAATTTTGAACTGATAGGATTTTCAAATGTAGATTTTGTAGGTTATAAAGAAGATAGGAAAAGTACAAGTGATACTTGTTAATTTCTAGGAAGGAGATTGATTTCCTAGAGTAGTAAGAAGCATAATAGTGTGGCAATATCCACAGCTGAGTCAGAATACATATCTGCAGGGAGTTACTGTACACAATTATTGTGGATTCAATATTAGCTAGAGGACTATAACCTCACGATAAGTAATTCTCCAATGTTTTGTGACTCATCCAGTGTTATTTATATTGCTAAGAACCTCGTATCACATAGCAGTACTAATTACATAGAAATAACGTATCATTTTATTAGAGAACAAATTGAGAGAGAAGATATCTGTCTTGAATTTGTCCTCATAGATAAACAAGTGGCAGATATCTTTACTAAGTTATTGGATGAGGCTAAGTTCAATTCCTTTAAAATTGAGTTCGAAATGTTAAATATTGAATAAATTTTTTGTATTATATCATTCCAGTTGACTTGCTTCTTAATTCAAGTTATTTGATATCATGTTTAATATCTCACTGTTCAAGTAATTCATGTTTATTAGTTACTAGAACACTGATTATGTTAACATGTACTTCTGTTAGCTATTACAAAACACAAGTTTAGTAGCATGTTAGGTAGAAAACCATAGTTAATATCTATCATTTGCATGAGTCAATTGACTCATTTTCTGTGTTGGTTTGTCAATTTGATAGACAGGTATGCCTAATTGTGCAGTGGATTAACTGAGAAAAGTTGAGCTATACCGTGGAGTCAATTGAGAAAATTCTCAACGGTATATCTCCCTATCTCAACTATACCGCTAAGACGGGATGTTATATTATAGTTCAATCATTTTCAGTCATTGGGTCAATTCTTTATGATTAATTTGTTGTGTGGTGCTTCAATTCCAATTTAAACTAATTAAATATATATTAAATTATATATATATATATATCCAGGGTTCATTTGAAAATATAAAACGTAAACCCTAGAAAGCCATCAAAATCGTTCCATTTTCTAAGCGTATCATCGACTAGGCTTTCTAAATCAATGGTGACAAAACCAGCTAAGTATCTTTAGGAAGGGCGAGAACTTGTCAGAAATGGATTCTAGTATGCTTTTAAGGAAATTAAGGAGGTAATAAGAATGTTAGAAGTCGCCGTCCTATAGTATATTCTTTCTAAACCTTCTCCTATCCTAAAAGATGAAGTATTAGAACTTTGCTTTAATGTAAATGTATCTTCTTCAAGGAAATCTATCAAGAGCAAGGTAGGGGATGTAAAGATAAAGATCACCCATAAGAGGATAGCTAAAGCCCTAAACCTGTTGGTTCCATTGATCGCAATGTCCCAGATTTGAAGAAGGCTCACAGGATAATAATATACACATGATTGTATCTGATGCATGCTCTAAGTTCAATGTATGCAGGTTTTTTCTGTTGTACTGATTTGACAGGTAGTCTGAGTCATCATGTGTAAGACCCCTTTTTTTTCTTTTTAAACCACCGGGGTCTTAGGCCCAGAACCGCCGCTTTGCGGTGACACCTTCATGCCCGGGAAGGTCATCACTACAAAACGCCGATCTTGCTAGTCGATTCGATCACAAAACAGTAGCAAAATAAATAAAGGCAAGTCCACAGAAATCACATATATAGTAAATAATCTCCGCCAAGGGAGAGTCCACAGATATAATAATAAAGTACTAAAAGTAAGGCTCGTGCCCGATACATCAATATCCTCACTACAATCACTCAGCGCGGAAGCAAAAGCTAAACATCTACTAATGATCGGGACTCACAGTCCCAGCTGTCTGAACTCCGGTGTTAGACTGTCCCATCTCCAAGCGTGCCGACCTCTGAGGTTGCTCCTCCATGCTGGGCTCCACGGCCCCCTAAAATGATATGGTTCGAAAACCATTAGTCTAAAAGACTAAGTCCTATCATACCCCACCCCTTCCCCCATGGCTCCTAGGCACCGAGCGGGGAGGAGGAAAGGAGAGGAAATGAAGGTGGAGAATGACAAAGTACAGGTGACGGCGGAACTAATCTAGCAAGTTTAAGAGTACATGTGACAGTAATGGAAGTATGAAAGACTGAAAATATAATATGTAACCTTAACTTATATAGAAACACATAAGCTAATGGATCTTCTGCAAGGCTCCTATCGTATAAATAGTCACATACCAATTTATACGATAGGGTATCGGTTTTCTAGTAGCATGTATATATCTATAGAGTAAAAACCTTAACTTATAAGCACGCTCACACGAACTTATAAGCCAAGAGGTCGTATTGTAGGGTCTATTGTATAAAGTGTCCCATACCACTTTATACAATAGGTGTCGGGGGTTATATGCAATATTGATGCTATGACATGCAAATACGCTATGATGTGATCATGCAAATGCAACTCACCTACTCAACTCTGTGTATACAGACCTTTAGTTCCCCCTTTTAGGAGGCTAACCTCCCAAGATACCTCCGTAGTGGCAAACAGAAGTGGTGGGTTGGGCATCGCCCACCTATAAATCGATAATTGCACTACCAGTCATACCTATCGTATGCTTCAACGTTGGTGCACTAAGCGGAGCTCCTGCATACTCTTGCCGGCTAGCGCACTGGATTTTATTTGGCGAAGTGCTAAACCACACTTGCCGAGTCAGCGTATTGGCATCGGTGCATCGACCCTCTAATACCGAAGACCCACTACCTTATACTTTATGCACATGCAACCTTATGTATCACATACCGAGCAAAAGCTCCCCGGACCATCCCATCCGTCACAACCAACAACCGAGCCAAAGCTTGTCGGGCCAACCTGCCCATCACCAAACCATCAAGCCTACTGCTCGTGTGACCTAACCTAACATCCTGAGAAATCGAGGTGAGTGAAAGTGAATCCCTAGTTATGCTAGTTACTCTTGCAGTTTAGTTTTCCTACAGTTTAGGTTAGCCCAGGACTGCCCCCGGCATACCCCGTGAAGGGCTCTCAAAGAGCACTAGGAACTACGATGGGCTGAAGCCCAAAGCTCCCTTTCGCATGACACTTATTATTATTGGTTACTACCCGATTCCCGATCCCTTTAGTATTACACTGGTTCTAACCCTAATGAGTTTTGACCATGTCTCCCTCTTAGTAGTGGCCTCTTCACAGGATAGACGATCTTTTGTCGATCTCGAGTACCACCTAATCTTAGACCACTCTATAATCCTACTCTTCCCATCTTCCAATGGTATATTCCAATCCACTTTACAAAATCATTAAACACAATCCCATCTCACTACGACCATGCCCCATGTTATCATGATTTCTGCAGTTTTACCACGCGCAGACTATCCTAAGCTATATGATGTATACAATTGGAGGTACTCCAAATTATCATCCAATATCCCTATAATAATTATTGGGGGTCTACCATGACATGTTTAGTCTAAATCCATAATATCATAATTTTCCTAATTTACTTGATAATTTATTTAACTTCCTAAGAAATCCAAATACCTTAGTTTGAACATGAAGTAACTTTTTTAGGCATGCAAAATGTTCCACAAATTTATGATAAATACAAGATGTCTATTTAATAGTAAATTCAAAGTATTCTAATTTTTCAATAAGGTTTGAGCTTTGATCCATAATTATAAACATAATCTCATAATTAACAGCTAATGGAGTAAATATTGTAAATAAGCTTCCAAAAATTATAATAAAATTTACGCACAGCCAATATTCTCTAAAAACACTTTTGACAAAATTTCCAAACTTCTCAGTGAATAATGAGCTCATATTTTAATTTAAAACAATAATCCTCATTCTTACATTATAGAGACAACCACTGTAAATATTCACCTAAAAATTATGGTAAAATTTCTTCAAGTGTATATTGACCTAAGTACACTTTTAAATGAGTTTCACAATTTTCAAACCATTATTGAGCTCTGAATCTAATTTTGAATATAATTGCATTCTTAAAATCTTACGAAGAAAGTACTGAAAATACACATCTAAAAATTATAATAAAATCCAGATATGAGTATATTGACATAAAACACCCTCTTCCCAATTTTCATAACTTCCAATTAAACAGAGTGATCCTAATAATTAAAAGGTTATCAAGGCAATTCCATGTACTATAAAGGAGGTGCTAAATGTATTGTTCCAAAATTACCAATAAAATCAACAGATGCTCTAATTAACCCTATGACCATACTACCCAAGCTACATAGCTTTTCATATAGTTTTGGTGGCCTATCTTGCATGTATAAGGGTGTTCCCTAAACTAGGGTTAGGTTTTTGAGGTGTTTATCCATCTCCAAATCCTCTAAGATTTTTACCAGAGGACATTAGCTACCCTAGTATCCTCTCTACAAAATTTCAAGTCCATACAATGGCATTTGACCCCATGCCCTTCTCAAACTCCCCAAATCCAAACTTAGGGTTTGAACTTGGATCCTAGGGCAATCCTACCCCAAACCACCTCATAACCCATATGAGGGTGTTAAATGACATGAAAAACCAGTGTACCAAATTTCAGCCTCTGTTGAGGTGGTTTGACCACCCAAACCTCAAAGTGCACTTTTGACCTAAATACCCCTTATTAGGGCAAAGCTAGGATTTGCTCAATTCCTACCCAAATCAACTCAAAAAGAGGTGAAAATTTATACAGATCCTAATGATGACCCCAAGGAACACTCACCAAAATTTGGGAGGGTTTGATGGTCATTTGGTTCCTTAATTAATTTACCCTAAGATATTTAAATAATTTCAAAACCTATAGAAAAATTGTCCCCAAAAATTTTCATTTATGGGAAAGACCTAGGTATAGATTAGGGTGACTGCTTGTCCAAATTTCAGGTCATTTGGACAAGGGATGAAGTGGGGGCACTCATTTTAGTTTCTGTCTAACCGTAGGTATAGACCCCACCAAAATGGGTGCCCTGGTCAAACAAAATGTCCAAATTGATTCAAATCAATTTTACCTTAAAGTAGACCCATAGGGCTAAAATTTATATGTTAGCCACTTTCTCAGATTTAGCCTCTAAGTATTTTTAAATTAATTTACAAAGGGACTAAATAAGTGTGACAGAATTCATTAAAATGAAATAATAATATATTGATCCTGCACGAATCTTGACGCAAGATCCAGCGGTTCTGGCTCATCTTCTTCCTCCAGCAGATGGGTAGGATCGACTCGACCTAGAGATACTTCCAACTGCCATCGTCGGCAACCCAGCCACCTCCCTGGCCGGCCACCGCCACCGCCACCTCCATCGAGGTGGTAGTTATCGCCAGGCGGCGGCGCAGCCGCCGGAGGGGCGGATTCCGGCGATCCCGACAAGCTTAATTTTACGGAAAAACCAGGAGAAAACTTCTCCCGATCGGGCTCAATTGAGCCCGAATCTTGTCCCTAAAAAATCATATGATCTACCTAAAGTGAGAGAGGAAGGGGAGGACCTTGTTTGCGGCCTGGAGGTGGGTTGATCATCGGGATGCCATTTCTGATGGTGGCACCACTCGGTTTCTGCAATAGCATAGTGGAATGCTCCATCTCCTTCTAGTAAGGTGTGTAAATGACTCCTAGGAGTCTAGTGAGGGTTTTAAAACAATAAAATGGGGAAGGGGGTGGTCAAGCATCAATGGCCATTAATGACCATTGAAGAAGCTCTCAGCCAAGTGGTGGGGGGGTGGGGGGGTGAACTTGCCTTGTGGTGGCCGGGAAATGGCTGGAAACTTCTCCTCTTCCCCAGAGGAGTTGAATTCAGCCAATAAGGGTGGCCCTTGGCCTCCCTAAACCATGAATGGCCTTTACCTCCTTTTCTCTCTCCTCCATTAAAGAGGGATTGAAGTTTTCTCTCTCCTACCCCTCATGGCCGAATTTGTTCATGGTATCAACCTAAATGCAGCCCAATCAGCTATTATAAAGTGATTAGGAAGTGGTTAGCCCAAGTGGCTAGGGGCTTGAGCTTGAGTTAGCCCTTTTTGAGCTAAGTTTGACTTGACCTAGCTTAGGGTTGACTTTGGTCAAATTGACCTTTTGTGTCACCATCAAGGGGTCCTTGGTGACCTATTGGACTCCCCTAGGGTCTAGGTAGGGATGGTTAGGGTTGACTTGGCACCTTGAAGGTCACTTGACCCTTCTTAAGGGCACTTTGACAACTTTGGGGTTTGAGTTGACTTGGGTCAACTTAGCCACTAAGGTTGCCCCCAATGGGTCCTTGGTGACTCACTAACATCACTCTAGGGTTAGGAGGGCATGGGTCGGGTCCACTTGGCTATGGGAAGGTCAATTGACCCTATGTAGGTCAATTTGACCCATTAAGGGTTAGGGTTGACTTAGGTCAACTTAAGCTCTAAGGTTGACTCCAATGGGTCTTTGGTGACCCATTGACCCCACTTTTGGTCTAGGAAGACCTTGGTAAGGGTTTTTGGGCTCCTTAAGGGCACATTGCCCTTAGTTAGGGAACCTTGCCCTATTTAGGCCTAATATAATTCTAGGTCAACTTGGCCATCCTGGGTTGACTCCAATGGACCCTTAGAGCCCTTTTAACAGATGGGTGGGGTCATGGTGGGGTCTTGGAGTCATGGTGAAGCCTCATGATCATCCTAAACTAAGGTTTAGGAATCTACTATTTGCAGACCATTCATTCCAATCACCTTTATTCCTAGTCCACTTGGTCTTCTTGGTCCTCTAGGGTTTTGCCATGACCTAGTCATGACAAAACCACTCCTAGGGGGTCTAGTTGTCTGAGGGATGTTACACAATGATAGATGGATTCAAGACAGGAAGCTGGCAAAACAGAAATCTGGCTAAGTCCAAAAGCGTTGAGTGAAGGCAGTTCACTCAATGTAAAGAGGCTAAAAGCATTGACAGAAGCTCACGTAGCGAAAGCCTCAGTTGATTTGTCAAGAAATCTAGCTAAGTATAGACGTGTTGAGTGAAGGAAGTTCATTCAATGCCAAGAGGCTAAAATCATTGACAGAAGCTCAAGCAGTCAAAGCCTTAGTGTTGCTATCAAGAAATCTGGCTAAGTCCAGAAGCATTGAGTGAAGGAAGTTCACTTAACGCTAAGACGCTAAAGGGGTTGACAAAAGCTCAAGCAATCAAAGTCTCAAACGTGAAGACAAAAAGTCTATCTAAGTTCAGAAGCGTCGAGTGAAGGCAGTTCATTCAATGCTAGAAGAGCAAAAGCGTTGATAGAACACACCGA
Source organism: Platanthera zijinensis (assembly GCA_039513925.1). Lineage (NCBI taxonomy): Eukaryota > Viridiplantae > Streptophyta > Magnoliopsida > Asparagales > Orchidaceae > Platanthera > Platanthera zijinensis. The sequence continues at coordinate 54,821,497 of CM077082.1, forward strand.
AATTAAAGTCTCAGTATTGCTGACAAGAAATCTTTCTAAGGACAGAAGTGTTGAGTGAAGGCATTTCACTCAATGCCTACTCATCAAGAAATCTGTCTAAGTACAGAAGCGTTGAGTGAAGACGGGCCACTTAATGCCTCAACAAGAAGTCAGGCTAAGTTAGAAAGCGTTGAGTGTGGAAGCTTCACTCAACATCTTCATGCAAAGAAATTTCAACTAAGTCCAGAAGCGTTGAGTGATGAAGGCTCACTTAATGCCTTAACAGTTAAACTATAAAAGTCAAGTCAAAGCATTGAGTGATAAAGGTTCCCTCAACGCCTGAAGATGTAGAATTCTGCTAAGTACTTTGGCGTTGAGTGACAAGGCTTCACTCAAAGCCTATGCATATTGTTTGGAAATGGCTAAGTCCAGAAGCGCTGAGTCATGCTTATTAACCCCAAAATCGGCGATCCTCTCCAAGGCGCCCATTTTTCTGCTTTTCTTCTATAGGTTACTTGGCTCAGGTTTTCTCCGCCCATGAAAGGGAAACCTACTTCCAGGATCCCACCCGCAGGAGGCGGTCTACCCCTGATGTCCACCGAGTCCGCACACGGCAGAATGTCAGGTCCAATTTTTCCCAAGGGCGAATGCTCCCCGTGGAGTCCGCCCAGCCGCCCACCAGGGGCGGCCTCCGCTTTAGCAGGGGCGGACTCTATGGGCGGACTCCCCATGGAGTCCACCCAGCCGTTTGTTTAGGGGAGGCCTCCGCGCCAACAGGGGCGGACTCCCCTAGAGTCCGCCCAGCCGCCCGCTAGGGGCAGCTTCTGCCTCAGCAGGGGAGGACTCCCCCTGGAGTCTGCCTAGACCGCCTGCCTAGGGGCAGCCTCTGCGCCAGCAGGGGCGGACTCCCCCTGGAGTCCGCCCAGCCGCCCGCTAGGGGAGGTTTCTGCCTCAGCAGGGGCAGACTCCCCCTAGAGTTCGGCCAGACCGCCCACTTAGGGGCAGCCTTCGCGCCAGCCGGGGCGAACTCCCCCTAGAGTCCACCAAGCCGCCCGCCAGGGGTGGCTTCCGCCTCAGTAGGGGCGGACTCCCTCTAGAGTCTGCCCAGTCGCCCGCCCATGGGAGGCCTCCACGCCAGCCAGGGCAGACTCCCCCTAGAGTCCGCCCAGCCGCCCGCCAGGGGCAGCTTCCACCTCAGCAAGGCCGGACTCCGCGCCAGCCGGGGCGGACTCCCCCTAGATTCCGCCCAGCCGCCCTCCAGGGGAGACTTCCGCCTCAGCAGGGGCGGACTTCCCCTGGAGTCCGCCCAGCCGCCCGCCCAGGGGAGGCCTCCGCGCCAGCAGGGGCGGACTCCCCCTGGAGTCCGCCCAGCCGCCTGTCAGGGGCGGCTTCTGCCTCAACAGGGGCGGACTCCCCCCTTGAGTCCGCCTAGACCGCCCGCCTAGGGGCGGCCGCTCTGCCAGTAAGCCGGGCAGACTCCCCCTGAAGTCCGCCCACACCGCCGGCCAATGGGCGGCCTCCGTCCCAATAGGGGCGGACTCCCCTTGGAGTTGAGTCCGCCTAGAGAAGTCTGCCTGGTCGTCCTCTGCCAGCCTCCTACCGCTTGCTTCGCCCGCCAGCCAGGCGGACTGATTTTCTCAGTCCGCCGAGTCCCCGCAGTCCTCCATAATGATGTCACTGGGCCTCGCTTCTAAAAGATTCTCCCCGGGCCTATAAATAGCCCCCAAGGCCTCTCATTCTAGACGCGCGAGAGGAAAACTGCCAGCTTGATCAAGGTCTGCGGACTCAGTTTTCTAGTCCTCCACAGTTGATCAAGCAAGATCTGCGGACTCAATTCTCCAGTCCTCCCAGGTCATCAAGAGCTGTGGACTTAGTTTTTTCTGTCCTCAACAAGGCAGTTTGAGCAGAAGCTGCAGCCTCAGTTCTCTAGTCCTCCCAGGTCATCAAGGGCTGTGGACTTAGTTTTTTCTGTCCTCAGCAGACAGTTTGAGCAGAATCTACAACCTAAGTTCTCCAGTCCTCCCAGGTCGTCGAGAGTTGTGGACTTAGTTTTTTATGTCCTCAGCAGGAAGTTTGAGCAGGATTTGCAGCCTCAGTTCTCCAGTCCTCTGCAGCCTCTTTTACTTAGTCTCTGACAACTCCATCCCTTTCCGTCAGCTTCCCCCTTTGTACCCTTAATTGCTTTCTCTTGTAAAGCTGCCATAGCAAGCTGTAATTCTGCTTTTTAATCAAGGGAAAGCCCGTCGCAAGAGTGGCATTCAGGCCGCGGCGGGCGAAGTCTGTTGTTACCGCTGCTAGTGGCCCTCTCTCTTCTATTTTCTCTCTATCTTCATGCGTGAATTAGAGTAACCAGCTGCCCGACAGTCTCTCTTTCCCTCTCCTCATCTCCACAACCCTCTACTTCACCTAGCTTGTGAGACCGAACACCTATTAGCTGGTGGTGCTCGACTCCCTTTCGCATTTCGTGCATCAACAATACTGACGTCAGCAAGATTTCAAATGTTGCAGGCCTTGCACGCTAGATGATAAAAGGCGTCGCTTGCCATTAGAACAACATTAAATGCAAAAGAAGTGTTGCAGTTACCAACTCCGGTGGTCCATACTGCACAAAGAGCCATTGGACGGCGGGATACAAAAGCAGAGTTCCGAGAAATTAAAAATAACTTTTGGTCATCTTCTTCCTGGAGTGAAAAAAAAGTTGAAGAAGCATTTTTTCCATGAACGGATTCAAAAAGCAAGTCTGTGAACACAGACATGTGAGCTGTTGAAGAAATAACTTATTAAAGATTTAACAAGTCTTCAACAGCAGATCAAAAATTCTTTTCTGAAAAAGGAGAAGCAGAGCAAGCTTAAAGCAGCTGCTCATCTTCAAGGCCTCAGCTCTAACCTCTACTGCAATCTTGGCTTGAAGGAGCAGTGATCTGCAGTTACTTCTCAGCACAAGCAGAACAACCTTAAAGATCTATTCTTAATGCTGTAAATAAGATAGGGCTGAGTTTACTCAATTCAGCAAGCAGGCTCAGAGGACACTTTCTCTGAAGTCAATCAACAACAACAAGCATACTCATTCTATAGGATCAATCTTGATCTGAGTTGTAAGCCTGAAATATAAAGGCTAAGTGGTAGGATTCTGCTGAGAATCTGAGGTAGGGTATGTGTGCCTTAGGTAGGATCATTCTGTATCTAAGATGGAGAGTTATTCTCTCTTAGTGTAGGGCTATACTCCTAGCCTGAGGTGTAAGACTTTTAATTAAGTCTGAGTTAGGTGATCCGTGGATCACTGAGCTATAGGAGTATTATTTACTCTGAGTTGTAGGGTTGTGGCCTGAGGTAGGACATGGAGGAAGTCTGAGAGATCCTGAGGGATCTGTGTTGTATGCTCTTTGAGCTGAGATTGGAGAAGATTGCCTTGTCTAACACACTGTTAGAAAGGTGGGAGGGATAGTGGATGTACCCATACCTTGGGGAACCACTATAAATACTTGTGCGTTGTGTCACTTTCTTGAAAGCTAACTATAATAACTAAACACTCAACACACCAAAACAAAAAGATAGTCCTAAAGACTAAGAAACCTATTCACCCCCTCTAGGTGTATAACTACTCTTGAAACAAAGACTTTTAAGTGGTATCAGAGAGAGGTTGTTCAAAAAGGACTTAACATTCTAATCAGATCTCCAAGAGTAGCTGAAGATTTGCTCCACGGGTTCAGGTGAGAACCACAAGGAGTTGAGCTCCATGAAACTCCCTATCTGTAGAAAAGAAAATTTTGGGATTTGGAAATAGAGGGTTAGGCTATTCATGGAAGCTTCAGACCCAAGGATTTTCATCACAGTCCAAGAGGGACCCTTCATTCCCATGAAGATCTCTGTCTTGGATGCCAATTTCCAAACTCCTAAGAAGTACTTTGAGATGACCAAGGATGAGGTTATCCTGGCAACTATAGAAAAGAGGGCACAAAATATCATTGTCAGTGTCATAGATGACTCTACCTTCCAGAACTTGGTTCACTACAAGACAGACAAGGAAATGCGGGACTCCCTCATTGTCTACATGGAAGGAATAGAGGAGGTGAGGGATGATAGGAAATCCCTCCTAAATAGGTAATATGAAGCATTCAAGTATGGGAAAAAGGATTCCATAGCAGAATACTATAAGAAGTTCTTTATGATAGTGAACAGTCTGATCACCTATGGCAAACAGTTCACTAATTATGAGCCGAATGACAAGTTCTTGAGATCCATAAACAAGGAATGAGATATCAAGATCCGTGCCATCAGAGAAGTTGGCAACTTGACCAACACTCTGCCTCAGAACTTATTTGGGAAGCTGGTGTCTCATGAGATGCAGATGAACTCCAAGAAGGCTGAAGAGGATGGAACAAGATCTCTCAGCAAAGAGAAGTCAGTGGCCTTCAGAGATGAAGCCATAAGAAGAAGCAGGGAAAAAACTCCTCCTCAAAGGAGAGTTGCTGAGATAGAATGCTCGGATCCTAGCTCCTCTGGAAGTGATCTATCGGATGGAGAACTAACACTATTCTCCAAGTAGTTCAAGAAGCTACTGAGCAAGAGGAGACAATGGAAGAACAAAGGCTCTTCCAGCTCCACCTCAAAGAAGCCTCACTCCATCAAAGACAAATCTAGAAATGACCACACTAGGGAAAGGTATGACTCCAAACAGAACAAATATGTCAAGACTATTGTTGTTTGTTACTATTGTAAAATGAGTGAACATATCATTGTTGATTGTCAAGTTAAGAGGAAGGAGCAGATGAAGTTTGAAGGGAAAAAGCATCATAGGGACAAGAAGACTGAGAAGAGCTTCTTAGCAAAGAAGAAAGTCTGTCTATCATGCAGTGATTCGCAATCTTCAGAATCAGATGAAGAAGAGGCCTATATTAGTCTCATTTCCATTGAAGAAGAAGTAGATCATCTAGCTACCCCATTATGTATAAGGGCTCCATTGTCCTCTATTGACAGTGATTGTGAAAAGGATGAGGAATTTAGTCTCATGACTCTATCAGAATAAAATTAGAATAATGTTATTCCTGATGAGGTACATTCTATCCCTAGCTCTCCTTCTATCTATGAGTTTGGCTCAGACTCTGAAGTATCCCCTTCCTCTAGTGAGGATTATGGTTCAGATTCTAAATATGATGTCAATTAATTGATTGACAAATATAGTGCAATTCTAGATTGTCTAAAGAGGAGCAAAAGACTTGTCAAGAGATAAGCTAAGGAGATTGTCTCCCTACAACAAGCTGCTTCCCTATAGTCTGAGTCAGCACCCTTACTAGCTCATATGAGGAGGGAAGTTATCCAACTGAATACAATCTCAATCATCCAAATTGGGACCATCAACCAGAAGAACAAGGTCATTATAGATCTTTAAGAGAAGCTCCTTAAGGAGAGAAAGTTAGTGGCTGAATTTTTAAAGCCCAAATCAGTGATGTCGCTGATAGACTCCTTTATCTCTCAAAACGATAAGAGAGGCTTGGGGTTCAAGTGGAATTCAGGAGCTGCCCATTCCAAAGAGAAAGGCAAAGCTCCTATAGTGTCTCAGACCATCTTTCATAAGGTAATCCTCCCTTCTAAAAGGTATGACTAGGACAACATGTATGGTCACTGGAAGAATGGGAACTCTTCTTGTAAGAATACAAAAGTATCTTATAATGGAGGGAGAAAGGACATGGGTATGAGTGCACTAAAGGCTCCCCATAAGGAAATACACATGACCCATTATGGACCATTTGTGTTTGGTGCTCCATCCCCCACACTCAAGAATAAGGCTATGGCTTATTCTCAAGTTCCTCCAACAGATACCCTGACTAAGGGTAAGTCAGTCAGTAAGCCACACTTGGCAATTTCTGAAGCCATCAACTCCATGTCAGCTACAAAGATGAAATCTGTTGGTGCCACTCAGAATAAGCCATGTGCATCCACTTATAGACTAACCTTCAGTTAGATTCTTGCTGAAAGAACCAAGAAGAAAGCTACTACTCTCCCTTTTGAACAGGCGGCTGTTGATAGCCTGCACTCCATAAGGGTTGTTTATAAGGGGAGATATAACATTCATGAATGTTGGTACTGTGGCAAGGTGGGACACTTTGCCATAAAATGTTGACACAACCCTAGCATGCCAAGGGAAAGTGTGAGTCTTACTGTCAAAAGAGCTACAAGTAGCCATACTTATTTTCAGACTAACAAGAACCAAGGACTCAATCTCTTTTGGGGTCCTAAGGTAAACTAAACTGTGTTTGCATGACAGGCCAAGTACCCATGCACCAATATGGTACTTGGACAGTGGATGTTCCAGACACATGACTAGAGCAAGGTGCCACCTGAAGGATTATACTCTTGTGAAGAATGGACCTAAGGTGATATTTGGAAGTTTAGACAGAGGAGTCACCAAGGGTTATAGTATGATCACCAATGATATAGTCTCCATCACAAAAGTAGCTTATGTGGAAGGATTGCAACACAATCTGATTAGCATAAGCCAACTATGTGTCATTGGCTATGTCATTGTCTTCCACAAGGATGAGTGTTTGATTAAAAGGTCAAGTGACCAAGAGGTCATTTTGACAGACCCTAGGAATGGAAATATATATTGTTTAAACTTTTTTATGTTTATGTACAGACTCACCAGTATGTCTGGTATCAAATAAGAAAGTCTCTTATTGTGTGAAATGACACAAGAAGCTTGCTCACTTGAACTACAAGACAATTAACAAGCTCTTTAGTGAAGGGCTAGTCAGAAATGGACCTAATATAAGATGCACCAAGGAGGGCATTTTCTCTGCATGTCAAAAGGGCAAGTAGACCAAAGAATCCTTTAAGAGCATTGGGGCCAAATACTCTGAGAGGTGTTTGTACCTCTTGCATATGGACTTGTTTGGTCCTATGCTAGTTTACAGTCTAGGTAATAAAGTCTATATACTTGTGATAGTTGATTACTATTCCAGATTTTCTTGGGTTTTCTTTCTAAAGAAAAAGTCTGAAACCCTTGACATCTTTGTGACCTTTGTTAGGTAAATTCAGAATTAAAAGGACAGTTCTGTGGTCAAAATCAGAAGTGACCATGGTACTAAATTTCAGTCTGATGGCATGATAATGTTTTGTGAAGAACAAGGGAGTCATCAGAAGTTTTATTCTCCAAGAACACCCCAATAAAATGAGATAGCTGAGAGGAAAAATAGAATTCTAATTAAAGCTGACAGGACACTACTCAGTGACACCTCTCTCCTAGAATACTTCTGGGCTTAGATAGTGAACACTGCTTGTTATGTTCTAAATAGAGCTTCTATTAACAAGTATCACAAGAAGACTCCCTATGAGTTATGAAAGGTAGAAAACCAAACCTAGTCTATCTCAGGATCTTTGGAAGCAAATGCTTTGTGCTCAATAATGAGAAGTCATACTTGACTAAGTTTGCTGACGAATCCTATGAAGGAATCTTTATTGGGTACAACGACCATAGCAAAGCCTATAGAGTCTACAACTTGAAAAATCAAGTTATAGAAGAGTCTATAAATGTTGTGTTTGATGAATCATCAATGATTAACAGTGAGCTTCCTAGCTCCTCTAGATCTATAGGTATATAGTTGAAGATGGAAAATCAGACCATTAAGAACCCTCTTTCTACCCAAGAGGAAGAGGATGTTGTGTGCATACCTGAAGAAGAACAATGCACTCAGGACATGGATGAAGACCAGCATGATCTAGCCATTGGATGCTGAGAATAGATTGCCAGCAGCTGTCAGGCATTTGAGGGATCATACAAGAGATCAAATCATTGGTGATGCTAGCCAAGGGGTTACAACAAGGAGCAGACGCCTCAACATTGCTATGTACTCCAGCTTTCTTTCTCAAGTTGAACCCAAAAGGTTTGAAGATGCCAACATAGACCCATTTTTGATTGTGGTAATGCAAAAAGAACTGAACCAGTTCAAGAGATGCAAGGTTTGGAAGCTGGTTACCAGACTACAAGGACATAACATCATTTGAACCAAGTGGATCTATAGGAATAAACTTGATGAGAATGGTATTATAATCAAGACTAAAGCTAGACTGGTTGCCAAGGGATATAGGCAAGAGGAAGGTATTGATTTTGATCAAACCTTTGCACCAGTAGCTAGATTGGAAGCTATAAGATTGTTCATTGTATATGCTGCACATAAAGGATTCAAGGTCTACCAAATGGTTGTAAAGTCAGCTTTCCTAAATGGTGACCTAAAAGAAGAGGTGTATGTTGAGCAACCCTCTGGTTTTATTAACTCTAACTCTCCTGATTATGTATTTAAGCTTAGAAAGGCTTTATATGGGTTGAAGCAAGCACCTAGGGCATGGTATGAAACCCTGTCTAGCTTTCTCATTGAGAACAAATTCTCAAGGAGAAAGATAGACAAGACATTATTCCTTAGGGAAGTCAAGGGTAAGATTATCCTAGTCCAAATTTATGTGGATGACATAATCATTGGGTCTACTGATGATGGCCTCTGCAAAATGTTTGCTAAACTTATGCAAGGGAAATTTGGTAATACACTCAACAATCCTTTCAAAGATCACCCTCTCCTAATTAGTTTTCTTTGTAAGAATAACCCTGGTCATCAACTCAAATATCTTCCTTGAAATTTTATCATGAGACCCTGTCTTACAGATTAAAGCCTTGTCAATTATATCTGCTAAGAATTTCCCTTTTAGGTTCATTTATTTTCTCATGATAGAACCAGTGGTGTGCTTAGACAAACCACACCATTTTAGAGCTGACTTAGCATCCTCAAGAAATAATTCATCTTCCTCATTAGAAGGGATAAACTTGGTTAGTTTCAAGGCTTTACTTAACTTTCTTGAAGTAAGCTAAATCTTATTTCCACTTATAGAGGTTTTTATCTTGGAGGAGGAGGAATCAACTTTAGCATTGGTGTAAAGTTCTAGCATTTCTCTTTTCCAAATAGAGCATGGCTATGACAGTATATATTCTAGGTCTGCGACTTTCAGGAGATGAAGAACTAACTGAACTTCCTCAGGTGCATCCTTGAAACCATTCCGGTCAAATTCTGAACCCTCGAATAGGAAATCAACTCCTTTCGAAACCATTAAATCAGTGAATCGATGGGGAAAAGACGAATAAGACTTCGATAAAATGAGGGCAGGAACGCAGAGAGATGCAAAGGGCTAAGAAAATATGTGTATTATCCTAGGCACATATTTTTATTTATAGTTACCCTATTTAAGAATGTGGAAAGCCGCGTACCTGTCATAATTTACATGATATGATGGATGGATGTGATTAATCCCATGAATTTAACATATTCTGACCCGTCAAATTGTATGCAATGGGTGCACTCGATGCCTAGAGTTAACTCAGCGCACTCAATGCCTGGTCAGTTAAACTTTTGCTTTCTTGTTTTCCTGAAAAAAAGTTAACCTCCAAGCGCACATATATATAATAAAAATGCATTACAATAATAATGCTACTTCAAGTTCAACATTACCCAATTCAAATTTGAAGGTGTTGAACTTGGCATCATCAAGAGGCTTAGTAAAGATGTCAAGCACTTGTTTATTAGTGGGGACAAACTCAAGGCTGATATCTTCATTCTCAACCTACTCTCTTACGAAATGATACTTAATTTCAATATACTTGGTCCTGCTATGTGAAACAAGATTCGTAGCTATTGAAATTGCACTTGAAGAACCACAAAACATATGGGTTTTACTTATCTGGAGATTGTAGTCTTGGAGTTGATGTTGAATCTATAGTAGTTATGCACAACAACTCTCAGCTGATATGTACTATAATTCTACTATGGATATGGCTACACTAGTCTGCTTCTTGCTGCTCCAAGACACTAGCCTTCTTCCTAGAAATTGACAGGTACCTGATGTACTTTTCCTATCTTCTTTGTAATATGCAAAATCTGCATCTAAATACCCTATTAGTTCAAAATCATTATTCCTAGGGTACCACCGACCAAGATTAGGTGTGCTCTTGAGATATCTCAGAATTCTTTTGGCAGCAGAGTAGTGAGACTCTTTAGGGCATGCCTGGTGTGAGACCCACCCACCCTAACTATAGACCGGGTCAGGTCAGAGACGGGCCTCACCGCCCAAGACGGCCACCCTACGCTATCCAGGTGGCAACAACCCACTCACCAAGCGTAGAATGATCTCCCTATCAGGCTATGGAAACTCATCACATCACATCAGACCACAATAGAAGTAAAAAAAGAAATAAATTTATATATATAACAAAGGTCATAGCCATAATTTATACATGCGGCCCATCGGGCTAAAGAAAACTATAACACTCTCTCTGCTTCTACCAAGCTAAGGGCTCACATCTCTAAGGACTAGATATGAGACTAGTGCTTCTGCTCATTATAGCTCTAAGGTAGGTACACTGAAATGCGCTATCCGGGCCTCGCGCCACTCCATCTCCTGTGAATGGTTATTTAAATAACCGTTAGTCATAGGACTAAGTGGATTCACACCTACTACCAAAGATCCCTAAACTTGGGGATGAGAGTGAGCCTCAACACTATCAATAATAGCCGAGACAAAAGGGAGTTAGTACAACAATTCATATATAAGCTAGGAGCAATCATAAAAGAAGGTGCAGTACAGTATAACTGGAATAGTGGAGACAATATACATCAGTTATAACAAAAGCTCCACTAGCTATCAACACAACATATATTCATAACCAGTATTCACACCGCAGGTATTAAAACTCGCCAATACGCCACAAGCATTCAACGTCGCGCACATATCACAAGCATTCATAGTCGCGCACATGCCGCAGGCATTCACAGTCGCACACACACCGCAAGCATTTACAGCCGCACACACACCGTAGGCATTCACAGCCGCGCATATACCGTAGGTATTCAAACTCGCCACACCCACTATGTCGACATAGATTGGACAGCTTCTCTTCTAGTAGGGTAGCGAACCCCGTGAGCCACACCGATGTGGCCGTCGGTGACAGTGGCCAATCCTGCCACTTCTGGATGTGGACGTACCGCACTACCCAGGACCCACGTACAACCCCGTGTACTCTTGGATGTGAGAGACATCCGGTGATTCAACATTTTGGCCTATTAGCGAAGGAAACCCAATAGGGAAAAACATAATGGTCGGTCACCCGTGGTACGCATCTCCCTGTCACCTTGAGTCGTCAACCTTCCAACACCAGTACGTACGTTGTACGGGCATAACCGACAAGCCACTTTTTATCGCAAGCAATTCACAAGCATTTCAATAGATAAGTAACTTATATATATTGGGTCTGCAACAACCTGCCCTACTCGACATGAAATCATTCGGGCAAGCGGCCTTCTCGAATTAACGTGTTGCTCAACTTTATACAAGGGGCGCAACGAGTGTGGGAGCACATTATTTAGGGCTAACCCTGGAGGAATAACACAACTCTCGATTATCCCCAACTAACGCTCTACCAAAAGCCGACCGCTTGTCAGAGCAGGACCCGAGCTAGAAATACAGAAATAGTAAATTGCATAAATAATAGTGGTAAGTAAATATGTTGCTGAAATAGACTGCAGTAATATGTACTGAAGTAAATTACAAATTGCAGTAATGAAATGCTGAACTGTAAAGGCACTGAAGTAAAGTGCTGAAATAAATTGGACCAGTATGAGATTGGAGTAGTACTGAATAGAAGGAATTGTAATTAAAGTACTGAAAGGAACTTGACTAGTACAGGACTGGAGTAGTACTGAATAGAAGGAACTGTAATTAAAGTACTGAAAGGAACTTGACTAGTACAGGACTGGAGTAGTACTTAAAAGAAATGAACTAAATTGTAAGTAAATAAGCAGGACTAGTATGAGACTGGAGTACTGAAAAAAGAACTGAACTGAAATAAATAAAGGAACTGGACCAGTACAAGACTAGAATAAATCATAAAGAAAATGGTTAATAGTCCAATCACTTCATTCAGGAGGCTTCAGTTCCGTCTCCATTCTCAGGAAGCAAGTTCAGTTCTATCTCCATTCTTAGGAGGCAAGTTCAGTTCCATCTCCGTTCTCAGGAGGCAAGTTCAGTTCCATCTCCGTTCTAAGGAGGCAAGTTTAGTTCCATCTCCGTTCTCAAGAGCCAAGTTCAGTTCCATCTCTGTTCTCAGGAGGCAAGTTCAGTTTCATCTCCGTTCTCAGAAGGCAAGTTCAGTTCCATTTCAATTCTTAGAAAGCTTCTTTTGGGTTTCACCCATTATTAATGTCTGATATTAAGTTCAGTTGTGTCTCTTAATCACGGCTTAATCAGACATATTTAGGGATTATCAGCTTATTATAATAACTTGCTCCTTGTTATAAGGATTACTGAGGGCCAAATATCCGCAAGAGGTTTAACACCATCTCTTAACCTCAATTGCTCGCATCAGGGCGAATCAAGTTTCTATGTTAAGCCCAATATCATTTTCTTCCGATGTAAAACTCTTTGTGGAATAAAGAGCCGAGAATTGAGGAAAACCAGAACTCAAGATTGAATTCGTCAAAACATAAACCTGAAGAGTTCCTCGAGTTATTTTGAGATTTGATTGAGCTTCAATAATTTATGAAGCCTCAAATAAACCCTTAGTTTTATATTTAAAAATAACCTGTATTTCAAATAACCAAACTACGGCAGAGGGTTTAAGTACAGAATACATGCTACTTAAAATAATTTTCATCGCTTCGAGGTCTCACCTCTAACAATATTTAAAATACGACATGATTATTTCAATCCATTAAAATATTAGAAGTGCCTCAAAAATTCCTCATACATGTCCAAGGCATGTATTTAACCCCAAGAATATCTTATAAAGATATAAAATATTTTAATCAGAAGATTTTCCATCTAGCAATCATAACATGATTTAAAATCTTTAAAATAGAAGGGACGCTCAAAAATTTCTCAAATTTCATCTTGACATGCCTTTAGTAAATATAAATCACCCATGAGATTTTACGAGATTTTGATCAGAAAAATTGTCCTTAATTAATTTCCAAATATGAAATCCACCATTTTAAATGCTTGAAAAATATCAAGCATAATCGAAAAATCTCCAAATCTTTATAGAGCATGCATAAGGGCCCCAACTCTCACTGAGAATTTTATCAGATATTTAGGAGCATTTTATGTCCCCCAAATTAGCTAAATAAACACTATTTTAATTTTTTAAAATAGCAAACAGTGCTTGAAAAATCTCCAATTTTTATGTGGTGTAGCTGACACTAAAAGGAGCATTTGTCATGTTCAAAACATTTCCATCGAATTCCCATTTTTCCCTCCAGAAAAAATATCCTTTATGTAATAATATTATATTATAAAATTATAAACTTATATATATATATATATATCTCCTTCTCAAATAGACCCGATGACATGTATGAAATCCGCCCTTACGGGCCTTCCCCGCTCCCGGCCGGCCATGAATCCGCCCCCCCCCCCGACTTTCCAGTGGTGGGCGCTCCCTCCGGCAGTAGTTCGGCGGCCTGCCGCCGTCGGAGCTATTTTTTATTTGAATGGTGGAGAGGGGGACGGCGGAAGCACTCCGGCCACCAGATCTCACATGCAACCTGTCAGGAAGCTAGGGAAGGAGGAGAGGAGGAGGTCCCACCTATCATCGGGGTCTCTAGGAGCTTCCGGTGAGATCCGTCATTAGTGGTGGTGGAAGGTGGTGGAGCTCGGGTGGTCTGTTTCCAGCAAGGTAGGGCTCCGACGAGGTGGTGACTGGGTTTGACTGGTGATGGGGAAGAGGAATGAGTCTTCACCAGAGGCAGGAGCTCTATTTATTGGAAGGAATGGTCGCTACCCCTTCTTCTTCTTCTTGGTTAAGCAACCCAAGAGGTAAGGTTAGCCAACCCTTGCAGGGTTAACTCCCCAGCTATATTGGGCACATATAAGACCTCCATTAGAGAGGTACAATCATGGTGTAAGACTCCCATTGGTTATAGCTTGTCTTCGGTAGGTGCAGGCTTATGATTGGAGCTTTTTTCCTTTACCTTAGGTTGGATTAACCCTACCCATGTCAAGGGAAACAAGTGGAAGCCATCTAGAGGGAGAGGTACAACCATGTGTCATCATATTGGTGGCTTGGAGAAAGGCCTAAGTGGGTTTGGGCTTGAGAAAAAAAAAGAGAGAAAGAGAGTGAGAGAGACTCTCTCTTGGCTTGGCCCAAGGTCCACCCACCTTACTGCCTACATGAAAATAAGAGCCCATAAGAAGGCCCATGATGGTCTTGGTGAGGGGGCTTAAGTGGGGTAACTTGAAAATTAGAATTTCTTAATGAAAATTCAAATTTTTATGGAATTTTGACCAAGTCAACTATAGGGTTGGTCCCCCATGTGGGTCAAGGTCAAAGTAGGTCCAAGTCGTCAAGTGACGTGCCAAAGTTGGGGTATTTTAGTAATATCAGTGAGTGCACACTTTTCGATGCACTGAAAAGCTCATTTTGACAAATGTTGACCTCTCATTATCAGAGTTGAGCGAAACGAACTCCCTGTATTGATCATACAAATCCAACGCAACTGACTGGGGTCAAATCGAGTTTATTTGCTTGATATTCAAAAATCGTGGGTCGCGACGCATTATAGAACTCAAAATGGTCATATCCACCATATGACCTCAGAACTCAACGGAACAAGTTCCAATACACTCGTATTAACTACACGAGGCTATAGGAACTGACAGAACTCAAATCAGAGTTCTCTAACTCAATATCCAAATTTCACATATTTGCGACGTTCTATGAGGAATGGTCATATCCACCATACGACCTCGGTTTATAACGAAATGAGTTTTGTTACACTCATACCGATTATACGAGTCCAAAGCAACAAACAAAACTCAAATCGGAGCTCACTGCTCGAAATCCCCTAAAATAGGGTCACCTCCTACCTCTTTTAGGCTTTGGGTAGGGGTTTGGGTCACTTTTATTTGGTCTACTAGGATTTTAGTGACCCAATAAAAGTCGGGATGTTACAATCCAATAAAAATAAGAGGATTTTCATCACTGAAAATTTGCTTAAAGTAGGGGGTAAGCACAACATACATGGGGAAAGAGCTCAGGGTACTTTCTCGGACGAGGGTCTCTAATTCCCACATGTCCTCATCTCGTCCGCAGTTCAATCACATGATCTTGACCATTGATAAAGCCTTGTTTTGTAGGATTTTCATCTTGAAGTTCATTATCTTTACTGGTTCTGGATGGATCTGTCTTACTGCAACAGTACTGGCAGTGTAGGAAGATGTTGATCTAGTTGCCAAAAACTCGCCTCAACGAAGGAACATGGAAAATATAATGAAGATTTCCCAACTCTGGGGGCAGGGCTAATCGATACGCAACTGGGCCAATGCGCTTTATCATGACTTGATAAGGGACCAAATAGCGGGGATCTAACCTCTCTCGCATCTTTAACCAGGAGATACGTGCATGGCCTTGATTTTCAAAAATACCATTTCACTCATGCTAAACTCCACCGGTTGGTGTCGCACATCATAATATTTAGCATGTTAGCTCAGCGCTTCCCACAACCGATCATGGATTAGCCATATTGCGGCCTTAGTGTTAGCAATATAAGCCACTCCCAAGGCTTTAAGGTCCTCATATTGGGCCCAAGACAATGGGGTTCGACAATGTCTTCCATATAGTGCCTCGTACAGTATCATCTAAAAATTGGCATGAAAGCTATTATTATAACAAAATTCCAACATGTGGTAGCAGTTGTTCTCGAGGCTCACCGTGTTCCACTAAGCATAGTCAAAGAAGATCCTCCATCATCTAATCTGTCCTTTTCGTCTGACCGTCTGTCTGAGAATGGAAGGCGGTGCTGAAAGCCAATTATGTTCCTAAGTAAACCTGCACCCTTCTCCATTCTTTTGAAGTGAAACACTCATCACGGTCAGACACGATGGACTTTGACACTCCATGGAATTAGGCTACCTAATTTATGAAAAGCCTGGCCAAGACATCCACATCATCACTCTTACGATTCGGGATGAATCAAGCCACATTTGTAAGTCGATCCACAACATCCTATATGGAGTCGTTTCCAGCATGGGACCGAGATAAGCCGTGGACAAAGTTCATAACGATGTCCTCAAATTTCCATTTTGATATCGGTACGGGATGCATCAAGCCTCCTTGGTTGCGGCATTCGGTCTTGACCCTTTGCAAGTCTGGCATTGTGCAATAAAGTTGGTGATGTCTCTTTTCATTCCTGGCCAGTACATGGCCCTGCATAGGTCAACTTACATTTAAACTACACCAGGATAAAAGGAGTACCTCAACTGGTGTGCTTCATAAAGAATTTCTTCTCGAATTCCCCAGATTGAGGGAATGAAAACGTGATACCTGAACTGTAGAATAATGTGATGGAGATTGTAATCAGCACGCGCTCTACCCTGTAATGCCTGAATGATCGAGGCTGCTTCCGGATCAATCTTCTGTATTTCACGTATTCAATCCAAGATATCGCATTAGAATTCCATCCAGTATAGTTGGGATTGATACTCCGCCGGGTCCCTACAAAAAAATAGGGATAATACATAGATCTGCCAAATATCAAATCAACTCCTCCAGTATTTGCTCCATTCAGCTCCCGGCAATTGCGGGCTGACGACTCAACGCATCTGCTACTCTATTAGCCCCTTTTTTGGGTGATATTGGAGAGCAAAGTCATATTCACACAATAATTCCAACCTCAGGCTTTTACGAATGGAGAAAATCTCACATCTTACTCTGTACAGATAATTCCCCCAAACTTTAAGAGCAAAGACTACCGCACCTAACTCTAGATAGTGGGCCAAGTAGTTCAGCTCATGCGACTTCAATTGCGTAAGTGATTACCTTGCCGCCCTCCTAACCCATTCAAGGATTTATCGGTGTAAATATGGAACCCTTTTGGTTCCTGAGGGGATCGTAATAATCTAGGCAGCCTCGTACTTTGGCATCCATCAAAATACGTGTCTAGAGTAGTCTGTCTTGGTTCTCGGGTAGATCGAAGATGATCACGAGGTGGTCCAGGAATGGTTCGAACACCTTGTTAATCAATGCCACAAAGACGGATGGTGCGTTGGTGAACCCAAACAACATAATAAAGAACTCGTAGAGGCCATGACGAGAGCTAGAAGTTGTCTTGGGAATATCTCATTCTTATATCTAAGGCTGATAGTAATCAGATGTTAAGTCCATCTTGGAAGAGATAGATATGCCATGTAACTGATCAAATAGACCATCAATCCTTGGTAGAGGGTACATGTTTTGATAAGTGAGCTTGTTAAGCTCCATAAATAACCAGAACCTTACGAGTACTTGGGTTATTCTCCGTTTTAAAACATCTCATCTATTTGCCCTACCGACTTGGCGGTATGTGCTGAAGTTAAAGTTATACATGAGACAGAAGGAATACCTTCTACTATAAATAACTCTGAAGGTCTGCATATTATAACTATATCAATATACAAAACATCATCAACTAGATAAGAGAACAACGAAGACGTTTAGAAATATACACAAATTACCATGTCTGATGATGGTCCTTGTTACAAATTTAGGGCAGAGGCCTCTAGTGATGATGCTCTGTCATTCCTCGACTGGTCCCTTCTGCCTGGCTGACCTTTATGGCCTCCTTGTTCTCGTTCTCGTTCTCTATTCTCTATCACAGTTCCTTGCAGTGCTCCTAATCCCAGCCTACTCATGGCCTGTGGGCAAAAATCTCGAATGTGTCAGGGCTGATGACACAAGAAACAATTTCAGTGAAGGGAACATCTCGTCGCACTATTGATGTTGGTTGGGGTGCTGATCGGGGTGCCTGTCATGTTATTAGAGGGGGTAGTAGTGCTTGCACTGACTGCTATCGAGGCTGGTGTACTTGTCGATATGGTTGGTGGTGATGACTCTGTCTCCGATATCAAGACTGTCGTCGAGGGACTGCCTCCCTCTCTCGTCCTCGAGGGGCCTCTACATGTCTTTTTCGCTACTGCGTGACCATAACCTGGTCCATTTCTAAAGAGGCAGCATGGGTGATAATGTTTTGAAAAGGGGTCTAGTCAATCATAATCAAAGAATGTCGGAGGTCATCGTATAGTCCTCGATAAAACCTAGCGGCCTTGTCTTCATCAGTTACTGCAAGCATGCCAATAAAACAGGATAAGTGCATGAATTCTCTCTTGTACTCTGGTACCTTCTTATTCCCTTGACGAATCTACAGGGAATGCCCCTGCAACTCTTCTTGATATGCTTCAAGTATGAAGTGTTCTAAAAACACCTTAAAGAATTCTCTCAATAAGATAGTATGGAGCGGGCGTGCATTAAAAGTGGAACGAATATTTGCCCGCCTCTAGTCATGGGCAAATCCCTCAAGTTGGGTCACCACCAAGGAGACTGCAAATACTCTTGGGCATTTCATCCCTTCTAGCAGTTCCTCGACTCCTTCTTTCCATTCTTCTGTCTATATCACCGTCTCAACACCTCGATAAATAGGTCTTAACTCTCGAAAGGTCGTTAACATGTCCGACCCATGAACAACTTGTTGTTGCTGCTGCCTAATAATAGTCTGAAACGTGCCTAATAATGTTGCGAGGGTTTGTCTCAGCTTTGTCTCAGCAAGGGGGACTGTGGGAGCAGATGGTAGAGTCAGAGGGTGGTGTTGATTTCTTGAGGAAGATCCTCCGTTACTCGACACTGATATCTGGAGGAGTCAGGAGTTTCAAAGTACAGGAATTTGCCAAAAAAAACCAAAGCGAAAACGAGTGTGCATGCGTACGCAAACGTGCAGTCTAGAATCCTTAAACTTAATCTTATCGGGTCCACCAGGCTTCCGCTGTATGGTTTGTCCCGAACTAAAGAACAATGCGAAGGACAGAAGGATTCTGAGACTTCCCACATGGACGGATCGTGAATGCTGTTATCCAATTGTGAGACCCTCCCCCTCCAACTATAGACCGGGTCGGGTCGGAGACATGCTTCACTGCCCAAGACAGTCACCCTATGCTATCCAGGTGGCAACAACCCACTCACGAAGCGTAGAATGATCGCCCTATCAGGCTAAGGAAATCATCACATCACATCAGACCATAACAGAAGTAAATCAGAAATCAATTTATATATATAACAAAGGTCGTAGCCATAAGTTTATACATGCGGCCCATCAGGCTAAAGAAAACTACAACACTCTCTCAGCTTATACCAAGTTAAGGGCTCACATCTCTAAGGACTTTATATGAGACTGGTGCTTTTGCTCATTTTGTCTCTAAGGCAGGTACACTGACATGAGATATCCGAGCCTCATGCTGCTCCATATCCTGTGAATGGTTATTTAAATAACAGTTAGTCATATGACTAAGTGGATTCACACCTCCTCCCCAAGATCCCTAAACTTGGGGATGAGAGTGAGCCTCAACACTATCAACAATAGCCGAAGCAAAAGGGAGTTAGTATAAACTTCATATATAAGCTAGGAGCAATCATAAAAGAAGGTGAAACATAGTATAAATGGAATAGTAGTGATAATATACATCAGTTATAACAAAAGCTCCACAAGTTATCAGCACAACAAATATTCATAACCTGTATTCACACCGTAGGTATTCAAACCCGCCAACACGCCGCAGGCATTCAAAGTCACGCACATACCACAGGCATTCACAGTTGCGCATATATCGCAGGAATTCACCGCCGTGTACACACCGCAGGCATTCACAACCGCGCGCACACCGCAGGCATTCACAGCCACGCACATACCGCAGGCATTCAAACTTGTCACACCCACTATTTCAACATAGATTGGACAGCTTCTATTCCAGCAGGGTAGCGAACTCTGCGGGCCTCACTGATGTGGCCGTCGGTGACATTGACCAGTCCTACCACTTCTGTATGTGGATATATTGTACTACCCAGGCCCCACGTACAACCCCGTGTACTCTTGTATGTGAGAGACATCGGGTGATTCAACATTTTGGCTGATCAGCGGAGGAAACCTAACGGGGAAAAACATAACAGCCGGTCACCCATGATACGCATCTCCCTATCGCCTTGAGTCTTCAACCTTCCCGCACCGGTATGTACGGTGACGGGCATGACCAACCAACCACTTTTTACCATAAGCAATTCATAAGCATTTCAATAGATAAGTAACTTGCATATATTGGGTCTGCGACGGCCTGCCCTACTCGATATGAAATAATTCGAGCAAGCGGCCTTCTCGAATTAATGTGTTGCTCAACTTCATACAAGGGGCGCAATGAGTGTGGGAGCACATTATTTAGGGCTAACCCTGGAGGAATACCTCAACTCTCGATTATCCCTAACCAACGCTACCAAAAGCCGACCGCTTGTCAAAGCAGGACCCGAGCTAGAAATGCAGAAATAGTAAATTGCATAAATAAAAGTGGTAAGTAAATATGTTGCTGAAATAGACTACTGTAATATGTACTGAAGTAAATTACAAATTACAGTAATGAAATGCTGAACTGTAAAGGCACTGAAGTAAAGTGCTGAAATAAATTGGACTAGTATGAGACTGGAGTAGTACTGAATAGAAGGAACTGTAATTAAAGTACTGAAAGAAACTTGATCAGTATAGGATTGAAGTAGTACTGAATAGAAGGAACTGTAATTAAAGTACTGAAAGGAACTTGACCAGTACAGGACTGGAGTATACTTAAAAGAAATGAACTAACCTATAAGTTAATAAGTAGGACCAGTATGAGACTGGAGTACTGAAAAGAAAGAACTGAACTAAAATAAATAAAGGAACTGGACAAGTGTAAGACTGGAATAAATCATAAATAAAATGGTTTGCAGTCCAATCACTCCATTCAGGAGGCTTCAGTTCCGTCTCCGTTCTCTGGAGGCAAGTTCAGTTCCATCTCTGTTCTTAGGAGGCAAGTTCAATTCCATCTCTGTTCTCAGGAGGCAAGTTCAGTTCCATCTCCATTCTTAGGAGTCAAGTTCAGTTCCATCTCCATTTTTAGGAGGCAAGTTCAGTTCCATCTCCATTCTCAGAAGGCAAGTTCAGTTCCATTTCAATTCTTAGAAAGCTTCTTTTGGGTTTCACCCATTATTAATGTCTGATATTAAGTTCAGTCGCGCCTCTTAATCACGGCTTAATCAGACATATATTTAGGGATTACCACCTTATTATAATAACTTGCTCCTTGTTATAGGGATTACTGAGGGCCAAATATCCGCAAGAGGTTTAACATCATCCCTTTACCTCAATTGCTCACATCGGGGCGAATCAATTTCTATGTTAAGCCCAATATCATTTTCTTCTGATTATAACCTCTTTTTGCAACAAAGAGTCGGGAATTGAGGAAAACCAGAACTTAAGATTGAATTCGCCAAAACATAAATCTCAAGAGTTCGTCGAGTTATTTTTAGATTTGATTGAGCTTCAATAATTTTTTAAGTCTCGAATAAACCCTTATTTTTATTTTTAAAAATAAGCCGCATTTCAAATAACCAAACTACGACAGAGGGTTTAAGTGCAGAATACATGCTCCTTAAAATAATTTTCATCGCTTCGAGATCTTACCTCTAACAATATTTAAAATACGACATGATTATTTCAATCCATTAAAATATTAGGAGTGCCTCAAAAATTCCTCATACATATCCAAGACATGTATTTAACACCAAGAATTTCTTATAAAGATATAAAATAATTTAATAAGAAGATTTTGCATCTAGCAATCTTAGCATGATTTAAAATCTTAAAAATAAGTAGGGATGCTCAAAAAATTTCAAATTTCATCTTGGCATGCCTTTAGTAAATATAAATCACCCATGAGATTTTATGAGATTTTGATCAGGAAAATTGACCTTAATTAATTTCCAAATGTGAAATCCACAATTTTAAATGCTTGAAAAATATCAAGCATAACCAAAAAATCTCAAAATCTTTATAAAGCATGCATAAGGGCCCCAACTCTCACTGAAAATTTTATCAGATTTTTAGGAGCATTTTATGTCCCCCAAATTAGCAAAATAAACACTATTTTTATATTTAAAAATAGCAATCAGTGTCTGAAAAATCTCCATTTTTTATTTGGTGTAGCTGACACCAAGAAGAATATATTTCATGTTCAAAACATTTCCATGAGAGCCCCATTTTGCCCTCTAGAAAATAAATATCCTTTATGTTATAAAATTATATTATAAAATTATAAACTTATTTATATATATATACACACACACATATATATATACGAGTGACAGGCACGGGCCTCGGGCCTAATGGCTACGCTCCACAGTACCCGGCCGGCGACGACAGGCTCCGGGCATTTGTCGTGGGGGTGACATTTGTCATGGGGGCGACATTTGTCGTGGGGGCGACATTTGTCGTGGGGCAACATTTGTCGTGGGGCGACATTTGTCGTGGGGGCGACATTTTTCGTGGGGGCGACATTTGTTGTGGGGGAGACATTGGTCGTGGGGCGACATTGGTCGTCGGGGCTAGTCATTGGTGCTTTCTAATGTTGTGTGCGGCGATATTTGTCGTGGGGACGACATTTGTCGTGGGGGCGGCATGTGTCGTGGGGACGACATTTGTCGTGGGGAAGACATTTATCGTGGGGACGACAGCATTTGTTGTGGGGGAGGCATGTGTCGTGGGGATGATATTTTTCGTGGGGACGACATTTGTCGTGGGTGCGACATTTGTCATGGGTAGGGCATTTGTTGTGGGTGGGACATATGTCGCCCCCACGACATATGTTGTGGGTACAACATTTGTTGTGGGGACGACATTTGATCGTGGGGGTGACATTTGTCGTGGTAGAGATTTGTCGTGGTGGCGACATTGGTCGTGGGCGGCGACATTGGTCGTGGTGGCGACATAGGTCGTGGGGGTGACATAGGTCGTGGGCGGGTACATTAGTCGTGGGTGGCGACATTTTTTGTGGTGGCGGCATTTGTCGTGGGGCATTCAATATAGTAACAATAGAAATAGAACACAAAACTCAATACCCACAAAAGTTTTAAAAATTACACTTGGATCATGATGTTAGTCATTGACTAATATTAGAGTTTCTCAGATGAAAATTCCCAATTACCTCCCGTGCATTACACATTCAAAAAAATAACTTGATTCTCTATATTAATATGTGCTCAAAATTATTAAGTTACCACATAGACAAAGCACTCATAGTCAAATGTTCTATTAAAATTTCATTTACTAATATCAGAGTTGTCCACATTGGATCATCATGTTAGTCATTTGTAATATCAAAGCAGAGTCAATCTATAACTAACATGAGGCCACCATGTGAAGACATACCAAAAGGTAATTCTTTAAATGTTCTTCAGAATTGAATCCTGCTTCAGTAGGGTTTAGCTGGCCCAGTTCAGTAAGCCTCTTGTTATATGCATTCTGTCTAAAACTTATGAACTATTCACGTACTTGACATTGTTGATGCCCTGCTCTACAACTGTAGGATAATAAGAAATAATAAGAGAAGATGAGTTCATCATAACAAATCATTTATGAGGTCTCCAAAAGAAGGGGCTTCGTTGTAGTTGATGTCATACCGTATTTCTTGACGTTGGATCGTCCCGATCAAATATCTCTTTAAATACAACGTTCTTTGTGCAGACACCCTCATGACCTTCGATTACATTGTTTTTTATTAAAACTATTGTGGACTGTGCCGACACCTCTTGATAAAGCAACGTATAGCTGGCCATAACTGAATACATGATTTGGAAGATAGATTCCAACATTTTCAATTGCCTGACCCTGAGATTTGTTAATTGTTAATGTTAAACTCAATCTGACAGGAAATGTTTCCTCATCAATTCGAACTACATCTTGTAATCTTCTGCGCTTTTAAGCAGTATGCGTTGAATAAAAACCCTGAGGCCCTTGAAATGGCCTACCAATATAGTTGCTTCGATAATATCTTTGTCAAACCTACGATATATTAGTCTCGTGCCATTGCATAATCCAATTTTTTGGTCTATATTTCGGAGAAGCATAATTGGACATCCACGCTTCAATGTCAATTTGTGGGTTGGTAGATTACCGGGATTAATAGAGTTTAAAAATTCTAGGAGATATAAGTTGTGGTTATCATCTGAGATAGAGTCAAAAGAGTAGTAAGTTGTGCCATCCCCCGAGAACATGTCCATGCATTTTTCGTTCAACTTATTAACGTCTTCATTTAGTGGAGTTATTAAGGCCCTCGTCTCCATATAGTCAAAATTGGTACATTTGACATCATAAGTTTGCAGATTGGGAAAAATAAAATTTATTAAATCATCAATTGATTGATCTCCTTCCCAAGGCATAACAATTGAGTCAAGAAGCAGAATCATGTCATTTTCCAGTGTTGGCTCCACGCCATCTCCGACCCTGAGCAAGAATTCAGCAAATTCGATATCATTGCATGCCCTCATATTTTCTTTTAATTTAAGCAACTTGACATATTGCCATAAGTAAGACTCAATAATGCTTGACAAAATTATTTCTACCCTTGTGCCATTCACAATAATGGGCATCACCTGTCTGAAACCTTCTCCCATAATAAGAACTTTTCCACCAAAAAGGCTTGTTTATTTGTAGAACATCTTGCAATGTACGATCTAGAACTTCAAAAGTTTTCCTATTAGCCATGGGTGCCTCATCCCAAATAATTGCTGATGAAATTTCAAACAATTTGCACAAATCAGATTGTTTACTAAAGCCACAATTTATTACATTCTCGAGTTTAATCGGTATTTTGAACCTAGAGTGAGCAGTGCAGCCGCTTGGTAGTAAATTTGCCGCAATTCTGGAAGTTGCAGTTGCAATCACAATTCGACCTTCATTACGGAAATTTGCTAATATAGTCTGGTAGAGAAACATTTTACCAGCTCCACCAGGGCCGTCAATGAAGAACATACTGCCATTTCCTCCTCTTATGCATGTGCATATAGTGTTATACGCTGCTTGTTGTCCATGATTCAGTAATGATGTTGAATTCAGATCCAAATCTGATATTGGAATTGATAGTTCATTGTTAATCAATCCTGGTAAGTCTGCTAAGTATTGTATGCCCTCGCTTTACCGTAGCAAGTCAAAAAAATTCGTGCTTTTGTTATATTGCTCAAAGATGTTGTTCAACTCACAAAGTAATCTATTTATTAAGAAGCTACTATTTGAAGTGTTATTGCTACCGAAATCTTCGACCATCGCCGCGTGATTTTCATCCCATAGTGTTCTTACTCCAGTTGGTTGACAATATAATAATATTGTTGCAAATAATCGTCGCAGTGCCGCCGGCATTCTGAAATTTCTAGCTTCTGCTAGGCTTTCTCTAATGCTATTGTCTTCTTCAAGTAGGCCTTGTTTCTCAGCAGCTTCTTTAAATGTGGTGTATCGAATTCCATGGACGGTATATAGATAATTAAACGATGTTGGGGCTGGAATATGATTAAGCAGTATATGTAAATAGAAGCGCTCACCCTCGGTTGGCAATACAATATACATACGTACAACTACCATTCGGTTTTGAACTCTTCTTATCCATTTTCTTGAAGGTGTTAGCCACCTATAATATTTTGCAAAGTCAACATATAAGTAATGAACGCTTTCTACTTCATTGTGGTATGTCTTGAAAAACTCTGTTAGCATTGTTCGTGAATTTCGATCGTTAGCCAGTACGTCTGAAATTGATTGATTATTTCGAAATTGAACATGATGTTGATTTGGTAGATGTATCTGTAACCGAACTACTGAAGGGAATGTTTGATACATATGAAACTTGAAAAGCTACCATACAGCCTCGAGGGCACAAATCCAACATACGTTGACATATTTACTCACTTCGTCATAGTTCGGACTTGGACGCACCTCAAATGCAACCCAATCAGGACCCTTGTATACGTACTTGTATAGATATTTGATACTTTTAATGCTACTACATATTTGAACATTAATGTTACGATCATATTTAAGTAGGATCCATGAATTATACGGAACTACCCATCCATTATCAAGCACAAAATCTCCATCTCGTCCAGGAGGAATTACCCTGTTATCATCACGACGATGATAAAGTGAGTAAAAATCCAACCGTGTGTAGTGGCTTCTATGAATGGTTTTGGAAACCCTTTTTTTGCACACATTATTTTCCATGCACTGCGCATTTGGTCTGAAGCGTCTGTATGGTCCGTGTATCATATATCTAAGCACTGTATTGTATAACTCTGGTTCCTCTGCTTAAATTGGTATTTCGGCTCTAACTACGCAATCATAATCTTCAGGACTACTTAGCCTATCGTGTTCATTGAAAATAAATAGCATTTGTGCCTGAGGAAGTCCCCTCTTCTGAAATTCTACCACGTGAACATGTGCAACGACTCTACCAAGGATGCCCTTATGGAAGAAGTCGTTCTTTAAACATTCCAACTTTGCATGAAATATTCTTGAGATTAAATTAGGATGATCTTGTGGTGTTTGTCCAGGATGCAGCTCATTTGTTATCTCTCGCCACGAAGGATTTCAAGTCATTGTTAGGAAAATATCTGGCCTGCCAAAATTACGTACAACTATCATAATGTCCTGGTATCGCTTGAACATATCTCTTGGACTGCCAATAAAAGAAGACGGCAAAATTGTCCTACGACCGACATTACTTGTAAGTAGGCAATTTAACATTGGAAAAGAAGTTAGATTTTATCAAAATTTTCGCATTAGGAGAATATGATGGGGAATATATATACCAGCATCATTTTCTCCGCTTTGTAAGCAATCTTGCAATCCTTGATATAGCTCGGCTCTAACATCACTCTGATGCGACCTAATCCACCGTAGTTTTTTGTGTTTCAATTTTTACGTACATATCGACAATGTACTGTTGTAATAAACAGCCTGCATGGTGAAGTACCGAAGTTGTGTTTCCATGTATCTATGTGTAGATAAGAGAAACTGGGTCATATTCAGTAGAAGTGTTGTATATTTAAGTAAAGAGTGCAAAAGTTAATATACCTACAGTAGGTAGGAGTAATAGTCGCAGCAGCTTGTTCGATCTGCGCGATCTATTAGTTTGTCACCATGCCATCTGTATGAACCATGAGGAAATAATAAAGGATATTGAAGAGGGTCGTAGTATCCAGAGTATTCTTTTACAGGTAGCAGTGTTCCGGAAGTTGTTTCAACTACCACGTCTCTATCATTGGCTTCCATGAAATCATCTGCGCCCACTAATATAGCCGCAACTTGTGATGCTATTGAAAGTGAGTACTGACGCTCAATTGAAGGTCTTTCCTTAATAAGAAGTCTGCATTGGTGGAGGTCTGGATGTCTTGCCAGTTGTCGTAAAGTTTGCACGAATGGATTTACTGCATCTATTATATTGGAGATCTTTTCAATTGTTCCTTGATGTAGACCCTGAATCTCGCCCAGCCTATTCTCAAGTTCGTGCTCGGTATCATAGATGGACATTTGCAAGAAACATGGTCTAGATCCGTATTCAGGTAGTAGTGAGCCAATTCTATGATATATTGCACCGTATGCTCGGAAAGTGTAGATTCCCAGATTGAATGTCGACATACTTTCATCAAATGTCACTCCCATTGAGGTGAAGGAAAATACATGGTTGTATGAACATATATTCTGTTTGAAATTACGTCCTTCTGTAGTTTGTGTTGTAAACAGTTCTAATAACTCGTGTGGTACTTGAATATCTGGTACATCGACCAATCCTCCTTTGCAACATAGTGTCGAAGACTAATTGTGAAAAAGCATAGCGCGACAATGACGGCAAGTTGTAGGTGAGCAGAGAGGTACTGGAGGCACATTTACTGTCGGATAACAATTTCTTGCACTCAAATGGCGAGTTGAACATTGATTAGGCACATTTTCTGTGTGATAGTAATTAGAAGTTAGAGAGACTAACTGATATTAATGTTCTTACTTGTAAGGTTTAATTGCATGTGTTTCAATAGAGTCTTACCATGTATTGTTTTTTGATCATCCTCAAGTTGCACTTCTTCATCATAGTCTGTTGTACTTGCAGCATCATTTTGGTTTTCGAGTGGGGTATGGTTGCGTTCTCGAGCACGATGATTTTCTTGTTGTCATGCATTAATTGCTTCTCGTCGGTGTTGAGTTGATATGTATAATTGTGGCCTTCCTCTGGGTTGTGCTTGTCGTGTTGCTTTAGTGGTTGTTTCTCGCGCAGTTGTTACACCATGTCGGTTAATAGTTGATGTATGTATTGGTGGTCTCCCTCTCCGCCGCATTGTTCTAGGGGGTAGGTAGGTTGTATTATCGACATAAAAGTCATTTTTTGTTCATTTTTGAATATGACAGATATATAAGCAACATCTCATGTTCTAATTATATTTCAAAAAGTTTTTGTTTTTATGTTTGAGTAAACATGAACGATGTAATACCGTTTATAATTGTTAAAATCAGAGGTGAGGGTTCCGCAGCGGCTGTTTCATGTGGAACTGGCGTTGCATTGTTATCCGACTGTTGATTGCGTTGATTGGTGGAGCTGGAATTTGTCTCGGTTGTCCCATCTTCCTCTATCGGTTCATGCTCTGTAATGTAGTGTAGTTGTTGATCTTGATGTTCGCTTGTGTTGCTCAGATTGTTTTGATTCATTGTTGACATGCTGAAGGACCTTTGTTGTTAGAAAGGGTACGGATCGTCGAAATTGATGTATTACTATTTCGATGTTGAAATTGAATATGCAATCAGTCCAGAACAAAATCCGTTAGTTCTGAGAACATTGACATGTGTAGTATACTTGAGCAGAAAGTCAATAAAAACTGATTTTCCTCAAAATTTTGAGCAGAACAATATAACTATGTATCACAAAATGAAAAATAAATTCTTATAGCTTCTCATGTCATCTCCTCAAGCTATCGTAAACCACTCTTCAATCGATTTCAGATGGTGGAAAATAACT
Organism: Platanthera zijinensis; assembly: GCA_039513925.1. Taxonomy (NCBI): domain Eukaryota; kingdom Viridiplantae; phylum Streptophyta; class Magnoliopsida; order Asparagales; family Orchidaceae; genus Platanthera; species Platanthera zijinensis. The sequence continues at coordinate 54,850,381 of CM077082.1, forward strand.
GTATTTGCAAGTATCATTGCATAACAAAACAACAAAGAGCTAGTTGGAATGCTTAGGAAGTATAAATATATGTAATTTAGAGCAAATAACGACATTGACGACAAATGACTATATAGCTGTGTGAAATGACATGTAGACAATATCCCATAGTAGTTTTCTAATATCTTGAGAAAATCATTGAAGCATTTTGACAAACAGCAATTGGGTAATACAAACATATGGAGAATAAGTGCTAGTGGAGCTGGTAAAGGCTTAGAACTGGTAAAGGCTTAAAGTTTAAATGATTTGAAACAATATTCAATTTAAATGAAGCAAGGCTTAGAACTGGTAAAGGCATACCTGTGTTCCTTTGTTCTTGTTTGAATTCCTGCACAATATACAATTTAAATGAATTAAGAGTTGATCTAATCGAACAAATAACACATGTATAGGTACAAAAATAGGGATCATTATCTCTTTTGAAAATGCAAGGTTATACAAAAACATGCACTCTTGCTAATGAAGCTGAAGTAATGTTACCTGAAGAAAACAGCAGCTGAATGCCTTGTGGGAGATTGGTTTTTTTTGTTTTTAGTAAACTTTTGTTGATCAGTTAAATTTGTGATGTTGTTGTTACTGTAATTTAAAGAAACAGTTAACTGTAGATGTAACTATATAGCTAAAAATTCAGTGAGAAGTGAAAATGAAATCAAAAATTGTTTTTAAAATGAAATCCAACCCACCCCCAACCCCCAAAAGAACAAACAGAAGTAGAAATAAACAGAAGCAGAAATAAACAACATTCAACAACGAAATCAGAAATCAAAACCTTAAATGAAATCAGAAATCAAAACTGAAATGAAATCAGAACCGGTTAACCTGAAATTTGAAGGTATAGAACATGAACTTCAGTTTGGTCAGTCCCAGATTTCGTAAAAAACAGATAAACAAAAGCAAAAACTGAAATTTGGACATCAGTTTCATATCAGTTTCTGTTTGGACTTCAGTTTGGAGTTCATTGTTGATCATTCTAGTTTGGACTTCAGTTGGATTAGAACAACAATGAAATAAACAAAAGCGAAAACCGAAAATAACAAAAGCGAAAACCGAGCAACAACCAAATAAACAAAAGCAGAAATAAACAACGAACAACAACAAAATCAGAAATTAACAAAATCGAAAATGTTTAACAAAATCAATAATGGAATCAAAGACGTAATGAAGAACGAAATAAACAACGAAATCAACTATGAAAACAACAATGAAATCTGGGATTTTTAAAAAAACTATGAGAAAAATAGGAGAAGAAGAAGATGTTCTCACAAATATTCTGGGTGGCTTTCTAATGAGCGGTGAGTGGCAGAAAGAGAACTTCCTGTGTTGGAGTTTGTCGGCTGCGGGAAGGTTTCCAAAGGGGGTCGCTGGCGGAAGGATCGCTCCTCTATAGGACGGCAGCACCGGTTGGAGGAAGTGCGATATAGAGAGAAGTCGTGCAAAGTTGGGAAGAAGAAGGGTGTGAGCGGGAGAAAGGATTGCGTGCGGGATTTCATGCAGGTTCTGCGGGTTTGCAAAGTAGGGAAGAAGAAAGGCATGAGAGGGAGAAAGGAATGCGTGCGGGATTTCACGCGGGTTCTGTGGGTTTATGGTAAGGGGAGATTTTTTTATATAAGAAATTGATAAGAGATCCGATGGTCAGCGTGGTATTTATCAAGGATGAGTGGCTGATATATTTAGGTGTATTTTTGAACTCACGCTATTTGCAGGCCTCACTATATCTTTTTAATAGGGAATTGTTATTCGCAAACCACTTTTCTCTATCTGCAAACATTTGATATTCACAAACCACTGTTTTTCAAATTAGCTATGCGCAAACATAATTGTTATCCGTAAACCACTATTTTATAAATTAGCTATTCGCAAAAATAATTGTTAGCCGCAATAATGACACCACAAATACATAGATATTAATAAACTTCCCAAAACATCATCATAATGTAATTAATTTCAGTTTTTCTAAAATCCATACAAACATAGTTAACATTAAAAATAAGTCATGATTGTAGCCTAATATGACATTGCTTCACACCGATGTTTCAGCCTTACAAAAATGAAGAAGATAATAATATTAATACGTTGAACTAAAACCTATAGAATATGATTTAATATTAATATAAATAGTCCAAAATTTTGGCAAAACTAGACCTCTAAAGTTTCCTTGAAAATATTTAGCATCATTTTTGGCCTAATTTGTCACTGTATTTTGTCAGTCTTTTTACCTGCATATGAAGAAAAATTAATATTAATAGTTGTAACATTACCATTTGAAAAAAAAACTTTAAGTGAAATTGCATAAAAAACTTATACATACCACTTTTAAGTGAACTTTGATACAACTCTCGCCAAACGACCGTTTAATTTCTGTATATTGAAGCTTCAACATTTGATCGAAAGTGTTCCATATAGTTGTCAAATTACCAATTGAAACCTCTAAGAATTTTTTCAATTGGCTATGTCCCCCCTCCACACGATTTGTACATGAGTTGCCCAAGTGGAAGTACTTATCAATCCATGCAGAAATAAAACGATCTTTATAGGGCTCTAACCAAGTGGTAGTAACATAACCCAGTAAATCAGAGTATAAGGATGAAAACTCAATAACCAAATTATTTTAAGCAACATTGAAATCACTTTCCATACCAACTTCAATAAAACTTTGCCACACCTTCATGAAACGTTCGAAATCTTTGCCACTACTGAACATCTTCTTACAATTAGCTAGAATGTTTCTATTAATGTGCACATGACATAAAATATTCTTCGTGTGTGGAAATACATTGGTAATAGCATTCATTAAAGCAATCTATCTATCTGTAATCATAACTAATGGCAAACATTCGGGCTCAAAAAGGGACTTAAAACATTGCAAAGCCCATTCATAACTTGACTGAGTTTCATCAGACATAAAGGTAAAACATGAAAAAAATGACTTGGTGGTTGATGTCATTCCAACTATGCATAGTAACAACATTCGATATTTGTTGGTCTTATACGTGCAATCAAGTTGAAAAACTGATGGAAACATATTTGTTGACTTAATCGAAATCAGATATGCAAAAAAAACTATGTAGTTTCTTTGAATTTTCTTGGACTTTATTGAAACTAACATAGCCTACGTTGTCTAGGCACTTGTATAGAAACTGTATCGGACTACGACTCTCTAAATTTTTTTCAGTAGCTTTGCTATTGCATTGTAAATTGTTCGGATAACTGTAACATTTCCAATGTTTTTTGATTCCACAGTGGATAATATTTTCCGTGGTTTCACACCTGCACCATACATTTGCTCGACTAATTTTTCCTCCTCAACGTCTAATCTACCGGCATATGCATGCACTTCTAAATGTACTTTATCATGGTTGTGCACACCATACAGTAACTGAAGCTTCCAATCTTCTACATTTGCTTCCTTTTGTCCCTTAAGCGAAAATAAACTTCCACAACGTTTGGACATTATTCTACGGAACCCCTTCTTTACCCAACCCTTTCTGTTTTGATTTTCCCGGCAGTGGCCACTTCTGTCACAACCTAAGAACACACGCGGTTTTAACCACCCATCAATCTTATCTGATCCCTTTATAGTTACAACATAGCCAATGTTTTTTCCAACCTGACGAGCCCAATCAACAAGTTCTTCCTTAGACCGAAACATAATGTCGATTTCAAAATGTGAGTTGACATCTACTTCAAATTTTTGAACTTGTTCAACATTTTGAATATTTGGGTCTACATGTCCAACAAAAAAAGGAAGGACTATTAACTAACAATACAAACAACGTTATTTTAAAATGCATAATAGTTGTATACTTCATACCATACACAATCAAGGAAGACTGTTTCTGGTCCATCGACATCTCAGATATGATCCAATTGACGATATTCAAACCTACAATAAAATTGTACAATGCACTTAATTATTTGAAGTAGTAATTTCCCCTATTTAAATACTACAATCAAGCACTTATTTTGACAAATCATAGGGATAGAAACCACAACAAAAAAACTAGCTATGCAAAAAAACTAGCTATACTCTCAACTCATGTATCTAGTATTTAATATTAATCAAATGTATGAACCCACTATCATTTCTTAGGTGATCATCTTCAAAACTTTCTTGCAGATTCATACTCGATGCATGAAAATTATCTTGTTAGGTATTAGATGCTGCATCATTATAATCTATTTGATGCCATTGTCCAGTGTCGACATCAAATTTCCAACCTGGATAAAGGTTTTCCCAATAATTAGGATCATTATCATATGCGCCATAAATATTTGCATCATGTTTATCAGAAGAACTTGGATTCATGCCATGACCATGAACTGCCATAAAACTAGAGTTGAGGTCACCATTCATGTTTACCTGATTGGTGGAAATGTCTGAATTTTCTAGTAAGAAATCTGAAAAAGATTCAACCCCGCCAGAGTTGAATTGTTGTGAATCCACAGAGAATGCACTCCATTTCACTTCCTTCACCCGGGTACTCTTAAATCCGCCACTTAACTCCGCTGATGATCTGCACGATATGGGAGATGAGTATCCTAGTTGGTAGTATCTAAGATGAAAAAATTCTAGAAAAAAGATGAAAAAATTCGTCCCAGATCTGGAAAAAAAATTCAAACATCACTTGAAAAAAAATACTAAGTAAGAGAGGCAGCACCTTTTGAGTTAGGAAATGGAGAGTCGACACCTTCTGAGTTAGAAAAATCTAGAAATCTGTAAGAACACCAACCTGAAATCTATAAATAAAAAGGCCTAGAAGTAGAGAATGAAGGAGGAGAAGAAGAAGGGCGAACCTTTGCCGTCGAGCTTGGGGTATGGAGGAGAAGGAGCAATCGCGAGGCGACGGAAGCAGGAGTGATCAAGCGTGGGGCGGCGAAAGCAGGAGCATCGAGCGTGGGGTGCGGCGGAGAATTTGGCGTTGGTTGCGGTGGAACAACTGTTGTTTGCAGATAAAAAAACCAAAAACCCTAAAAAAAGAGTTAACCCAGTTTGCGGATAGCGGTTTGAGGTTTGCGAATATCAATTCTCTTTTAATATAGTATAGATATTGTTGGGTACATTGGAAACTATGTACCTGATTTGTAGAAGCCTCACTTAACTCAATGATATACATCATTGTGTATTTTATGGGATGTTGAGTTTCAATGTGCAGGTTACAGAAATGCAGGAAAAAAATATTCTAAGTACAAGTGTCGACACTTGTGAAGGAAATATGTCGACACCAGGAGACAGATTGTGTTGACATACAGGACTTGTGTCGACCCACAGAAATTCAGTCTACAACAACTGTGTCGACACACAGGACTTGTATCGACACACAGAAATTCAGTCTACACCAATTGTGTCGACACACAGGACTTGTGTCAACACACTCAAGAATTCTATCAACACCAACTATGTTGAGACTGGAAGCAGATTATGTCGACACACAGGACCTGTGTCGACACATTCTACAGAAGCTGTGTCGAGAAGATAAAGAAGAGCTGTGTCGATATTCTATGAGTTGTGTCGACATCATCAAGAATTGTGTCGACACATGTTCCATTTGTGTAGACACATATGAAGTTTTGTATTTACACTTTCTGCTGAGATAAAAGTGATGAAGTATCAGATGTAAGGAGTGAAGACTTGACAGTTGTCATAACTGACAAAGCTGTCACATCTGTCAGAGCTGTCAGAAGGTAGTTATGAACCGGATCAGCCGGTAACCTCAGATGGGATCTATATAAAGACCCGTTCTATCGAAAAAAAGAGAAGGACGGGGTAGCTGATTCATCCTGAAATCAACAAGTCATTGTTAAATAGAAGGCAGATCCTGAACAAGTCTGCAAAAAGAATTCAGAATCACATCTGAAAGAAGTGAAGAGCTAGATTGTGGATCGACTCCAACTTTTCAAGAAGATCAACCTTACTTTTTTCAGATTCAAGAAGCTTTGAAGAAGCTAAGACAGGTTGGATCTCAAGTTGTTAGTTCATTCCAGATGTGGTCAAGAAGTCTTCATCCATTTCTCTTTCTTTTCGGGTGAAGAAATAATCTCTCTCTCAATCAATTCTATAAGATCTTTTTATAGATTTGAGGTAAGATCTTTGTGATCTTAGTTGTAGGTCTGGTTATAAGGGCTGAGGTAGGATCTTTGTGATCTGAGTTGTAGGCCTAGTTATAAGGGATGAGGTAGGGCTTGCTTTCCTGAGTGTAGGAGTATGGACTCACTCTGAGGTAGGATTCTCTGAAAGAATCTGAGTTGTAGGACTTGCTGAAGTCTGAGCTGTAGGAACCATTCTGGGTTCTGAGTTGTAAGATCTGAGGATCTGAGAAGAAAGAAGGGAGTTAGGCCGAATCTAGTATACTGCTAGATAGGCGAAGGGGGAAAGTGGATGTACCCATCTCTTGGGGAACCACTATAAATCTGTGTGTATGCTGTGTTGGCTGTGTTTGTTTTGATCTGTGTTGTGATAGCTGTAGCATAGTTTGTATAACTGTGATATATTTTATCTGCCTAATTAAAATAAGAATTGAACCTATTCACCCCCCCCCCTCTAGGTATTTAGGGTATCTTGAAACCAATTCTTTCAAGTGGCATCAGAGGGAGGTTCCTCAAGAATTGACTTAATAGTCTGAATTGATCTCCAAGGTAGTTATAAGTTAACCAAAATGGGTTCAGGTGAAAATCACAAGGAACTTGGATCCATGAAGATTCTCATATATAGAAAGGAAATCTTTGGCATATGGAAAGAGAGAGTCAGATTATTCATGAAAGCATCTGACCCAAGAATCTACATCACAGTTTAAGAAGGGCCATTCATTCCTATGAATATTTCAGTTCTTGATGCCAACCTCAAGACTCCAAAAAGTTACTCTGAAATGACTAAGGATGAGATCATCTTAGCTACTATGGACAAGAGAGCACAGAACATAATAGTTAGTGCTATAGATGACTCAACTTTCCAAAACTTGGTTCATTGCAAAACCTCCAAGGAGATATGGGATACTTTGATTGTCTATATGGAGGGGACAGAAGAAGTAAGAAGGATAGAAAGTCTATGCTAAATCAAGAATATGAAAGTTTTAGACAAACCAAAATAGATAGCATAATTGAGTGCTATAAGAAGTTTTTCAGAATAGTTAATGAGCTGATGACCTATGGAAGAGTCTTCAGCACATATGAGCTCAATGATAAGTTTCTCAGATCACTAACCAAGGACTGGAATACAAAGATATGTGCCATCAGGGAAGTGGCCAAACTTGAAGATACATCTCCTCCAACCCTATTTGGAAAATTACTATCATATGAGATGCATCTTATGGCCAGAAAGGAGGAGGAGAAAAGAAATAGGTCTGAGTACAAAGAGAAATCCGTGGCCTTCAAGGTTGAATCCACAAAGAAGGACAGGAGGAAGTCTCCATCTCCTCCTAGGAAAGCTGCTGAATTTAACTCAGATAATTCTGACAATAACACATCAGACAGCCCCAATTCTGATGAAGACTTGGCTGCCTTCACAAGGCAATTCCAAAGATTCATGAGAAAAAAATAGTGGAGAACAAAGCCATCCTCCTCTCATTCCAAGGATGGCTACTACCATAAGAAGAAATCTTCTAAGGAAGACAGGTATGACACTAAACCAAGCAAACTAACTTCTTCTAAGATTGTTTGTTAATGTTACAACAGGTCTAGAAATGTCATAGCTGACTGCCCTGATAAAAGAAAGGAATCTAATGACAAGAAGAAGCATCAAAATAAGGGCAAGAAGGAGAGATCCTTTGTTGCCAAGAAGCAGAAGAGTTGTACTGACTCCTCATCATCAGAATCTGGAGAAGAGGCTGAAGCTGAAGCCTATATTGGATTGTTCACTACTGAAGAGGATTCTGTAGAGACTGAATTCTTGCAAATGCTGGACTCTATAAATGGGATTGAAGATCATCATTGTAGAGGGCTGATGGCTCTGTCTGAGGAAGATCAGTGCCAGGATCAGCCTGGTCCTAGTAAGGTATACAATCTATCTTCAGTTTCTGATTATTATACTGGACCAGAATCAGAAACATCAACATCAAGAGTTGAGGATGATTCTGAATCTGAAGGGGATGTGGATCAACTAATTGATAAGTATGGTGATCTGTTGCTAGCTTTTAAGAAAAATAGAATCATTGCCAAAAAGCAGGCTAAGGAAATTGCCTCTTTCAAGTTAGCTGCTTCAGAATCAGCAAAAGTGCTGGATCTGAAATTGAAGGAAGTAAGCCAACTGAAAAAAATCACGATAATTCAGATGGAAACAATTACCTTCAAAAATAATCACATCAAGAATCTTGAAGTCAGATTTCAATGAGAGAGGGATCTTGTGGCAAAATTCTCAAAGCCAAAGTCAGTCTTATCCTTAATTGATAACTTCATTGCCCAAAAAGGTAAAGAAGGATTAGGCTTCAAGGGAATAACAAGGGCAGCTAATTCCAAAAGGAAAGGCAAAGCCCCAGTTCAGCCACTAGCTTCCAAACCCCCTATTACTTTTAGGAAAGTGATGTAACCTACTAACAGGTATGACCATGACATCACACATAGTCACTGTGAGCATGGTGATCAGGATGGTAAGGGTGTAAATGCCAATAGGGCAGCCCATGAGCATACACACCATGTTCTTCAGGATTCATCAGTGTTTGATGCACCATCCCCATCACTTAATAAAAAGACTATTGTTCCTATAGAATTGAGGACTGTTGACAGCAATGTTGTTAAGCCTATACTTAAAAGAAGATACAATAGATATGAGTGCTGGTGTTGTGGCAAAGTCGGCCACTATTCCATTGATTGTTGGCACAATACTAGTGTCCAGAAAAATGCTAGTTTACCTATCAGAAAGGCTGCAGGCAAGCATGTCACTAACCTGAACCTAGGACCCAATAACTATTGGGGCTCTAAGGTTAGGTAATTTTATTTGATGTAGGTGAGTCCAAGTGACCATACCCTAATATGGTACTTGGACAGTGGATGTTCCAGGCACATGACTAGAACTAGAAGTATGCTAAAGGACTTTACTCCAACATTGGATGGACCCAAAGTCATCTTTGGTAGATCAGAAAAGGGAGTAATCAAAGGTTTTGGTAAAATTTCCAATAGTTCAATCACTATCACTCAAGTGGCATATGTGAAAGGTTTAAAACATAACCTAATAAGCATAAATCAACTAAGTGATCTTGGTTATGACACTTCTTTTATTAAGAATGGGTGTCAGATTAGAAGGTCAAGTGACCAAGAGGTTATCTTGACAGGCTATAGAAAAGGAAATGTCTATTGTCTAAATTTTGTGTGAGAGAATAAAGATTATCCTATTTGCCTAGTTGCAGATGAGAAAGCTTCTCATTGTGTCAAATGGCACAAGAGGCTAGCTCACCTTAACTACAAGACTATAGGTCAACTCTTTAGTAAAGAGTTAATGAGGAATGGTCCTCAGCTCAAGTGCATCAAGGAGGGTGTATGTTCAGCTTGTCAAAAGAGAAAACAAACCAAGACCTCCTTCCAAATTCTTGATACCAAAGATTCAGTGAGGTGTTTATACCTCCTACATATGGATCTATTTGGTCCTATGCCAGTTCATAGTCTATGTAAGACCCCCCTCCCGGAACACAAGACACGGCACGAGAGGGGTCTTATGCCCAGAACAGCCGTCTTGGGGTAGCACTAACACTCGGGCTAGCCTATACCACAAGACGCCTATTCTGCCGGCTACAACCAATATCAATATATATATGCCAACTAACCAAAAATAATATAAAGAAATCAAATCCACACAAGCTATAAGTCCAAAAGCAGTAATAGAGAAGCAAACATGCTTCTACAAAATCAGAGTACAGCTAATAAGTTGCCCCAAAGGGGCTACAACAAAACTCTCATATACTCACATATGAAACAGACGGTAGTGACGACACCATCCCATCAGTCCCGGACGTCCTGGCCTGGCTGATCGGCTCTACGACCTGTTGTACAATCTGCGGGATTTCCTCCTAAAAAAGGAAGACGTAGCAACTGTTAGTCATAAAGACTAAGTGGCTTCACATCCGCTCCACTGGCGACTCCTCGGCACCGGGCGGAGAAATAGACAGGGTACAATATAAGTATATAAGCAGGAGTATAAACAAGCAAGTGGTATAACATGTAGTAAGATATTCTAGCATTTCTACCATCTATCACAGCATATGAATATAGAGTTATAACAGAAAGTAACTCAACTTATATGGATGCCCATACAAGCATATAAGTTGAGGATTGTTCAGCAGTAAGTAACTCATCGTATAGGAGTGCCCATACAAACTTATACGATGAGGGTCTTGTGTATGTAAGGAGGTGCAATGTTATGTATGCGATGCAATGACACACCCATGATCACGCACATGCAGTTGCTATGTCGACACAGACTAGTAGTTCCCACTTTTCGAGCAGGTAGCTAACCTCTCAGGCGCCAACCGTCGTTGCCAGACGGTGACAGTAGAACGGGCACTTCTACTACTAAGTGGGTATCCACACTACTTCACTTATGCCTCCAGTACGCCTCAACGCTAAGAACACAACAACGGAGCCCATGCATACTACGGCCCAGCGGGTTCACTTGGGTAGATGTGCACCAAGATCCTAGCCCCGAACTGGCCTATGCGTGACACGGTAGGAACCTTAGAAATAAGCACGAGGGTCAAGCCCAACCGTTCACTTGGTACAGATGGCGCCCCGGGACATGAACACCGAGGTACAAGCCCAACCGCCCAAAGTCTATCTGTCAACTCCCATCAGTGTGACGATTGGCGAGCCCGTAGACCTGCCACAATATCCTTAACCCAGGATTATGACATCGCGTGTCGACTCACACCGCATGCAATTCCATAACACCGTGACATGGAAGGTGCCTCGGAAAAAGAACGAGGACCAAGCCCAACCATCCACTTGGCATGGAAGGAGCCCCGGGACATGAACACCGAGGGACAAGCCCAACCGTCCAACTTTACTCATCTCAACACCATCTCGACTAGTGACGGCCAACGCCACACTTACTAACTTCCACAATGCTACCCGTAGGGAGATGACTCTCTAAGCATTGGACTACCAAAGGTCATTCTATCAATTCAACATACGTATGGCCATAGTTTATTCATCTATATGTCATACCGAATGATTTCAGCATTATATAACAAAATGCGCATAAATGATAATCTACCAATTAATATCAAGCCATTTCGTTCGACTAAAGCTTGCTTCACAACTCGTTATATGAATTCAAATTAACAAACTTCAACCTTCATAACACTACGGTGGTTATTATAAAAGAGTTCGCCCGAACATATAATTAGATTGCAACATTAATTCCACCAAATCTAAATCTATATTATACACTACCCAAAAATTTAGGTGCAGAATAAATCTGGACAACAACATCAACTAAATATTTCTGTGGCTACAGGAATCCGGTGAGTGCGTGTAACCCCTCGATGGAAAGGTATTTCCATCAGCTACAACTTTCATGTTCAGCCTGCAACCCAGATCAGGTTATAACCCACATGAAATCCGCGCAAAAGCCTGCATCGTACAGAATGTAATTTTTGTGCGCTTAGTTTACAGCCCTTACTTCGATCAGACATTCCCATGGCTACAGACTTCACCCGAAGGCGTGTAACCATCATTGGAAAGGTTATTTCAAGGGCTTCAACTTTCGTGTTTAGTCGAAAGCCCAGATCGGACCATTTCTTGCCTGAAAACAGCCAAGAGGGTCGCCGCGTGCAGAACACAGATTCTGCACGCATCTTGAAGCGAAATGAACGGCATCGGTTCATCTTCCTCCTCAAGCCGATCACCCCAAATCGCAACCAGAAGTTCCTCCACCCTTATTCTCCCTCTCGAGGCCATTCCTCTTCACGAATCCACCCCCATCATCACTTTGAAGAAGGGGAGGTTGAAGATGATTAAACGTTAGAACAAAGTTCTAGATAGGCCTTCCTAAGAAACCTTCTCCTCACACATCAAGACTCATTTGAGCCGATGTCACGCCTAAGAATATCTAAGGATCTATCACCAAGGGAGAGGGGAGGAAGCTCACCTCATTTTCAGCGGTACCACCATTTCCGACCATGGATCTCGTCATCCTCCTCGGCAGCATCGCTTTTTCCTTGACGGCGGTGGCATTTCTCCTCCTCCAAGTTTCTCCCACTAGAAAATAGGGTTTGGGATGAAGAGTGAAAACGGCTAGGGTTTCACTCTTTCCTTTTTATACAGAAGTGACACGAGTAGGGACACGGCCGTGTCCTTACCCGTGTCCTGCTCTGGCGAAACGGCTCGTCTGCCGTTTCGTGCTCCTACATGGGTACTGACACGCCCGTGTCAGTACCCATGTCCAAGTGACACGATCGTGTTTCTGGCCGTGTCGACACCCGTGTCCTGCTCGAAGCACTGCTCGTTTTGCTTGCCTTGGAACACACGGGTAGGGACACGCGCGTGTCTCTACCCGTGTCCTTCTCTGGCCAGACTCAAAGCCATGGCACTCAATGCCATGGAACACGGGTAGGGATACACCCGTGGCTCTACCCGTGTCCTGCTTGGGACAACACACTCAAAGCCATTTCACTCAAAGCCATGGTCACTCAACGCCACTGAACACGGGTAGGGACACGCCCATGTCCCTACCCGTGTCCTTCTCGGGACACACCACTCAAAGCCATTTCAATCAAAGCCATGGTCACTCAATGCCACTGAACATGGGTAGGGACACGCCCGTGTCCCTACCTGTGTCCTTCTCGGGACAGACCACTCAAAGCCATTTCACTCAAAGCCATGGTCACTCAACGCCACTGAACATGGGTAGGGACACGCCCGTGTCCCTACCCGTGTCATACTCAACATAATTTTCAGCCTATTTACTTGTTCTCCGCGAGTGCGCACCTGATCTCCTGCACCTCCTTGAGCCTACACCAGCTCTCCCGACACCAAAAACACGCACAAGGGGCCTAGCGCGAATTGGGATGTTACAAATCCTGTAAACAAAATAAAAGAATTCATCCCCATAATCAGGCTAAGGCTATGGGGAGTGAAGCATACAGAAAATAAAATATACTTTTAAATAAAATTGCCTGGAGCAAACAACTCCGGGTAGCGTCTTTGCATTAAATCCATTGGCTCCCATGTGAACTCCTCCTTCCCATGATTAGACCATAGCTCCTTTACCAAGGGAACACTTTTGCGGCGCAAGGTTCTTATCTCGTTGTCTACAATCCGCACTGGCTCTAGTCGTATAGACCTATCAGACGCCACAGGACCATCAGTTGTGGGGATGTATTGATCAGGCCGCAACAGCGCCTTTCGAAGCGACGACACATGGAACACGTCGTGGAGATTCTCTAGCTCGTGCGGTAGCTCAAACCGATAGACTAATGGGCTAAACCTTTCCAGTATAGTATAAGGACCCACATACCTCGGACTGAGCTTCTTCACACCACGCACCCGCGACACTCCATGCATCGATCGGATTTTCAGAAATACTTTATCACCCACTTGAAACTCCACCAGACGGTGCCTTGCATTATAATACTTCGCCTGCCGACTTTGAGCCTCTAACATGCAATCCCGTATCAGCCTAACCACCGCATCAGTATCATCTATATACTCAACTCCCAAAGTCTTCGGGTCTTCATCTTGCACCCAAGATAAGGGTGTTCTACACCTCCTTCCATAAAGAGCTTCATGGGGCGCCATGCCGATGCTCGCCTGATGGCTGTTGTTGTAGGAGAATTCCACCAGGGGTAAGAGCCTTTCCCACGGCTCTCCCCTATCCAACACACATAATCTCAATAGATCCTCCAATGTACGGATGGTCCGCTCAGACTGCCCGTCCGTCTGAGGATGGAACGCGGTGCTGAAGGTAAGGCGTGAGCCCAAATACGCCTGTACCGCCTTCCACTCCTTGGAAGTAAAGCGACCATCACGGTCAGAAACTATCGTCTTAGGCACGTCATGATACCGTACAAACTACTCCACAAAGAGGCATACCAAGACATCCATGTGAGCCTCCTTCTTTATAGGGATAAACCGGGCTACTTTCATCAATCGATCAACGATCACCCATACTGAATCATTCCCTGAGCGTGAGTGAGGTAGCCCATGTACGAAGTCCATGGAATTATCCTCGAACTTCCACTCTGGGATGGGCAATGACTGTAACAAGCCGCCGGGACTCCTACACTCTGCCTTCACCCTTTGACAGGCTTCGCAATGTGTAATAAAATATTAGACATCCCTCTTCATTCCCGGCCAACACATGGTCTTCCGTAAGCCGGCGTACATCTTTGCAATTCCCGGGTGCACTGAATACTGAGAGCAATGTGCCTCTCTCAAGATATCCTCCCGGATTTTACCGCCCTTGGGAATGTAGAGCAGGCCGCGAAAATAAACGAGGTCGTCTTTTAGTGTGTATTCATCGGTAGTCCCGTCTTCGATTGACTTGATTGTCGGGGCCAGAGCCGCATCCACTCCTTGATCCACTCGGATCCGGTCCCGGATATCACAAACTATGCTCATGCTGGCCAAGTACTCCGTATATTCTGCCGAAGGAGCCTTAAATATCAAAGTAATTTCCATCTCCTCAATCATTTGAGCCAACTCCATACTCATCAACCGGGACTCTGGGCTCGAGTCCGGTATTTTTCTACTCAACGCATCGGCTACCGAGTTTGCTTTTCCGGGGTGGTAGTTCAAGGTGAACTCATAGTCGCATAGAAATTCTAACCACCGTCGTTGTCTTAAGTTCAACTCCTTCTGAGTATGGACGGACTTCAATTTTTGTGGTCTGAAAAGATCTCGCAGTGGACGCCGTATAAATATTGCCTCCAAACCTTCAAGGCGAACACCACTGCTCCCAGCTCCAAATCATGAACCGGGTAATTGATTTCGTGCTTCTTCAATTGTCTTGAAGCATAAGCAATCACGTGGCCATGCTGCATCAATACTGCTCCCATCCCTTGATTTGACGCATCCGTGTAAACTTGAAATCCTTCCTTCCCAAATGGAAGGACAAGGATGGGGCGGAGGTAAGTCTATCCTTCAATTCTTGGAACGCAACTTCACATTGGGGTGTCCACTCATACGCCACACCTTTCTTCGTTAGGGAAGTAAGAGGAAGAGCAATCTTTGAGAATCCCTTTAAGAACTTGCGATAGTACCCGGCAAGTCCAAGGAAACTCCGCACATCGGCCGCCGACTTCAAGGGTGACCACTCCCTTACGACATGCACTTTGTCCGGATCCACAGCTAGCCCAGCTCCACTGATCACATGACCCAAGAAGGCAACCTCCTTAAGCTATAATTCGCACTTGCTAAATTTGGCGTACAAGGCGTGCTCCTTCAGTTTCTTCAATACCAAGGCCAGGTGCTCGCCATGCTCCTCCTCCGTCCTTGAGTAGGCTAGGATATCGTCGATGAAAAAAATGACGAAGATTTCCAAATAGGGCTCAAATACCTTGTTCATCAGACTCATGAATGCTGAAGGGGCATTTGTGAGCCCAAACGGCATTACGGTGAACTCGTACAACCCATATCTTGAACTGAAGGCTGTTTTCTGGATGTTCCCTTCTTGTATTCTCAACTGGTAATACCCCGAGCGCAAGTATAGCTTAGAAAACCAATGCGCTCCCACTAGTTGATCGAACAACTCGTCGATCCGAGGTAGCGGGTAAGTGTTCCGCACCGTCAACCGATTGAGTTCCCGATAATCTATGCACAGATGCAGGGTTCCGTCCTTCTTCTTTACGAACAATACAGGGGCTCCCCAGGGTGACGAACTAGGGCGAACGAACCCTGACTCCACCCGTTCTTGTAGTTGAACTCTAAACTCCGCGAGTTCTCTCGGGGCCATTCGATAAGGGGCCTTGGATATAGGCTTGGCACCCGGTACGAGATAAATGTGGAAGTCAACCTCTCTGTGCGGGGGTAATCCTGGCAGTTTCTCAGGAAATACCTCGGGGAAGTCCCGCACCACCCGTACGTCTTTTACGTCCGATGCTACTTCTTTCAACTCGAACCAGATCATAAAAACTTCATCCCCCTTCATGTGCGCTTTTACAACCTAAACGGATGATAACGTCAGACGGGGTACGAAGTTAATACCTTGGAAGATGACGTCGGAGTCTCCATGTCTCAAGTAGATCTGCTTCTCCGCGCAGTCGATCCTTGCAAAGTGCCAGTCCAACCACGTCATGCCCTGAATGATGTCAAATTCTGGCATTTTCAAGACAGTGGCAGGCATAACGAAATTCCTTCCCTCAATAAGTACCTCAAGCTCGCACTTAGCGGTTGCAACCATATCCGAGCTGTCCGGAAGGAGCACTAGTCGGGCTATTCCAGTAAAATATTGCACACCCCCATGTCCTTAATGAAATCCTCGGACACAAAGGAGTGTGAGGCACCTGTATCAAACAACGCATAGGCCGTCTTTCCGCCAATTATCACGGTGCCTAAGTACAAATAATCAAAACTTATTGCTAGATAGCTAGTATGTCGTAAGCAACTTAAGTTTAACACAGAAAACATGAAAGCTTACTGCACGTACCTGCAATAACATTCTGGGGATTCCGTTCTTGCGCCATGTCTAGCGCGTACACTTGATCCCGGGCAGGGCCGAGATTACCTCCTCGCGGTCCTCGTCCTCGACCACGCATGTAACCCCTCCCTCGAGGGGCCGCCGGAGGGAGAGCGGGAGGGGAGTTCCCAAACAATTGCGGGCAAAAGCGTCGAATGTGACCCGATTGGTTGCATTCAAAACACACCAGCCCAGGATGCCTCTCCAGTTGCTGAAGTTGCTGAGGCTGCGGCAGTGGAGGCAACGCGAGCGGTTGCGGAACCGGATGCTCCACCCTATTGTTTCGGTGGACACACCCTCCACCTTCTTGATATCCTCTTCCTCTTCTAAAGTCCTGTCTCCTTCTATTGCTCGGGCCAGCTTCCATGACGCCCTCTGCAGGTCTCTTACCACTACCCAAGTGGTCCGCCTCCAATCTTTTTGCCATATCGATGATCTCAGCCAAGCTAGCATTCGCTATAAACAAAAGGGCCTGCCTTAGGGGATCTCGCAGCCCTTTGTAAAAATGCTTGGCATAACCTCTATCATCCAATTCGTATGAGTCCGCGAACCTTGCGAGATGTTGGAACTCCCATCGGTATTCCGTAACTGTCTTCGATCCTTGTTTCAGTAGAAGGAACCTCTCCTCAAGTTCATCTCGAGCGGATGAAGGAATGAAGTGCTCCAAGAAAACATCCGAGAACTCGCTCCAACTTATCTTTGTATAGACTCGGCCTTGGAAGGTGGAGCCCATGAGTGACTTCCACCACCTCTTAGCATGTAGCTCCAAGGTAGACACTGCCAGTGACGCAGCAATGTTGGCTGGACAACGGATACCAGCCAACAACTCCTGTACTGTGTCAAGCCATTCCTCTGTGCGCATGGCTGACTCCGTCCCAAGGTAAGTGGGAGGGGAGAGAGCCTGGAAGGCGCTCAGCCAGTTAGAGCCTGGGGCCTGTTGTAGCACCGGAGGCTGCTATGCCCTAAAAGCATCCAAGATGGCGGTGAGCGTCTGCCCCAACTCGGACTGTTGGAACTGAGTGGGTATGGAAGGCGCAGGAATGCCCCCCAATGGCTCAACATGCACTGGAATCTATACAAAGAATGCAAACTTACGGTCAGGTTGGCTAATCTTAAGGTCAGAGTTGGACAAACTTAGTGTGAATTACATATGGGTACACCACTACTTCCGCTAAGTCAGTTTGTCCCCAAACTGACTAGTCGAACGGGAGCGGCCCATTGTTGAATGACTTCTTTAGTTGAGGATCGTGGCAAATAGATACCATTTGTAATACCCCCTCCCGAAACACAAGACACGGCACGAGAGGGGTCTTATGCCCAGAACAGCCGCCTTGAGGTAGCACTAACACTCGGGCTAGCCTGTACCACAAGATGCCTATTCTGCCGGCTACAACCAATATCAATATATATGCCAACCCAACCAAAATAATATAAAGAAATCAAATCCACACAAGCTATAAGTCCAAAAGAAGTAATAGAGAAGCAAACATGCTTCTACAAAATCAGAGTACAGCTAATAAGTTGCCCTAAAGGGGATACAACAAAACTCTCATATACTCACATCTGCAACAGACGGTAGTGACGACACCGTCCCATCAGGCCCGGTCGTCCTGGCCTGGCAGATCGGCTCCACAACCAGCTGTACCATCTGCAGGATTTCCTCCTAAAAAAGGAAGACGCAACAACTGTTAGTCATAAAGACTAAGTGGCTTCACATCCGCTCCCCCAGCGACTCCTCGGCACCGGGCAGAGAAAAAGACAGGGTACAATATAAGTATATAAGCAGGAGTATAAACAAGCAAGTGGTATAACATGTAGTAAGATATTCTAGCATTTCTACCATCTATCACAGCATATGAATATAGAGTTATAACAGAAAGTAACTCAACTTATATGGATGCCCATACAAGCATATAAGTTGAGGATCATTCAGCACTAAGTAACTCATAGTATAGGAGTGCCCATACAAACTTATATGATGAGGGTCTTGTGTATGTAATGAGATGTAATGTTATGTATGCGATGAAATGACACACCCATAATCACGCACATGCAGTTGCTATGTCGACACAGACTAGTAGTTCCCACTTTTCGAGCAGGTAGCTAACCTCTCAGGAGCCAACCGTCGTAGCCAGATGGTGACAGTAGAACGGGCACTTCTACTACTAAGTGTGTATCCACACTACTTCACTTAGGCCTCTGTACGCCTCAATGCTAAGAACAGAACAGCGAAGCCCATGCGTACTATGGCCCAGTGGGTTCACTTGGGTAGATGTGCACCAAGATCCTAGCCCCGAACTAGCCTATGCGTGACACGGAAGGAACCTCGGAAATAAGAACGAGGGTCAATCCTAACCGTTCACTTGGTACGGATGGCGCCCCAGGACATGAACACCGAGGTACAAGTCCAACCGCCCAAAGTCTATCTGTCAACTCCCATCGGTGTGACGATTGGCGAGCCCGTAGACCTGCCACACTATCCTTAACCCAAGATTACGACACCGCATCTCGACTCACACCGCATGCAATTCCACAACACCGTGGTATGGAAGGAGCCTCGGAGAAAGCACGAGGACCAAGCCCAACCATCCACTTGGCACGGAAGGAGCCCCGGGACATGAACACCGAGGGACAAGCCCAACCGTCCAATTTACTCATCTCAACACCATCCCGACTAGTGACGGCCAACGCCGCACTTACTAACTTCCATAATGCTACCCGTAGGGAGACGACACTCTAAGCATTGGACTACCAAATGTCATTCTATCAATTCAACATACGTATGACAATAGTTTATTCATCTATATGTCATACCGAATGATTTCAACATCATATAACAAAATGCGCATAAATGATAATCTACCAATTAATATCAAGCCATTTCATTCGACTCAAGCTTGCTTCACAACTCGTTATACAAATTCAAATTAAAAAACTTCAACCTTCATAACACTACGGTGGTTATCATAAAAGAGTTCGCCAAAACCTTGAATTAGATTGCAACATTAATTCCACCAAATCTAAATCCATGTTATACACTACCCAGAAATTTAGGTGCAGAATAAATCTGGACAGCAACATCAACCGAAGATTCCCGTGGCTACAGGAATCTGGTGAGTGTGTGTAACCCCTCGATGGAAAGGTCTTTCCATTGGCTACAACTTTCATGTTCAGCCTGCAACCCAGATCAGGCAATAACCCACATGAAATTTGCTCCAAAGCCTGGAGCGTACATAATGTAATTTTTGTGCGCTTAGTTTACAGCCCTTACTTCGATCAGACATTACCGTGGACACTGACTTCACCCGAAGGCATGTAACCACTCGTTGGAAAGGTAATTTCAAGGGCTTCAACTTTCGTGTTTAATTGAAAGCCCAGATCGGACCATTGTTTGCCTGAAAAAAGCCAAGAAGGTCGCCGCGTGCAGAACACAGATTCTGCACGCATCTTGAAGCGGAATGAACGGCATCGATTCATCTTCCTCCTCAAGCCGATCACCCCAAATCGCAACCAGAAGTTCCTCCACCCTTATTCTCCCTCTCGAGGTCATTCCTCTTCACGAATCCACCCCCATCATCACTTTGAAGAAGGGGAGGTTGAAGATGACTAAACGTTAGAACAAAGTTATAGATAGGCCTTCCTAAGAAACCTTCTCCTCACACATCAAGACTCATTTGAGCCGATGTCTCGCCTAAGAATATCTAAGAATCTAGCACCAAGGGAGAGGGGAGGAAACTCACCTCATTTTCAGCGGTACCACCATTTCCGGCCATGGATCTCGTCATCCTCCTCGGTGGCATCGCTTTTTCCTTGACGACGGTGGCGTTTCTCCTCCTCCAAGTTTCTCCCACCAGAAAATAGGGTTTGGGATAAAGAGTGAAATCGGCTAGGGTTTCACTCTTTCCTTTTTATACAGAAATGACACGGGTAGGGACACGGCTGTGTCCTTACCCGTGTCCTGCTCTGGCGAAACGGCTCGTCTGCCGTTTTGTGCTCCTACACGGGTACTGACACACCCGTGTCTGTACCCGTGTCCAAGTGACACGGCCGTGTTTTTGGCCGTATCGACACTCATGTACTTCTCGGTGCACTACTCGTTTTGCTTGCCTTGGAGCACAGGGTAAGGACACGCCTGTGTCTCTACCCGTGTCCTTCTCTGGCCAGACTCAAAGCCATGGCACTCAAAGCCATGGCACTCAACGCCATGGAACACGGGTAGGGACACGCCCGTATCTCTACCCGTGTCCTGCTCGGGATAACACACTCAAAGCCATTTCACTCAAAGCCATGGTCACTCAACGCCACTGAACATGGGTAGGGATACGCCCGTGTCCCTACTCATGTCCTTCTCGGGACACACCACTCAAAGCCATTTCATACAAAGCCATGGTCACTCAACGCCACTGAACACGGGTAGGGACACGCCCGTGTCCCTACCCATGTCCTTCTTGGGACACACCACTCAAAGCCATTTCACTCAAAGCCATGGTCACTCAACGCCACTGAACACGGGTAGGGACACACCCGTGTCCCTACCCGTGTCATACTCAACACAATTTTCAGCCTATTTCCTTATTCTCCGTGAGTGCGCACCTAATCGCCTGTACCCCCTTGAGCCTACACCAGCTCTCCCGACACCAAAAACACGCACAAGGGGCCTAGCGTGAATCGGGATGTTACAGTCTAGTTAGGAAAGTCTATACCTTTGTGGTTATTGATGACTTTTCCAGATTTGCCTGGGTATTCTTTCTGAGTAAGAAATCTGAAACCCCAACTGTCTTCCAAATATTTGTTAAGCAAATACAAAATGAACTCAACTATTATGTGGTTAAGATTAGAATTGAAACTGGGACTGAGTTTCAGTCTGAATGCATGACAAAGTTCTGTGAAGAACTTGGGATTCATCAAGAATTCTCATCACCAAGAACTCCCCAGCAAAATGAAATTGCTGAAAGGAAAAATAGAACACTTATTGAGGTTGGAAAAACACTACTAAGTGACACATCTCTCCAAGAATATTTCTGGGTTGAGGCAGTAAACACTGCTTATCATGTTCTCAATAGAGCTTCCATCAACAAAAGCCACAAGAAGACTCCCTATGAGATTCTGAAGGGCAGAAAACCAAACATATCCTACTTTAGGATCTTTGGTAGCAAGTGTTATGTACTTAACAATGGCAAGTCTTATTTAACTAAGTTTGCTGGCAAGTCCCAAGAAGAGATATTTGTTGGGTACAACAATAATAGTAAGGCATATAGGGTCTACAACTTGACTACTCAAGCTGTAGAAGAATCTATTCATATAGTCTTTAATGAATCTAAGCTAATCAACTGTGAGTTGTCTAGCACTTCTTCTAGCTCTACAGGTTTGAAGGAAAAGATGGACAAGCTAACCATCAGTGAAGACCAACCTGCAAGACAGGATGAGGAAAATGATAGATGTTGTCTAGGGGGAGTACAAGACCCACAAGCTGATGATGAAGACAATGGAGTACAGCTTGGTGGAGGGAATGAAGAAAATCAAGATGTGGACAGATTGCCTCCAGTAAATAGACATCTAAGGGATCATCCATCACACCAAATTATTGGTGATGCAAGACATGATGTTCTGACTAGAAGCAAGAGCATGACCAAAGTTCTATGTTCAAGCTTCCTGTCCCAGATTGAACCCAAGAAATTTGAAGAGGCCATACAAGACCCAAATTGGATTGATGTCATGCAGGAAGAGCTGAATCAATTTATAAGATATAAAGTCTGGAAGTTGGTTCTTAAACTAAAGAATCATAATGTCATAGGGACTAAGTGGATCTACATGAACAAGTTATATGAAAATGGCATTATAGTCAAGAACAAAGCCAGACTGGTAGCAAAAGGCTACATGCATGAAGAAGGAATAGACTTTGACCAGACATTTGCCCCAGTGGCAAGGATGGAAGCAATAATGTTGTTCCTTGCCTATGCAGCTTACCAAGGGTTCAAGGTATTCTAGATGGATGTAAAGTCAGTATTTCTGAATGGTGACTTAAAAGAGGAAGTTTATGTTGAACAACCTTCAGGTTTTGTAGATCCTCTTTATTTTAACTATGTTTATAGGCTTAAGAAAGCTCTATATGGATTGAAACAAGCCCCTAGGGATTGGTATGAAACTCTATCTACTTTCCTCATTGAGAACAAATTCTCAAGGGGGAAAATAGACAAAACTCTATTCCTAAGGGAATCAAAAGGCAAGATCATCCTAGTCTAGATATATGTTGATGAAATTATCTTTGGATCAACTGAAAATAACCTTTGTAGATAGTTTGCCAAACTTATGCAAGGGAAGTTTGAGATGAGCAGCATGGGTAAGCTGAAATTCTTCTTAGGACTCCAAGTAAGACAGACTGATGATGGCTTGTCCATATCCCAGTCTAAGTTAAACAAGGAGTTAATTAAGAAATATGGCATGGAGTCAGCCTCCACCATGAGAACTCCAATGGGGTCAAGTATGCCTATAGGCAAAGATGAGGCAGGAAAACCTGTAGATGAGTCTTTGTATAGAAGGATAATTGGCTCCCTTCTTTACTTGACTGCTAGTAGACCAGACATCATGTATGCTACATGTGTCTATACTAGGTATCAAGCTTGCCCAAAAGAATCTCATTATTCTACTGTCAAGAGAATTTTGAGATATCTTAAGGCCACACCAAATCTTGGCCTTTGGTACCATAAGAATAGAGATTTTCTACTAACAGGTTATTCAGATGCAGACTTTGCAGGCTGAAAAGAAGATAGGAAAAGCACCACTGACACATGTCAGTTCCTAGGTGGAAGATTGGTGTCATGGAGTAGCAAAAAGAAGACAAGTGTGGCTATATCCACTGCTGAGTCAGAATATATAGCTGCAGGCAGTTGCTATGCTCAGTTGTTATGGATACAACATCAACTTGAAGACTATGACATCAAGGTAAGTAGAACTCCATTATATTATGACTCTACTAGTGCCATATCTATTGCTAGATATCCTGTTTCACATAGCAGAACTAAGCACATAGAAATCAGGTTTCATTTCATTAGAGATCATGTTGAAAAAGAAGACATAAGTTTAGAATTTGTCAACACTAATAATCAAATTGCTGACATATTCACCAAACCTCTGGATGAAACTAAATTCAATTGCTTTAAAATTGAATTAGGTATGTTGAACCTGGAAAATTTTGATATATCAAGAAAATCAAAAGGTATATAGAAATTCTGGGTTTCTAGAAAATCTGTAAATTTTGGCTAAGTTATAAAATCTATGTCGACACTACAAGGCGTGTGTCAACACTATCAACTAGCTGTGTCGACAAAAGAAAACTCTGTGTTGACACAGCTATAAAACTTTGTGTCGACACAAAAAGTCTGTGTCGACACAGTGTTGTCGAGACTTTAGATTCTCCGTCGTGACCTAAGTAGTCTGTGTCGACACAAGCAACTAAGTGTCAACACATAAGATTCTAAGTTTAGGCGTGTCTTTTGGTCTTCCTTTTCCTAGAATCCTATAAATAGGAGAGAGCAAAATTATGTCGACTGTGCGATTCAAAATGATCAACAATGGCGCCAAATATGGAAGAGAACATCAACGAGGGTTATGAGCTGGTTCGACAAGCTTTTGATGATGCGAATCGGGAAATCAAGGAGGTAATTAGTCTAATCACAATGGCTAGATTAGAATAGCTGGTGTCTGAACCAACCAGAATATGGAAGAAAGAAGTTCTTGAGTTCTACTCGAATGTTTCTCTAGACTCAACTGGCACCAAAATCAAATCCACTATTCAAGGACGAAAGGTCAAGGTCACAATCAAACGTCTGAGTAAGATCCTACATCTTCCCAAAATCAAACAAGTAGATGAACTAGATTCATCGATGACAGCTAGTGCACTAAACTGGTGTGGCTTATCTCCAACCACCAAGATTGGAGCAACAATGATACAGATGGGAATGAACTCCCAAGGGAAATTCCTTTCAGAAATTCTGGGAAAGGTAATATTATGTAAACCTGGAGGACATGATAGGATCTCAGCCTACATGTTCAGTCTCATAACCAGAATTATATTCAAAGTAAAGACTGATTGGGCTACAGTGATGTTTGAGAAAATTAAGGGATTAAGAAACCCAATCTGGGTAGAATACTTAGCCTCTATCTGGCTACTTGTATTCCAAAAACACTGACCCAGAAGTCTGGTACTAAGATAAATCATATGAGGATAATGGACTTAAGAATACTGACCAGGTGGGACAGAGTGTTGTCCAAGGATGTCTCTACACCTCAAAAACACATGAAGATGGTTCAGAAGAAGAAATCTCCAGCCAAGATAGCTGAATCATCCAGTGATTCAGAGGAGGCAGTTGTATTCAGCTCAGATGAAGAAGGACCAGAAAGGACAAGGAAATCTCCTCCTCCAGAACTTGGCACTGATGATAAGTTGCAGGGGGAGAACGTTCCTGACAGCAATATATCTGTGGATCAGTTCTAGGGGGAGACTATTCAAGTTCCAGATCAACAAGTGCTATCAACTCCAGGGGGAGATAATGCTCAAAATACAAATGTCCAAATAGCTGAACTGGACAGTGAAACAACCAATCTCTCTATAATAGAGGTAGTACAAGATATCAATCAAGCTGCCAAAGGCACTGAGAATGAAGCACAGGATGTGCTCATGAATGTCATTGATCAAGATGAGCAACACAAAGTTCTTGAGAATGAAATACCCATGGAAGAAAACTTTAAATTCCAGGGGGAGCCTCCAGTTGAGAATGAGAAAGTTATTCCTCCAGTTCAGATGCAACAAGAGGTAACACTGGAAGAACTATTTCCTGAATTACAAGGAGCAAGAACTGAGGGGGAGATGCCAATCCTAGACTCTAGACTAAAGGAAACAGTGGACTTAGCTAGTTCATTTGATTCCTCTAAAGAATAAGAATCCTCCAGGGCAAAGAAAAGGAAACTTGTGGAGCTCAGTAAGAGTAGCTCAGGCTATAAGAATGCCTTGAAGACTGCCCCACATACACCAGCTCCTGTAGTAGACTTCAATTCACTTTTAGTGCAACTGCAATTGAAGTTGGATGAGCAGAGAATTGCTCTTGAAAAAGTATGTGGATGAGAACAACAAAGATCTGCAATTTCACTTGGCCCAGGATATCAAATCCATTAGGTTTGAAGTAAACCTTTACAAGAAGGAAATTACAGATTACTTCCAAAAGAGAGGTAATGTTGTAGTCTACTTGGCCAAGCAACAACAGGAGGCCAAGACTGAAATAGAGGACATTGCAGTAAAACAAGGTTATGTCCTAGAAAATCAAATCAGAATGAATCAAAATTTGGAAGACTCCCATAATACTATTCTAACATATCTCGAGAGTAAAACAACTACTATCAAGGAACAATTTGTTACCATAAAGTCTGACTTTGATAAACAAATCAAAGAGGATTTAGCAGTTATCCAAACCACTATCCAGGCATATCAAAAGGCAATCTCTGATCAAATACAGAAGTTTAAGACCTACTATAAAGAAGGAACAAATTATCTAGCTGATTAGGTAAGATTTCACAAGAATAATCTGAGAGACCATGTGGAAAGAGAAGTCATAAAGGGGGAGAGAGTATTAGTCAAAGCAAGCTCAGATCATGTTAAATGGATAACCAATAGCATCAGAGAAACTCTTGGTTATCCACCCCTTTGTGATGATTACAACACTGCTGAATCTTGAATTCAACCTGCTTAAATTGAAGGGGTTTAGCAGGAAGTAGCCCAAGTCATATATCCACCTCCAGACATTGAAGAAATCCAGCATGCAGTACAATAAATATATAGTCCTCCAATGGAGGCACATAATGTTATTTTTAAAAATGTAGAAATGTCTGCAGCTGTATTACAAAGAGAAAAAGAAGCACAAAGAAGCACAAGAAGCTCTACTATCTAAGAAGAGGTTCAGAGAACAGGCAGAATTAAAGCCTGATTTTGAACAATGGAGTCCAACCTCTAGGAATATTATTCTAACTTCTTGGAATGCTGTTAATGAGAATATGCATGATAGAGGAAAGGTATTCTGAACAGGAATGGAGCAAATATCAGGAGCGGCAAGATGCTATATACCAGTTCAAAAGAGACCTTAGAGCTTGGAAGATACCTGCAAACTCTGTGGAGCCTAGCAAGTATTTCCCAAAGCCTTTTCATTACCTTGAAAGGCAAAAGATCAAGGCTGAAGAGTTCAAGAAGAAGGATCTTAAAGGAAAGAAGCTGGATGATGACACAGGAGCTGAAGTAAAAGCTAGGATTCAGTCTGGCAAAGGAATTGTCATTAAGGAACCTGATCAATCCTAGGGTTAGATTGACTAGGTTAAGGACTATGTAATATTTTTTTGTCCTAAATCCTTTTTATTCTGAATTACTGAATATATATGAAAATGAATTCCTTGTTTCAGCCATGATTTGATATTGAATACTTATGTTTATGTGATGCATGATTACTGTATTGTAACATATTTTGTGATAATATTATTACATGCTATTTCTGCTTATGGTTAACCCTGTCTTTGTAATGACTTTTTACATCATAATCATTGTTTATTATAAGTGGTGTACATCATTGACTAAGGGTTATGACTTCTCCAAATAATGGGAGATTGTTGGGTATATTGGAAACTGTGTACCTTATTTGGAGAAGCCTCACTTAACTCAATGATATACATCATTGTGTATTTGATGGGATGTTGAGTTTCAATATGCAGGTTAAAGAAATGCAGAAAAAAATATTCTAAGTACAAGTGTCGACACTTGTGAAGGAAATTTGTCGACACCCGGAGCCAGATTGTGTTGACACACATGACTTATGTCGACACACAAAAATTCAGTCTACAGTAACTGTGTCGACATATAGAAATTCAGTCTACACCAATTGTGTCGACAGACAGGACTTGTGTCGACACAATCAAGAATTTTTTCAACACCAACTATGTTGAGACTGGAAGCAAATTGTGTCGACACATTCTATAAAAGCTGTGTCGAGAAGATAAAGAAGAGATGTGTCAACATTCTATGAGCTGTGTCGACATCATCAAGAATTGTGTTGACACATGTTCCATTTGTGTAGATACATATGAAGTTTTGTCTCAACACTTTCTGCTGAGATAAAAGTGACGAAGTATCATATGTCAGGAGTGAAGACTTGACAGCTGTCATAACTGACAAAGCTGTCAGAGCTATCAGAAGGCAGTTATGAACAGGATTAGCCGGTAACCTCAGATGGGATCTATATAAAGACCTGTTCTATCGAAAAAAAAGAGAAGGACGGGGTAGCTGATTCATCCTGAAATCAACAAGTCATTGTTAAAGAGAAGGCAGATCCTGAACAAGTCAACAAAAATAATTCAGAATCACATCTAAAAGAAAAGAAGAGATGGATTGTGGATCGACTCCAACTTTTCAAGAAGATCAACCTTACTTTGTTCAGATTCAAGAAGCTTTGAAGAAGCTAAGACAGGTTGGATCTCAAGTTGTCAGTTCATTCCAGATCTGGTCAAGAAGTCTTCATCCATTTCTCTTTCTTTTCGGGTGAAGAAATAATCTCTCTCTCAATCAATTCTGTAAGATCTTTTATTGATCTGAGGTAGGATCTTTGTGATCTGAGTTGTACGCCTGGTTATAAGGGCTGAGGTAGGATCTTTGTGATCTGAGTTGTAGGCTTGGTTATAAGGGCTGAGGTAGGGCCTGTTGGCCTGAGTGTAGGAGTGTGGACTCACTCTGAGGTAGGATTCTCTGAAAGAATCTGAGTTGTAGGACTTGCTGAAGTCTGAGCTGTAGGAACCATTCTGGGTTCTGAGTTGCAAGATCTGTGGATCTGAGAAGAAAGAAGGGAGTTAGGCCGAATCTAGTATACTGCTAGATAGGCGAAGGGGGAAAGTGGATGTACCCATCTCTTGGTAAACCACTATAAATCTGTGTGTATGCTGTGTTGGCTGTGTTTGTTTTGATCTGTGTTGTGATAGTTGTAGCATAGTTTGTATAACTGTGATATATTTTATCTGCCTAATTAAAATAAGAATTGAACCTATTCATCCCCCCTCTAGGTGTTTAGGGTATCTTGAAACCAATTCTTTCAGATATATTTATATTTATATTTATATATCTCCTTCTCAAACAGACCCGACAACCTGTACGAAAGCCGCCCTAACAGGCCTTCCATGCCACCGGTCGGCCGCTGGCCGGCCATGACTCTGCCCTCACTGACTTCTCGGTGGTAGGCGCTCCCTCCGACGGTGGTCCGACGACCTGCCTCAACCGGCCATCGCCAGAGCTATTTTTTTTATTTGAATGATGGAGAGGGGGATGGAGGTGGCGCTCTGGCCGCCAGAGCTCACATACAACACGTCATAAAGCTAGGGTAGGAGGAGAGGAGGAGGTCCCACCTATTTTCGGGGTCTCCGGGAGCTTCCAGCAAGATCCTCCTTTAGTGGTGGTGGAAGGTGGTGGAGCTCGGGTGGGCTGTTTTCGGTGAGGCAGGGCTCCAGCAAGGTGGTGGATGGGATCAACTGGAGATGGGGAAGAGGAATGAGTCTTCTCCAGAGTCAGGTGCTCTATTTATAAGAAGGAATGTCCCCTACCCCTTCTTCTTCTTCTTGGTTAAGCAACCCAAGAGGTGAGGTTAGCCAACCCTTGTAGGGTGAACTCCCCAGCTGTATGGGGCACATGTCAGACCTCCATTGGATAGGTACAATCATGGTGTAAGCCTCCCATTGGTTGGAGCTTGGCTTGGGTAGGTGGAGGCTTATGATTGGAGCTTTTTTCCTTTACCTTAGGTTGGATTAATCCTACCCATGTCAAGGGAAATAGGTGGCAACCATCTAGAGGGAGAGGTACAACCATGTGTCATCATATTGGTGGCTTGGAGAAAGGCCTAAGTGGTTTTAGGCTTGATAAAGAGAAAAAGAGAGAAAGAGAGAGAGAGACTCTCTCTTGGCTAAGCCCAAGGCCCACCCACCTTGCTGCCTACATGAAAATAAGAGCCCATAAGAAGGCCCATGATGGTCTTGGTGAGGGGGCTCAAGTGGGATAACTTGAAAATTAGAATTTCTTAATGAAAATTCAAAAAATTTAGGGAAGTTTGACCAAGTCAACTATGGGGTGGGTCCCCCATGTGGTTCAAGGTCAAAGTAGGTCCAAGTCATCAAGTGATGTGCCAATGTTGGGGTATTTTAGTAATATCAGTATGCGCGCATTTTCGGTGCACCAAAAAGCTCGTTTTGAATGATGTTGACCTCCCGTTATCAGAGTTTACCGGAACGAACTCCGTTGACCCCGTATTGATCATACAAATCCAACGTAACTCACTAAGGTCAAATACGAGTTTATTTGCTCGATATTCAAAAATCACGCGTCGCGACGTACTACGAAACTCAAAATTGTAATATCCACCATATGACCTCGGAACTCAACGAAACGAGTTCCAACACACTCGTATTGACTATACGAGGACATAGGAGCTGATGGAACTCAAATCAGAGTTCTCTAGCTCAATATACAAATTTCACGTATTTGCGATGTTCTATGAGGAATGGTCATATCCACCATACGGCCTCGATTTATAACGAAACGAGTTTGGTTACACTCGTACCGGTTATACAAGTCCAAAGCAACAAACAGAACTCGAATTGGAGCTCACTAGCTCGAAATCCCCTAAAATAGAGTCACCTCCTACCTCCTTTTGTCTATGGGTAGGGGTTCAGATCACTTTTATTTGGTCTACTAGGGTTCTAGTGATCCAATAAAAGTCGGGATATTATACCTAGTACCTAGCACAAACACATGTAGCAAACATAATGTCTGGCAAACTAGTAGTCAAATAGAGGAGGGAGTCAATTATGCCTCTATACATGGTTTTATCAACTAGTTTCACAGTCTCATCCTTGTCTATTATCATATTTGACCCCATTGGAGTTTTCATGGTTGAGACACTCTCCATTCCAAACTTTTTAATTAACTTCCTTGGTGAACTTAGACTAAGAGATGAATAATCCATCATCTGATTGTTTAACTTGGAGGCCTAAGAAATACTTGAGTTCACTCATACTACTCATTTCAAATTATTCTTGCATAAGTTTAGCAAACATTTTGCATGGGCCATCATCAGTAGACCCAAAAATTATGTCATCTAAATAAATTTGGACAAAGATTATCTTACTCTTGACTTCCCTTAGGAATAATGTCTTGTCTATTTTTCCCCTTGAGAATTTGTTCTCAATGAGAAAGCTAGACATGGTTTCCTACCAAGCCCTAGGAGCCTATTTCAACCCATAAAAAGCTTTTCTTAATTGAAATACATAATTTGGGAAAGTAGAATTGACAAAACCTGATGGTTGCTCAACATAAACCTCCTCTTTTAGGTTACCATTCAAGAAAGCTGACTTAACATCCATATGGTAGACCTTAAATCCCTTGTATGCATCATATGCAAGGAATAATCTTATGGCTTCAATTCTATCAACTGGTGCAAAGGTTTGATCAAAATCAATACCTTCCTATTTCTTGTATCCTTTGGAAACCAGTCTAGCTTTGTTCTTGATGATACCACCATTTTCATCAAGCATGTTTCTATATATCCATTTTGTTCATATGATGTTATGTCCATGAGGTTCTGGAAACTAGCTTTCAAATATTGCATTTTTTGAACTAGTTCAATTCTTCTTGCATAGCCATAATCCAGAATGGGTCTATGTTGGCTTCTTCAAACTTCTTGGGTTCAATCTGAGACATAAAGCTTAAATATATTGCAATGTTGTGGATTCTACTCCTTGTTGTTATACCCTGACTTGCATCCCTAATGATTAGATTTTTGGGATGATCTTTTAAGTGTCTAACAGCTACTGGCATCCTTTCTTCAACATCTTGACCTTCAACTTCAAGGGCTTGAAGATCATCTACTATTTCTAATCCACCCGGACCTTTTTCTAGAATGACCACACCCACATCCTTTTCTTGTTCAACAGGAGGTGTGTCATTAATGCTTAACTTGTCCATCCTCAAATCTGCACCTGCAGTTCTAGAAGAGCTAGGCATCTCACTGTGAATCATAGAAGTTTAATCAAACACTACCTTAATAGACTCATCTACAACCTAATTTTTCAAGTTGTAGTCCCTATAGACTTTGTTTTCGTTACTATACCCAACAAAAATTCCCTCATAGGATTTTGCAACAAACATGTCAGGTACTTGTTGATAAAGACCCTATTCTGGACATGACAAGCATTGTTCACTACCTTAGCCCAAAAATATTCTGAGAGAGAAGTATCACTAAGCAAAGTCCTCCCAACTTCTATTAAAGTTCTATTTTTCCTCTCAGCAATGACATTTTGTCGGGGTGTTCTTGGAGAAGAAAACTCCTGAAAGATCCCTTGCTCTTACAGAACTCTATCATACTTTCAGATAGAAACTCTGTGCCATGGTCACTTCTGAATTTTACCACAGTACAGCCCTTTTCATTCTGAATCTGCTTGACAAATGTCACAAAGTTATCAAAGGTTTCAGACTTTTTCTTAAGAAAGAACACTCATGCAAATCTGAAAAAGCCATCAACTATCAAAAAAGTATAGACTTTCATACCTAGACTATGAATATGCATATGACTAAATAAGTTCATATGTAGGAGGTAGAGACATCTCTCAGAATCTTTAGACCCAATGCTTTTAAAGGAAGCCTTTGTATGTTTGCCCTTTTGGCATGCAGAGCAAAGACTCACTTTAGTGCATTTCAAATTGGGTCCATTTCTGACCAACTCTTCACTAAAGAGCTTACTGATGGCCTTATAGTTTAAGTGAGCAAGCCTCTTATGCCATTGCACACAATAAGAGTCTTTCTCATTTGCTACTAGGCACACAGTAGAATCTGAATCTATACATATGAGATTTAAACAATAAATATTTCCACTCTTAGTTCCTGACAAAATGATCTCTTGGTCACTTGACCTTTTGATTAGGCACTTATCCTTATGGAAGACAATGACATAACCAATATCATAGAGTTGGTTTATGCTAATCAGATTGTGTTACAATCCTTCCACATAATCCACTTTTATGATGGAGACTATATCATTAGTGATCATACCATATCTTTTAGTAACTCCTCTGTCTGAACTACCAAAAATGACTTTGGTTCCATTCCTCACTAGAGTGTAGTCTTTTAGATGGCTCTTTGTTCCAGTCATGTGCTTGGAACATCCACTGTCCAAGTACCATATAGACATTTGATGGATACTTAGACTAACCTGCAATCACAAATTTAGTTTACCTTATGTACCTAAAAGGATTTGGGTCTTTAGTTCTTGTTAGCATAAATTTGAACATTTCTCCCTACAGCAGCCCTGACAGGAAGACACACCTTTGCCCTTGGCACATTTGGGTTATGCCAATAGTCTATGACAATGCATCCCATCTTGTTACAACACCAGCACTCATGAATTTTATATCTCATCTTCTTAACAGTCACAGATGTATGTGATCCATCAGACTTTTTCTGTTTAGAGGGGAGTGCAGCATCCATCTTCCTATATCTTTCAGCTAGAATCTGGTTGAAGGCTAGCCTGTCAATTGGTTCACTTGGTTTATTATAACGGACAACAACATGTGTCTGCTTTGCAGCTGACAAGGTGTTGATGGCATCAAAAATAGCCAAGTGAGGCTTACTTACAGTCTTTCTCACAGCCTTATTCTTTGATGAAAGACCTTGGGTGGAGGGCACTACCTTACTCTTGAGAGTGGGTGTTGGAGCACCAAACACAAAAGTTCCATAGTGGGCCATTTGGATTTTTTCATGGGGAGCCTTCAGTGCAATCAACCCCATACCCTTTCTTCTTCCATTGTAAGGAGCATTAATGCTCTTACAAGAAGAATTTCCATTCTTCCAGTTACCATACATGTTGTCATGGTCATACCTGTTAGAAAGAAAAACTAATTTTTGAAAGGAGGTTTGAGGCACAACTAGAGCCTTGCATTTCCCTATAATGGGCAGCTTTAGCATTCCACCTGAACCCCAATTCCCTCTTATTATTTTGAGAGGTGAATTAGTCAATCAGTGGCAACACTGTCTTTGGCTTGGAAAACTCAACCACTAACATCCTATCTTTGAGGAGCTTCTCTTCAAGATCCCTAATGATCTTGCTCTTTTGGCTTATGGTGCTTATTTGAATTATAGTCATAGACATTAGCTGACTAATTTCCCTGCTCATCTGAGCTAGCAGTGAAGCTGACTCAGATTGCATTGATTTAGTCTGCTGTAAAGAGACAATCTCTTCAACCTGCCTTTTGACAAGTTTTTTGCTCTTCTTTAGAGCCTCCAGGATAACACCATATTTGTCAATCAATTGATTGACATGCTCATCAGATTCTGATACATCCTCCTCACTGGACGAAGTGGATGCCTAAGAATCTGTGTCAGTCTCATAAACAGAATAAGAGTTAGAAAGAGTGTGTACCTTATCAGGAACAGATTTATCCTGAGTTTCTTCAGACATGTCCATGAGGCTGAACTCTTCATATCTTCAAAGTCACTGTCAACAAAGGACAGTGGTGCCCTTATGTCCATTATGATAGCAGGAAGATCAGCCTCCTCTTCTAAAGAGATAATACCAATATATGCCTCTTCTTCTAATTCTAAAGACTCAGAATCACTCTCTGACAAGCAAGACTTCTTCTTAGCCAAGAAGCTCTTGTCTACCTTCTCGTCCTTATGATACTTTTTATCATCAGACTTTCTGTTTTCTTTCCTCTTGACGGGACAGTCAACAATGACATATACTGACCTATTATAGCAGTAGTAAATCATATTAGTCTTAAAGTATTTATTCTGTTTAGAATCATACATGTCCCCATATGGGTCATTTTTGGACTTCTCCAGGTTGGCTTGTTGCTTTATGGAGCTAAATCTAGATGAGCCCTTGTTCTTCCACTGCCTTCTCCTGCTCAACATCTTCTTGAACTGCTTGGAGAACAAGGTAAGTTCTTCATCTGGCATCTCATCTCCTGAAGTGTTAGGACCTGAGCTTTCTGACTCAGTAGCCCTTCTTGGTGGAGGAGTCTTCTCCCTGCTCCTTCTTGAGGCTTCAGCTTTGAAGGTCACTGACTTCTCTTTGTTGAGGGACTTGGCAGCTTCTTCTTCAGCTTTCCTAGAATTCGGCTGAAACTCAAGTGACGTCAGCTTGCCAAACAAATTCTTGGGCAATGTGTTGGCCGAGTTTCCCACTTCCCTAATGGCACATATCTTGATATCTTATTCTTCATTGAGAGATCTCAGGAACTTGTTATTCAGCTCATAGTTAGTGAACTGTCTGCCATAAGTGATCAGACTGTTCACAATCTTAAAGAACTTCTCATAGCAATCAGTTATAGAATCCTTCTTGCCTTGCTTGAAAGCCTTATAGTGCTGGTTGAGGAGGGATTTTCTGTCATCCCTCACTTCCTCTATTCCCTCCATGTAGACTATCAGTGAGTCCCACATCTCCCTGGATATTTTGTAGTGGATAAGATTTTGAAATGTTGAATCATCTATGTCACTGACAATTATGTTATGTGTCCTCTTATCCATAGTGGCCAGAACTAACTCATCCTTAGTCATCTCTGAATATCTCTTGAGAGTCTGGATGTTAGCATCAATAGTAGAAACCTTTATGGGAATGAAAGGTCTTTCTTGTACTGTAATACATATCCTAGGTTCTGAGGCTTCCAGGAATAGCCTCACCCTTTCTTTTCAGATCTCAAAGTTCTTCTTCCTATAGATAGGAAGTTTCATAGAACCTGACTCCCTATGGTTCTCACTAGAAGCCATGAAGATATGCTTCTACTACCCTTGGAGATCTAGTTTAGACTGTTAAGTACTTTTTGAACAACCTCCCTCTAATACCACTTGAAAGTCTTTTCTAAGGGTAGTTAAACACCTAGAGGGGGTGAATAGGTTTGTTTTAAATCTTTAGAATCTTTTCAAGTTAGAGCTTGATGTGTATTTACGTTAGAGGTTAGCTTTCAAGATCACAAAAAACACAAGATTTATAGTGGTTCCCCTATCTAGGATACATCCACATTCCCTCTTCACCTATCTAGCAGTGTGCTAGATTCAGCTAACTCCTCCTTTATACTCAGCTCTTTGAGCTTACACCTCAGATCCCTCAGGATCTTACAACTCAGAGTGTACACCACTCCTACAACTCAGACTGCTTCTAGTCCTACCTCAGATCCACTCTAGGACCCTACCTCAGATCTAATCCTAGGACCCTACAGCTTAGAGTTCACTAACTCTTACAACTCAGTCTTTATATATTAGGCTTACAACTCAGATCTCAGAGAGATCTTACAAATTGAATAAGGTTTGAGTGAATTGACTCCAAGGATAAATCCCCAAGTCCTCTTCCTTGAATGTGTTGTAAATAATCCTTCTTCTTTACACCAACAAGAAAATTTTTCATCAGAGTTGAATCAGCTTGTGTTGTGTAGAACTTCTGTAGAGCTCTGCTTCTTCTTCAAGCTTGAGAAAGTCAATTGTTTTGTGTTGCAGGATTGAAGATGAACAGAAAATAGCTTGAGCTCTGCTAACCGACTTTTGCAAAACTTAGGGTTTGGAGGAATGGAAAAAAGTTCTTATAAAAGATAATATCCTTCGGTATTTGTACCCTCACAACTGCAATGGCTCTATCTTCCTTTTTGGAAAGCAGCATGGCAGGCTTTAATGGTTTCTTCACCATAATTGCACTGTAGAAGAAGTACGTCAATATTTGTCCTCTTGTGCAATGATGTCAGCAGTCATGTCTCAATGTTGGTGGACTTAGAAACTTCTTCCAGATTGACTGCACAGGCGTTGAGTGAAGCCTTGTGGCTCAACGACTTGAAGCATTTAGTGTTGCCTTGTATCTCAACACATTTGTACTTTAACTATCATCTTTAGAAGCGTTGAGTGATAAGTCTTCACTCAACGCAAAAACACTTAGTTGAATTCCAACTATCTTCAGAGGCGTTGAGTGAGTCTTCTTCACTCAATGCTTTTGTCCTTTGACAGCTTATCTGAGTAGGCGTTAAATGAACATCCATCACTCAATGCTTTTGTACTTGGTAGTTATTTCTGATTGAAGGCGTTGAGTGAACGTCCTTCACTCAATGCTTTTGAACTTGACAGCAATGCTGATGAAGGCATTGAGTGAACGTCCATCACTCAATGCATTTGGTCTTAGATAGATTTAACTGCAAGGGCATTGAGTGAATTTCCATCACTCAACGTTTTTGTACTTGGACGGATTTCACTGCATCTTCACTGAGGAATTGAGTGATTGGTTATCTGTCAACACTTTTTGGCCTCAGGCATTGAGTGATGTGTACTCACTTAACGCATTTGTACTTAGGAAAAAGTCTGCCTCTCCTAAGTATTCTAACTTCTGTCCAGCCAAACCTCTGACACATTGAGCCTGTCTAATCACTGAATAATAGACATCCTGCATATATGAACTTAGACAAGTATCAAATACATGCTTGTGTATATTATTGACTTGTGAGCCTTCTTCAAATCTGGGACATTGTGATCAATGGATCCAACAGACAGTATCAAGGAATCTGCTCAAGATATATATACTATGAAGAAATGGGTAAGCCAAACTGATGGAGTAATCAAGGAAGCAGTTAATCATATTGAAGGATGTGTATACTCCACCCAAGTCAAGGCTATGGAAATGACACTTGAACACAAAAATAAGATTGTTGATGATATTGAGAATGTTTTTCAAACTATGTATTCCAAATTTGAAGCTAATACCCTCCAACTGGATAATAAAATTAATGAAGAAGCCAGAAAGGAGAAGAGATTCAATGTTGAGCAAGCCCTAAGGGTCTTTCAGGGAACAAGGATTGCTTTAAATTTGCCCCTGCTAGACAAAAATAGATCATAAAATTTTGATTTTCCAGCACAAGAAAGAGTTGCACAAGATGCACAACTTGCAACAAAAAGGAAAGGGGAAGGCCTGATGTTATATAAAGAATTCTTGGCCAAGAGGAGAGCTAAACAAGCTGAAAATCCAGACTATGGGCATTAGACTGATGATTTAAGGGATATCATAATCAATGCCTAGATCAATCATGGCGATATTCTGAAAAATATTTATAGTGTATATCCAAGTGAAGAATGGATCAAGCACCATGAAAGGAATTCTCTTAGGGAAAGAGTTTTCAAAGAAAACTTGGTGAGGAGGAATAATTCAAAGAGGATGCCCTCCAAGTATTTCCCCAAGCCTTTCAATGTACTTCAAGAGATAAGATAACAAAGCTAAAAGTTTTGAAAGGAAGACTACTACTCAAGGAGAAGCTTTAGGTTCAGCAACCAAGAGAATGAAAATAGATTTAGCAAGCCAGCCAGTAGACAAGCATCCAATCCCATGATATATTAAAATCTCTTTTGATGTACCTAAGTTAAATCTATAATGAACTTATATGTCTCAGTGAACATCTGGTTATATATATATATATATATATATATATATATAATGTTTTATGTTTTGTGCCTTGTGCTTGATGCTTTATTGTTCATGATAATATTTCAGTTTGATAGTTGTCTGTGATAGCATTTCTACTGCTATTATCATGATGCATGTGTTGATAATTTGATATGTTATATTATTGTCAAATGTTGATTTATTGGTTAATGTACCTTAACATTGATGTGTGTTCTGTCTTCTTCAAATTTGGGGAGATTATTGGGAATATTGCCCTCAATATTCCTAAATTTGAAGAAACATCACCTACAATGCTAAGTGCATATTATATTTGATAGCATATCTACTTCATATCTATACAGGTTTATTGACTATAAAATAGGTTTAGAGCAAAGATGGGTTACACCACTGAGATGGTATGCAAGTGCCAATTATATCATTGAAATACTGTTGAGTAGGTATATTAGAGGTAAACTATATCGCTGACATACCACTGAGAATAAAGTCTCGTATCAACGATACCGTAGAGAAGCTATGGAACTCAGCGCCAAGGCAGATAATGCTGAGAATGAAGTTTCTACTCAATGTTACCGTGGAGAAGATTAAAAATATTACCATTGATCCTGTATAGCTTGGCAGAAGTAAATATTGGCACTGGCACCGAAAGTAGGGATAGACTATTATATTCCTGTTCATGTGTTGACAAGACATTTCCTAAGGCCAATGCAAATTGTCAAAGAGTATAAAAAGAAACTTTTAGGGCAATGGAACGGTGTCGTTACACAAGAAGAAAACCAAGAGAAGTTCAACGGACGCTCTGAGAAAAAGAAAGATAGTATTTGTTGATTACTTTTAGAAGAACAAAGAGAGTCATTCATCAGACGCAAACCCTAACCTGCGCAACCTAAAGATTAATCTATTCAGGGACCTGCTCTAGTTACTTGCACTCAAAGCAAGTACAACAGAAGATCTAAAGCATCAAGGTATAAATTCATTAAGACTTATGTTGTAATATTTAACTATACTTTTTCTATAGGATCTAAGTTTAGATCTGAGTTGTAGGGCTTTTATGCCTGAGTTATAGGGCTTGTATGCCTAAGGTAGGACTTGGTGATAAGTCTAAGGTAGGGAACCTGGAGGGATTTTGAGTTATAAGAGTTGGATAACTCTGAAGTAGGGCTTCTTGATAGCCTGAGGTAGGATTTGAGGAAGATCCGAGAGATCCTGAGGGATCTGAGTTGTCAGATCTTAAGAAGTTGAGTTTTGGAGGAGTTTGTCGAGTCTAGCTCATTGTTAGATAGGTGTAGAGAGAAAGTGGATGTACCCAGACCATGGGGAACCACTATAAATTGTTGTGTGTTGTTGTGTGTTTGTTTACTATTCTTACTTTGCTTTTAATCTACTTAGAATTAAGAAAGTAACAATTAATCCTCAAGCCACCTATTTACCCCCCCCCCCTCTAGGTGAGTTAGACTACCACAAACAATAAACTATCATTTTTGCTATGAAATCTCTTCCTTTCTTCTTATACCTCTTGTTGAAGGGATGATTCTTGTGCTCTTTGTTGGACTTGTCCTTCTATTCTTCAAGACATTCAGGAGAAATATATTCTGGCTTTCTGCAGGTAAAGCAGATAACCTCCTTACTTGGAGTCTTGTCAAACTTAGGTTTGTTGAAGCTCCTTTCTCTTCTTCTTGAGACTTTTTCTTTTACCCATCTTTTAAACCTTTTATCCAAGATATTAAACATCTCCTCTTCAGAAGTAGAAGGTTCTCCATCAACATCTTTCAAAGTAGTGAACTTCTTTCTAGGGTTAGAGAGTTTGTTCTTTACTTCATACTCGGCCCTACTCTTTAAGAGGAGTTCTTAGGACTTGAGCTTGCCTAATATGGCATCAATAATGATTTTCCTATGACATCTGGACTCTCTGATGGACCAAATTCTTGAATCCCAAGTGCTTGGGAAGCACATAAGAAGCTTATCATTGATCTTAGTGAGTGAGATCTTTATGTCCAGTCCTTTCAGTTCATTAACTATGGCACTGAACCTTTCATACATCTTAGCTACTATCTCTTCAGCTTTATTTTGGAAGTTCTCATATTGAGATATGAGAAGGGCTCACTTATCCATTCTTTCATCCGAGCTTCCATCAACAATCCTAGACAGTGATTCCCAAATTTCTTTAGCTGATTGGAAATCAACAACTTTCTAAAAAAATTAATCTGACATTGTTGAGACTAGGATGTTCATAGCCTTTGCATCCCAGTCCTTCACCTTCTTTTCTTCATTTGTCCATTCAGACCTTAGTATGGATCTTTAGTAATGTTTTCACTTGCATCTTTCCTGAATGACATAAGTGGTCCGTTCAAAATAGAACCAAACATACTCTCATCAATGGAATTTAAGTACAACTTAATTATGGCCTTTTAGAGTGTGAACTTCTCTATGTTACACACTAGGGGTCTGGTAGACGCAAATCCTTTGAAATTATTTGAAGATATTTTGAAAATAGATTTATATTTATAAGTGTAACTTTGCAACTATTCAGATCTTATATGTAGATGACGTACTACTGATTGAGAATGACATTCCAATCCTACAAGTTGTTAAGAACAACCTAGGTGACTGCTTTTCGATGAAAGACTTGGGTGAAACATCTTATATACTTGGTATTAAGATCTATAAAGATAGATCGAAGAAGTTGCTGGGTTTGACCCAAAGTACATACATTACTAAGGTGTTGAAATGGTTCAACATGCTAAGTCCAAGAAGGGATTATTACCCATGTCTTCGTTGTGTGAGTCTCTCTAAGGACCAATGTCCAATATCTTTAGAAGATAAGGACCGCATGAAGCTGATTCCATATGTTTTGGCAATTGGATCAATCATGTATGCAATGATATGTACTCGACTTAATGTATCATATGCCTTAAGCATGATTGGCAGGTATCAGTCTGATCCCAGTGATGGTCACTGGACAGTCGTTAAGAACATCCTAAAGTACTTGAGAAAGACTAAAGACATGTTCTTGATGTATGGTGGAGAGGAAGAGCTCGTTGTAAAGGGTTGCACGGATGATAGCTTCCAGACTGATAGGGACAACTCAAAGTCTTAGTCAGGTTTTGTATTTTGCCTAAATGGAAGAGCTATTAGCTGAAAGAGTTTCAAGCAAGAGACAGATGCTGATTCTATAACTGAGGTCGAGTATATCGCTGCTACAAATGCGGTGAAGGAGGCTGTATGGATTTGGAAATTCATCAATGAGCTTAGTGTAGTTCTTAACATTATTGATCCCATAGTTCTCTACTATGACAATAATGGTGCAATTGCACTTGCTTTAGAACCTAGATCTCATCAGCGCTCCAAGCACATACTTCAGCGGTTCCATCTTATTTGTGAGATTGCCGATCGAGGAGATGTGAACATTTGTAGAGTGCCAATTGAAGAAAATATTCTGAATTCACTAACAAAACCTCTTACGCAGAGAAATCATGATGGTCATACTAGATCAATGGGTATTAGATACCTGAATGATCAACTCTAGTGGGAGTTTTATGGATTATGTGTTTGTCGGTTGTTGTAATTCATTTGATGAATATTATACTGTATTTTTCATTTTATATTTATGACATGTTCTTTTATTATGTTCTTTTGCTATGCTCTGATGTGGCTATTAACATACTAAATGTTTTTAGAATGATCGCTTTCATAAGAGGTTCAATTGCGTGAATTAAATGTGAGGACCTATGTTAATTAGAAGCTTCAATTTTAAATTGTCCCTAGTCGAGGTATCATCTTAGAAAATAAGGACGATGATGATACGTTGAGACCAGTGTGTGCGTTGATTGATGACCGATTCTCACAGGTCATGATATTGTGATATCAAGTCATCACACAACTACTTTGTGGATTGTTTTGACATCGTGTCATAAGTAGGTCTCAAGTGGCAATGGTGTTTGTGGTTCTTTGACCTGAGGTCACAACATTCATCGAGTGAGGAAGAGCGTATTTTGATGCCATCTAAAGTCCAGTCTTGATAAAGTTGGATGATAATGGTGGTTATTGGGTACGTTACGAATCATTTAGGTGTTTGCGTGTGGATAGATATGGGATTTGTCCTCCTAGAAATAGGAGTTGCATCCAAGGGCCCCCTTTATGGAATTGGACTAAGAAATGCATGTCCATGCTGGGTTGAGCCAATATATGATATTGAGTTCTCCAGTTTCGGATAGTCCATTCTATATCATGTAATAAGGATTGAGCAGCCATGAGTGTTATACTTCCATGCCTCTAGCTCCATCCGGATGTAAGGGACAAAGGGATATGACAACACTGTACATTAGTCATTTTATAGGCTTCCTAAGTTACAAAACTCTTATTGCTTGGATAGAAATGATATGTTGTTAGATACCGTTCATTATTTGTAAGACTTTTATTTGACTTATTAGATCAAGTGGGAGATTATTGGAGTTCTTCCGTTGTGATCTAAGATAGTCAAATAGTTAGTCTTGCTGCCAATGCAATATAAGCCTATGGGGTCGCACATAAGAGTTATGGAGAAGTTGGAAAGGATTGTGTTGGTCTTGCTCATATGTGATATGAATGAAGGGCCAAGCCTTTTGACATGGACTTGAAATTAGATCAGCCAAAAGACCTGAATTGTTAATTCGAGGGCCTTTTGAAATCGTCGAATATGTAAGTTAGTTCGTCGAGTATTCTCGATGAATTCGTCATGTATTCTCGATGAATTCGTCGAGTGTTCTCGACGAGTTCGTCAAGTACACTCGACAAATTTCGACGTGACAGGTTATGTTCATTGAGATGGTCTCGGCGGATCCTTCGATAGTTCTTTCTATTCATCGAGTATACTCGACGAATTACTCCCGACGAATTTGTTATGACGAATCTGATATTCGGCGAATTTATCGAGTGGACGTGTCGTTCGTCGTGTATACTCAATGAATTCCACTCGACGAATTGTTCTCGACAAACTAACGTAAATCTATTTTTCTGTAAGTTCTCTTTTGGATCCGGTTTGCGGGTGGGGCCCTCACAATTCCACTAGGGTTCGTATATATACCTTGTGAATCGATACAACCAAACATGAGAGGTTGAGCCATCTTCATCTTCTTCCCGACGGAAATAACGAACCTTAGAAGATCGCGATCAGCGCTCTTGTACCGCAATCCCTTCTGACCCGTCGTCGTCATCTAGAAAGTGTTTCCAGAGCTTCGTCTTTGTCAACACTAACCTCTCCATTAACAGATATAGCAATCCATGGAGACGTTGAGGGCTTTCCTTCATCCAACCCTAAGCTTGCGTGAAAAGTGCCTTGGGGTTCTCCAAGCTTGTGTGGATACCCGTAGAGGCATGGACATATTTTCTAAGCTCGAAACTCTAGCCTCAAGACATCCTAGATTCCTTTAGAGAACCCTAGTTGAGTGGAGACTCAATCCCCTTCAGGTACATTACTTTTATTGTACATGTTTGTTTCTTGATTCATGAAATCGCAAGATCCTCATACTATTTAGGGTTATTTTGTGTTACTTTCCGCTACGCACATTTGATGTGCTTATAGTTTTAAACTATACAGAAAACCTAACACTTTACGGCGTCTTCATCGGGGGCTCCGCCCAAGTGAATTGTACTCCACACTAATGTGGGAAAAGATACTGAGCTATGCAGACCTCGTTCACTGGGTCGAGGCGCAACTCGCGGCAGACGAGGCCATCGAGGAACATAGCCAACAATTTGAAGGGACCTCCAAACGAAAAAAAGGAACAAGATCCCACACCCCCGACACACTATAGAAGCGACGACTATAGCTACAACCCTCGCAGGGATCAAGGATCTTGCTGGCACTAGGAATT
Organism: Platanthera zijinensis; assembly: GCA_039513925.1. Lineage (NCBI taxonomy): Eukaryota > Viridiplantae > Streptophyta > Magnoliopsida > Asparagales > Orchidaceae > Platanthera > Platanthera zijinensis. The sequence continues at coordinate 54,894,360 of CM077082.1, forward strand.
TACCCCCAAAAAATAACGCCTGGATGCAGGTGCTCATGACCATCCAGGACTCCAGGATGGTTCATTGGCCTATATCGTTGCCACCAAACTAGGGAAACCAAGCACAATATTATGAGTTTCACTACGGGAGCGAGCACAACACAGAGGGCTACACTCGATTGAAAGCGGCGATTGAATGCCTCATCCAATAGGGAATCCTGGGGAGGTACTTCTAGAAACAAATACCAAACTAGTTGCTGTCGTACCAAATCCTATGAGTGTAGCCTCCAACATGCCAAGATGCACATGGGGAGGGAATATGGTTGGGGAGGTCAAAATTATTGCCAGCTCGACCTTCCCCATCGCCCACGTCCTATCCGTCACACAACCCGAAAAGGATCTAGAAGACTAGAAGCCACTATCAGATACCATCATTAGCTTCAGGGACGAAGACCTAAGGGGAGTGTGCATGCCGCGCCAGGATCCCTTCATCATCAGTGTGGGAATCAACAATGGGAGCTCGATAGTCGTCCTTCCTCGAGTCGGCAACAAGACCGCTATATGCTTTCGACAATGCCTAGGTTTCGATATGAGGGACGATCACTCTCCCCGACACCATAGGGGAGTTCCCAAGGAAAGTCATCCGGACGTTCAATTCATGGTACGTAGTCGACTCCAGCTCGGCGTACAACTCAATCTTCAGTCGGCTGTCCAAACACACTTTGAGGCAATCCCTCTATTTTGCACCTGGCTAGGAAGTTCGTCAACCCAGGAGGAATAGGCAATGTGTGGGGCGGTCAGAAGGCAGCACGACTCTGCTACCTTCAACAGGCACACCCCGACTAGGACCCGGGCCGTGAAGCACTAAACGGAGCTTAAGCCAGACTTGGGGGAAATGCTCTTTGCAGTATATATTTTTTTCCTTATTTTTGATAGAATAAGCCACGAGGAAAAATTTGTGAGCACTTGCATCTTTCATTTTAGTAACAAAGCATCTATTTTACCTTTTTATAGCAGACAAATCTCTGAAAGACAAACGAGCCCCAAGACCTTCTACCACTAAGGAAAGATGGGTGAAATTCCTTCTGTACCTCACAGGCAAGACGGATAAAGGTCCTTCTACACCTCCACCTGGACGTACCCCAAGTCCTCTTAAGGCACGAACAGACAAAGGTTCTTCACTACCTCCACCCGGACAAAACTCGGTCATCCCGAGGTGTAAACAAGCAAAGGTTTTTTGCCACCTCCACCTGAACGGACCCCGATCCTCCTGAAGCGCCAACGAACAAAGGTTTTTTGCCACCACCTCGACGGACCCTATTCCTCCTAACGTGCGAACGAATAAAGGTTCTTCGCCACCTCTACTCGGACGGACCCTGGCCCTCTCGAGATGCAAACAAACAAAGGTTCTTTACCACCTCCACCTGGACGGACCCCGGTCCTCCCGAGTTGTGAACGAACAAATGTTCTTTTCCACTTCAACCCGGATGGACCCTGGTCCTCCCGAGATGCTAACGAACAATGGTTCTTTGCCACCTCCACCTGGACGGACCCCAGTCCTCCCAAGGCACGAGCAAACAAATGTTCTTTACTACCTCCTCACGGACGGACCCTGGTCCTCCCGAGGCACGAACGAACAAAAGGTTCTTTGTCATCTCCACTCAGACAGACCCTGGTCATCAACTCTACCTGGATGGACTCCGGTCCTCCTTAGTGTGAACGAACACAGACACTTTTCCACCTCCACCCAGGCGATCCCCGATCCTCCCGAGGCACAAACAAACAAAGGTTAGAGTTGATATCCACTGCGGAATCTTCAACTCACAAAGTGATGAGAAATTTCAAGAGCGCTAAAAATAACAACACAATATGATAAACAATTAAGGCTAAAGTTGTTATAATGCATATAAATTTCAAGTAATAAAAATCGTAGGTGCACGGTGTACAATTGTAATACCTAAAACAAGCAATAGTCGATTCACGAAAAATTTTAATTTTTCTTTAATCTAGGCGAACTATAAATAAAAGTTTGGATTGATTTGTTAAAAAAAGAGATCTTAATTTGATAAAAATATGTTTTTTATAAATATGTCTCAGGTGCAATTTTATTTAAATGATTAATAAATAATTATTGAATAAGGACTCATCACTGCATAATAAAAATTTATAGAAGTTGAGATGCACAAAAAAATCTTTTTAAATTAGTCACCAAAATGCTTGTATATTGCTTTCCACATATTATATCAAAATCTCTTAAGCATGTGATATATGCGAGCAAAATAATACAAAATCTTGAGTGAAAAAACTTGATTGAGAGCTTCAAGAATGAGCCGAAAAATCTTTCTTAAATAATTAAGAATATTTTGTGTGCAGTCACTCCAAATTACATCTAATTTTCATATGAATGTAATATGTGCATTTAAGTGACACAAAATATCAAAGTTATTCAATACAATCTTCAGGCAATAATATTTTTGAACGATGAGATGAATCATTATAATAATTATATAATCACATAATTAATTACATTGCACCAGAGTCAAAAGAAAATTACTCATGCATGATTTATTTTACAAAAATTATATGAAAGATAATCATAGGAGAAAATAAAAGCAAAGAAATAATTTTATTGATCAAATAATAAAGACATAAAAAATTGCGCGAAGTACATACACGAATTTCCTCCAAATCTCCTTCCTCTCATATAATGTCTCTCAAAAACTTACAAATACAGTGCAAGTAAACTCTCACTTTCAGCTCAAAATTCGGTTCTCACCTTCATCACTAAGGAGCCTCATTTTATAGAAGAAATTTCTGAAATCAGCTCAAAAAATTTAGCAACAAAAATCTGTAGTGCCAAAGCCTCCAAGATAGGCCTACACATAAAGACCCCGGTCCCGGTCCGGGACCGGTCCTGGGCAGGACTGGTCCTTTGGGACACCGGTCCCGGACCGGTCCTGCCCAAACCGGTCCTAGTCAGGGATCGGTTTTTCCTTTGAAAATCGGGACCGCCTGGGACCGGAAGGACCGGTCCCAGACCAGGACCGGTTATTATTTTTTAATTTTAATGAAATTAAAATTAAATTAATTATTTTAATTATTTTTAGCGGCCATAAGCTTGGCGCAAAGTTTGCACTTCGCCTTTATTTCGCCGCCAATCCACACTTTATCGAAGCTATCCCATACCGGCACTTTATGCCGGTGCTCAATGATCTCATGATCGACGGACGCTGAGGAGGACGCCGGCATGGAGGAGGAGGAAGCTATTTAACGCGAGTATGAGTGAGAGAGAAAGTGAGAGTGAGAGAGATACAGAGAGAGAGAGGGAAATGAGGGAGGGGGGTTTATAAGTTTATAATTAATTTTTTATTTATTTATTTATAAAAAAAAGAGTCGGGGTCTTTTAAAGAGCCTGCCACATGGCAGGCTCATTAAAAGAGCCGTTAACGGCTCTTTCCCAGTTTAGGTCCCGACAGGTCCCGAAACCGGTCCCGGACTGGGACCGGTAAAAGATCGATCTTAGACCGGTCTTTTACCGGTCCCGGTCCGGGACCGGTTTTTACCCTTAAAGGGGGGACTGCCAGGGACCACTGGATCGGACCGGTCCCGGCTGGGACCGGTCCCTGTCCGGTCCTGACCGGTCCCAGCCGAGACCGGTTTTTATGTGCACCACTACTCCAAGATGTTGAAATTAATTTTGCGCATATTAATTTATGTGTGTAGCGCCAAAGCCCCCAAAGAATTTTAACATCCATTGTTGAGATGGATTTGGCGCCAATCACTGAAATGAATTCAGCATAAATCACTGAAATTATTTTCAACGTGAATCGCTGAAATTAATTTAGCATGAATCACGGAAGTTGAATTCATTTCAGCGCCCAAGGGTGTTGACTTAGTCAATACTTGGGCGCTAAAATGAATTCAACATCCATGGGGATGCTGAATTAAGGGTCTGTTTTGCGCAGCTCTGGCGGCTGGAGAATCTCTATTCCAGCCGCCAGAGCTGTTTTTTAACTGTTTGGGACAGCTTCTTATGATGAGCTTTTCAGAAATCTGGAGTTGTTTTGCAGCTCTTTAGAAATCTCCCCCCCCCCAACCTTCAGCTTCCACAAAATAGCTTTCTCTCTCACAGGTTTTGGAAATCTAATGGTTTCTTTAGTTGGAACATGCTTAGAGGCCGGACGGCCTTCCTCCGGCAATTCCGAGCCCCAGACGGCCTTCCTCCGGCGATTTCGAGCCCCCGACCGCCTTTCTCCGGCGATTCCGAGCGCACTTCTGCACAGAACACCCAAACACTCTGCAGCTTTTCAAAACTGCTCCCCAGAGATCTATTTTAAAACAGCTCTATCCGAACAGCAGTTTTTCAATCCGCCAGAGCTGTCCCAAATAGAGCCTAAATTTCAGCCCCCTTGGAGTTGACTCCAGTCAAAACCCAAGGTGGGTGTTGATCCATTAAGCATGTTCCACCGTGGCTGTATAGTCTTCCAAAGTTGTCTACTTTTCTTTCATTCTTTTTTTTGTTCAAAATCACTATCATGCGTTGATCTCTTTTAGAACAGTAATTACACGAACAATAACTACCGTGAAAAACATCATTTTACATAAAATATAATAAAAAAACTATGAAATAAATTAACAATATGCACGTACTAATAAACAAAAATATCGTGAAAAGTATCATAAACTATTATAAAATAAGTATATTTTTGTGATATCATTACCCCTCCACACTCAACTTTTTGCTCGTCTCTGAGAGAAATAACTAGATAAATATTCTTTTCGTAGAATAAATGATTGCACATAGTATGTGCAATAAGCCTTTAAACCTCAAGGTTACCCTAGTGAACGAGTTGTGTCTTGTGAGAGTTTTCAGTTAATTACACCCACAAAATTCAAACTTCAATTTGTAAGTACGTTAATATCTAAATATTTCATAAGAAAACATTTGAATTCATAAACAAACATGGATAAATAATTTCATTTTAAGGCTTTAGATCTAAACACACTTTGATAAGCACACGATCAAATTTTCTCACCCTTTAAACAAATATTAATTAAATATATATCTTACATATTGCGTCCACAATTCTAAGTTAGGGAGCTAATTTTTATAACATTAGTGATTCACTTTTAGCTCAAATGTTTTTTATTCAATCTCATGATTTAGAGGTTATAAATAAGCTCAATTTACAAGAAAAATAACCTAAGTTAGTGCAAAAGATAAATTTGTAAAGACCTGTTAAAATTTTTCTTAATATTAAAATCGTAGAATAAGTATATTAAAGTTATAGAGATGATCAATTTATCACATGAGCTTCATGAAGACATTAAAATAAGTTATGATTCTAGAAAAAGCTAAAAACAAAATATTCCCCAATAATATAAGATGTCTCTCTAGGTGTCTCAACATATAATGCCCATTTGATCTTAACAGACACTGAGGTAGAGTTAGTGAAGGAGTAAACCATAGAGTTTTTATAACATTTATTTAAGTTTTCAAGGATAATTCTTAGGTGTCATGGCCCATAATGTCTATTATGGCTTATCAAGGACCATGGTAGTGTTAGGGGAGATATTTAATTACTTAGGTAGCATAGCTCACAATGCCTATCAGGGCTTATCAGGGACCATGGTGTTAGGATTTTATTAATTTTGATTTTTTTTATCTCATATTATATTGAAAACCACATATGAATAACAATTATAGAGGAACAAAAAGCCAAAGAAAATATTTAACTGGGATAGCTAACTAATGTAGTCGGGGAGTCAAATGACAAGTTATTATCTTTATGAATAAAATATACTAGTTCTCTTAATAATCTTAAGTGGATTAATCAACAAGATTCATTATCTTCATCTTAAACAATAACCATGATTACTCAACTCATTAAAAGAATTCAAATAAGGGCCTACTAGAAGTAGAAGAAATCATAATATATAATGATTATTTAATTTAAATCATCTAATGTGAGATCTTCACAACTAGGAATAAAGTACCCATAAATAAGATACATACTTTACTAATACTTGATTACTGATGATTATAATTGACTTTATATTTAAACAGGTGTTAATAAATCTAATTTTAAGGATAGGAATCATTGTTCATGAATATTAGAAACTAAAACTCTTTTTTCTTTAATCATAGAGAAAAAAATACATTTTTATAGTATTTTTATAGAAATGTATGAAGTGAATCCATCCCTCCACACTTTTTTCCTCGTCCTCGTGCAATATAGCAAAAAAAACCAAAAATTGAAATAATACTTTTTTGAAAAAAAATTTATTTCAAACAAACTGAGGACAAAAAACTTTATTAAAATATGTACAAGCTAATCTTGAAGACTACAATTTAGTCGAGGTATATAGGCTCATGAAGATTCATGAGTTCAAATGTCTCGATAGTCTCATATTCTAAAAAAGTTCCAATCTATGACCATTGATGTTAAAACTGTTTTTCTTTATTTAAATCCTCAATTTCAATATCACCATTTGAAAATATATTTTTTACGAGATAAGGTCATGTCCATCTTATTTTTAATTTTCCCGGGAATATATGTAATATAGAATTATAAAGTAATACTTTATCTCCTATAGTAAATGTTTTTCTAGAGATAAATTTATCATGAAATAATTTGGTCTTCTCCTTATATATTCTAAAGTTTTCATAAGCATCATTCCTTAATTCATCTAATTCTGATAATTAAAATTTCTTTTGTGCTCTAATCTCATTTTCATCAAAATTCAATTTTTTAATTGCATACATAACACGATGCTCTAATTCAACAGGCAAGTGACAAGCTTTTCCATACACAATTCGATAAGGTGGCATGCCTAATTTTTTTTTAATGTCGTCCGATAGGCCCATAAAGCATCAACTAATTTCAATGTTCAATCCTTTTGATTTGCACTTATTGTCTTTTTTAGAATTTGCTTGATTTGTCAATTTGACACTTCAACTTGATCACAAGTTTGTAGGTGATAAGATATGAATAGCTTATGTTTAATTTCATACTTTTTCATTAAAGACACAAATGAACGATTACAAAAATGTGTCTCATTATCACTAATAATAGCTCTTGAAGTACCAAATCTAGATAAAATATTTTTCTTGATAAGCTTAATCACTACTTTACTATCATTAGTTCTAGATGGTATTGCCTCAACCCACTTAGACACATAATCCATTGCTAGTAGATTATAATAATTTCTAAATGAATTTAGGAATGGTCCCATAAAATCATTCCACATACATCAAAAATTTCCACTACTAAGATCGATTGTTGAGGTATTTCATTTTTTTGTTTATTCATACCATATGTTGGCATTTACTATACATTTTACAATATTCAAATGTATTTTAAATAACGTATGTCAGTATAATCCACATTGTAATACTTTTGATGATGTTTTCTTAGCACTAAAATGCCCCCCCCCCATAAGCTTGTTCATGAAAAAAGGATAATATGCTTCTAAACTCCTCATTCGGGACATACCATCTAATGATTTGATCATGACAATATTTAAATAAATAAGGTTCTTCCCAATAATAATGTTTCACTTGTGAGAAAAATTTATCTTTATTGTTTCGTTCAAATGACGGTGTTCCTTTTGTGACTAAATAATTAACTATATCAGCAAACCAAGGAGTTTGAGAAGCCACATAAACTTGTTCATCCAGAAAGTTTTCATTAATTGGTATTATACTAGACATATCATTCTTTAATCTAGAAATATGATCGGCTACTACATTTTCACACCCTTTTTATCTCGTATTTCTAAATCAAATTCTTGTAATAGTGATATCCAGCAGATCAACCTAGCTTTAGCATCTTTTTTGTTAAAAGATATTTAATTGCAGAATGATCATTATATATTATAATATGAGATCCTATTAGATATGATCTAAATTTTGCAAGAGCGAATACTACAACTAGAAAAAAAATTTCAGTAGTGATGTAATTTAGTTGTGCATCATTAAGAGTCTTACTATCATAATAAATAACATGTGGTTTTTTATTTATATATTGTCTTAGAATGACACATATGGCATAGTCAGAAGCGTCATGCATAATTTCAAAGAGTTTATTCTAATTAGCTGCTTGAATTATAGGAACAGAAGTTAATTGTTCTTTCAAAATTCTGAATGCTTTATAACAATCATTATCAAAATTAAAATGTTTATCTTTATCTAGGAGCTTAGTAAGAGGTCTAGCTATTTTGCTAAAATTCTTTATAAACCATCGATAAAAACCCCTGTGACCCAAAAATGCTCGTATTTCTCTAATATATTTAGGAGGAGGAGGTTGTAATATAACCTCAACTTTTGTTTTGTCAACCTTTATTCCTTGGTTGGAGATTATGTCCTAAAACGATGCCTCATTTTACCATAAAATGACATTTTTCTCAGTTAAGTACAAGAATCTTCTCTCTTTATCTTATTAATACTAACTATAAATGATTTAAATAGTTAGAGAATGAATCTCCATAAATAAAAAATCATCCATGAATATTTTCAAAAATCTCTTAACCATATCGAAAAATATACTCATCATGCACCTTTGAAAGGTGGCAGGTGCATTGCACAATCCAAAAGGCATGTGACGATAAGCAAATGTTCCAAATGGACAAGTAAAGGTTATTTTTTTCTTGATCTTTAATAAGATGGAAGTTTGGTTATATCCAGAGTAACCATCAAGAAAATAATAAAATTTATGTCATGCTAACTTCTCCAGCATTTGGTCAATAAAGGGCAATAGGAAATGATCTTTCCTACTAGTATCATTAAGTTTTCTGTAATAGATACAAACTTTCCATCCAGTTTGTGTATGAGTGCAATTTGTTCATTGTTATTATTTTTATTATAGTTATTCTGGATTCTTAGGTACAACATGAATAAGCTAACCCAAGGACTATCTGAAATAGGATATATTATTCAGTTATCCAACAATTTAATCATTTCTTATCTTACAACTTCTTTCATTGTCGGATTTAGTCTTCTTTGAGGGTCACGTTTAGATTTTGCATTTTCAGTATTATGAATTCTATGTTGTACTATGGTTAGATTAATCCCCTTTATGTCTCCCATACTCTATCCAATGGCATCCCACCTAGTTTTTAGAATTTTAATTAATTTTTCATTTTCTTCTTCATCTAAATCTTTTGTTATTATAACAAGAAGTTTCTCTTTTCACTTAAACATGCATATATAAGATGATCATGCAATAATTTAATTTCTAATTTTGATGCTTCGATCATAAAAGGGAGGCTAGGGGCCTTAAGCTCTTCACTCAAGGGTTCCAGAAGTGGGTTTTTATGGGCATACATTAAATTATGCATATTTAGTTTTTCTAACAATACAATCTCATCTTCAAAAATTTCTTCAAAGCTTTTATCAAATATTTCCTCATCTATTTCTCCTAAATCTTCATATTCTAATTCTTGAATCATATTTATATCTAATGTTTGATCCTGTGATTGCCCATTTAAATTAAAAATATTCAAATCAATTGTCATGTTTCCAAAAGGTAGTTTCATTAATCCATTATGACAATTAATCAACGCATTAGATGTATTACCATGCATACCATTTTTGCACTCACTTGACTCTATTTTATATGATTTATAGCATTATGATATCTTGGATTAGTTATTGGTTGGCTAGGAAAAGATTCTCTCTCTCTCTCTCTCGCTCGCTAATATGAGATGCAATCTGCCCAACTTATTGTTCTAATCTAGCTATAGCTTGTGAGTTAGTACTCATTATTTGACTAGATGTTTGTATGAATTTAGTTAGGGCTTCAGATGTTTGTGATGTTGTTTTCACTAAAGCTTCTATACTTTTCTCTAAATCATAAGGTTTATGATTAAATCCAAGAGGTTGAAATTGTTGATTAGAGTTTAAATTATTAAAATTTTGAAATTGAGGTTCTTTAAAAATTTTATTTATTGGTTTAGAGTTATTATTATTATTGTGTGAATGAAAGTTTGAATTACAATTTTATTTCCATGAAAAATTTGGATGATTTCTTCAACTTGGATTACAATATTGAGAAAATGTATCATTCTTCGGATTTTGAAAGGTAGCATTCATTTGTTAATAATTTAAATTATCTTCTAAATAAGGTCACTCTTCTCCTATGTGTAATGGATCCTGACAATTAAGATATACATAAATTTGGTTAACTTGTTTATTCTTAATGTGCAATTCATCCAATCTACGGACAAGTGCGTCGATCTTTGCCGCACACACTGTAGTAGGGTCAATACCATGCATACCATTTTTATAAGCCATTAATTTTTCATTAATCGATTTATCAAACCTATCATAAATATTCTCTTCCCATTGCCCCGTTTTCTTTGCTAAATTTTCAAAAAAATCTCAAGCCACATCTTCACTTTTGTCCATAAAATTTCCTTGATATATATATTCTAAGATTGTTTTTGTGTTAAAGTTTAAAGCCTTAATAAGCAATTTGACATAATCTTCATTTTCTATAGCATGATGAGGGCATAATGTTAATAGATTTTTGAATATATCTAAATACTTCCAAAACGTTTCTCCAAGGATTTTAGAAAATTGATTTATTCCATTCCTAATCTTTGCAGTTTTATGATTAGGATAAAATTTTCTAAGAAATACTTTAATAAAGTCACCCCAAGTACTTATAGAATCGACGGATAAACTATGCAACCATTTCTTAGCATAATATTTTAACGCAAAGGGAAGGAAACAAAGCTTAAGTGCGCCTTTAGCTATCCGGCCCTTCACCTCCACGCAAGGATGGGTCTTAGAGCCCCCGCTAGATCACACGATCTAGATGTCCCAACCCCGGGACGATTTCCTACAGAATCCTTCCTGGATTCCGACAACCTTCACCGGTCAATTTTCCTCACCCCAAGAACGAACAGGAAAAAAAGGATTACAAAAAGACAGGGTTTAAAGGAAATAAGATTAAAGTCTCCCTCTTGAAGATTTCTCGATATTGCGATCCACGGCCAGTGCTTGAGATCTCCGTGTGCTTTCCACCGGTCGTTTCTTCGTAATCGATGTAGTCCTTGGATCGTCGGAGTTCTTCGTTCACGAATGGGAGGGAGGTGGAGTTCTTTTCCCTTGACGAAGAAGATTGGAACGGAATGCAGAGAGGCGGCCAAACCCTGGAATGCACGAACTTGTCCTTTTTTTTCTTAGGTCATCAGCACAAAAATAGAGACGGCTTTTTATACATCTTCATGAAAATAAGCTACCATCGGCGGTAAGACTAGCGCCCGGCGGTAGGTTCGCGCACTTGCTGTTCCAGCTGTCCTCCAAATTTAGAATAATATTCAAAATTAATATTTTTCCTTTTCATAGAGCTAGTGCCCCGCGATAGAAGTTAGTGCTACGCGGTAGATCTGTAACTCTACGAATCCATCTCGACGATCGTTGAGTGGCTTGCGCGACGCGGTATGAAGATAGCGTCCGGCGGTAGGTTCGTCTCAATGCACTCAATTCCTTGGAGCGTTGAGTGGTGTTACCGCAGCGCGGTACCAAGCTAGTGCCCAGCAGTAGTGCTGTCATAATACACTCAATGCCTTGGAGCATTGAGTGGACTAGCGCGTGGGATATGACTAGTGCGACATGGTAGGTTCCCGAGAGCTCTGTCCAATTAATTCCTCCAGCTATCGCCTCTGGTATCGTCTGGAATTACTCCCGACATTAATTGAGCTAGATCGATGCAGTACAAGTTGACGCCTATGCAGTAGGTTCCTGAGAGCTTCGTCGAATTAATTCGCGGCTACCGCTCGGCGGTAAGTTCTAGCGCTCGGTGGTAGTATCCATAGGAGTCTTCTTTTTCTTTGCATGAACCTGTCAACCTGCACACTCTATCAACACAAGACGTGATCAACTACAACCTGGGATTTGATATTCTCAAACACAGGGAATGTGAAACATTGGTTCCAATAAACTCCCCCTTTTGATAATATCAATTCCCGTTCATGAGAAATAGCAAAGAAGTGCATGATAGAGTGAATATACATAAAAGATAATCTTGAACGTCCAGGTCTCAGGTTCTCTATATACCTCACCTACACACACGATCCACCTATCTACTTGTTCTACATCTCCCCCTATCTACGTGCACACATTATAGCAAACTCCCCTTATTTACGTGATCCTTCCTAACCCGTGACTCATACTCATGAACAGTCTCTTCTCCCCCTTTGATAGTATCAAAAGGGCGGGCCAGACCAAATAGACATGCGGGGTGAGTATAAATAATGAGCGTGAGATAGACAGCAGATAGTGCACACAATCAGTAAAGCAAGGAGTGAGAAACATAGTGGTGACCCAAAAACATACAAATCAGAGAATATGAAGCACATGGGCATACATAAAAGCGGAGTACACGAACATAAAATAAGTCATTTCGCAGATATTATATGGATTGGACACCACAGAGTAGACTAAGCACACAACGAGGAATAATATAATGCTATAAGAGTTATAGAGTTAATCACATTTAAGCATTGTAAACGTCAAAAGTATAAATCGTGTGATAGTACCTATGTGCGAAAAACATATAGTGTAGTTTCAGTCCAATTCTTATGCATAGAAGCGTTAAATAAGGCAATGACGTGTACGTGTAGCATTAATAGAGAGAAACCACCAAGTAGAAATAGCATATGTTACATGTTTTATCTCGATCTTTTAAAATGCTAACACAAGAGAAATAGAGTGAATGATCCCAACATATCTATCTATGTCATACCAAGACTTGAACTAGGGGCACTAAGCTTAAGTTAGAGTCAATGCACAAGATCGAAATGACTCTTTGGACCAAGGTGCTCATCCTCACAATCCTCATAAAGACTTATCAGGAGGAATGAGTAGTGCTTGGAGGGTCCTTGACATGATATTTGATAGCTTGCATCGTTTTCTTTTTAGTTTGCTTTGTGCTATCACTTTTATATATATATATATATATATATATATATATATATATATATATATATATATATATATATATATATATATATTGAGTTCAAGGAGCCCCGAGTCAATCAAAATCTATCAACCTAGATAGATACACTTTAACTTGTATACATTAGACCTTAGCACTAGAGATTTGGCCCAAAGTTTTAGTCTTCATATAAACACATATATGTCGTGACATTGATTATTCAAAGTATGTCTAACGTGTTAATATAGAATGTCACGAGTTATAATATGTAAGCCTAGTATTTGTACATGAGTGCTCCGTCTAGGGATGTGCGAATAGTGTGAAGTCATTCCCCTATCTAAATCCTCACACATATCTAGAGGGATAGTCAACATACATTAACATATAATGTCACACTTAGTTGCTAAGCACCTATAGATTCGATACACCATGATCGGGGACAATTTTTACATGGATTAGCACGCTTAACTCAAACATTGGATATAGTTGTTATGGTCTAAGTTCAGGTCATGTGTGCATGTAGACATGGTCAATTCACATTTTTTTTGGTTTTATAATTTTTTTGTGTTTGTTTGTTTGTTTTTAAAAAAATCATCAAAAGGAACTCAAATAAATAACAAACAAGCAAATAAAAAGAATCAAATGCAAAAGAGATAAGATTGCATGATAGAGTATTATGCATGAGACTTAATACCACTAGGCATGAGACAACGTTCGCGCTATGATGAAGAACCCATGAGAATGCTCAAAACATGCTTGACCCAAGCAATGTGTCATCACTCTAGCCCCGTACTCAATGACGGATGGGCATGAGGATCTGCACAAGTGTCGTAGGGTGGGGTGTCAATCCTATATGCCCAATCTAGAACCCACTCAACCAACACTCCTTCCCCCCAGCGTCACGCAAGGACCCACTAGAACCCCTCCCCAGTTAAGGACACGACTTGGATTACAGGTTAGCGATCCTAATGACGACACACCTATGCCCCTACTAATGTGAGACATAATACAGTGAGTCTTGTGTTGTCGTTGATATTAGCACAATAATGAAGATGTTGGGACGGATAGTCAGGCAATAGTACCAAAAAGAATGCTACTGTCGGCGTTAAAGTTAACGCGCCGCGGTAGCTTAAGAATATATAAAAGGATCTCGCTCACACGCGAGAGGGTGGAGGTGTGCAGTCCTGTATTGGGACTGAGATAGTGACAATAACCCACTCGGATCTTGACATAAAATATGTTTGAACTCCCAACTTTCCAATCCTCGACATCGTGGAGTCCTTTATAACTACTCAAAACTGGAGGGAGATGAATGAGGTGCTTCACGGTGTGGAGGGGCGTTCAGATTTCATCACCTCGGTGGATACACATACTCATGACGCCCGCATCATCCAAGATGTCTGTCGTAACTCCCTAACGTTCAAGGATGGGGACACTAGGAAAGTCACAACCCAGCTCTCGATGGTGACCTACTGCATCCTGGCCGAGAAGTCCTTCAGTGTCTTGGATCTCATCCTCTCCATGATGCACTACACCTTTCACCTGAAATCCCCCGATCGCTAGCGGGTGAACACACTGCCTCTGGGTGGTGTGATCCAGAGCGTCCTGATGGAAAAGTACCAGGCCATCGAATAGTCAGCATACCCTGTAGACAGCAAGGCACGGGCACCTGCACCACAACCACCGATACATCGTACAGGGCCCCTCAGGGCAACCAGCCGGGATATCTACGGTATGGTGGAGGAGCAAGGCCGGGGGATCAAACACATGGCAAAGGAGGTGAAGGGGATGAAGAAAACACTCAAGAAGACCATGAGCAAGTTCAATATTTCTCCCACCTCTTCAGAGGAGTAGCTTTTTATATGTATTTCTTTTTAATTTTCAAAACTTATGTTGTAATAAGACAGATGGTCTACATTTGCTAATAGTTGGTACTTCTGATGTGATTAGCTTATGTTAACCTATATGTATTTCTTTCTTGTTCTTCGTAATTTTATAAACTCTCTATCGTGCTAATTCTAAGCATGGAACAATCACCCGAAACAACGCACTACAGTAAATCTATTTACACAAATAGAAGGACAAAGAAAAAAACAGTCTATAAAGCATATCATGAAGTAAGATATCATGCAGTTCTTCTGAAATTTACTTCACACAGATTGGGCAAGCTAATAGATAGGAGATTTAGGTATCCAAAAGGAGCCAGAGGAGACGGTTCCTTTGGTTACCCAAATATAGCGTGATATATTTTGATGGGATGACGACGAACGAGCCCTTTTGAGTGGAATGGCTGCACTATTTTGGATAACGGGCCTCCATTAATATCTTGGCTTAATGTTCTTCTTACGTTGTAAATTTCCATTTAGATTTCTACGAGTCTTTATGTGAAGCTCTTCAATTAAATAATATTGCGTTGGAAGCTTAACTATATTGAAGTTGTTCTTCAGGTTAAAATTGTTGTGCTCACCACAAGGACTCATAGAGTAGTGGTTTTGAAGAAGAGATTTACGTTCAATCGATTTCACGTAAGGAGTAATTTGCTTGTGCATGTGACTAAGATTTTTATGTTTAGGACTATTGCCTGCACTAGCTTGAGTTTTTCTACTCCCCTTAATGTGCTTCGCTAATGGGTGTGAATTTATGTTCAACGAATTTTTCTTTACGATTTCCTTAAGCACGTTGACTTTTACTTCCAAGATCGTATTCTTACTTTTGAGATTCAGTCTAGCTTTGTTGTAAGCAATTGTGTTGTTCTTAGGAATAGTGACTATAGAGTTGATATGAGCTTCATACTTATTTCTGTATTCTTCAAAAGTCTCATCCATCTCCTTAATTTCAGCTTTATAGTCAATGTTTCTAGCACTATCCCTTTTTAACGATGAGTTCTCTAGGCCTAGTTTCTCAGTTTGTTCATGTGCAGAAAGAAGCTCTTTCTCAAGCAACTCTTGTTTTTCTTTCAATTTAATACAATCTATACACGGTTTAGAGTTGTCATCAAGAGAACAGTTGGGAGGACATGTCGCATCATAATAGGGTTCTACATTAAGTCGTGCTTTTAACCTTTTGTTTTCTAGTCGTATGTTCGAATTAATATCTTTCAACTTCTTAACTCTACGTCTAGCATTTTCTAGCACACGTAATGTAGAAATAGATTTACAGGCAAAGAGGGAATTTGACTAGCCTACAAAGCTCTTAGTCATGGTATGATTCGAACACGGGGTTCCCGGGTCATCTTCCTCTTGACTTGATGTGGTTGAGATGTCCTTCTCCACCAATGAATCTTCATTTTGTTCTTCGCTCGGATCCACAAGAAATTGTTCCGATTCATAATCTGTCAAAGGAAAACTATACGTTAGCTCAAGAAATTTCCAGATATCATATGCAGTGGGAAGTGTATATATTAAATTGAAGATGTCTTGGCCAAGCCCACAGAATAGACAATTCATAGCTTTGGCATTCAAATAACATTCGTGCTTATTTAAATGGTTCGGAGGCTTGGTATACGTTATGTTCCAAACTTCTATGTCTGATAACATAAGGAATTTTCTCATTAGATTTCTCCATTCGTTATAACTCGCTCCTATAAAGAGAGGTGGTGCAAATGAATTCTCTGTGTACAGTTTTTCATTCCCATTGCTCAATTCTAGATCAGGGTTAGCCATTATTCCTGGTGGTGAAACCATTTTGGAATAACCTGCCTCTGATACCACTTGTTGGATCTAGTGGCCAATCTTAGAGGGGGTGAATAAAGTTTCGAGCGTTATTTGAAAATTCAAATTATTTTGGCCTAGGTAAACTAGTTCTTAAGGTTACCGCGGGGCGTTATGTAACTAACTTGTGTCGGTAAGTTACAGAACTCGTTTTCCTAGGGAAATCACCCTTTGGAGAACTACGCACACTAGAGAGATTTTTATCAAACACCGCACAAAATAATAAAAACACAGAAACTAACTTTATTAAAATTGAATCAACAATAAGTTTTTAACGATTACAAAATCGTGATCCCCGTGACGCAGGAGATCGAAGGTGGAAAGAAAGAAACAATCTTTTATTTTCTATACCGACCTGCTCTACGGACCAGTTGGCTCTCTCCCTTTCCCTCCAAAAAAGGTCTTCGAGTCGGCCCTTCACCTCCATGCAAGGAAGGGTCTTAGAGCCCCCGCTAGATCACCCGATCTAGACGTCCCAACCCCAGGATGATTTCCTACAGAATCCTTCACGGATTTCGACAACCTTTACCGGTCGATTTTCCTCACCCCAAGAACGAACAGAAAAAAAAGGATTACAAAAAGACAAGGTTTAAAGGAAATAAGATTAAAGTCTCCCTCTTGAAGATTTCTCTGTATTGTGATCCACGGTCGGTGCTTGAGATCTCTGTGTGCTTGCCCCAGTCGTTTCTTCGTAATCGATGTAGTCCTTGGATCGTCGGAGTTCTTCGTTCATGAACGAAAGGGAGGCGGAGTTCTTTTCCTTTGACGAAGAAGATTGGAATATAACGCAGAGAGGTGGCCGAACCCTGGAATGCCCGAACTTTTCCTTTTTCATATTAGGTCATCAGCACAGAAACTGAGGCTGCTTTTTATATGTCTTCGTGAAAATAAGTTATCGTCGGCGGTAAGACTAGCGCCCAGCTGTAGGTTCGTGCTTTCTGTGTCAGTTGTCCTCCAAATTTGGAATAATATTCAAAACAAATATTTTTCCTTTTCATAGAGCTAGCGCCCCGCGGTAGAAGTTAGCGCCACGCGGTAGATCCGTAACTCGACGAATCCATCTCGATGATCGTTGAGTGGCTAGCACGGCGCGGTAGGAAGATAGCGCCCAGCGGTAGGTTCGCCTCAACGCACTCAATGCCTTGGAGCGTTGAGTGGTGTTACCGCGACGTGGTACCAAGCTAGCATCCAGCGGTAGTGCTGTCTAAATGCACTCAATGCCTTGGAGCGTTGAGTGGACTAGCGCGGGCGGTATTACTAGCGCGCCGCGGTAGGTTCCCGAGAGCTCAGTCCAATTAATTCCTCCAGCTATCACCTCCGGTATCGCCTGGTGTTACTCTCGTCATTAATTGAGCTAGCGCGGTGTGGTACAAGTTGATGCCTGCGCGGTAGGTTCCCGAGAGCTTCATCGAATTAATTCGCGGCTACCGCTCGGCGATAAGTTCTAGCGCTCGGCGGTAGTATCCATAGGAGACTTCTTTTTCTTTGCGTGAACCTGTCAACCTGCACACTCTATCAACACAAGACGTGATCAAATACAACCTGGGATTTGATATTCTCAAACACAGAGAATGTGAAACATCGATTCCAACAAAAATAACATTGGAATTCATTTTTTCACATCACAATGTTTTAAATCTAAGGAGTTAGTATCTTGGGTTCAACAAAAGGCGAAGGAATTAGGATTTATTGTGATAATTCAAAGTGTTGATAAGCTTACTAGTAGACTTAAGCCTCGAGTTTTTTTGGGATGTGACAGAGCAGGTTATTATTGTGAGAAATAACAAGGTAAAGGATGGGTCAATAAAAATTTTCGAAGAACTACCACAAAAAGGTGTGGATGTTCATTTTCACTTAAAGGTCAAAAAAATTCACATGTAAATGAGTGGACTCTTGAAGTTATGTGCGGATCACGCAATCATGAAATGGTTCATCTTGAAGCACATGCCCATGCATGTAAACTAGATGAAGTTGATGAAAAGATCGTGGAGGACATGTATTTGGCTGGGGTAAAACTTAGGAAAATACTATCAGCTTTGAAAAAAAGAGATCCTTCTAACACCATGACAATACAAACAATTTATAATAAAGGGCGAAGATGCAGAGAGTCAAATTGGATGGGGGCATGCAAATTCAATTTTTATACAAATGTATTACTAGTGGTGGATACATTAGCTTTAACAAAGTAAATGTTGTTAATAATTAGTTAGAAAGCCTTTTTTTGCTCATCCTGTTGCAATTAATTTATGCAAAATGTTTCCGAGTGTGTTTTTGTTGGATTGAACGTACAAGACAAACAGATACAGATTACCACTATTATGTATTATTGGTGTTACTTCAACCAACAATTCCTTTTATGTTGCTTTTGTGTTCATGTCCAATGAAATACAAGCAAGTTATGTATGGGCTCTTGACTGCTTCAGATATTTTTTGGATCAACAAAATTTGCCAACCGTATTGGTAACGGATAGGGAAATTGCATTAATGAATGCAATTACAGTAATCTTTCCAAAAGCCAAAAATATTTTGTGCATGTTTCACATAAACAGGAATATATTAGCACATTATAAGAGATTGTTTAGAAAAGGAAAAGAATGGGAGGAGTTCATAGCAACATGGCAACAATTATTGAACTCTGAAAGAGAATCTTATTTTTATCGATAATTTCTTGATTTTAAAAACAACTACGAGTGTATTTACCCGAAAGTGTACTCTTATGTGGTCACCACGTGGATAACACCATGCAAAGAATATTTTGTTTCCATATGGGTGGACATGCATTTGCACTTAGGTAACTGTACTACAAATCATATTGAGGGTAGTCATAGTCAACTCAAGAAATTTTTGGAAGTTTTAATTGGCATCCTAAGCACTATTTGGAAAATTTTTGATTAGATGATTACTTTACAGCATACAGAAATTAAGAGGGCATTTGGGCAAAGCACCATTCAAATTAGTAAGGTATTCAACACTCCTTTATATTTTGAGTTAATGAGACTTATCTCATTTGCAGCTTTAGATTACATTAAAAAAAAGAATTTTTGGCAAGGACAGGAAAATCATTAATTGGAGAATGCACACATAAAACAAAATATATATTGGGATTACCTTGTGCACACGAATTATTACCATACATAACACAAAATAATTCGTTTCCAATATGGATGATACAAGATCATTAGAAAAATCTTTCTCTACATGAAGACAAAGAAGATCAGGACATTAAAGTTGAGGCCAGTGAGCCTAATGAAATTGATGTGGAATTTGAAGTCATCCTTAGAAGATATAATAATACTTCTGAACTACAAAAACAAGAGATCAAACGAAAGGTTCGTGAACTTATGGATCCTAGTTTAAGTCAAACAGTGGAACCATCTGTACCTACTAGATTAAAGGGTCGGTCGAGAGGAAGGTACAAGAACTTTACAAGCGAAGATTCGTCAACGAAACGAGATCTCTCCCTATTTGAACATGTTTTGATGAGTGGGCAATTAACCTTGACAAATCCTGCAAAACATGTCACCAAAAAGAAAGCAAATACTGAAAAAAGACTACTTAGAGTAGTTCGTAAAGAAATGTCATCGCACATATCAAATTATATTATCAATGTTGTGGATGTATTGGGAGATGGGCATTGTGGATACCGAGAAATCAGCAATGGATTGGAAATGTAAGAAGATCAGTTGCAAATTTTTGGAAAAGTAAGAAGATCAGAGTTGTTGGATTCACTAGATTGTGTGGTTGTTCCCGCTCCTTTGGATAAGTCAATGACAATGTCTGATATGGGGCTAATCATTGCTTCTTGCTACAATATCAAATTAGTACATTTCAACTGTTTTAGTCTTTCACTTTCTTGTCATTGCATTCACCACCACCAGTCCTTCGAAGAACAATATTGATGAGATTTATTCAAGGAAATCATTTTGTACGACTGATTATGCATGATGACTGCCCACTACCTCCAACTTTCTCGATTTGGGGGAGTTATCATGAAGAAATTGCCGAAAAATGGTACAAATTTAATTATATACACTATTTGTATTTTTAATTAATTCATATATTATGTTAATCTTAAGTAATGTGTACTATTGTTGGTGCCAAAATAGTTGATGTTATAATTAACGACATTTTTCAATCAATGTGCTGGACTTAAAAGTACTATACAACATACACATTTATAACTATACTTTCAAGTAAATAAATGTTTTCAATCATTAATTATTATTCTGACAGGTGCAACAATTGGAGTAAACAATTGTCACTAAAAGAAGATTTATTCAATGAATTAGAAATTTTTGTAATACGTTAAAATTTAATGTTGATGTTAAACTATAGTTTATATTTTGCTAAAAAATTTAGAAAGTTTTTATTTTGGTTTTGCCCGTAACAATTTTGTTTGCACATATAAATTTTAAGTTTGCCCACAAATTTGGTTTGCACATATCCAAAATAAGTTTGCCTAAAACAATTACCTTATAATATTAGGTAGCTCGAAGTATTTCGGGTTATGGTCAAAGTGAAACTATCTCCCGGTCGCTCTCAGCTTGGACTTTATAGGCAAATTAGGTTTAATATGGATATCGAATATCCTAGTACCCGAATCAAATCCGTTAAGCTTATGAGCCCGTTATATATCCAAATATATATTGACAGATGAAACATGCACATATCAATTATTACTCAATTGGAATTGATTTTTCTAGAGTTTTTCTAATACTCTAGTAGAATTTTTTTGGCGAAAAAGATCGACATTTTAGTCTTGCATATAAGTTTGTCCTCTAGAACTTTTTGCATATCAACCGAATAATGGAATTACTAATTTCAATTCCTGTAAAGAGAATTCATGCATACAACCAAACAGTAGAATTGGAATTGACTTCAATTCAAATTCCTACGAGAATTGGAATTGGGTCAATTCCAATTCCTGCATCTCATTTCCTGTGAAATGAACAGACCCTTTAGATCCATTCGTTTCAACGACATTGATATTGAAGTATTGGTTTTTAATCTAATATCAATACACACGGGAATTGACATTAGGTTTAAATCATAATCTTTTATTCAACGACATGATGACTTTCTGTCATAGGAATTGACATTCAATATTTTTTATTGTCCGTTTGCAAAATGACTTTTTGTCATAGGAATTGACACTGATCAATGCGCTGAAGAGCCACAATTAAAAATCACATTTTTTTAATTTATCTAACACGCTCGTTGTTCAAAACAAGTTTTTCAGTTGAAAGCTTTTATATGTTCTACGAGGTAAAAAATTTGTGTCCGAGCGAAAAATGCGTGCCCGGGTGAAAAATGCGTGCCCGGGTGAAAAATGCAAGTCCGGGCGAAAAATTCGTGCTCGAGCGGAAAATGCGCGTTCGGGCCAAAAATGGCCATATGAGCGTAATATGCGCGCTCAGGCAAAAAATGCATGCCCAGGCAAAAAATGCGCATCCGGGCAAAAAAAATGCGGTCCCAGTCGAGAAATGCGCGTTCGGCAGAAAAAACGCCGATGGGAGCAAAATTCGTGCCCAAGTAAAAAATTTTGCGTCAGGGAGGAAAATGCGCTCCCGAGAGAAAAAATTTGAGCCCCGACGGAAAATGAGAGCCCGGGCAAAAATTCCTCGACCGGGTGAAAAATTTGCGTCCGGGAGGAATATGTATGTTTGTGTTGAAAATGCGCGCCCTAGAGTAAAATGCATGTTCATGCGAAAAATTGACACACGGGCAAAAAAATTTGTGCACTGGAGAAAAATGTTTGAACGTGCAAAAAATACGCGACTGAGCGAAAAATTTGCACGCGGACAAAAAATGCACTAAGGGGCGATAAAATGTGCGAGTGGGCGAAAAATGCGCGCCGGAGAAATAAAATGAGTGCTCAGGCAAAAAATCCACACCTAACCGAAATATTTGGGCACTGACAAAATAATGTGCATTATGTTGAAGAATGCGCGTCATGACAGAAAAATGAACATTCGGGTAAAAAATGTGTGTTTGGAAGAAAAATTCACTCCTTGAAAAAAATTATGCACCCGGGCAAAAACACACCCCTGGAAAAATTGTGCCCAGGTGAAAACGTGCAATCTAGTGTGTTTGTAGTTCTGGAATGCTCAATCTCAAAATCTATTACAATGACTAAACATTCGATAGAAGATTTTGTAGGTTTATTTCAATATGGATGATTTTAGATCAAAAAATCAATTCTTCCCTAAAACCTTTTATCGGAATAACAATATTGATTTTAGTATTCTCAATGTCAATTCTTAAATATCAATATGATACGGACCATATGGATCACTACTGCCAAGTCATGCAGAATTTGGTGTTATAAAAGGATTTTTGAAACACAAGCATATATATGGATCGAGTTATATATCTTCTAGAAGAATTAAGATTCTTGAGAGTTTCACTGATGTCATGAAATAATTTAGCATATGAAACCAATAAGCAATAGCTTAGCAAGTGTTATATTAAGTTTATGTGGAAGTCAATCGGATCATCTTTCACAGGGGCAGCCATTCTAGATATTTGCTGCTTTGCAAGTATTCTGAAAAGAATACCTGCAAGACTAATGTTTAGTTTCAATGAAAATTGAACTCCAACTTTAATTCTAGTTAAGTTGGCAATTAGCCTTAACAACAATTATTGTATGTCATCAAATAGCCAATAAACATACTGAAATTTTTAACAATTGTCTCACAGCCAACATTACCAAAAACTGCACACATCCGAAATTTCTCATCGTTCGTCAGCGGCCTAAAATGACACTATGTGCAAAAATGAGAAGAAGCCTTGATTACCACCGCCTTCCATGAAAAAATGGCAGTAAAATGGGAAGAAAAAAAAGGAAATCATCAGTTTGTCATGCAAGTCTTCCTGAACACCACGTCAGACATGCTTCCAGCATTATTGTTTCTTCTTCAAAATTGAGTGTTTCACTATGATGCTCAAAATGTTAATAAACTAAATACAAAATCAAAGCACTTAATCAACAACCCACATTTTCAAACAACTAAAGTGCTTAAAAATTTTTTAAAGACACCAACATTCGTGCACATCATACCACACTTTCCCTTTGATGAAAAATTCACACATAACTGTCGATGAGGGACTTCCTCATCTCATCAACAATCATACTAGGCTGAGACTCGTTGAGCTTAAACACACTCTCGATAACTGATAGCTCGGTGGCCGTGGTGTCTGAACCACAAAAAGCGGTCCAGTCGTTCACAATCATGCCCGCAGAAATAACCTCGCTTCCTCTATTCACAGTTCCGGCGACAAGCGGCACTTGAAGAAGCGTTGAGAGCTCGTCCAGGTCCTCAATAGATGTGTGAGGAGGAACCTTGAAGATTCATCAAGAGTGAGATAGAAAGACTCCCTTATATCATATGAGAAACCAACAGGAGAATACGGGCGTCCTTACCAGGCCGCCTTTGTTAGTGAACGAACAATAGCTGCCGACAAGAATATTACCGGCAACCGTCTGCCTGAACACCTCGACACCCAGAATATCAGCTATGAGCTCTTCAGTTTCCTGAAATCAAATAGTCGACCAAAGTGAATTGACCAAAATCAATTGTTGTGTTGAATCATCTTCCATTAATTATGCTCGGTCCTAAGGAGGGTTAGGATGGCTCCAAATCATTATGCCAAACAAATTAACAGTAGGAGGCGTCTACAAAAATTTAAGTGCTTGTCCCCTGAGGTGCAGATAATATGCATGCGGCGGGCCATATACTTTTTAAATAAACTCCCGTTTTGCTACACATTTGAACATATCTACGGACAGTACGCGCACTTACTGTAAGGTTACTAAGATTTTAAAATATCTTTTTATGGATGGCACTGGCAGTGTGTGCAATAATATCTTGTGATAGTGGATGGAAGGAGGCTTACCCGGTCAAGATCAGGATGTGTGAGAGCAACATAGTCGTTGCAGGATATGCAGTTGCCGAGAGCAGATAGTCTCTCTTCGATCCGCTGGATGACCACTTGGTCTGGTAGACTATTCCTTAGGTGCTGAACCTCTGTTTAGAACCAAGAAGAGATCGCAACCATTACGCAAATATTCAAATGAAAATTGTTCAAAGCAAACAAAAAATGGCAATCCGAAGACCAAAAACTGAAAGCATTTCGTATGAAATTCTCTTTAAACAATTCTCATTGTATTTTAAAGAAAAAAAGTAACAATGACGATGTCTAAGGCTCTGTTTGGCACGGCGGTGGCAGTTATGAACCTGTAAAATCCGTAATTTATTACAAAATTAAATTTGATTTCAGGGTCCGATCGCGTGTGAATTTGATCGACGTCATCTATGTTTGAGGTATTTGTAGCCCTTACGATAAGTTCCTCGATTTATTTCCTAAACTAATTAATTTATGAATTTGCGTTTCGGCGCGTTTTAATTTTATTTTAGGGCGTAGCGTGTAGACGTAATAGATTTTTTTTGGGGAGGACAGTTTTATCAAAATACTTAATTTCCTGTTATTTAATTTCAGATTTCCCTCTGTTTCAGTTCTAATTGGAAGGTGTAATGGAGCATGCACTATTTTTCCTTTACGATTCTTCACCGGAAGTTGTATTTGACGCCTCCTCTCTGCTTAACTTCGCTAGTCGATGCATCTTCGGCATTTTTGAACCACCGCATCCAACCACTGGCGGAAATCCTGTTGCTTCTTTTCAGATAATCGTAGGAGCCAAACCTTTTATCTTCTATTTCTTCCGGCAGTCGGTCATTGGGTTTTTTCCATGTAGATTTGAGATGTAGTCTCACCTTCCTTTCACCGGTTTTCCGCAAGGTGATACTCCATCCATAATCAGCGGCTCGTTATCGTTCTGGGTAAGTTCCCATGAAGTTTTGGATGTAAAATCATACCCCCCACGTTCCTTCCGTCGTCCCGAAAGGATTTGCGGTGTTTTTCTAGCAAATTTCAGTCGCCTTATGTTTTCTTCGTCTCTGATTTCACGAATCAAAACACTCATCCCCCTTTCTTTCAGAATTGGTTTGCATGCGGAGTATGGTTCCGCTATTTTTGGAGCAAGATATCGGTCCTTTTTCTGAATACTCCCTCAAAATAAACATTTCAATTTTAGGAGGATGGCTATAATTAGTATGCCAACTTTTTGATTAAGGTATATGTTGAATTTCAGGCTACTAGTGATTGTCACTACTTGACGCTCATACGGAAAAGAAATTTTAGGAGTACCAAACGCAACCTAAACAATCATGCCGCCGCGTCAGGTGTACAAACGTCGCAACACCATGGTAAGAAATTCGTGTTTCTTGTGGTTAGACATATCGGATAGCTTGCATATAAAACGACCTTCAATATTTAGAAAAATCCTTATAGTATTATGAACCCGCATTTGTTATTAGAAAATTTTAATCCGGCAAATATCTCATAGATACGTAGTTTATGAGTAATATCTAAATTTTCCCAAATAGCCAGATCTCCAAGAATTGT
Organism: Platanthera zijinensis; assembly: GCA_039513925.1. Taxonomy (NCBI): domain Eukaryota; kingdom Viridiplantae; phylum Streptophyta; class Magnoliopsida; order Asparagales; family Orchidaceae; genus Platanthera; species Platanthera zijinensis. Next base: position 54,920,458 of record CM077082.1, read on the forward strand.
GGAAATTATAGAACTCATACAATAGTATATATTTACGAAGTGGGTAATACCAAACGTATCATGATGAAGTCTAGTGGTTTAACTAAAATAGTGCACTGCACAAAATACGTAAATGTTTTCGTAAGCGGAGTAGCACTAGCACTGTTGTGGATATCCTCCGACATGGCCGACATATAAGCCGACATAAAGGTTTCATGGACAAAACGACACATTTCCGATTTTTTTTTGCAAAATATCTTTTTGGAATATATCCTCTGATATGTCTATTATTGACCGATATATTCGCCAATATATCCAGACATTTTATCGACTGTTTTTTTTTTATTATTTTAATTAATGTCTATCGTCTAATAGACTATATGTTTAAGTTGTTTCATTGTTTAGATAGTTTTTTCATTTTTCTAGCTTTCTTTCTTACTCAAGTCCGTCATCGACTTCAATTATGCATGGTCTTTAAATTATGGACTATAGGTTCCTTATATTTTATTGTCATCAACAACTTTGTGACATTCTGCTTTCTCTTGTTTTATTTCACGCATTTTACCGTTATTACTTGTGTAACACAAAATATTTATAATAGTTTGAGAAATTTAGGAGTTCAATAAATATCAATTTATTAACATATTAATATATATAAATTAAAAATGATTAAATTTATAAATAATTACACATATAAATAATTAAATATTAAAACCCGATATATGAAATATCCCCGATATATCCCCCGACATATTAAAACCGACATGCAAAACCTGAACTGACGTGTCCCCGATATCTGACATCTACAACCTTGAGCGCTAGATGGAGTATGATTGGTAGACACGACTGAGATTACCTCTTGTGCTAGATAGATGCGCACTATCTTACTCATCGGGCGTAGGGTACCGTATGAGCCTGAATTATTAGGGTCACAACACCCCTCTTTGGAGAATAGTAGATTCGAGTCCGTGTTCGTGAGGCACTTGAACATCTGAGTTCGTTAGAAGGGGCTCAGATCGTTAGTCTAGATATGTGCATTAGAAGCTACTCTGTCTAGAATTTTAAAAAAAGACAAACATAACCCACCTAGGACTCAAGTATAGACCAAAGCTTAGAGAATCTTTTAGTCAACCAAAATTTGGAACTTGAGTAATTATCCTTAAATTGGTAAATAGAACAAATATTTATGTTGTCTGTTTTACTTTAGCAAAGCATGCATAACACACCAGCTCATAGTTTTCTGCAGTATAAAAACCTTATTTTAAAATAAAAGCATGCATTCATATTTCTCAGCATATTTTTTAGTGTCACTAGAAGGAATAATTTTTCTTACACTCTCTTTGGGCTGACCCATTTTCGGGCATGTTTTTACAGGGGTCGTAGGTGGGAAATTGCGCCTAGGATGAGCGTTTATGTGGAGTTCTTATAGTTTGTTTCTCATTAAGTTGTCTTTCCTTCATGTATTATACTATTTTTCTCACATGATCATTGTGTAGCATATTTGTTTGTAAGTTTCCATGTGTCATACATTTTATAGTGCTTCAGATGTATTGTTCAATTTATATATTTAGTTGGCTCTGTGAATTCAGCTTGTTGAGGTACACATTTACCCTTAGTTGCATTTTATTTACTTCCGGTGTAATTATGCTTTCAGTATTTTTTAAATCATGTTTGTTATGTATCAATTTATTTACCGTTACTTAATTTACTTCTTATTGCGGGACCCGACCGGACTCCTGATTTGTTTTTAAACTAGGTTGGGGTGTTCGATCTCACCTAAGAAACTTCATCCACTTTTATGTTCAAAACTAGTAATCTTTTCTTGGTGACGGTCATAACCATTGTCATATCAAACAAAATATACGTTGGAGTTTTTCTCCAAACTCACCGGAGCAAAAACGTCGTGCCAAACATATCCCAGTGGTGGTCATGAACGCGGTGATTATGAACCATTGTTCGTGAACGCCCGACCTGACCTAAGGAACTTCATCAACTTAGATATTCAAAACTAGTTTTCTTTTCTTGGGGGCGGGCATAACCATTGGCATGCCAAATAGACATTCTATGACGGTGGCGTTTTGTCCAAACATACCAGAGCAAAAACGTCGCGCCAAACTAAGCCTAAATCTCCAGAATTCATTTGGGTTTCTCTCAGCTTCTTTTACAATTAAATCTACAGACTTCTCATATCCATTGGCATCAAAAAAACTCTTTACAAATGGCTATGCCAATCTACAGATGTCATTTCTAGTCTACTTTTAACAACCCCATTCAAAATACATGAAAAACTAAGAAATTGAATGTGTACTAATAGTGGGTAGTAGATAGTAGATACTATAAGTCTACTTCATAAACACTTTGCCTGACCGATCCATGTGTCCTTGCATGCATATTGACACAACAAAATGAACTATGTGAGGGATTGTTAATTATTTCTAATGTCATTTAAAGATTTGAAAATGGATTCATGGATAAAGGCTCTATAAGTGTAGAGGCGGGGCTTCTAAAACAAATCGTTATCCAAACTCGGTCACGCACTTGATTATCCATACAAAGAGGATTGATCACATGATATAAAAACTTAATTTAGTTTATAATCCTAAAACTAGATGTGAGAATGTCCCATAAAATCACCACAATATTCTAGAAAAAATTCTATTACCAACCATCATAACATGGAACAACCATTGGATATATGAATTTTTGAACCATGTGAAATGACAATGATTAGTATAAATTTAATTAATTGCTACAAAAACGAAAGAACATGAAGTCAAACAACCATTGCTTTAAATGTCCTCCAACATGTCTGGCATGTCTTCCGGCATGTCATTTTTAAGGGCAAGGCGATATGTTTTTCTAAAAAATTAGATTGTCATTTCGTAAAATATAGACCGACATGTCTGATTTTTCCGATATATCAGCCGGCATGAATTTTAAATATATCGCCTGCTATTTTATTTTGTGTTATATCAGCAGACTATCAACATTTGTATAAATTGCCTATATATATATTATATAATGTATGTTTAAATCGATTAGACTTATTGTTTCAATTTTCTTAACTATTTTTACAATCAATTTTGTATAATTGTTTCACAATTTTTTAATTTTATATTAAAAAAATATGAAAATATTTATTACATTTATTAGTTAATTATTTGCATATTTTTAATATAAATTTATAAGTTCAAAAAGACTTATAATCAATCCAAAAATTTTAACTTTTAAATATACTTTATTTGCAATAATTATTTATTTGCAATAAAGTTATTTTTATCAAAATAAAATTATTGAATACTATTAAATATATTTTACAATGTATCATTTTGTATTTGTTAATAATATTTTATCTTAGATACTATTCAATTTTATTTTGAATATAAATGACTCATTTTTTATCTATTTGCTATATTAATTTCTATTTTTATAACATATAATAATAGTTAGTATACATAAAAAAATAAATATATTTATAAGATATGGAAATCCAATATTTTAAAATATCCTCAACATTTATCCGACTTCTGACATTTAAAAACTCAATCTAATATGTCGCCGATATCTGATATTTACAATATTGCATACATCCATTGTTGGAGATGTCCTCCAACATGTCCGCAGAGGAAGGTCTAACGCTCCTTTTTATTGTTAGACATGTGGGTTCAATTATTTTAAATTTCTGTTCTTTCTCAAGATTATTTATGATCTTCACATTTAGGGGGAGAAATCATTTTTTCCTCTAAAGACTCCAAAAAAATATTAACTAATGAAAAGACTAACCAATCATAGTACTTAACATTTAAATATTCTCTAGAATTACCTCAACAAACAAGATTATATATAGAGTATATATAATCAAATTTGTCCAAGAATAATCCAAACATAATTTTGAGAAAAAATTCAACAAGCATGTATTAAGGCCAAAAGATGAAACCATCTGCATGACTAAAGTTTGTGACAATCATTTATAAATTAATTGTTAATTCCATACCAAGCTTGTCGTAGCAAACATACATAAATGTAGGTAGAGAACAAACTCTTAAATCATACAATGCTGACACAATGATGCACGACAAATGGATATTTATGCTATATCATAACTAGAAATATTCTTAATAATTAGCAACCAAAAATACACAATAAGTTTAGATAATCTAGCAACATTAATTGACAAAAAAGAAAGCTTTACCTTGATCAGTGGTAGTGTGAGGCACAAGAAGCCCATTCTTATTTCCTGTTGAAAAAATCGAATGAATGAACAACACATAAAAGCATGTTTAGATACTTAGTGCCTCTTTGGCGGGCAGCTCACACCAATGATAAAACAGTGAATGCCAAAAGCCACTGGAGCTCCCTGTGTCAAGTTCTAAACAGAGTGCAGAACGCCAAAATTAGCCCTCTGCATTCCATGCTGAATGACAAAGGGAGCGCAAAGAGCTGCCACCTGATCACACAAGCCCTTAAAGTTAGGGCAACTTAGTAATACTTACCAGCACACAGACGGCCAATTATTCTAGTGCCTGCAATAGAGGTTTTAACCACAGGAATAGCATCAGCAAGCTCGCCTTCGAAGATACTATAAGTCATTCATAAGGTCAGCATCCACATAGCATATAAAACGAGGTTTTTCTACGTGATATAAAATGCGTCATTTTTTCAAGTAATAAAACAATGGGAGTGAGTGAAATGGGGACTTATAAAAATTGAAAAAAAATACATTCCTCAAGGAAAGAACCTGTAGAAGTTCTCTGATCCTCCAATAGCAACCAGACAATAGGCATTTGTAAGCTTGGAAAACACACCAATATCACAACAGTTTTCGAACTGAACACCTGATGTACCATATGCATATATTAGAAACTCTAGAGGTCTATAGGCGTATCCTTGATACAACCAAACTAAAGACAGCTCAACAATAAAATTGAAACATGTATAGATAGCTTGGTAGTTTAACATGTTTGCGAGGTAGGTTCAGACTATCTTATGCTGGTTGGGATGTTTGAGCGATGACGGTGTGAAACTGTGGTAGTAAACTCTGTGATAGCGGTTTACCAGCATTTGAAATTGTCGCAACAACAATTTTCACCCAAATTTCAATGTATTGAGTCTAGGAGTTCACGACCATTAAAGCTTGACCACATCTATATGATTGTGGTAGTGTTTTAGCCTACAACATTGTTTACGAAAACCAATATTTGTGACCACACCTACCAAATGCTACTTGCATTTATTATAACTGCATTCACAAACACGACCGCTCTCAGACCATTCTCCTAAACAAATCCTCTATGATTAAATATTTAAATCTTATTAGATTAGGATGAAAATTTTCACATACATGTCAATGATCTTACAGGTTTCCAACTTTATAATTTTACAATATTGAAGGAATTAAGCATAATTTTATACGACTTCTAACTAAAAAATGAAGGTATTTTCTTAAACGCACACACAATGAAACGATATTCATCGTAATAAGACATGGTTCTAGTTTACTAATTTTCTAAGCTCCACATGAAAAAATGGTCCACCCATTAAATTTGATGGACCAAATTTAGCCTATTTGGTTCATATTTAGCTCTAATATCTTGTAAGTGAAACATTTTCACCACACATAAGAGAGATTTATGTATTTCACTTTCAAACTGGTAGCAGTAATTTATTTTAAAGATCATTGGCTTTTATTTATAAATTTATGCAAAATGTTCAGTATGAGGTGTTTTACGAACTACACCTGCATTTAAAAAAACAGGTGGTACACAATTATGCTTTCTTACAGCCACAACCCAAATTAAAATTATCAAATATGCCCAAAAATAATAACATCTGAGTAAAAGATAAAGATATTACCGTTTGCAAAACCAGGAAAAATAGAAGTATAAAGCATATGGAAACTTACGAGTGGCCATAATAGAGGATAGAGAACAAAGAACACTGAGAACCTGCAAAGAAAATTCAAGTGTTTTTAATGTAAGTACAAATAAAATTTAAAACATGAGAGATCATAATATAGACAAATGTGGCAGGAAAAATTTCATTTAGCCAGCATTTTATTAGTGAACTAGTTTTTAAGGTCAGAGATATTTTTTGATACACTAATAAATAATTGGTTGTGAACTCTAGTTTGGGATCGGGTATCAGGGTGGACAAGAGAGAAGTACAGCAAGGGCTTGGAGTAACCGTTCACCCATGTGGAGCTATGATTGGAGTCTCCCTTCCTCGACAATCAAATTCTAAAAAATTTATGAACTAGCTCATCATTGACCAGATAAAATTATAAATAAGCATACATCCGTAACTTTTATTTGCAAAGTCGCGGCAATCAAAGTTTAAAGATCTATGAACAAGCCCATTCTTGACTAGATAGAACAATAAATGAACATGTATCATGTACATCAATTCAATATTCTTATCAATATGAATAAGGTTGCAGGTGTTGAATATACGGGACATGTCGGTTTGGGTTTTTCATGTAAATTTTAATTTATCGAGAGATATATCGGGTATATTTCATATATCGAGTTTCAATATTTATATACATAATAATATATACATATAATCATTTTTTTATTTATATATTAAATATTTTTAATATATATCATTTTTAAACCAGCCTATGTCGGTCTCAAGCCCGGATGAAAAATGGTGAGGGCTGTGTTAGGTAGACGACCAACGTAAAACTTAATCACCCTTATGAATATGGATCATTTTAGTGGGATAAAGGCTTGAGTGTTGTTGTATATACGTTGATATATTAATAATTTAATATTTATTGAAATTCTAAATCTAACAAATTAGTAAAAATATTTTATGTTGCATAAGTAAAACGGTATAACACAGGAAAGAAAGCCAGAAGAAGCAAGAAGAGAGTATGGGAGAAGCATGAAGCCCGAAAGTCGTCGACAACAATCAAAATAAGGAATCCCCAATCCAAATTCCAAAGGTCAAATAGAATCAACATCAATGACTACATGTGTATAGGAGAAGGCCAGAAGTAGGAAGAGAGTCAGGAGCTAGGCCACAAAATAACCAAGACAACGAAACATTTAAACAATATGTGCTCAATAAAATAACTTAAAAAAAGTCAATTGTTATGTCATCAGGTTATATCGGTCGCTATATTGGCCCATATATCGGTAAATAACTGATATAGTGGTTGATATATTCAAAAGGATATTTTGCAAAAAAAATCTGAAACGTGTCGTTTTGTCCATAAAACTTTTATGTCGGCCGACATGGAGACATCAACAACTTGAGAGTTATTATATACAAGTCGTAAATTCCGCATTTATTTGTAATTTATTATTGTGTGTATGTTGGTTTAGTCCAACACCGTGAGTCTCGTTATTATATATCATTGTAGTCCCTATATATTTCCACGTTTTGGAAGAATAAAGCATGCTTTCTCTCAATTCAACTTGGTATCAGAGGGAAACACGAAAAAAAAAACTAATTTCTTCCAAACCCCGCGTCTCCCTCATCTCGCTCACCCCGATCATCCTGACTCCGACCTAACCCACCCCGCCCCGGTTCCGTTCTACTCGGCTCAACGCCGCCCCTCTCGGCACCAACCCGCATGTCGGGCGGCCCCCATACCACCGCCGGTTGCTGAGAAGGGGTCGCCGTCGTCCCTCCGTGATCCAGCCCGCTGTCTCGTCTCCATCCTGTCGTCGTCGTCCCCTCTTCGTGCTGACGCTCGCCGCTGCCCCTTTTGCTTGCTGCCGCCCGCATGCCGCTTTCTCTGCCTGCTACATCCCGGCCGCCGTCCCCTCTGTGTGAAGCAGCCCGCTGCCTCCCCTGCTTCCTACTGCCCGACGGCTGCATTTTCTGCCTGCAGCAGCCCGGCCGCCGTTTCCTCTGCTTGAGGCAGGCTGTCGCAGTCTCTCCGGCCGCCTCTGTTGTTTTTTGGCTCCAGGTTATTACATTTTTTTGTCTCCTACATGGCTTCTCCTTCCCCCGATGAAGGTGACTCTTCGGTATCGTCCCCATGCGTGATTCCGCCTCAGATAAGCGACTCTCAGCGGTCTCATGGCTTCTCTGGTTCCCTGAAGATCACCACCGTCCCATTAGATGACACAAACTATCTTGAATGGTCACGGGCGGCGCTACATGTCATCCGTAGCCACCGTATGTATGGCCATATCGATAGGACTGTTAAGGAGCCCCAACTGACTGATCCCTCTTGGAAGTGAAGGGACTCAGAAAACTCCTTGGTGGCGTCCTGGCTCCTTCACTCTATGTCTCCAAAGGTTTATCGGAGTTACATGTGATGCATTCTGCTTTTGATATATGGACACGTGACCGGGAAACATTCCCAGATTGGCAGCTCTACGCAGGTTTATGAACTTACTCGCCGCATTTTGGAACTACGATAAGGATCTATAACGGCGTCATCCTTTTTCTCTGAGCTCGAGTGGCTATACCTGGAGTTGGACTACTTCTCCCACTTCACTCCCGCCTGTACTGTAGATGTCGTCCGGCTACAACAACGGGAGGTTCGCTTTCGCCTTCATGTCTTCTTGATGGGACTGAACATGGAGTTTGACATGGTTCGGACGCATATTCTTCACCGCACTCAGCTTCTGTCCCTTCGTGAGGCCTTCAGTATGATCTTGGGTGATGAAGACCGTCGGAGGTCTCCCAGTGCTAGTGCCCCTCCTGATCGCTCTGCCCTCACTAGCGTTGATCGTGGCCAAGTCCTCAGCCCTAGCCCGTCTGCTCCTATGTGTGATTATGGTGGCCGCAGAGGCCATACTTGGGAGGTGTGCTTCAAGCTCCACCCTCATCTTGCCCCTCGTGGTCGTGGCCGTGGACGAGGGCCTAGACGAGGGGGACATTTCTCGGGTGGTTCCAGACTGCTTACTCTACCGACGTCTACGACGAGACCCCCCATGCTGTGACCGGGCCTCTTACTGCTCCTGAGTTAGATGCATTCCGCCGTTTGCTTCACTCTCAGTCTGATCAGCCTCCAGGTGCTTCCTCTTCTGTTGCTACTATTGCTATGTTGCATGCCATGCTGTCACTGCCTCCCCGTCTGAGTGGGTGATAGATTATGGTGCCACTCACCACATGACCGGCTCTTCCTCAGGTTCTCTCTTACACCCCTTTGCCTGGGAAGGATAAAGTTATTTCTGCTAATGGCTTATTGTCTCCCATTGCTGGGAAAGGCAAGATCTCTTGTTCCTCATCTATCACTCTACCATTTGTTCATGTTCCCTCCTTTCCTCACAATCTTCTGTCTATCAGTGACATTACTCGCTCTCTTAATTGCTCTGTAACCTTTTTTTCTGATTCCTGTGTTTTCAGGAACTTGGTACGAAGCAGAACATTGGCAGTGGTAGGAACCGCGATGGACTGTATTACCTGGACCAACCTCCTTCTCAGGCCCTCTCCTGTCGCTGGCACCTGCGGCTTGGACATCCCTCTCCTATTTACCTTCAGAAATTGTTCCCTGTTTTTTCCCCTTTTTTACAAACCTTTGTCTATGATATTTGTGATGAATCTAAGCATGTGCGCTATAGTTCATCGCATTTAGCTTCTCCTTGTAGCACTCCGTTTGATATTGTTCATTCTAATGTTTGGGGACCGTCCCCTGTTTTATCTACCTTTGGGTTTCGTTGGTTTGTCACATTCATTGACTGTTTTTCTCGTACAACTTGGGTGTATTTGCTCAAAAAAAAAGTGAAGTCTTCTCTTGCTTTCAGCTTTTTCACAAAATGGTTCAAACCCAATTTAAGGGGCTGGTTCGTGTCTTACGAAGTGACAATGGGGGGGAGTATGACGATCGGGGCGCATTTGGCTCGTACCTTGCTAGTCATGGTATCATACACCAGACCATGTGTGTTCACACCTCTACCCAAAATGCGGTTGCTGAACGGAAAAACCGACACCTATTGGACGTTGCCCGCTGTCTCCTGAGTGTTATGCACCTTCCTAAGTCCTATTGGGGTGATGCAGTTCTACTACTGCACACATTATCAATCGGCTTCCCTCACGTGTGCTTAGCTATGCTACTCCCCTCGCTCGGCTGTCTACCATGACCGTGGTCTATACTTCCCACCTCCCTCCTCGTGTCTTTGGTTGTGTATGTTTCGCCCACATCCATTTGCCCCACCGTGACAAATTGAACCCTCGGGCCCTCCGGTGTGTGTTTCTCGGATACTCGTCCACCACGAAGGGGTATCGGTGTTACCACCCTCCCTCTGGGTGTGTCTACTGCACTATGGATGTTACTTTTCGGGAAGGGGAATCCTTTTTTTACCATCGACTCATGCTCCTCGTCGGGGAGAGAATATTGGCGATATGGATGTCCCTCTTCCCCTCCTCTACCACCACAACCTCCTGTTTCTCAGGAACAGGGACCCCCTATACCTGTTCCTCTGTCTGATACTCCGATATCTCCTTTTCCTCACGTATATCACCGCCGCTCCTCCCGTATACAGGCTACTAAGGCTCCGCCTCTACCAGTGCCCACTTCTGCCTCAGATTCTGATGATGTAGAGTTGCACATTCCACTTGCTCTGTTGAAAGGTAAGAATGCATGTACTAAACATCCTATTTCTAACCACGTGGCTTACCATCACTTTACCCCGGCCCACCAGGTCATTGTTGTTTCTCTCTCGACGGTTGTTGTTCCCAGGACATGGTAGGAAGCATTGGGTATTCCGGCCCGGACTCAGGCTATGGAAGAGGAGATGTCAGCCTTGGACAAGAACCATACTTGGGATTTCTCGCCCCTCCCTCCTGGCAAGAGGGCTATTGGCACGCGATGGGTGTTTTCAGTCAAACAGAATCCAAAAGGGAAGGTTGAACGGTACAAGGCACGGCTGGTTTCTCGGGGGTACACTCAGACTCAGAGAGTTGACTACCAGGAGACCTTCTCCCCCGTGGCTAAGATGGACTCTATTCGGGTACTGTTGTCTTGCGCGGCTTGCATGGACTGGGATCTTCATCAACTGGATGTTAAGAATGCGTTCCTTCATGGTGAGCTCGATGAAGAGGTGTACATGAAATTCCCCCCGGGGTTCATAAAAAAAGGAGCTGAAGACCTTGTCTGTCGACTAAGGAGGTCCCTATATGGCCTGAAACAGTCCCCCAGAGCATGGTTTGGCAGATTTCTCACGGCTATGCTCAAATTTGGGTACAACCAGGCGGAGTCGGATCACACTATGTTCATTCGGAGACGTGTTCAGGGTGTTGTAGTCCTTATTGTCTATGTGGATGACATTGTAATCACAGGTAACGATTTGGAAGAGATCGCAAATCTCAAGTCCCTCTTAGCTGCCAAATTTGAGGTGAAAGACTTGGGAAGACTACGATACTTTCTGGGAATTGACGTGACTACATCTGACCAGGGTATCTTTATATCACAACGGAAATATGTCCTAGATTTGCTGCAGGAGACCGGTATGCTTGGTCGTGTCCCTGCAAACTCTCCAATGGAAGAAAATCATGGAATCAGTGAAGACGGTGACAGTGACCAACAATGAAGCACTGACACTCTAAAATGGCCAGAGTGTCGGTGTCCGACACTTCGACACACGTCCTAAACGTCTGACACGCCGACACGCTCGGACACGCGTGTCGGAAGTGCCGGACACGCATTTGTTCGGGACTCACGTGTCCGGCTAATTTGGACACGCGAGTCCCGTGTTCGGGTTGATTATTTTATCCCCGATCGTCTCTGACTCTCGGCATTCCATATTTATCTTCTTCCGATTAGGGCATCTGTGATTGCTCGGCGCTAGGCTCTTCCTCCCTCAATCTGCTTCAGGTCTGCGGCTTCCTCTTCCTCCCTTCCTCTTCCTCGTCGATCCGCGCCTCTGCGGACACCATCGATCAGTGAATGCGGCTCGGCATCCATCCTATTTCTCGGCATCGATCAGCGACTGCGGCTCGACATCCATCCTATTTCTCGGCATCGATCAGGTCTGCGACTTCCTCTTCCTCCCTTCCTCTTCCTCGTCGATTCGCGCCTCTGCGGCCACCATCGATCAGCGACTGCAGCTCGACATCCATCCTATTTCTCGGCATCCATCAGCGACTGTGGCTCGGCATCCATCTTATTTCTAAGAATCGATCAGCGACTGCGGCTCGGCTCTTCTTCAGGTATATCCTACTTTCTGGATATATTCTCGGCATCGATCAACGACTGTGGCTTCAGGTCTGTGGCAAGCTCTTCTTCAGGTATATTCCCACTTCCTACTCCTCTATTTCTTAGCATTGAAGAATGCATTGAAGAATATAGTGGTGTTATTTCCTTGCTCTTAGTTCTGGCCTAATATTAACAGCCTTCAAAATCAAGTTGTTCTGGCCTTCAAATTATTGATAAATATACTCCGACACTCAAAATCAAGTTGCTCTGGCCTTACTTGCTCTTTGTTAAATATACTTGATCAGTTTCCTTACTTGAAGAATATAGTAGTGTTATTTCTTTGCTCTTTGTTTTGGCCTTCAAATTATTTTTTCATTGGAATCATGCTTATCCTCATCAAAATCCTTAAATATACTTGATTTTGCGTATCTTCACGCATGTTTTCCTTAGATTTTTTTCTATTTATAATATACTTACTGTGAGCACTAGACATTGTGATAATATTGCATTGAAGAATATAGTAGTGTTATTTCCTATTAGATTTCTTATAATGTGGTTAATGTCTTCCTTGATGCATATTATTATTTCAATTGTGCTTATATTTGTTGCTTTTATTTTTTTTGGTAGAATGTCTTCAAGCAAGGATAGTAATAGTGGTTTACAAGAGTCTATATCTGTTGATGATGATCCAAATAAACCATTATGGAGGTTTGTCACTAAACTAGCTACTCATGGTGAGACGGGAGGCAATTTATCTTGAAAGTGTAATTTTTGTGAAAAAGGTTTTACAAGTTCATATACAAGGGTGAGAACACATTTGTTAATGCTTAGTGGAAAAGGTATTGGAAAATGTGTCAAAGTACAAAAGAGTGATCTCCTCGAGATGGAAAATTTAGAAGGAGAGTTGAATGCTAGAATTGCAAGTCTTGCTCATAAAAAAGTTCCTTTGCCCCCTTCTAGCATTTCAAGTACCGAAGGTGGGTCCTCTAGTGGGGTTGATTATTTTACTAAAAAAAAGAAAAGTTGAATGTGGTGGAAAAGGAGCTCTTGAAAACGCATTTAACTGTGGTCAACGAGAGCCGTTAGACTATGAGATTGCGAGAATGTTTTATTCAGCAGGTTTGTCGTTTAATCTAGCAAGGAATCCATACTTTATATCCGCTTTTACTTATGCTGCAAATCATAATATTGCGGGTTATTTACTACCAAAATACAATTTGCTTAGGACAACCTTGTTGCAAAAGGAGAAATTAAATATTGATAGATTGTGTGCACCTATCAGAAATATGTGGAAGGAGAAGGGTGTTAGCCTAGTGAATGATGGATGGAGTGACTCCCAACGGCGATCACTTATTAATTTCATTGCAGTTAGTGATGGAGAAGCAATGTTTTTGAAGGTTGTTGATTGTTCGGGTGAGATAAAGGATATGCATTTTATTTTTAACTTATTCAAAGAGGTTATAAATGAAATTGGACATGGAAAAGTTGTCCAAATTATAACTGATAATGCTGCTAATTGCAAGGCTGCGGGATAACTAATCGAACAAGAATTTGAGTCCATTATTTGGACTCCATGTGTGGTGCATACTCTGAATCTTACATTGAAGAATATATGTGATCCAAAGAATTCAGAGGTCAATCAAGATGTTTATTTGGAATGCAGTTGGATACCAAAAATTGTTTCGGATATTTTGCAGGTAAAGAATTTTAGCATGAATCATTTCATGAGGTTAGCAATTTACAATAAGTATGTTAACTTGAAAATGTTTTTGGTGCTTTGCAGGTAAAGAATTTTATCATGAATCATTCCATGAGATTAGCAATTTACAATGAGTTTGTTAACTTAAAATTGCTATTCATTGCTAATACAAGATTTGCTTTAATGTCGTGATGTTAAAAAGATTTAAACTCATTAAAAATGGTCTCCAAAGCATGGTGATTTGTGAGAAATGGAATATTTATCGAGATAATAATCAAGGAAGAGCAAGGTTTGTGAAGGAAAAAGTACTAAATGATTCATGGTGGGACTCTATTGATTACATCCTATCCTTCACGGCTCCAATTTATGATATGCTGAGGTTTTGTGATACAGATAAGCCTTGCCTTCATTTAGTATGACATGTGGGATTCTATGATTGAAAAAGTGAAGAAAGCTGTTTATGATCATGAGGTTAAAAGGTTAGATGAGCAATCGACCATTTATGATGTTGTTCAAGCAATATTACTTGATCGTTGGTCAAAGAACAACACTTCTCTTCATTGCTTAGCACATGCCTTGAATCCAAAGTAATTTCTAACTTTTCATGTCTTTTTTTATATTTATATTAATGTTTAATTTTTATGTTATTAATACTTATGTTTCTTTTTAAATTAGGTATTATAGTGAACAATGGCTCAATAAGATCCTTCAAGAGTTTCTCCATACAATGATAGTGAGATAATTCAAGAAACTAAGAAATGTTTTAGGAAATACTTTCCGGAGATTGAGGAGCGAACACGGGTGAATTTAGAGTATGCAAATTTTGCATACATAAATTGAGATTTTAGAGATTTTGATTCAATTCAAAGCAGATATTCTATGGATCCCAAGGCTTGGTGGGTTGTCCATGGAGCAAGTGCTCCTATTCTACAAAGCTTAGCCTTAAAGCTTCTTGCACAACCATCTTCATCATCATGTGCGGAGAGAAATTGGAGTACATATTCTTTTGTGCACTCAATGAAAAGAAATAGAATGACACCAAAGCGTGCAGAAGATCTGATTTTCATACACAGCAATTTACGTCTGCTTTCAAGAAAAACTCCACAATATACACAAGGAGAAACAAAGATGTGGGATATAGCCGGAGATGCTTTTGATATATTTGAAGATGTTGGTATGCTGGAAATTGCAAATCTCTCACTAGATGAGCCGGACTTTGAATCAGTTGTCTTTTTAGACGATATATAATATGTAAGTATGAGTATTACATTTTTATATGATAAGTTTGTTCATTTCTTGTATATTTATTAGTATTTTGTAATTTCTATAATTATAAAATATGACTTTAACAAACGTGTTCCAACGTGTCAAGTATTAGTAGTTTAGGAGAATGGACGATTCGCGTGTCGCGTGTCGCTGTCGGTGCAACATAGGTGACCAAGCCGATGTCACTCGATACCAGAGATTAGTTGCGAAACTAATATACTTGTCTCATACTCGTCCGGACATTACTTATGCAGTGGGCATCCTGAGTAGGTACATGCATGCTCCCAGGGCCAGACATCAAGAGGCAACGCACCATGTGTTACGGTATTTGAAGAAAGCCCCAGGTCGAGGTCTTCTGTTCTCCAAGAACAAACACCTGAGGATTGAAGTTTTCACCGATGCTGATTGGGTCGGATGTCGAGACGATCGAAAATCTACAACAGGTTATTGTTCCTTTGTTGGAGGAAACCTGGTAACATGGCGCAGTAAGAAGCAGAATGTAGTGGCCAGATTGAGCGCTGAGGCGGAATACCGTGTTATGTCCCAAGGCATGTGTGAGGGTCTATGGCTGTGTACCATTCTACAGGACTTGGGGTTTCCCGTGACATCCCCCTTCTCCTTGTTTTGTGACAACAAGACAGCCATCAGCATAACCCTCAATCCAGTTCAACATGACAGAACAAAGCACGTGGAGGTGGATCGATATTTCATCAAAGATCACTTGGATAAAAAGACAGTGATCACACCGTTCGTCCACTCTAAAGATCAACTAGCAGATGTCTTCACTAAGAGCTTGCGAAGTGACTCATTCATGGATAACATCAAGAGACTTGGAATGACTGACATCTTCTATCCGACTTGAGAGGGAGACTTGAGAGTTATTATACAAGTCGTATATTCCGCATTTATTTGTTATTATAGTGTGTATGTTGGTTTAGTCCCACACCGTGAGTCTCGTTATTATATATCATTGTAGTCCCTATATATTTCCACGTTGTGGAAGAATAAAGCATGCTTTCTCTCGATTCAACTCAACATTGGTATGAATACTTCACATTCGTAATGAAAATGTTACAAACCGACTATGATAGTTCATCTTGTTCCAGATTTAGAATTACGCCAAAATAATTTTCCCCATGGATTTTAATCGGCTTACTTTGTTAAATAGATGACGTAGTTTTCATATACGCATTATCAGGATCTCTTGTGGTTTTGAACTTCAAAAAAATGGAAACAATAACCTGAGCTAGAGACAGAAATCAACAATTTTTTGAGGATAAGAAGATAAAAACAATGTTAACACAATTGTGTAAACCCTGAAGTAAATATTGGGCAATTCATAAAGTGAGAACCCAGGTTGATACAAGAAAAACAAGATGCATGAAAAAACAAAAACAGTAAAAAATGATGATTAAATATAACACTAAATAAAAATTAATAAAATTATGGAGCAGAAACCGAGAGAAATATCTAGAATTTAGAAGAGATAAGAAGAGAAATGAATAATACTATTGAGTACATGTCCTGAGACTGAGAGAAGTGAGAACTGGGAATACGACAGCTTCGGCAGTGGAGATTAGAGAAAATAGTATGAAATAGGAAGTAGAAACCCAATGACACAAGTCAGATTAGAAGATATAGCACAACTGCAAGGTATTCTTCGTTTGGATGCAATCATACAGCCTTAACTTGGGTGCTATCATGTAACCTTCCTATGTGTTGTTGGAAGTTCATTACTAAATTTTTCTACTCATCCTTGCTAAAATGAGCAGGTAGTCAATTGCTTGACTCAATTTTCCGTAAACAAAGATCACAAAATATATGAACTTCGTGTGTTCCTGAATAGCAAATGATCTTCCCACTTTTTTAATGCATCTATATGAATATATAATCAATATAAAAGCATGTCATTAAATCATTGTATAAAGAAAAGGATTGTTATTAAAGAACAAACTGATACGAAGCGGCCACCACATGCTATTTTAATATATGTAGCCCATGGGCAATTTTATAATTTGTATTTTCCTCCACTCACCTATATATATGAGTGGTAGTTTCTTTAGGGAGACCCTTTTGAAAGTCTAGGGTTTTGGCTCTCTTGGGGAGTGGAGTATCAAGGAGGACCCAGCCTCCGGATGCTTGGCGAGAACTCATTCTCGATTTGTATCATTTATCGTTTAATGTAATGCAATTTCTTCTTCGCTAACAACTGGTCCGACATGCCTCGATTAGGGTTCTACCGTGAGCCCTAATTTTTCGTGAGCCCTAATTTCTCGGGCTCGGCGCTTCCGTTTCCGCGTGGCCGCTTTTCGCCGTTTCGATTAATCCCGATCAAGCCCCGTCGAGCTCCAGTGACTTCTACTCCGCACGACGAGGACGCATCGCCGCGTCATCTCTGCCCGACCCCGCCTCGCTCGTCTGCACGTCGCGCCGCCTCTGCCGCCCGATCAGCAACACCGCTGACTGCTCCTGCCAGTCCAGTGCCTCCGGCTGCTTCCAACGCCGTTTTCCGCCGCGTTCAGCCCCGTTAACCGATGTCGGTGCCTTCTCTCCCCGCTACACCAACTGCTCCAGACTATCCAGCGCAGCCGGCCTCTTTCAACAACGTTTCGGTCGCGTGTTGCGCCGTCAATCAACGCCAGAGCCTTTACCCTGCTACGCCTCCAGCCGGTGCCGACAACAGTTTCTGGCATTTACTTCGGCTCTTCCCTACGATTTCCAGCGGCCTCCCGCATCTCCCCCGCCTTCTGGAGCCCCTCCGTGGCGTCAACAGCCTTCCAGCACTCCTTACCGCTACTCCTAGCCGCGATTCATGCCCAAGACTCGGGCCATGGCCCGACTTGCCGACGAGAACGCCTCCACCACTGCCAACTTGGACTCCCATCGCAAGGATCATATTGAAGCCCAACTGGCGGACCTCACGCTCCTCCTTCGAAGACTTACCGTAACAGTTAATCGCCCTTCGTCCCCTCCACCGCCACCAATGCCAATTGTTCCCAACCACATGGGGTTTTTGCAACCCATAGCAGGTTGTGCCCCGGCCCACCTCTGCCGGATTGAGATTCCGGTGATCGATGGGACCGACCTTCTCGGGTGGATCGTCTGCGCTGAGCAGTTCTTCGACTTTCAGGCCACCCCCGCCGGCCAAAAGGTCCCCCTCGCCACTTTCTATATGGAAGGCTCGACGCTCCATTGGGTGTGTTGGATGCGCCAGCAGGAACCTGACATTTGCTGGCCCGCATTGAAGGAGGAACTCCTCTGCGACTACGATAGCCGCTAGCCGAGTAATGCCTTTGAGCGCCTCAGTTCCGTCCGCCAGTCTGACTCGGTGGCAACTTACATTAACAAATTCATCGCGGTCGTGACGCATGTCCCTGACCTGGCCCCCGACCTCTACTTGGGCTATTTTCTGGCGGGTTTGCACCCCTACCTCCGTGCGCGCTTTTGGGTCCACAACCTGACTACTCTTTCCCGCGCAATGGAGCAGGCTAGGTATCTCGACAAGGAACTCTACCCAGCCCCACCATCCTCCTCGGCACGGCCGCCGCCACCATCGCGGACACTACCACCACCTTTGTCGTCGCGGCCACTACCGCCACCTCTTACGCCCGGGGACACTCTGCCCCCACCTGGTCCCCAGCCACCGACTCCCCCCCCCCCCTGTGCATCCGCCAGCTCCACGTCCACCGACCCCCCGACGACCCCATCATCTGTCTTACCAACAAGAAGAGCTTCGCCGCAAGGGCCTCTGCTTTTGTTGTCAACAACCGTTCTCATCCACCCACGTATGCCCTCTCAGGAACCTATGTGTATTGCTTGGAGCTGAAGATACTGATCCCGACTCTGGGGAACTAGACCCGTTGACGCTTTCTGACGACCCATTTGGCCATCGACGTTGAGGACAAGGTCATTTTCGGGCGGGACATGATGATACAAAGCGGCCGCCACATGATATTTTAATTTATGTAGCCCACAGGTAATTTTGTAATTTGTATTTTCCTCCACTCACCTATATATATGAGTGGTAGTTTCTTTATGGAGGCACTTTTGAAAGTTTAGGATTTTGGCTCTCTTGAGGAGAGGAGTATCAAGGAGGACCCAGCCTCTGGATGCTTGGCGAGAACTCGTTCTCGATTGCAACTTTTATCGTTTAATGTAATGCAATTTCTTCTTCGCTAACACAAACTATAAGAACATTAAGTTATAACCATAAACAAATCATCATTGCATAAACAAAAGTATCATCCATCCACTAGAATCCATAGGTTCATCACTATTGTCACGAAGTATAGTTTTGACCTTGAATTCTTGCAAATATAACAACAAATTACATAACAAAAGCTAATGAATATACAAGCAAGTTTTTTCATTTCCAATACTTTGATCTTTATCACATTCTGCAAATAATTTTGTTACTAATAAAAGAGTGTCCGATTTTTTCACCGTTTTCTGAATTCGATTTTCTAATCTCCAACGGTATTCTTCATTTTGATTCAAAAACTAGCTTGACTTAAATCTTATTTCAAGCACGAGTAGTGTTACGCGATCACATTCACTCAAGTGGACCCCCTCGTCAAAATGTATGGAGCGCACATATGGAAGCCTCCATCGTCATGGACACATTCACTCAAGTGGACCCTCCTCATCATAATTTATGGAGCGCGCATATGGAAGCCGCCAGGATCGACCTTCTTATAATTAATTCCTATGAGTTAGTTAATTGATATTAATTAATTCATACTAATTAATAGCAATCAAATAAGTTAATTATTTTGTATTTCCTTGTAGGGTTGCCTTTTGTATGTCTTTGTTTAAGTGCCTTTTTTATTTCCTTATTTGGTTGTCCTCCCTCATATATATAAGGGGGAGAGGTTTATGTGAGAAGTTATCTTGGAATATATGAAGGTACTTCTTAGGGTTACTCCATAATTTCATCTCTTTTCTTCCTCATTCCTTCTCGCTCACCCCCGCCATCCCTTCCCCTTGCTGGATTCCTCCTGAAATTTATTTGTGATCCTAACAATTGGTCTGACCTGCCACACCGCCCGCAAACTCGCCGTCGGTGCACCAAATATTCGTCAACGGCTATTCCGCTCTTTTCCAGAACGCAGCTACAGCACAAATTTGTCGATCCGCGCCAATTTTTCGCCTGATCCCACCCCAGCACCTGTTCCGCCAAATCATTGACGCGTCGTCCCACAGATTCGCGCGTGAAGTCCCCATTCCGCTCCACTACAGCCTGATCGGCCTGTCTCGTGCATCCTCCGCCGCTCGCGTCCCGATCCTGACTCGCACTTGTCCGATGTTCCGCAACCCTGCTCCGTCGAAGCCCCACCAGACTGCCTACCCCGCCAACTCTCTCCTCTCTGTTGGTTTCCACGACCAGATCCGCTGACCTCCGCCCGGAATCGCTGGATCCCGCCCAGAAACGTCGACCTCCGCCCACTATCACGCCAATCTGCTCGATTCCGCCCAGATTCCGCACATTTCCACCCAGACTCCGCCCGTAGCATCAAGTACAATCGAGAATGGAAATTTTCAGAGAATTGTTTCAGGCTTAATCCAAGGAACCTCCATGGAATTTATTCAAACAATTCTTACTATTGGGAGATATGCTATAGGAAAGATCATTCTATTAGATTTGAAGATGATCTTATAGAAAGTTTTTGAAGAAAAAATCGAGATTGATGGAAGTATTTCTGGAAGAATATATCATCTTTCCTTCAGAAGATCTCATGTCATAAAAGGGACAATTCAAAAATCTATTCAGAGATGATATAGTAAAAGAAATATATGGAGAAAAAGGAGGAATGAACACACAATCAAAAAATATATACAGACAGCCGACTGTTCTCCTTCTTCCTCATCTTCTCAATCTTCATTCTTCTTTGGAAGTGCTGAAACTAACAATCAACTTCAATATTCAGAGAAGACCACCATATCCTAAGCTTATAACCCCTACATATCTTCTATCAAAAAGGGGTTCATCATATTGAAGGATCAAAACACTTGGTGTCTGTTAGAGCTTGGCGGTTAGGAACTCTAGTCGGGCGACTAGGAGGTCGGGCGGTTAGTCCAGGCGGTCTTGTTCTCTGGAAGCAAATCCCAGCAGATGCGGTCTGAGGGCTTACCGCATCTGCGGTTTGGTGGTTTACCGCTACAGTCGGTCTGGCAGCTAGTTATGTGATCTGGAGGATTGTCCAGCGGACTGGTCTGATGGCTTGTCTTTGCAGTTGCGGTCTGAGGGCTTCCCGCAACTGCAGTCTGGTGGCTTACCGCAGCAGCGGTCTGGCGGTTAGTCGCAGAGCGGAAAGGATGGTAACCGTTGCTGCGGACAAGCGTCTTGCTGGTGTTCTGGCGGACTGGCAGTTAGCAAGAGCGATCTGACGGTTAGCTGGCGGTCAGGCGGATAGTATTGGCGGATACTTATTTAGTCTCACATCTCTTATTGTATTCTCTCATCTCCCCTGTTTCATATAAATATGGGGGCATACTTATGTATTATCTATCTTTTTGGAGCAATAAAATTTGTGATTTATTTACTTTTTGCCGTCTTCTCGCTCATTTCTCATATGGTATCAGGGGAAACTGATCCATTGCTCCAATCAGATTGCGGCTTGTTTTTCTAACCGCGCAGTTTGCTTCCCAAGCGGCTTCTTCTGGCTTGATTCCCACCCTTCCCTCCCTGGTTGGTCGCTCTCGTGCGATCTCTTTTTTACGCGTGTTCTATTCGCGCGGCTTCCTTGGCTTTGTCGCCTTTTTTCGCTGCTTCTCTTCTGTTGGGAGTTCTGCATTTAGGTCGTGGCATATACCTTGCCGCTGGTGTGTTGTCACCTTGACCGTGCGGACTTTTTCCCTTCTCTTTCTTTTTCTTCTCGCGCAGGTTCTTTACTCTCTTCGCGCGGCTTCTCTGCTGTTCTGCCCTTTGGTCGCGGCACCTTTCTTGCCGCTGGTGTGTTGTCACCGTGACCGGGAGGCTTCTCCCATTTTCTTGTCGATGTGGCATCTCTATCCGCTGCGGGCTTCGCATTTTGGTCGTGGCTCTTTTTTCTTGCCGCTGGTGTGTTGATACCGTGACCGTGTGGTGTTCTCACGCAGTTTCTTCGCTGCCTTCGCTTCTCGTTGCGACGTTGCCGTTTCCGACTTCTTGTCAAACCGTGCGATTTGATTTTTTTTCTACCGGTTTCTTCCGTTTGGTCGCTTTCTTTCTGTGACCAGTTTGTCGTCTTG
The DNA here is from genome assembly GCA_039513925.1 of Platanthera zijinensis. Taxonomy (NCBI): domain Eukaryota; kingdom Viridiplantae; phylum Streptophyta; class Magnoliopsida; order Asparagales; family Orchidaceae; genus Platanthera; species Platanthera zijinensis. Next base: position 54,942,729 of record CM077082.1, read on the forward strand.
ATCTTGTACGGCTTGTTTCTACCGAGCGGTTAGCTCACCTTCTTTCGGATTTCTTTCCTCGTGGAGATGGTTTCTCTTCTCTCCTCTACAGCTTGTGCTCTTGCCTCCTCTGACAAGTGACTTATTGACTCTGGGGCCACTTGTCACATGACCGGCAACTCTCGCTTGTTCTTCTCTTTGACTGCCCAGAACCGGCTATCTCCTGTTGTTATTGCAGATGAGACTTCTGCTTCTGTTCATGGAAGTGGGACTGTGCATCTCTCCTCGTCTTTGTTGCTCAAGGACACTCTCTATGTCCCAACTTTCTCGTGCAATTTACTCTATGTTCACGCTCTCTGCACTCAGATGAATTGCATGGTTACTTTTACTGGCACCACTTGTTCTTTCTCTGATTCTGTCTCCAAAGCTACGATTGCTACTGGGACTGCAAGTGGTGGCCTCTTTTATCTTGACCAAGACGTTGCGCTTTTTGCTTCTTCATCTGTTAAGCTATGTCATCGTCGTCTTGGTCATCCTCCTTCTCGTCTTATTCATCAACTTTTTCCAGCCCTCCCTTCAGAGGATCTTCCTTCGAATTGTGAGGTTTGTCAGCTTGGTAAACATCATCGATCTTCTTTCCCAACTCAGAAGGGGCGTAGTTCTTCGCGTCCTTTTCAACTTGTTCACTCTGACATCTGGGGTCTTTCTCCAACTGTCACTGTTGGTAGAGGCAGTTTGTACTTTGTTACGTTCATTGATGATTTCTCCAGAAGTACTTGGATATATCTCTTGAAGGACCGTTCTGAGCTGTACTCTGTATTTGTTACCTTCTATAATGAGATTTTCACACAATTTCATGTGCCTATTCAGGTTATTCGTACTGATAATGCCAAGGAATATGTCAGCCGTCAATTTTCTGACTTCTGTGTGAGCAAGGGTTTGGTTCATCAAACAAGTTGTTCATATACATCTCAACAGACCGGCGTTGCTGAACGCAAGAATCGTCATCTTCTGGATGTTGCTCGCAGTCTTTCCTTGCAAAAGAATGTCTCTCGGTCTTATTGGGGTCATGTGGTTCTTCTCTCTTGCTATCTCATTAACCGTATTCCCTCGTCTGTTCTTCAGGGAAAGACTCCATTTTCTATTTTATATCCAGAGGCCAAACCATTTCCTTTGCCACTTAAAACTTTTGGATGTACGGCATTTGTACACATCCCTTCTCCTGGACGTGACAAACTTTCTCCCTGTTCGGTTAAATGCATATTCATTGGCTATTGTCCTACTCAAAAGGGGTATCGATGTATTGATCCACTTCTGGGCAAACAGTACGTTTCAGCAGATGTTACCTTCTTTGAAGATACTCCGTATTTCTCTCTTACTGCCTCTCTCTTACCCTCTGTCACTTCTTCTTCTCTGCCTATTATCTCGGCACCTCTGTCAGAGCCAGTTCTTTCCTCATCTGCTCCTGTTGCCCCGTATCTTTCTTTGGAGCCTGATGTGTTGCCTTTGGAGCCTTCTGTGCCTGTTCCAGGCCCTTCTGTTTCTTCTTATAGTGCATTGCCTCCTCCGGTCAACAGTGACCTTGATCTTCCCATTGCCCTGGGGAAAGGCGTTCGACAATGTACTTTGCATCATATTGATGTTTGATGCAACCTGCGTCGCCTCATTTTTATTATTTTTATCGCGCATGTCGTTTATTATTGTAGCGCACACTTTCGCGCATTTTTGGGTTGTTTTTTTGTGTTGAGTTGTATCGTGCACGCTATTAGCGCATTTTGATGTAATTTTGTATCGCGCACGCTTTCGCGCAAGTGTTGGTTTGGCGTGTTGGTGTGACCGGCCAACGCGACCCAAAATGCATAGGTCCGGTATTTAGGGGAGAGGTTAGCGTAGGGCAAGCTTTAATTTAATTAACTATTTTAATTTAAACATTTTTAAGTTATGAAATTACCCCCCTTGAGTGAGCCCATTCATCCTATTTCCTTTGGCCTATTTCCCCTATAAAAGAAAAAAACATTCCTATTTAATTAAGTGTGGCTGCCAATAGCCAGTTTTTGCCCTAAAACCCCATCCTATATAAGCAAACCCTTCCCCCCTGTAATAGCTGGCTGGAATAGAACGAACAGAGATATTTTTTCTCTGTTGTCGTTCATCTCCAGCGCCGCACTTGCCCTCCCCGCCAAAACCGTCGGAAGCCGCTCTCTCCAGCCACTGTCTTCCTCGCCGGAACTCCCAACACCTCCTCCACTGTAGTCGAGCCACCCCTGAAGCCATTGCCTCCTCCATCGAGCGAGTCTTCTTCCCGACGGAAAGCTCTCGGGATCACCTCTCTGCCCCTCTCGCCGTCGTTCCTTTACGAAGCCGCCTCCAGAAGCCCCTTCTTCCGCAGTCAAGGACGCCTGAACCCCTCCTAGGGCCCGACGACTCCATCTGTGCTCTCCTCCAGCGGATGTCAGGGATTCTCCAGCGTTTTCCCCTCTTCCCAGCGACCTCAGTCACTGCTCCAGCAACCACGGCTACCACCATCGTCCTTGCCAGCTTCTGACAGCACTTCTTCGGCCACTTACGACTTCTTCGACAGTCGTCCGCTTTATTCTAGCCCGGTGACCTCCCCTCTATTTCTCAACAACCCATTCTTGGGGATTTAGTGCACAGCCACTGCCACGCCTCCCCTTTGACAGGCCGATCCAGATCCTCACCATCCAGAGAACCCTGAAGCAGTCGCCACTCCTTCGGTCCCTATCGGTATACCTTGCTTTGCCTAGCCCCCCCCCCCCTCCTGCAGTTATATTTTGTGCCTAAATGTTTAAAATAGCAGTTAATTATTATGAGCTTGCCCCTACTAATCATGTCCCTTAATTTCCGTTAATTTTTATATTCGTGTTGCCACCCTCTTGCATACTATGCCTGTGAAAATTGTAATTTGTGACGTTATCATGCTCGTGTGGTAGCTTTGCGTACGTGTGCGACGCCTCGACCGTTTATTTCGTTAGAAATATCCTGCGAATGTTTCCCGCGCCACTTTAATTTTAAATAGGTCGTTTCATTATTTTTAAAACTACAGTCCCTACGATTTAAATCACATCAGTTTGGTGTGGCTGCTGTGATATCTCACTCCTATCGTGGGATAGCCGAGCGCCGGTCGTTTTCAAATTCTAGGTTTAGATTCTTATTTTCGTCAAAAAAAAAATGATGAGTAATTTAGATGCGCGCATTAAGGCTTTGATGAGAGATGTTGAGTGCGTCACTGCTGACGCCCGACAAAATCTGTGTGGGTTGTGCACCTCTGTTCACAACCTGGAGGTGACAACGCGCACATATTATGCTGCTCCTGCATACCTTCCCACTTCTCACATTGTGGAACCTGAGGCTAGGTGTTTCGTTAGTCCTTCACATCTCCTCGGTTTCACGACGAGCACTTTAGCTCCACCCACTCCCGCTGTGGCGCTCACTTCAGTCGAGGAGTTTCTTCCGGAGCCCCTGCTCCAGGAAGATGGGTTCTTTCCCTCTCATTCCTTCCTCCCGATTGACATGGTGTGTCCACTTTCTCCCACTGACTCACATCCTTCAGCCGCCGAGTTGTTTCCCGAGTCCCCAATCCAGGGAGGACTTACTAGTGATGTGTCACTCACCTCGGATGACACTGCATCGCTTTCTCTTCTCCCAGCGGAGTTGGTTAGTGATGAGACCCTCATCTTGGGTGACACAGACTCAAGCGTCTTAGGTCCTAACTTTCTTAGCCCACTACCGCCACAAACCCTTGAGTCCACAGACATTGTGTTCGGTGGTCCCTCAACTGAGGCCCCCGAGGCACCACCTTTCATCGACTTCGTATTCGACGAGCACGCCTTTAGTCCACATCACTTCTCTTTAGTTGTAGATAAGCATGTTATACCCCCACCTCACTATCGTTCGAGGTTTGAAACTTCTAGGTCTACGCATATTGAGGGAGCACAGGCGATACTTAGATATTTTACTCCTCATCGGGATACCCGCTTCAAAAGATTTTTATGGAAAGTTTTACACGCCAAATTTGGGATGTGTTTAAAATTTTGTGACTCGAGCGGAAGTTCATCGGGTGAAATCATGACTATAGATGATCCTGGTCTAGCTGACGTTCGTAGGTGTCTATCGGGCGAGCGTATGAAACGTTATGAAATAATAATTCCACAGGTTGATCATGCTTGTTTTCTACTTTACTTTCTATCTTGCTTGTGTTTCCTGCTTTCCTCTTACCTCATATTTGCCACACACCGCCATTATCATCCTCTGCAAGCTCTAATAATTACTGTTTATTTAAATATTTGGCATGAAATTTTGACTAATGGATTGCGAGCTTTGGGATGAGAGGTTACTTGCAGTTTTTGGGTCGCAGCCATGACATCAGCAGGACAGTATGCAGTATCTCTCCGATCAACGCTTGGATTTTCTACTTGAAGGTTACATCGAGTCTCGTCGGGGTCGAGCTCTTTCAACCCCGGGAGAATTGATGCAACCTGCGTCGCCTCATTTTTATTATTTTTATCGCGCATGTCGTTTATTATTGTAGCGCACGCTTTCGCGAATTTTTGGGTTGTTTTGTTGTGTTGAGTTGTATCGCGCACGCTATTAGCGCATTTTGATGTAATTTTGTATCGCGCAAGTGTTGGTTTGGCGCGTTGTTGTGACCGGCCAACGCGACCCTAAATGCATAGGTCCGGTATTTAGGGGAGAGGTTAGCGTAGGGCAAGCTTTAATTTAATTAACTATTTTAATTTAAACATTTTTAAGTTATGAAATTACCCCCCTCGAGTGAGCCCATTCATCCTATTTCCTTTGGCCTATTTCCCCTATAAAAGAAAAAAACATTCCTATTTAATTAAGTGTGGCTGCCAATAGCCAGTTTTTGCCCTAAAACCCCATCCTATATAAGCAAACCCTTCCCCCCTGTAATAGCTGGCTGGAATAGAACGAACAGAGATATTTTTTCTCTGTTGTCGTTCACCTCCAGCGCCGCACTTGCCCTCCCCGCCAAAACCGTCGGAAGCCGCTCTCTCCAGCCACTGTCTTCCTCGCCGGAACTCCCAACACCTCCTCCACTGCAGTCGAGCCACCCCTGAAGCCATTGCCTCCTCCAGCGAGCGAGTCTTCTTCCCCGACGGAAAGCTCTCGGGATCACCTCTCTGCCCCTCTCGCCGTCGTTCCTTTACGAAGCCGCCTCCAGAAGCCCCTTCTTCCGCAATCAAGGACGCCTGAACCCCTCCTAGGGCCCGACGACTCCATCTGTGCTCTCCTCCAGCGGATGTCAGGGATTCTCCAGCGTTTTCCCCTCTTCCCAGCGACCTCAATCACTGCTCCAGCAACCACGGCTACCACCATCGTCCCTGCCAGCTTCTGACGGCACTTCTTCGGCCACTTACGACTTCTTCGACAGTCGTCCGCTTTATTCTAGCCCGGTGACCTCCCCTCTATTTCTCAACAACCCATTCTTGGGGATTTAGTGCACAGCCGCTGCCACGCCTCCCCTTTGACAGGCCGATCCAGATCCTCACCTTCCAGAGAGCCCTGAAGCAGTCGCCACTCCTTCGGTCCCTGTCGGTATACCTTGCTTTGCCTAGCCCCCCCCCCTCCTGCAGTTATATTCTGTGCCTAAATGTTTAAAATAGCAGTTAATTATTATGAGCTTTCCCCTACTAATCATGTCCCTTAATTTCCGTTAATTTTTATATTCGTGTTGCCACCCTCTTGCATACTATGTCTGTGAAAATTGTAATTTGTGACGTTATCATGCTCGTGTGGTAGCTTTGCGTACGTGTGCGACGCCTCGACCGTTTATTTCGTTAGAAATATCCCGCGAATGTTTCCCGCGCCACTTTAATTTTAAATAGGTCGTTTCATTATTTTTAAAACTACAGTCCCTACGATTTAAATCACATCAATGTTGTTGTCTCCTATGCTCAGCTTTCACCGAATGGCAAGCGTTTTGCTCTTGCTATCTCTTGCTAGTTCTCAGTGGAAAGCTGCTATGGATGAAGAAATGAACACGTTAACTGAACGAGGGACTTGGACTCTTGTACCCCCACCTTTGGGCATTGATGTGGTTGGTTGTCGGTGGGTCTTTGTGGTGAAATATCTTCCCAATGGCTCGGTTGATCGCTATAAGGCACGGCTTGTTGCCAAAGGATTTACTCAGACATATGGGGTAGACTTCTTTGATATCTTTTCTCTGGTTGCCCGCATCAGCATTATACGTGTTCTATTCTCTGTAGCTGTTAATCGCGACTGGGAGATGTCTCAATTAGATGTGAAGAATGCTTTTCTCTATGAGAATTTGCAAGAGGTAGTTTACATGGAGCAACCTCCAGGATATGTTGCTCAGAGAGAGTCTCAGGTGTGCAAGCTTCGAAAGGCAATTTATGGTTTAAAACAGAGTTCACGAGTTTGGTTTAACAAGTTTAGTGGAATTGTTTCTCTTATTGGGTTCAATTGAAGCTCTGTTGATCATTCTCTGTTTATACGCAAGACTACTAAAGGCCTTGTGGTTCTTGCTGTCTATGTTGATGACATTCCCTCGTCTGTTCTTCAGAGAAAGACTCCATTTTCTATTTTATATCCAGAGGCCAAACCATTTCCTTTGCCACTCAAAACTTTTGGATGTACGGCATTTATACACGTCCCTTCTCCTGGACGTGACAAACTTTGTCCCTGTTCGGTTAAATGCATATTCCTTGGCTATTGTCCTACTCAAAAGGGGTATCGATGTATTGATCCACTTCTGGGCAAACAGTACGTTTCAGCAGATGTTACCTTCTTTGAAGATACTCCGTATTTCTCTCTTACTGTCTCTCTCTTACCCTCTGTCACTTCTTCTCTGCCTATTATCTCGACACCTCTGTCAGAGCCAGTTTTTTCCTCATCTGCTCCTGTTGCCCCATCTCTTTCTTTGGAGCCTGATGTGTTGCCTTTGGAGCCTTCTGTGCCTGTTTCAGGCCCTTCTGTTTCTTCTGATAGTGCATTGCCTCCTCCGGTCAACAGTGACCTTGATCTTCCCATTACCCTGGGGAAAGGCGTTCGACAATGTACTTTGCATCATATTGATGTTGTTGTCTCCTATGCTCAGCTTTCACCGAATGGCAAGCGTTTTGCTCTTGCTATCTCTTGCTAGTCCTCAGTGGAAAGCTGCTATGGATGAAGAAATGAACACGTTAACTAAACGAGGGACTTGGACTCTTGTACCCCCACCTTTGGGCATTGATGTGGTTGGTTGTCGGTGGGTCTTTGTGGTGAAATATCTTCCCGATGGCTCGGTTGATCGCTATAAGGCACGGCTTGTTGCCAAAGGATTTACTCAGACATATGGGGTAGACTTCTTTGATATCTTTTCTCCGGTTGCCCGCATCAACATTATACGTGTTCTATTCTCTGTAGTTGTTAATCGCGACTGGGAGATGTCTCAATTAGATGTGAAGAATATTTTTCTCTATGAGAATTTGCAAGAGGTAGTTTACATGGAGCAACCTCCAGGATATGTTGCTCAGAGAGAGTCTCAGGTGTGCAAGCTTCGGAAGGCAATTTATGGCTTAAAACAGAGTTCACGAGCTTGGTTTGACAAGTTTAGTGGAATTGTTTCTCTTATTGGGTTCAATTGAAGCTCTGCTGATCATTCTCTGTTTATACGCAAGACTACTAAAGGCCTTATGGTTCTTGCTGTCTATGTTGATAACATTCTTCTGACTGGTGATGATAAAGAAGGAATTGATCTAGTCAAACGACATCTTCGGTAATATTTTGTTACTAAGGATATGGGAACTCCGAAGTACTTTCTGGGAATTGAGATTTCACGAAAGAGAAACTCGGTGGTTCTTTCACAGCGAAAGTATTCGCTAGATCTCTTAAAGGAAACCGGTCTTCTTGGCACGAAACATGCTCATTGTCTGATGGCGGTTGGAGATGATAAGGGGTGGACTGGAGATTCTCCTCTTCTTCCAGATTTCACTTTATACAGACGTCTTGTAGGCAAACTCATATATCTGACTGTTACTAGACCAGATATCTGTTATGCGCATTCTTGTCACGGCGTCAAGGCGAACCAAGGCGAGCGTCGGGCGCCTTGACGCTTAGGCGACAAGGCGGACGCCTAGGCGACCACAAGGCGAGCAAGTCGCAAGGCCCCAATTTCCTTCTATTTAAATTTTTTTTATAAAAAATACTATAGACTGCGGTTATTATAATAACCGCAGTCTATAGTCTTCAGTCTAAAGACTGCGGTTATTATAATAACCGCAGTCTATAGTCTGCAGTATATATATAGACTGCGTTTATTATAATAACTGCAGTCTATATACTGCCAGCCACACTTTAGACTGCGGTTATTATAATAACCGCAGTCTAAAGCTCTTTTTTTTTAATTATGACAGAAGTTACACCAAATTACAAAATACACAGTTACATTACAAACACAGCCACACAGTTTTTTTTTCTTCATAGCAGTAAGAAGTAGCTTTTGATATATCATAATATCATATATGGGCAGTTATCAGTAATTCAATAAACTACCAAATACAAACACAAGTTACACAACCACCAAGTAGCAAACTAGAAACTACCAAATACAAACACAGCCGGCCAAGTAGCAAACTACCAAATACAAACACAGTCACAGATTTTTTTTTCATAGCTAAGTACACAGCCACCAAGTACCAAACTACCAAATACAATTATATAAACACAGGCACAACCACCAAGTACCAAACTACCAAATACAAACAGTAAACACACAGATAAAGCAATAACGTTTAATATAGAATAACCCATTATTTTTTCTAATCCAGAATAACTCATTCTGGAAGTAGTATGAAAGGTCTTTCGTGCTTTTGCTCTCTCTGTATTAACCTTACTTTTCTCCTACACAAATAAATATGTGTTAATACTTAATTTGCTTATAAGTTATAAAGATAAAGAATGATATAAAATATTGAATTTAATAAGAACACATAACCATATATTCTGGAGTAGTGCGATGGTCGACAAAAACTCTCCAGTCTTCGGCAGTAATAAAACTATACTTGACAAGAACATTATATCGATGCTCCAAATCAATATCTTTTACATAATTGATGAAAAATTTAGATTTCCAAGTCCTCCAACTTTCACTCATGCTTTTCATTAATGCCTTGTAATGACCATCAATATTATCAAAATAAATCTGAAATTAATAGACAATATCAATTAAAAAATAACTAAAACACCAAAGTTATGTAATCACTGATAACAAGGTTATGTACATTTAATTCTGCCCATATTTGATCTTTAATCTGTCTATCAACATCCTTCCATACAACATATATAATTGGCACATAAGACTTCACAATAAATCTCATACAACTCATCAGTTTATTTGTTTCAGGCCCGGGAATAATGCGGTCATCATCACGGAAAGAAATAATAAGCTTCCCCTCTAGCCTAAGTTTATTCAATTCATTCATTTTTGTGAAGTCTCTTGTTGACCTCGATGAAGATCCCTTATCCGACATTTTCCTGTAAAACCCTAAAAAAACCTAAACCATACAAAAAACCTAAACAAAATTCATACATTGTGTTGTTTATAAATATGATATTGAGCTACTAGTTAGTAGTTACTACTTACTACCAGTCTACCACACAATCACACGATTCACACATATAAATAATTAAATATATATGTTACTATGTTACTCAGGAGGTTTAGACATGTATTATAGGGGTTAAACTGAAATATTTTGGCACATTGTGTTGTATCATGTATGATAATAAAGTAATAAAGTACTAATACTATACTACTACATTACTTGAACAAAAAAGAGAAAGGTATTAAGAAATAGTATACATAAGTGAGAAGATTAGATTTGTCGAAGAAGAATCGTCAAATCGAAGCAAAGGAGAGCAGAAACTTGAACAAAATCGCCTTTAGGGATTATCGCAAAGAGTAGCGACCGTATCGCCTTTAGGGTTTCTCGCAAAGAGTAGGAAGAGCAGCGACTGTAAAAAGAAGAACCAAAAACTCGGGGTAAAACTAGATTTTTACGGTTCACGGTTAAAAATAGATAGTATAGACTGCGGTTTTTACATAAATCGCAGTCTATTCCAAGGTTCAGAGGTAGAATAGACTGCGGTTTATGCAAAAACCGCAGTCTATTCTAAGGTTCAGGGTAGAATAGACTGAAACTTAGAATAGACTGCGGTTTTTGCATAAACCGCAGTCTATTCTACCTCTGAACCTTGGAATAGACTGCGATTTATGTAAAAACCGCAGTCTATTCTAGATTAGACTGCGGTTTATATATAAACCGCAGTCTATTCTACAATGAACCCTAGAATAGACTGCGGTTTATATATAAACCGCGGTCTATTCTACCATAAACCCTAGCTCGGGTTTATTTTTGAATAGACTGCGGTTTATATATAAACCGCAGTCTATTCTCATTTTTTAATAAAAAAAAGGCGCCAAACGCCTTGTTTACAATTGGGCGCCCTGACGCCTAGGCGTCGCCTAGGCGACACCATGACAAGAATGGTTATGCGGTTGGGAAGGTCAGTCAGTTTATGCAGAATCCTAAGAGTGTCATCTTCGGTCTGCCATGAAGATTCTGGAGTATGTGAAAGGGTCTCCAGGAAAGGGCTTGTTGTTTCAGAAGAATAGTCATCTGAGGAGTTAAGCATACTCTGATGCCAGCTAAGCTGATAACAAGGAAGATAGAAAGTCTACATCGGGGTTTTACACCTTTGTAGGAGAAAACCTTGTTAACTGGAAAAGCAAGAAGCAGGCAGTGGTTTCAAGGTCTAGCGCTGAAGCTGAATATAGGAGCATGACCTCAACAACATGTGAGTTGAAATGGTTACGGGCGCTTATGCTTGACTTGGGAGAAGTCTACGATCATCCTCTTCCTATGTTCTGTGATAATAAAGCCATCATTTACATATCAAGAATCCTGTCATTCATGAGAGGATAAAGCACATTGAGGTGGATTGTCATTTTATTAAGGAAGAGGTGTTGAAGAATCAGATTTGTACTCTCTTCGTCACTTCTGACAAAGAACTAGCAGACTTTTTCACAAAACCAGTTTCGGCCACAGATGTTTGTAGCAAGCTGGGCATGATTGACATATACGCTCCAGCTTGAGGGGGAGTGTTAGAGCTTGGCGGTTAGGAACTCTAGTCGGGCGGATAGCAGGTCGGGCGGTCTGGCGGTTAGTCCAGGCGGTCTTGTTCTCTGGAAGCAAATCCCAGCAGATACGGTCTGAAGGCTTCCCGCATCTGCGGTTTGGTGGTTTACCGCTACAGTCGGTCTGGCAGCTAGTTATGCGATCTGAAGGATTGTCCAACGGACTGGTCTGGTGTCTTGTCTTTACAGTTGCGGTCTGAGGGCTTCCCGCAACTGCAGTCTGGTGGCTTACCGCAGCAGCAGTCTGGCGATTAGTCGCAGAGCGGAAAGGAAGGTAACCGCTGCGGACAGACGTCTTGCTGGCGGTCTGGTGGACTGGCGGTCTGGTGGACTGGCGGTTAGCAAGAGCGATCTGGCGGTTAGTTGGCGGTCAGGCGGATAGTATTGGCGGATACTTATTTAGTCCTCACATCTCTTATTGTATTCTCTCATCTCCCCCGTTTCACATAAATATGGGGGCATACCTATGCATTATCTATTTTTTGGAGCAATAAAATTTGCGGTTTATTTACTTTTTGTCGTCTTCTCGCTCATTTCTCACAGTGCCTAATAGTGTATTCATGCCAAGGTGGTAAAAGAGTGGATGTACCCAGATTTTGGGAAACCACTATAGCTTTAGTGTCTTCTGTGTTTTCTGCTTTTCTTTCTTACTTTGTTTTTTTGTTGAGTTGTGTTATGCTGTGAATAATCTCTGATCTGAATTCTGTGTGTGCTGCAAATCCTTAGCTAACTAAAATTATTTAAAGAAGAATTCTTAAATCTCTATTCATCCCTTTCGAGAATTCTCAGAGGTTTCACACAACTGTTCACACTTTCAGTATTCTTTCTGAAAAGAAAGTCAGATACCCCTAGACATCTCTATGTCATTTGTCAAGCAAATCCAGAAAGAAATGAGTTGTTATGTGATCAAAATTAAAAGTTACCATGATAAAGAATTTCAATCTGGATTATGACAGATTTCTGTAAAGAACTAGGCATTCTTCAAGAATTCTCCTCACCCAAAACTCCACAACAAAACAGAGTTGTTGAGAGAAAGAACATAACACTTATAGAACCTAGCAGGACCATACTGAGTGACTCTTCACTACCAAAGTATTTTTGGACTGAAGCAGTCAACACAACCTAATCATATGCAAAATAGAGCAGAAAATCAACATTGTCCTACTTTAAAATTTTTGTGAGCAAATGATTTGTATTGAACAATGATAAATCATATCTTACTAAATTTGTTGAAAAATGCTTTGAAGGAATTTTTGTGGGGTACAACAGCCACAATAAAGTACATAGAATTTATAATTAGAAAACTAAGTGTGTAGAGGGATCTATAAATATTATATTTGATGAGACAAACTTGATACAGGAGAGCTGGCCTAGTTCCTCTGATGTTACAGGGTTAAACACAAAGCTCAAAATCTCACCATTGGTGAGAATGCAACAGCTACAGAACTAATTTTCCCAGATGTAATTACTGAAGGTGATGCTGAAGGTCAAGAAGAAGTCACTGCACTAGCTGCAGTATATCAAAGAGAACCAGGCCAGACTACAACTATTCAACCTGCTGAAGTTAGGGAAGGAGGAGAGGACTCATCCAGAGACTATTCTTCACTACTCTCTCTCTCAATCTCTCTATTTCTCTTTTGTACTAATTGAGCAAAGAGTTTTTAGAATCTCTCTTCAAAGGATTCAGGTTGTGGTTCTGAGAGGCTCCTTGTCAAAAGATTTAGTGGTACTGGTTCAAGATCTCATTACCAAAAGATCTAGTTGATGGTTTTAATAGTCTCCTTATCTAAAGACTCAGGCACTGGGATAGTGTATTTCTACCAAGATAGTAGAAGAGTGGATGTACCCAGATTTTGGAGAACCACTATAGCTTTGGTGTCTTCTGTGTTTTCTGCTTTTCTTTCTTATTTTGTTTCTATGCAGAGTTGTGTTGTGAATAATCTCTGGTCTGAATTTTGTGTGTACTGCAAATCCTTAGCTAACTAAAATTATTTAAAGAAGAATTTTTAAATCTCTATTCACCCACCTCTAGAGAATTCTAAAAGGTTTCACACAACCATTCACTTTCAGTGTTCTTTCTAAAAAGAAAGTCAGATACCCTAGACATTTTTATGTCATTTGTCAAGCAAATACAGAATGAAATGAGTTGTTCTGTGATCAAAATTAGAAGTAACCATGATACAGAATTTCAATCTGGGCTATGACAGATTTCTGCAAAGAACTAGGTATTCCTCAAGAGTTCTTGGAGTTGTAGGGTCCTTTGTGACCTGAGGTAAGGTCATATGTGGCCTGAAGTAGGAGACCAGTTAGTGGCTCTAAGGTAGGAGACATTCTCTAAATTATAAAATCTGCGGATCTGTGTTATTGGAGGAGTTTGTCAAGGATGACACTCTACTAGATAGACGAATGGGGAAAGTGGACGTACCCAAATCGAGGAACCATTATAAACTGATGTGGGCTTGTGTTGTGTGTGATAGATTATGTGCCTTAGTTTTAAATTTCGCAAATAGTTCTTAAAAAGGATAAACACCTATTGACCCCCCCCCCCCTCATTAGGTGTGTAGTGAAATCCCTCGACTTACAATCTCCTTGCGCCTTCGAAGATCCTTCGGAGATCTTTGAATGACTCGAAGTGCCCCTTGTGGATTTCACAAAATGCGCCCCCACGCGCGCTACTCCAAGCGCGCCTCGGCGCACTACGATCCAAGCGCGCCTCCGCGCACTCCGATCCAAGCGCGTCTCCATGCGCTCTGATCCAAGCATGCCTCTGCGCACTCCGATCCAAGCGCACCTCTGCGCGCTCCGCTCCAAGCATGACTCCGCACAGCCTGCTCTCAAGACCAGGTTGTTTCCCATCAGTGCTTTTGTTTAACGTCCTTAAACTAGACACAAATACATATATTAAGCAATTCAATTGTCTGAAATAGGGAAAACTAAATAGTCTAAAAGCAATAGCATTACAACAAAGAGTCCCGCAAAACCACCTATCAATCTGTTGTATGCTAATTTGTAATGGTTCCCTCCGGCCACCTGAGAAGGTTTGAAGGTGAAAACTTTATATCCCAGGAAGGTGTAACCCATCACGCCTCTATCCTCCTCATGTCAGAGGGCAGCAAAACATGACGCGTGTATCAATATTTCCTTTCTCTTTCTCTCCACGGTTGGAGATCACCAACGTTTGTTAGGTTCCTATTTAGGTTCAACAATAGCAGATTTCTTCTCAAAGTTGGGTATCATTTCTTTTGCATATGTACGTAAAAGATTAGCCCATCTGACTGACTTCTCAGCAAGTTTTTTTATCAAAACAATAAAATTAGTTTTTCTCGAGTCCTTGGTGGAGATGGTCTCCACCGCCTCAACTGTACCTTCACTTCTTCTTTAACATCAACTCCTTCATCTTTATCAACCACCTCATCACTGGGCGCAATGTTATGACCACCCAGATTTATGTCTATCTCATCCGCTGGCCATATCAAGTCTTTCTTCTCCTTCTTATTCAATGATTTAACACTATCACAATCTACCTCCTTACTTCCTTGCCATTTGGGCTACACATTTTAGCATTATACTTTCTATTCGTATTCTCTAGTGTAGAGGAGAAAAAAGGAACCTTGTATATATGTTCACTTGTCTCAAATACAAAGAACGAGTACATATTTATAGAAGAGAGAAAGAGAGAGGAAGGTCCTATACATGATGTGGGACTAAAGAAGAGAGAGAAATAACAATAAAAATACATAATGGGCCTATGTTAAATGGGTTTTTCTAACACTCCCCCGCAAGCTGGAGCGTATAGGTCATATGCACCCAGCTTGGACAAACACTGGTAAAATAAGGTACTTGATAAAGCCTTCGTGAGACTATCAGCAACTTGATCAGTGCCCGGAACATGCTTTAATTCAAGTTTCTTCATTTGAACTTTCTCCCGAATAAAATGACAGTCTACCTCGATATGTTTCGTGCACTCGTGAAACACCGGATTCTTTGTTGTGTATGGCCGCTTGACTATCACAAAATAGAACAGCAGATGAAGGAAGTTTTACTCCCAGGTAAGCAAGAAGGCTTTCAAGCCATGCGAGTTCTGAAACAACCGATGTCATCGATCGGTATTCAGCTTCCGCGGAGGATCGAGCAACCACGGCTTGTTTCTTACTTTTCCATGTAATGAGATGACAGCCAAAATATGTACAGAACCCACTGGTTGACCGCCGATCGTCCAGGGAACCAGCATAATCGGCATCCGAATAAGCAACCAATGTTGGAATAGAGTTGGAGGTTTTGTAAACAAGTTCTTGACCCGGAGCTGCCTTAAGGTATCAGAGAATCCGTTCAATCGCCTGAAGATGAGAAACCCGGGGAGCATGCATGAACCGACTGACAACCCCAACAGCGAACGATATATCAGGCCTCGTGACCGTTAGGTAGATCAACTTTCTCACAAGGCGTCGATAGTATTCCGGGTTCTGGAGAGGCAGATCATCATCAGAGGCATGAGCACATAGCTTGTGATTTGCCTCCATCGGGGTATTGGCTGGCTTGCAACCAGACTGGCCAGCGTCTTTGAGGAGATCAAGACAATACTTCTGTTGGGAGAGGACAAGCCCATCCGGCCGTCGTGCGACCTCAAGACCGAGGAAGTAGTGAAGATGCCCCAGGTCTTTGGTCTGAAACACGGTGCTCAGATGTTGTTTGACCGCTTGAATCCCCTTTGAGTCATCCCCAGTAAGCAGGATGTCATCAACATAAACCAACAGAAGGACCGTTCCTGTTTCCCAGTGTCGAGTGAATAGGGAGAAGTCTGCGGAACTCCGAGTGAAACTCATGTCCCGAACCACCTTGCTGAACTTGTCAAACCACGCCCGAGGGGATTGTTTGAGACCATAGATGGATTTCTTCAGAAGACACACATGAGACTCCCCCGTGGTCTCAAACCCGGGCGGTTGACGCATGTAGACGGTTTCCTGAAGATCGCCATTCAAAAATGCATTCTTGATATCCAGTTGATGAAGGGACCAGTGGCATTGCACAGACACGGAGAGAAGGACACGAACGGTGTTGAGCTTGGCAACCGGAGAGAAGGTTTCCTCATAATCAAGGCTCTGCTGCTGAGTGAAGCCACGGGACACCAGGCGGGCCTTCAGTCGGGCAATAGTGCCATCAGGAGCATGTTTGATGACAAAAACTCATTTACACATAACAGGGTGCTGACCGGGAGGTCTGGTTGGCCCAAAGGGCCGTCTGGTTGGCCCAAAGGGCCGTCATTTCTTCGTCCATGGCAGCCCGCCATCCTGGATGTTGAAGCGCCTCCTGCACAGAGTTAGGGACAGAAACAGAGGATATTGATGTGGCAAAGTGAAGAAGTGGCGGTGAAAGGCGATGTAGAGAGACATAATTCGTCATAGGATGAGCGATGGAGGTTGGAGCCGGAGCAGCAGGTCGTGGAGCATCAGAGGTCGAAGCCGACTGCAGTGGGGCAATGGGATGAGGAGAGCGACGAGAATAGACCCGGATGACAGGTGGCTGTGGACGGACCGGAAGCTGGGCAGGAAGAGGAGACGGTGGGGAACGGGGAACGGGGAACAGAGATGACAGGACGCAGGACAGGCTCCGGAAGAGGAGCGAGATCCAGAGCAGAAAAGAAGGGAAGATCTTCCCGGAAAGTGACATCCGCAGAAACAGTCACCTTGCGGGTAGTAGGCGAATAGCACACATAGCCCTTTTGAGTGCGCGAGTAGCCCACAAAAACATATTTGGCTGCACGGGGATCCAACTTGTCTGTAGAGGGGCCGAGGTGGTGAGCATAGCATGTACACCCAAAAATGCGGGGAGTAATAGGAAAAGCCGAAGTGGAGGGAAATAGGAGGCCGAATGGAGTAGCATTCTGGAGGACGGAGGATGGTAGACGGTTGATAAGAAAACAGGCCGTGGAGAGCGCAAAGTTCGAGTATGGTTTGGGAACCCGCATTGAAGCATAAGAGAGCGAGCCACATCAAGAAGGTGACGATTCTTGCGCTTGGCGACACCATTCTGTTGTGGGGTATAAGAACAAGACGTTTGGTGAATAACTCCAAACTCAGAGCAGAGGGTCGTAAAGTCATGGTCAGTGTACTCGCGCGCATTGTCAGTGCAAATAGTTTGAATGGGCGCAGAGAATTGAGTGCGAGTCTCAAGAATGAAGGCCCGAAAGACGCAGGAAAGCTCAGAACGATTGCGAAGGAGATACAACCATGTCATGCGAGAATAATCATCGATAAATGTAAGAAAATAACGATAACCAGAAATACTAGTAATCTTGTACGGATCCCATATATCGGAGTGTACCAAAACAAAAGGAGCGGAGCTCCTAGTACAATGAGAAGGAAAAGATGAACGTGGCAGTTTGCTAAAAATACATGTTTCACACTGAAAAGCAAGAAGAGATATATCCGGGAGAGCCTTCTGTAGGACTGGGAGAGGAGCATGACCAAGATGCCGATGTCAATCCGAAGAGGAGACAGATGCGAGGAGAGTAGGAGAGTCATCAAGAAGGTAGAGCCGGTTCTGCAGTCGCCCCCTACCAATGATAGTCCGCGTCTGCTGATCCTGTATCATAAAAGAAGAAGAAGTAAATGTCACGGAGCAATGTAAGTCAGTAGTAAGGCGACCAACAGAAAGTAAATTGAAGGGAGAGCCCGGAACATGAAGAGCTGAGCGTAGGATAAGGGAGGAGGCGAGAGGAATATCAACGCAGCCAGAGACGGGGACAGCTGCCCTATTGGCCACAGTAATGTACTTCGGGTGAGGAGAAGACAAAAACTGAGGCGGTCGAACAGAGGTGATGTGATGAGTGGCACCCGAATCGATGATCCATCGCGGTCCAATGGAGAGGCAGGCGATACCTTCATTGGAGATTGAGGCGGCGGAGGCAACCGAGGTCGGCGGGCGGCTGAGCAGGCCATGAAGATGCTGGAGCTGAAGGCGAACCTCGTCGAGGTCAGTACGAGTAGGAGAGGAGTCGGTGGAAGCAACAGAGGCCTGCGGACGAGGAGGACGACCATGTTTGTGATAGCACGTGGCTTCAATATGCCGGTCTTTTTGCCACAGAAGGAACACTTAGGCCGCGGCCGGCCACCCCGACCACGTCCCCGAGAGTCAGAGCGGCCCCCACGAGTTGAAGAAGGGAGAGGTAGTAAAGGTGTAGGGGCCTGCAGGACAAGAGAAGGAGAAGGAGGTCCAGAAAAATCCGGAGGCGGGTAGACCTTGAGAAGCATCGAGCACACATCCGAGAAGGACGGAGGAACTGTAGAGGAGAGAATCTGAGCCCGCACACTGTGAAGGTGATGCGGGACCCGAGCGTCATCATGGCGATACCAACGGCTTATTTCTGGGCACGTTGGACAGCAAGGTCCACAGTATGAGGCTGATGTTGGATCCAAGCTTCGACCAGAGACCGAGTCTGGGCAACAAAGGAGGTCAGATCGGCAGCCCCACCACTATCAAGAGCCTGAAGAGCAGTGATGATGTCATACAAATGATGAAGACTATCTTTGCCGGAGTAGAGGGTATGGAGCTCGTCCCACATACCCTTGGTCGTCTCGTGGTACATGGTCAGGCGATAAGGCTCACCATCAAGAGAGTTGAGGATCCACGTCTGAACCCGACCATCGTTGCGTAACCAGTCGTCAGTAGGAGTACCGGTAACAACCTGGGTCAAGTGATGAA
The DNA here is from genome assembly GCA_039513925.1 of Platanthera zijinensis. Lineage (NCBI taxonomy): Eukaryota > Viridiplantae > Streptophyta > Magnoliopsida > Asparagales > Orchidaceae > Platanthera > Platanthera zijinensis. Next base: position 54,961,588 of record CM077082.1, read on the forward strand.
GAAATCCCTTCGACTGCAGGACCCGGCGAACAGAGTGCGCCCATTCCACAAAATTTTTCTTACCGGTCAGAGAGATAGTTGTAATCCGGAGCTCATCACGAATATCCGGAAGGGAGGCCGGGCGGTCTGCAGGAGTAACCTCCGGTCCGATAGAGTCAGCAGAAGACGTCATGAAGACGAACCGCAGCTAGGAGAAAGGACCTGCAACAGAGGAGTCTGCACGAGTAGGGAGGTCGCGCGACTAGAGACAGGCCGCGCGGACAGACTGCAGGGGAGACCGCACGGTCACGGTGTGAAGACACCAGCGGCAAGGACACCAAGCGGCCAAGATCGAGCGGGCAGAGCCGCGACCAAGGTCGCGCGGCAGGCAGGCCGTGGTCAGTCATTATTTTAAATGTCCTCCGACAGACATGTCTCCCGCATGTCATTTTTTAGAGGGGTTTTTCTCAAAATAATAGATAAGGTCCATAGGCCGACATGTCCTCGATATATCAGCCGACACGACTTTTGAATATATCACCCGCTATTTTATTTTATATTATATTTGCGACAAACATCATATATTTAAATCACCTATGGATACTATATTATGTATGTTTAAATATTAAACTTATTATTTCAATTTTTAACGTTTTATTTTACAATCAATTTTGTATAATTATTTCACAAATTTTTAATTTCATAGCATAAAAAATAGGAAAATATTTAATACATTTATTAGGTGATTGTTCCATATTATTAATATAAATTTATAAGTTTAAAAAAAATTATAATAAATCAAGTATTTTTAACTTTTAAATTCTTTTATTTGCAATAAATTTAGTTACAAAATTAAATTAGTGTATGCAATGTATCATTTTATATTTGAATGGATCTATTTGTTATATTATAGTTAGTATACATCAAATAAAAATTTTATTTATAATATATGGAAATCCGATATTTTAAAATATGACATGTCTCCGACTTCCGACATCCGACATTTAAAAACACAATCTGATATGTGTCCGACATCCGATATTTAAAACATTGGTCACAGTGATCAAGCACCAGCGGCAAGAGATGACACGACCAAGAAAAAGGAGTCCGCACCGGGAAGAGCCGGAGACCACTCGGCCGGGAGGGAGGGAGAAGACCGCGAACAAAATGCGAGAAGGCAATAGGCACGGTCTGGGAGAGCACAGCAGCGATCAGAGCAAGAGAGGCCGCAAGAGGAAGCGAGCGGGCAGGGAGAGGAAACTGCGAGTTGAATAAGAACTTTAGCGGATAGAGAAGGCAGCGGGAAGAGAGGCCGCGAGAAGAGGTCGCGAGTAGCAGAACTCCAGCGACAAGAAGGCAGCGGATTGGGCGAGCAGGAACAGTCTGTGGAGAGCAAAAGCAGGGAGGGACCGCGGCGGACAAGTAGAGCCAGCAGCGGACAGGAAGGAGGAACCCGCAGCGGACAGGAAGGAGGAACCCGCAGTGGGCAGAGCGAGAGTAGGTGGGAGAGGTGGTCCTCACTGGTCAGAGCGGAAGGAGGCTATAAGAAACCCTTAGAGGAGGGTGGAACCACGGAGAGAAGAGGAAGCAGGAATAGAAAGGGAGGCCGCAGGAAGCCGAGCGGCAAGGGAGAGCAGCGGACAGAAGAGGCAGGCCGCAGCAGGGGAAGGAGACCGCCCGAGATAGGCGGTTAAGAAAGGAGAAGTCGCCCGGGAAGGAGACCGCCCGAGATAGGCGGTTAAGAAAGGAGAAGCCGCCCAAGGAGAACACCTGGCTCTGATACCATGTAGAGGAGAAAAAAGGAACCTTGTATATATGTTCACTTGTCTCAAATACAAAGAATGAGTACATATTTATAGAAGGGAGAAAGAGAGAGGAAGGTCCTATACATGATGTGGGACTAAAGAGGAGAGAGATAACAATAAAAATACATAATGGGTCTGTGTTAAATGGGCTTTTCTAACATTTAGAATAAGAGATAAGTTCAAAAGAATTTTTGTAAAAGCTGCAGAATCAGATGATGAGATCGAATGACACACCACTTAGGAGGTAAAGAGGCGTTATCTTCAAAAACATACAATGCAATACCTATGGTTTTCAAAAATGGCGCACCAAATATTGGTGGAGAATTGTTTTCCATGGGCCCCATTATTTGAAAGTCAGTAACTACCATCTCACCATCCAAAGAAACTAGAATGTTACAGGATCCCCCCTCCGTCTCAACAATAGCTTCATTAGCAGGAGCTAATGACATCCATTCATCCGCATTAGGAGTGAGATCAAATTTCTTAACATCTTATAGAGATATTATGTTGCGGGATGAACCGGTGTCATAGAGGGCAATAATTTCTTTATTATTAAATTCACAGTTCAAAAATATACCTCCCTCATATTACTGAGTAGGAAATGATAGTGTCTTCTCTTGCTCCTTACGATTTTTCTCTGCAGTGCTTGGAAGATATCCTTGTGCGCGTTCAGAGATAGCTGCCCCATTTGAATCTCCAGATTTCTCATGGATGCATTCTGATTCGTCATTGAGGTTTGTGTCATTTCCCTGAATTTCTCAATCATCTCTTCAAAGTTGCTCTTCTTTTGGATAGGAGTGGGCTGAGAGGCATTGAAAGATTTGGTGGTCATAGTTGGCCACCAGATGTTTGCCCTTCATATTGATGCTGGCCTGGCTGCCACGTTTTCCAGGTGCATTCTAATTCTATGAGAAATTCGAATTGTTGCACACCCCTGAGTTGTACGTACTTATATATGAGAAGGTTTTATTCTAGTTGCCTACAAAATTTGCAGATTCATTAGCATAAGATTTGCTAAATTCAATAATAGGGTCACCAAAAGGGCACTCATAAGAGTGGTGCCCGGAGTTTCCGCAACTTTGGTATGCGTTCGCAATCACAGGAGTTGGAACAGGAGTGGTATGCTTCATAATAGAGATGTTCTCTTGATGTTGAGCAGGGGGTCTGGTTGATGCAGTTGAGTACCAATTTCGTATAATCCCGCAATTTGCCTTGGTGCATTATGCCTCACAGTACAGTATGAACTGTGTGACACAGTACCGTGGATAATCCCTAAGGCTTCCTCCAGAGTGCGGTTCATGAGAGTTCCACCAGATGCAGCATCTTTAGTGGCCCTGTAATGCGGATCCAAGGAGAATTAAAATATTTCCACCAGGCACCACTGGAGGTACTCATGTTGGGGGCATTTTCTTAATAAGTCAATAATCTGCTCCTAAGCCTCAGACACCCACTGTTGGTCGGCCTGGCAGAAGGTTGTGATCCCCCTATGGGTTCCCACAATCTTTTTCGCCGGATGAAATTTAAACAGGAACTTCATTGAAAGTGCCTCCAAAGTTGTGGCAGGTCCTTGGGTGATGGTGTGTAGACACATCTTGGAGTTGTTCCATACTTCCATAAGGAGAAAGGGAAGAGTCTTAGTATGACCGTATCGTCCGATATGCCAACATAACATAACATTGCACATATTTCAGAAAAGATGGCCAAGTGGAGATGAGGGTCTTCACTTGGCAATCCGGAGAACTGAACATTGTTGTGGATCATATTCAGGATGACAGGATTAATTTCAAATAGGTTGTTGATGATGGTTGGGCCAAAGGTTGGGAACACACTCCCAACAGTTGGAGTGGTATAATCGCGCATTGTGCGTGTCCTCGGACGCACAACCTCATTCTCATCATGAGCTTGAACATTTTGGGTATCAACATCTCCCCTCTGAATTTGCTATTGTGCATTATTAACATCCATTCTTCGAGCGAAAAAGCGTTGTTCTTGCAACATTCGCTCGATTTGAGGATCAAAGACAAGCAGTTCGCTAGGATTTCTCCCCTTCAAACAAAATTCTAAAGAAAAAAGGAAATCAAATGCAACAAAACCTTTATAACTACTCTTCTTAACTAAACGCACAATCATATTTGTACTTCCTGTCAACGGTGTCAAAACTCAAACTTGATGCAAACTCGGCAAGTGCACTAGTCATTCAAGTAATATAAAATAGGAGGGAGTTCTCAAGTATCGATCTCCTGAGGAATGCGGCTTGAGATGTGTTTTTAGAGTTGAAAAACTTAATTGTAAAGTTTAAAAGAGGAACTTGGTTTGTTTAGCAGAATGAAGGTGCAAGAAATTTTGGGCCACCTTCACCGCCTCGCAACAGACATCACAAATCCTAGCTCAAATTACTCAAATGCAGGTTGTATTCATTGCTTCGCTTAAAAGAGTGAAGTGAGGGTCGCCAACACCTCATCGTTTATCATCATAACAATCGACAACAATCCCACATCAAATCTCATATTTACTATAACTCAAGCTGTTAATGTGATTCCATGCATGAACATTAAAGATCTTCTTAGAAAAATATAATGGAAGTATTTAGAAATTGAAAGTAGTGTTCAGCATGAGTTCGTCATCATAATATAAGTGAAACATCACCATATAATCCTAGATCTACAGAAGATAAGGGAAGAGATACAAACTGCGATCGAGACTGTACTATAGCATTATAGTCGCGGAACTAGGATTTTTTCCTAACCCGGGCACTAATTTAAAATTAATTATAAATGATGTTTTTTTCATAAAAAGTGATAAAATAGATAAATTTGGATAACATAAACTCTTAGCAAAGCACATTATAGTTTAATAAGAATTTCAAATAATCATTACAGTTGAGAAAAAAATATATGTTATAACTTGTGTTGTTGAACCTATGAATCAAAAATTCAAAATGAAATGAATGAATCAATGTCATAATATTATGAAAGTCCTAATGAATCAAAGCTCTAAATAAGGCTTGTCTTGTTTTACTTCATAATGTCGGATTGATGTTTTGTTCTACACATTCACTCATTGTTTGATTCCCAGATTTCCGGTTCATTATCGAGCCTACCACGAGATGCCATCTGTTGTAATATTTGTCATTTAGGCATCTTTTCAATGAGTTGCGTTTGTTATAAAATGGAAATGAATTAACTGTTGTTTAAGACTCTGTTTGGCACAGTGGTGACAATCGTAAACGCATGGGTTAAACTGTCATTCGTTAAGGATCACCTAACAAACATCATCCATTTGAGCATAAAAGTGGATGAAGTTCCTTAGGTGAGCGTTAACGAATGACAATTTAACTCTCATGTTCATGACCGCCACCACCGTGCCAAACGGAGCCTTAAGTCATTACCATACCAAGTGGCCAAAATCCAAAGTCTCCAACAAATATTCAATCGGACATCACCAATCATAAAAAAAAATCATTTCCCCCATATCATATGGTAATAACAGCCGGTCAATACTAAGCATTTCTAATGTGAGAAATCTTCTAAATCCAGCAATTCTCTAGCAAAATTAACAACATCAACTTACAACAGACGGTAAAAAGAGGATAACTGATATAAAAAGATCTGATTTCATAAAAATAATGATAAGAGAGGAAGAAGGAGAATATCATATCTTCGTCAATCTTACCCTTTTTCATAACCTGACACAAAACCACAACCTCACATCCAAACTAATTTCCCAAAAGAATCCGGTAAAATTCAAAAGAATTCGTACTATGGCAGCCGGCCAACATTAACCATTCTTTAAAAATCAAAACCCTAGCTTTTGGTATACTAAAATCCAACACTCATAAAAAGTAAAGAAGAGGAAAAGAGGAAGAGAGAAATCTTACAGCAAAGAAGCACAGTTAGGGCACAAATCAAAGCACGAAGTCGGTGCTACAACAACCCCTCGATGCAGGTCCAGCCGTTGTTGTCGTGGCCTGGAAGAGGAGAAATCGTCGAGCCCTAACGAAGAGGAAGTCGCCGTCGAGATGGAACGCCGGAAGGGAGAGCCGGTCAAAACTTGGGGAGAACGTTTTGGATGTGTGATCGAAGCAAGAATTGAAAATCGGAAGTAAAAACTCAAAACCCTCACCGCGCCGAAAGAGAGCTGGGGAGGGAAAAAATACCACCCTTATTTTCGGGAAAACACATTCGGACATTTTCGGGAATAAAAGAAATTGTTGTAAAGACAGATTTGTAAAAGAAGATGCTGCAAACGGAGTTCTGTTTGACTAGTTTGCGTTTGCAGAACTGTTCAAAATTGAGAATTGTTTGGCATATATATTAAACCATTAAAAAAAATTAAACGGAAGCAAACTATTTTTTTAATTAACCGTCGGCGATGGCCGTTACCGTAAGGCTCAGTTCAAACATATATAGATATTCCACATTACATGTAAACTTTTTAAAAATATGAAAAATGCGTTCAAACTTGGTGCAAGTGATCGGCAATTGAGTCACACAATGCCATCATCTCATCCACCCCCACCTGAATCCCTATAACATGGTCTCAACCCGAGTTTTCATTAATCTGTCATGTTTTTCTCTGAATGCCCGCTGGGTATATGAAATGTTCGTCTTCATCACAAGCACGAAAATGAGTGTATATGAAATGTTCATCACGGTCCTTAAGATCTCGCCATAACATTGTTCGCCTCTCAGTTTGCACTCACACCACCTTCTTTATGTTTGCTCATAATCCTACAAAAATCTCCACAAAATTCTATAAAAATCACCACAAACACATTGCTCAAAATTCTAAACAAAAATCTCCACAAAATTCTATAAAAATCTAGAAAAATTCACAAACCAAACACATACAAAAACACTTTCATACACCCACAACACAGACAAAAACACTTTCATACACCAACAATCCATTTTCTTGCTTGTGATGAAGACGAAGAGGGAACAGGTGAGATGTCTGGCAACATAGAAATTGCAAGAGGGAGAACTGGAGAAGAGTGTCGCCGGAGAAGCGAACCTGCGTCGAAGATGTGGTCGAGGATGTGATCCCTGAGCCGGAGAAATCGCGACGGAGAAGAAGCGTTCGATGGTGGTGTCGGAGAAGAGGCCCTGTGCCGAAGGCGATCGCAGTTGTCGGATGCGATGCGCAGTTGTTCGTCGCCGGAGCCGAGCGCAGTTGTAGGCCGATCGCAAGCGCAGTGTCAGAGAAAAAATCTCGCGAACCCTAAACCTAAAAACGCGATGAAATGGAGGCTGGGCACAGGGTTTCGGCACGCGGTTTTTTCACGGCGCGGGATTTCAGCTGCGGTTCGAAACAACAGCTCAAAAACAAATGGTTAAAATCATTTTCGGGCGTTTTAATCAAACGGAACCAGCTAAAAACGCTAATCCAAATGAGTCCTAAGCGTTCGCCCAGCAATGGTTGGATGCACCAGATTGTTAGTGTGTGCCCTGTAGGACACTAATTGGCTATATTTTGGATTAGAGAAGGCTGTCATCACTTTCTAAGCTCTCGTCTTCTTGATTGTCATTGAAGCTCACATATCCCCTGAGTTTTCATTGCATAGCGGAGAATATGGAGAGTAGACCCACTTTCTTTGAGCATGGATGATGGGAATCACCCTAGGGATCAAATCCCTAGCTTGGAGGAGGAAGAATAGCTATGAAGCTTAATTCTTAAGGATTTTTCACCGAATTAATTTGGATTTCATGGAAAAATCACTATTAGAAAACAATTTTTTTGGCTAGGATAAATTGCGCTTGCTAAAAATCCAAAATTGTGGCTAAAGTTTGTGTGGAGAAAGGTTTTTATCCATGGAAAAATATGGCAAAAAGTACTGCCACGAAAAAATAATATTGTGGCTAAAACCTAGACTTTCGCCACGGTTTTACTCTCTTGGAAATAGCTTCTTGAAATTGTGAATCGTTGTAGAAATCCTCTAAGAATTCTCTAGAGTAGGATGAATAGAGATTTAAAAAAAATTCTTAAATCATTTGAGTAACTTAGGATTTGCACACGCACAGATTGCAGACTAAAAATTATTCACAGCACAGAAATTAAGCACAAAAAAACAAAGTACCAAAGACACCAAAGCTATATTAGTTCTACAAAATCTGGGTATATTCATCATTCTACCATCTTGGTAGGAATACACTATTCTATTGTCTGAGTCTTTTGATAAGAAAACTCTTAAAACCAACAACTAGATCATTTGGTAAGGAGATTTTCAACCACTATCACTAAGTCTTTTGGCAAGTAGACTCTCAAAATTACTACATGAATCATTTGAAGATAGATTTTAAAAACTCCTAACTTAGTTTATATAATAGAGATTGAAAGAAATTGAAAGAGAGGGTAGTGAAGATGAGTCTTCTAGATGAGTACTCTCAGCAAGAATCTGGGGACTATTATGCATTAAGTGTTTCTGATCCTTTTATATGATGAACTCCTTGTTGGGTATTGTATCCACAATAGCCTTGATTTGAAGAAGTCTCTATTGAACTAAGATGAATTGAGATTGTATTTGATGCTGCATTTTAGTTATGTAATTGCAGGAATTTTAAGTACAAATCAATGTCAGATTATATTGGGTCATAAAATACAGGACTATGCAAGATAATTCCTCATTGTGTAGGACATAGTGTTGACTCATGTGTAATCTCTTTATTGAGATGTACTTCATCTCCAAATGCAATAGAAGAATCAAGGAAGGGCTGCTTACTGAGTTTAGGACAGACAAAATTTTCTTAAGTAAAATTCGTCGAGTACTCACGTGAAGACTCGTGTCATTCGTCGAGACCTCATGTGAGCACTCGTATAATTCGTTAAGTTTACTCGAGAAGTTTCTGAAAGTCTCAAAGATCGTTCTGATTTGGCTAAATAAAATTTGTTGAATGATCTGTTGATCTCTCGTGAATACTCGACGAATTCGTTGAGTAATCTCGAGAGGTCACGTGAACACTGAACAGAAATTTTATTCTGATTCGTTTTTCAGCCAAGTCTTTTTCGTCGGATGGACTCGAGTAATTCATCGAGTGATCAAGTAATTCGTCGAGTATTCTGGAGATGTTGCATGAAGACTCGATGAATGGACTTAATAGAATTTCATTTTGAATTTTGTGACGGCTTTCCTTTAGGGCATCGACCATGTACAGTACATGTAACACCTCTACCCGTCGCGTGAAATATAATAGAGGGTCCGGCCAATGCCCCACACCATGTTCCACAAAAAGGCGGAGAAGTTACTAAATAATATCAAATACCATCGAACCCTAACACGGAGCATTCTAGCGGAAGATTCATGGTTAAAAACTTGAACTCAAGAATCACAAAGATTGTCCACTAATAAGAAAACAGGAATGTATACACAATACCCAAAGTACTTGGTCTTATGGCCTTTGTTTCTCTCAATAAGAGTGCGGTTTACAAACATCGGCGCGCAGGCCGGCCACACATGAACAAAAGTAAACAAAACATAGCCTTCGAGGGCCAGCAGCGCCACCAGGGCTTCTGTAACACCCCAAAACTTGGAAGGGGAATCGACGGCGTCGTTTTAGCCAAGTTTGGGTTTTGGAGCAGGCGACACGGGCGTGTCAAGGGCGTGACACGGGCGTGTCAGGGCGTGGTTCGACCGCGGAGCTTGTGGTCGACGTTTTGAGGGTCGACGTTCGTCGAGCTCAGGAACACGGCCTGGGACACGGGCGTGTCCCTGGCCGTGTCCTTCTCAGGATGTTTGCAGGATTTATTCTGCTAGGCGTGACACGGGTCACGACACGGCCGTGTCGGGTCTGACACGAGCGTGTCGAAGGCCGTGTCTTTGGCCGTGTCCTTCTCTGACTGGGAAGGTTGGTCGGTGGGGGGCGTGACACGGGTCTCGACACGGGCGTGTCAAAGGCGACACGGGCGTGTCGGAGGCCGTGTCAACGGCCGTGTGCTAGTTTTCGAATCGGTCGAGACGGCGAATGGTTGACACGGCCCTGCACACGGCCGTGTGCCAACCCGTGTTCGGCCCAGATTTTGTTATTTTGGGTTCCGATCGTGGCCGTCCGTTTCTTTGGTATGAGATCCAACGGTAGGGAGCCTCCCTGGGCGGTTTAAGGCCGGGAATAGGGTTTCAAACCCTCATTTTCCATTTGGCTTTATCTCTCTTGATTCTAGAGAGAAGGGAGAGCAAGGAGGAGGAAGAAGGCCAAGTTTCGGCCGCCGGCGAAGCTTCGGAGGTCCGTTTCGCGAGCGGAGTTCAGATCCGCGAAGGTGGGAGCGTTGCGGTGGTTTTTAACCGAGCAAATCTTCTCCATGGCTAGGAAGAGGGGATGGAAGGTAACGACACTTCTCCTCTCGGTTTTTAGGATTTAGGATGCATGAATAGCATCCCCTTTCTTTCGTATTTTGTGCACCGAATCTCTCAAATGAGAGGGATTCGTGTAGCCTAGGTTTAAGAGGAACCTCCGGGTTGAGTATGTTCATCCCGGCATGCTTTGCATTAGAGATCCGCTCCATTAGCGGATTAGGCATTGTGGGTGAAGCCGTGGTCGCGACCGTTAGTCCGACCCGGTGATGTTGCATAGCGAGCTTCGGGGATTCGGTAGAAATCCGTTGCGGCAATATGCCGTTGTATGTATGCGTTTTCCCCCTTATATTTGAGTGAGTACTCGTGGTCGGAACCAGACAAGGTTAGCTCCGTGTTGTGCGGTAGATGGTTTCCTTGGAGCACGGGAAAGACACGGTGCGAATGGTGATTGGGGTGGGGAAACCTTTGTTTGTGTTGTGCAAAGGCGCGGCTATGTCTCCGTGGTCGGCTGGCTATCCCGTGACGCACAAGTAATGTGGGGTAAGTGTCCCGACGAGACTAGCCCCTTGTGTGGGACTGACGAGAATGTCGAGCGGAGGGCAAGCCCGGGCAATGTGGCCATGAGCGGGTGGGGTCCAGCAAGGCTTCTTAGAATTGGTCGGTGTGAGACGGAACCCTGACGTGCGAAGTCAGAATGTGCGGGCAAGCCCGGGGTATATGACCCTTGTGCGGGTGGGGCCTTTGCGAGGTTCCGTGTGACAGCGTGTGTGCCGTTAGGGACATGGTGGTTCCCTTGTGTTTGTGGCTTTAAGCCAATGGGGAAATGGAAGTACCCAGTGTTTGATGTTGTGCTAGATGCATACGGGCTAGGGTGCCTTGGGTGAAACCCGGGTTGCATTCATGTTGCATAGTAGGCCCCTTTCACTTTGTACAAAACATAGAGAACATGTATGCTGTATGAGACATCCAAGCCTGTTTTACCGCTTTATTATATATACTCTTTTGGTATACGAAGTGCTAACTTGCAGGTGGAGTGGTACCCCGGGGTCCGTTAGGGACGACCGGGAGGAGATGTGTTTGTTACACAGTAGAGGTCAGCCTTTGCTGACCCACGTTACTTCAAATCCTTACAGGGCAAGGATCGCATGCAGGAGCTAGCGCGCTGGGCGAAAAGCCCTAAGCCTCATGAAGTGTTGTTGTGCTTGACTATTTTCTTTTCCTGGTTTTGTTACTGTTGTTCGACTATGTTCGGCTTGCATGCCGAGGTAGCCTAGGGGTGCTTGGCACTTTTTATTTTTGGATTTATATTGTGTAAGGCCTTAAGGCCATTTGATACTCTTCTGTTAGTGGATAACTTCTGTCTGTTAGTGTTCTGTTTCCGCTGTGATTGTCTGGAGTTTTGAGATTGGGTAGTTTTATATCATCTTTTAATACTAAAGCTGTGGCGTCCGTATGTTGTGGGGCCCCGGCCGGACCCATATTATATGGTCTTTACAGGGGAGGTGTTACAATTTGGTATCAGAGGGAGGTTTGCGTTCCAATGAGAAGTTTCGCGGTCGAAAGTATAAGTCGAGTCGCGTATAAGAAGTTATCCACATAGGAGTATCACGGGACCATGAGTGTCCTTGTGTTCGAGTCTTGCGTTTAGAGACTGATTTGCGTTTTCTTGCTGGTGTTTAGAGTGCAAGCAACGAGGTTGGGACCTCGAGGCCAAGAGAAGATCTCTCGGCAAGTAGTGCGACTGCGCAAGGTCCGCTAGGGATGGGGGTCACACCGGCCGACTTCTGCCATATGCTTGCAGAAGCGATGGTGGCGGCCCAAGCTGCAGCGACAGCACAGGTAGCAGCTCCCGTTGCTCAAGTAGCAACTCCTGCTACCCCGGACATGGCAGCGACCGTGCCGGTTGAGGAAGCCAGGCGGGCAGAGCCGCAGGCCGAGAGAGTGGTTGTCGGGCATGGGGACCGGCAAATGAAGTACTTTCTGAGTTTCCACCCTCCAACCTTCAAGGGAATCGGCACGCCCACAGATGCAGAGGATTGGTGGGCTAGAATTCAGGAGCTTCTGAGGGCGACAGAGGCGCCAGATGAGAAAAAGGCAGAGTTCGCAGCCTTTATGTTGGAGGGAGATGCCAAGTTATGGTGGGTGAGCCACAGTGGCCGGCAGTTTCTAGGACGCACACCGTCCATCGAGGAGTTTGGGAATGCCTTCCTGAAGAAGTACATTCCCGCCTCAACGAGGTTAGCCCTCTAGAGGCAGTTTCTACATCTGGTGCAGCGAGACAAGTCAGTGGATGAGTATGTTCAGGAATTTACTCGCTTGGGTCGTTATGCAGGGACGACCATGACAGACGATGAAGAGAGGGACAATCTCTTCTATCATGGATTGAGGGAGAATCTAAGACAACCCCTCATATCGATGAAACGTGCGGGTTTCAACGAATTGGTAGAGGCGGCCCGAATTTTGGAGAGTGACATGGAGCGATCCCAGCATCGCAAGGGTTTCACACCCAAACAGGGGGAGGAGAAGAAGCCTGCTCAGTCCCATGGAAAGGCGGAAGGGAGCCGATGGAAGAAGAAGCCTTCCCCATATAAGTCGGGCGAGAAAAGTAATTGGACGTCCGGAGGGTCACGCTCTAAGGGACCGCAGACGTGTTACAGTTGTGGCAAGCCAGGCCACATAGCAAGATTTTGTACCCAAGGGGGCGCTGAGCAAGAGCCAAGGCAGGAGCAGACCGTACGCTCCGGACCCTGTGCAGCAGAGAAGGGGAAGATGGCGGAGTCGAGTGCTTCCCGGTTTCAACCAGTGCAGCCAAGGGCCTACAACCTTGGGCAGCAGGAAGCAATCCGCCAAATCGATGTGGTGACAGGTATGAGAGTTCAACCTGCACCGTAGATTTCTTCCTTTCAAGCCTTTTTATGTTTGTTGCATGTGTGTAGGTTTTGTAATGGTATCTGGGTACCCCGCTAGAGTACTTTTTGATACGGGAGCGTCGCACTCCTTCCTTGCGGAAAGTTTCACCCGGAGGATTGGAGTTGAGTCCTTCGCAACAGACTCAGAGTTGAAAGTGCGTATGCCCAATGGGTCGTCTATGACAACCAGGGCTAAAGGGCAGATTTGTTGGAGTCTTGAGGGAGTCGACTTCATATTGGTAGTGGCGATCTTACCGTTGTCCGAGTTCGATGCGATTTTGTGGATGGATTGACTAGCGGAGCAGCGTGCCAGTATCGACTGTTTGTCCAAGGTGGTAACCCTGAGGGGCGTGGGGCAAGCGGAAGTCAAGTTTGAGGGCCTGCATGGAGTGGTCTGTTCCCTAGTTTCGGCACTTCAACTAGTGCGAGCTGTTAACCAGGGGGTGTAGCTCTAGTAACGTTGCTGGAGGTTAGCCTTTCCGGGCTGTCTCTTGGAGAAGTGCCCGTGGTGGCGGAGTTTGGAGATGTTTTTCCTGAGGAGCTACTGGGAGCACCTCCTCGGCGGGAGATTGATTTCTCCATCGAGTTAGTGCCCGAGGCTAGACCGGTGTCACGTCCACCCTTTAGGATGGCACCAAAGGAGTTGGCCGAGCTCAAGGTTCAGTTGCAGGAGCTTTTGGAGCAAGGGTATATCAGACCCAGCTCTTCACCGTGGAGTGCGCCGGTGTTATTTGTAAAGAAGAAGGACGGTAGTATGCGTCTGTGCATAGACTACCGAGAGTTGAACAAATTGACTGTCAAGAATAAGTATCTGATTCCTCGGATAGACGATCTCTTCGACCAGTTGGTGGGGTCGGTGGTGTACTCCAAGTTGGACTTGAAGTCCGGATATTATCAGTTGCGTATTCGTGACGAAGACATACCCAAGACCGCGTTTGGTACGAGGTATGGTCATTTTGAGTTCTCGGTGATGCCGTTCGGGCTGACGAACGCGCCGTCCGTGTTCATGGACTTGATGAACCGAGTGTTTTGCGAATATTTGGACTGGTTCGTAGTCGTCTTTATCGATGACATATTGGTGTATTCCAAGTCGGAAGCGGAGCACGAGTCGCACTTGCGGACAGTGTTGCAAGTATTGAGAGAGAACCAGCTTTATGCGAAGTTCTCCAAGTGCAAGTTCTGGTTGGAGAAAGTGGCATTTCTAGGCCATGTGATTAGTGGGGATGGGGTGGCGGTAGATCCAACGAAAGTAGAAGCCATCAGAGAGTGGCCAGTTTTGAGGACCGTGGCGGAAGTCCGAAGTTTTCTTGGACTAGCCGGGTACTACCGAAGGTTTGTGAAAAACTTTTCGCGGATAGCTCTACCCCTCACTTCACTAACTCGCAAGGATCAGAAGTTTGTATGGACTCAAGAGTGCAATCAGGCGTTTGAAACCCTGAAAGAAAGGCTAATGACGGCGCCGATCCTAAGTCTACCAAAGGGGACCGAAGGGTTCCAGATTTTCAGCGACGCATCCGGATGCGGTTTAGGGTGCGTGTTGGTGCAGCATGGTAGTGTGATAGCTGTTGGGTCGAGGCAGTTGAAGCCTCATGAGAGAAATTACCCCGTCCATGATTTGGAGTTGGCGGCGGTAATTTTTGCTTTGAAGTTGTGGAGGCACTACGTTTATGATGCAAAGGTGGAGATCTTCACGGACCACAAGAGTCTGAAGTATCTCCTAGATCAGAAGGACCTAAATATGCGGCAGCGCAGGTGGGTCGAGTTCCTTGGGGACTACGAGGTGGCGATTCAGTACACGCCAGGGAAAGACAACGTGGTGGCAGATGCTTTGAGTAGGAAATACTCGGGGCAAGGAAATTGGATTGAAGCTCACGATGAGCGGTTAAGGCGGGACTGGGAGTCCCTTGGTTTGGAATGTGTGGCAAGAGGCGAGTCTAGTGTGGCTCGACTAAATTGGATTGAGATGCAGAGTGACTTATGCGATTGTATTCGGGAAGCGACCCGTGTAGATGCGGAGTTCCAACCTTTCGTGGAGGAAGCTCTAAAGGGCGAGGGTAGCGCCTGGGAGGTGGTTGATGGGATTCTGAGGAAGGGCAGAAGGATTTGTGTACCGCAGTTCGGCAAGCTCCGCGAGGAGTTGATGTTTGAGGCCCACTTCACTAAGTACTCCATTCACCCGGGTAGTACAAAGATGTACTTGGATTTGAAGAAGTGCTATTGGTGGCCTGGGATGAAGCGGGACGTAGCTTTGTGTGTGAGTCGGTGCCAAACATGTGCCTTGGTGAAGGCCGAGTGTCAGAAGCCGGGCGGGTTCTTGAAGCCTCTTCCAATCCCCGAATGGAAATTTGATGACATCTCCATGGATTTTGTGCATGGGTTGCCTAGATCGCAGCAGGGTAATGATGCCATTTGGGTGATTGTGGACCGCTTGACCAAAGTGGCACATTTCATCCCAAACCGAAAGGAGGACGGTGTGGAAAAGTTGGTGGAGTTGTACGTCCGCAATATTGTACGACTTCATGGGATTCCGAAGAGTATAGTCAGCGACCGGGATGGACGTTTCACGTCTAAGGATTGGCGGTTGGTGCAGAAGAGCTTGGGCACAAAACTCAAGTTCAGTACGGCCTTTCATCCTCAAACCGATGGGCAAACTGAGAGAACGAACCGTACTTTGGAAGATATGCTAAGGATGTGTACTCTCGACTTCGGCAAGAAGTGGGAGGATCACCTCTTCATGGTGGAGTTTGCTTATAACAATAGTTACCAAGCTAGTATCAAGATGGCGCCATACGAAGCTCTGTATGGGAGGCGGTGTCGAACACCGATGTCTTGGACAGAGGCGGGAGACACCAAGCTTTTGGGGAAAGAAGTGGTAGCCGACGCTAGTGAGCTAGTGCAGACCATCCAAGAGCGCATGAAGGTAGCTCAAGATCGGCAGTCGAAGTATTTCAATGCTCGCCATAGGCATGTGGAATTCGCTGTGGGCGATTGGGTGTATCTTAAGATTAAGTCGTTCAAAGGCGTTTCACGAATTCGCCGACTCAAGAAGCTGAGTCCGAGATTTTTGGGACCATTCAAGGTCATCGAGCGAGTGGGAGAGGCAGCGTACCGGTTGGCGTTGTCCACAGAGCTAAGTGGATTGCATTACGTTTTTCACGTCTCCGTCCTAAGGAAAGCTTTGTTAGAAGCCAGCGTGGTGATTGAGCCGACGGCGGTGTCGGTAGAGGAAGACTTGAGGACGCGAGTTCGTCCAATCGGGATAGAAGACTCAGAGGTTCGGCAATTGCGGAACAAGGAGGTCAGACTCGTAAAGGTCCGTTGGGACAACTGTGGCTGCGAGGAGCTCTCATGGGAGCGAGAGCAGGCCATGCTGGAGGAGTACCCCGAGCTTTTCTCCTCAGGTACCGTTTAGTTTTGTTTACCTTCCATGTTTTAAATTTAGGGACGAAATTCTTGTAAGGGGGGGGGGGGAGAATTGTAACACCCCAAAACTTGGAAGGGGAATCGACGGCGTCGTTTTAGCCAAGTTTGGGTTTTGGAGCAGGCGACACGGGCGTGTCAAGGGCGTGACACGGTCGTGTCAGGGCGTGGTCGACCGCGGAGCTTGTGGTCGACATTTTGAGGGTCGACGTTCGTCGAGCTCAGGAACACGGCCTGGGACACGGGCGTGTCCCTGGCCGTGTCCTTCTCGGGATGTTTGCAGGATTTATTCTGCTAGGCGTGATACAGGTCACGATACGGCCGTGTCGGGTCTGACACGGGCGTGTCGAAGGCCGTGTCTTTGGCCGTGTCTTTGGTCGTGCCCTTCTCTGACTGGGAAGGTTGGTCGGTGGGGGGGCGTGACACGGGTCTCGACACGGGCATGTCAAAGGCGACACGGGCGTGTCGGAGGCCGTGTCAACGGCCGTGTGCTGGTTTTTGAATTGGTCGAGACGGTGAATGGTTGACACGGCCCTGCACACGGCCGTGTGCCAACCCGTGTTTGGCCCAGATTTTGTTATTTTGGGTTCCGATCATGGCCGTCCATTTCTTTGGTATGAGATCCAACGGTGGGGAGCCTCCCTGGGCGGTTTAAGGCCGGGAATATGGTTTCAAACCCTTATTTTCCATTTGGCTTTATCTCTCTTGATTCTAGAGAGAAGGGAGAGCAAGGAGGAGGAAGAAGGCCAAGTTTCGGCCGCCGGCGAAGCTTCGGAGGTCCGTTTCGCGAGCGGAGTTCAGATCCGCGAAGGTGGGAGCGTTGCGGTGGTTTTCAACCGAGCAAATCTTCTCCATGGCTAGGAAGAGGGGACGGAAGGTAACGACACTTCTCCTCTCGGTTTTTAGGATTTAGGATGCATGAATAGCATCCCCTTACTTTCGTATTTTGAGCACCGAATCTCTCAAATGAGAGGGATTCGTGTAGCCTAGGTTCAAGAGGAACCTCCGGGTTGAGTATGTTCATCCCGACATGCTTTGTATTAGAGATCCGCTCCATTAGCGGATTAGGCATTGTGGGTGAAGCCGTGGTCGCGACCGTTAGTCCGACCCGGTGATGTTGCATAGCGAGCTTCGGGGATTCGGTAGAAATCCATTGCGGCAATACGCCGTTGTATGTATGCGTTTTCCCCCTTATATTTGAGTGAGTACTCGTGGTCGGAACCGGACAAGGTTAGCTCCGCGTTGTGCGGTAGATGGTTTCCTTGGAGCACGGGAAAGACACGGTGCGAATGGTGATTGGGGTGGGGAAACCTTTGTTTGTGCTGTGCAAAGGCGCGGCTATGTCTCCGTGGTCGGCTGGCTATCCCGTGACGCGCAAGTCATGTGGGGTAAGTGTCCCGACGAGACTAGCCCCTTGTGTGGGACTGACGAGAATGTCGAGCGGAGGGCAAGCCCGGGCAATGTGGCCATGAGCGGGTGGGGTCCAGCAAGGCTTCTTAGAATCGGTCGATGTGAGACGGAACCCTGACGTGCGAAGTCAGAATGTGCGGGCAAGCCCGGGGTATATGACCCTTGTGCGGGTGGGGCCTTTGCGAGGTTCTGTGTGACGGCGTGTGTGCCGTTAGGGACATGGTGGTTCCCTTGTGTTTGCGGCTTTAAGCCAATGGGGAAATGGAAGTACCCAGTGTTTGATGTTGTGCTAGATGCATATGGGCTAGGGTGCCTTGGGTGAAACCCGGGTTGCATTCATGTTGCATAGTAGGCCCCTTTCACTTTGTACAAAACATAGAGAACATGTATGTTGTATGAGACATCCAAGCTTGTTTTACCGCTTTATTATATATACTCTTTTGGTATACGAAGTGCTAACTTGCAAGTGGAGTGGTACCCTGGGGTCCGTTAGGGACGGCCGGGAGGAGATGTGATTGTTACACAGTAGAGGTCAGCCTTTGCTGACCCACGTTACTTCAAATCCTTACAGGGCAAGGATCACATGCAGGAGCTAGCGCGCCGGGCGAAAAGCCCTAAGCCTCATGAAGTGTTGCTGTGCTTGACTATTTTCTTTTCCTGGTTTTGTTGCTGTTGTTCGACTATGTCCGGCTTGCATGTCGAGGTAGCCTAGGGGTGCTTGGCACTTTTTATATTTGGATTTATATTGTGTAAGGCCTTAAGGCCATTTGATACTCTTCTGTTAGTGGATAACTTCTGTCTCTTAGTGTTCTGTTTCCGCTGTGATTGTCTGGAGTTTTGAGATTGGGTAGTTTTATATCATCTTTTAATACTAAAGCTGTGGCGTCCGTATGTTGTGGGGCCCCGGCCGGACCCATATTATATGGTCTTTACAGGGGAGGTGTTACAGCTTCAGCCCGCTATTTTCCGCTTGGTTCTCCATTACCTGCAAAAGGACAATCCACCAAGCGCTGGCAAACAAGGCAACGTTCAGCATTCAGCTGACCAATTATAACGGCACTACCCCTGACACAGGGTAGCGGAATTCCTTCCCTGCAAAGCGTTTTATTCACACAACACACACATATATATATATATATATATATATATATATATATATATATATATCAATCCACCAAGGACGTGCACAACCGCACAGATCAATACATATCACAAACGCCGACACAAAGGCCCAACTTTCCGTTCACTCTGGGCACATTATTGGTGTACCGTTCAGAGGTCCCAGACATGACGGTCCATTATGAGCATTCCTAGTCTTTACGGCACGCAGGCCAAAGACTCTCGCTATGTGATCCTAACAGGGCCTTAAGCACCCACGGTTAGACAACCATAACGCGGGCCGAATTCAGATCTACGGAGGCTAGAGCGTTGCTTTCCAACCGTTTAGTTTTCGCCATGGCGCCAAAACGTCTTCCATGGGTAACGATTTCTTTCTTGGACAAGTGAAGTCCTTCTTTCCTGCATTTCCATAGGAATCCTCCATCAAAGGGTGG
Organism: Platanthera zijinensis; assembly: GCA_039513925.1. NCBI lineage: Eukaryota > Viridiplantae > Streptophyta > Magnoliopsida > Asparagales > Orchidaceae > Platanthera > Platanthera zijinensis. The sequence goes on from CM077082.1 coordinate 54,980,951, forward strand.
ATGGCAAAGTGATTCCCTTGGGATCGGTGGTTCATCCCTTGTTATATTGCATTATAACCGGAAGTGAATAGTACGATTAGGCATGTTGTGTGAAGCCCATCCAGACGAGTTGATATTGTTTGGTGATGCTTTGTTTGCAAACCAGAGAAAACTCCGAGTAAATTGATTGTTTGAATGGAATCTTTGGTGGATACCTGTGGAATGGTGCAACAGGAAGTACTGGAAGAAATCCAGGAAAAAGCTTTGAGAGTTGATACTTGGTGTTCAACTCTTGTGGCCGTGAGTGCCATTTTGTGTGAAGTTGAGCCGTTGGGCTGCAACTGTGGAATGCCTTTGTGACGAACGAGAAAGGTGAAGTTGTACCCGCATTAGTCTAGTCTTGAGTCTGATGAATTTGAGCAACTGGAAAGGTGGATCTGTACTCGCGATTTGGATCACCATAGCACCACCGGAGGCTGGATTTCTCTTCTTCTTCCTTCCCTTGCTCTCCTCTCTCTCTTCTTCTTAGAAAGAGAATGATATGGATTGAATGAGAAATAACTCATCAATTCCCGCATTTATCCCTTCAGGAAATATCCAGGGCCGTTAGATCTTCATGAAAGGAAACGAACGGCTCAGATTTGCTCAGAAAAGCATCTTCCCTAGGCTGACATGGCCTGTTACACGCCCGTGTCACAGGCCGTGTACCTTAAGCGGCACACAACTGACTCAAATCAGACCAGGACACAGGCTTAGATACGCCCGTGTCAAGCTCCTGACACGCCCGTGTCACTCAGTATACACTCGTATTGAGAGGCGTGTCCCTCAATCGACACAGGACTAACAAATCCCGAAAGGGACACGGGTCCCCAACACGCCCGTGTCAACTTTGACACGCCCGTGTTGACCAGTACACGCCCGTGCTCCAAGCAATGTACTTCAGTCGGCACCGCCCGACACAACCAAAGCAAGACACAGGTATTTGACACACCCGTGTCACCAATCGACACGCCCGTGTCAGCACTGTTCATACCCGTATTTCCAGCCGTGTACCACACTCGACATAGCCAGGCTAACACAGAGCAGGACGCGACCCTGGACACACCCGTGTCCCAGGCCGTGTGACCTTATTTTGGTTTTGGGGCATTACAACTCTCCCCCCTTAAGAGAATTTCGTCCCGAAATTGCTAAAGCACGTAGTTCGCAGCAAACAAAATATTTGTTCAAATCATAAGGTTACAACAGCCTCACACAAACAACTCGGGAAAATCAGTACGCATGGTTTGTTCCTGCTCCCATGACAACTCCTCACGGCCACAGTTGTCCCACCAGACCTTGACCATCCCGATAGTTTTGTTTCGTAGTTGTTTAATCGTCGTATCCTCGATTTGACTAGGCCTAACCTTCGTCGTTGGCTCATTGTGGACTGATACTTGATCTGCAATAACCACCTGTGATGGCTCTTTTATCGCTTTCCGCAACACCGATACATGAAACACATCATGTAAACCACTCAGCTCTAGAGAAAGTGCTAACCGATAGGCAGCTTTACCAACACGCTTTACTACTACAAACGGTCCCAGATACCTCGGGCTCAGCTTTTTCAGACGTCGTATCCTGGACACACCTTTAAAGGGTTTTGGTGCTTGACATTGTAATACTTAGCCTGCCTGTCTTGAGCCACCAACAACCTTTTTCGTATCAATCGTAAAATTGAGTTGGCATCATCCATCTCCTTTCACTTGTATAACTTTGTTTCGCCAGTCTCCGGCCAAGCCAAAGGTGTACGACATTTCTTACCGTATAAAGCCTCATAAGGTGCCATCTAAATACTAGCTTGGTAGCTATTGTTGTAGGTGAACTCAATCATAAAGAGATGATCTTCCCAACTCTTCCTGAAATCTAGTGCACATATTCGGAGCATATCCTTCAACGTCCTATTGGTCCTTTCGGTTTGACCATCCGTCTGAGGATGAAAGGCCGTGCTGAAATGTAATTTCGTACCCAACAGTTGGTGGACTAATTTCCAATCACCCGAAGTGAAACGTCCATCTCGATCACTAACGATGCTACGGGGCACACCGTGCAATCGTACAATAGTATCTCATACATCTTTGCCAACTTTTCAATTGAATTGTCCTTTCGGTTCGGGATGAAGTGTGACACTTTGTTAACTGATCCACAATCACCCAAACCGCATCATTTCCATGTTGTGATCTCGGCAACCTATGCACGAAATCCATGGAAATATCATCAAATTTCCACACAGGGATAGACAACGACTTCAGAACCCCCCCCAGTTTTTGGCATTCAGCCTTTACTAAGATACAGGTTTGACATTTAACAACATAGTGCGCTATGTTTTTCTTCATCCCAAGCCACTATAAAAATTTCTTCAGATCCCTATACATCTTCGTGCTCCCAGGGTGAATCGAATACTTTGTGAAGTGGGCTTCATACATCAATTCTTCATGAAGTTTATCCCTATCTGGGACACATAAACGTCCGTCCTTCCGAAAAAGGCCGTCATTCAACGAAAACTGAGAATCCGCACTTTCCACTGTATAGCGTTGTAGACTTTCATCAAGTGTTGTTGCTTGCCGAACTCTATCCGCCAGGTCACACTGTACCTCCGTCCAGTTTAAGAACGCATTTGCAGTGGAATTCTTTTCAACACAAGAAATATCTAATGCTTCCAGTTCTTAAATTAGGTTTTCGTCATGCCTTAGCCACCAATTTGCCCTTGCCAGAGTCCTACGACTCAAGGCATCCGCGATTCTCTTTACTGGGAGTATAATGAATCTGGAAGGTGTATTCATCACGAAACTCCATCCACCTTCTCTATCGCATATTGAGATCCTTTTGGTCCAATAGATATTTCTGGCTCTTATGGTCCATGAATATATCCACTTTCACGATATATAGGTAATGACGCCACAGTTTAAGTGCGAATATCATCGCCGTCAATTCCAAATCATGGACGGGGTAATTCCGTTCATGCACCTTCAACTGGCGTGAGCCATATTCTATCACCTTTCCGAACTGTAGAAGAACGCAGCCTAAACCGCTCCCTAACGCATCACTATAAACCTCAAAGCCGTCCTGACCACATGGCAATGTCAAGATTGGCGTCATGGTCAAACGACTCCTTAGCTCTTCGAAAGCTCGTGCGCACTCGGGGGTCCAAACGAACTTTTGATCCTTCCTCGTCAGTATGGTGAGAGGTAAGGCTATCCTCGAGAAGTTCTCTACGAAGCGCCTGTAGTAGCCCACAAGCCTAAGGAAACTCCTGACTTCTGCTACTGTAGTGAGAACATGTCACTCCCATATAACAACTATCTTGGAAGGATCCACCGCAATGCCCTCTCCACTAACCATATGGCAAAGTAAAGCCACTGACGACAGCCAAAATTCACACTTAGAGAACTTGGCGTAGAGCTTGTTCTTCCTCAGGGTGTGCAACACCATCCACAAATGATTTTCATGATCTTCTTCGGATTGGGAGTATATGCGGATATCGTCACTAAAGACGATCACAAAGAGGTCCAAGTATTCCCTAAACGTCCGATGCATTAAGTCCATAAATACAGATGGCGCATTTGACTGCCCAAACGGCATTACCGTGAACTCATAGTGATCATAGCGTGTTCCAAACGCTGTTTTGGGTATGTCACTTTCACGAACTCTCAACTGATAATAACCTGACTTCAAATTCAACTTGGAATATACAGTCGAGCCAACTAACTGGTCAAATAAGTCGTCAATCAGTGGAATCAAATACTTGTTCTTTTCCGTCAGTTTGTTCAGTTCTCTATATTCAATGCATAGACGCAAGCTACCGTCCTTCTTTTTCACAAAGAAAACCGGCGCGCACCAAGGTGACTGACTTGGGCGTATATAGCCTTGCTCTAGCAATTCTTACAACTGAACTTTCAGTTCCGCCATTTCCTTTGGCGCTACCCGGTAAGGCGAGCGGACCACAGGTTTCGCACCTAACACCAATTTAATAGTGAAGTCGATCTCTTGTGGACTTCATCACTCATAAAGGTCATTAGGAAACACATCTGTATAAGCCGACACAATAGAAGGGTCACTCAACCCGCCTTCAGCCTACTGACCGCTATAGGCATGTGAAGACTCGCTTCGAGCACGACCGAACAAGTTTGACAACTTAGAGACCATATATCATCATCCTGCTCAAGCCGAGCATACAAGCAAACTTGGTCCCTCGTTTGGTGCTCTTTTCTAGGGTAACTTCCGTGAAGGTGTACTCTACCCCGGCTCGCTGCTCAAAGAGCTAGCCCACACAAACACAATTATGGTCAGCACAGACTCTCCTTCAGCCTGATATAACATCATAATGACCTCTTAATATATCATTTTCTACCCATATGCATTCTTTCCACTACGGCCATGTCGTCCACTGGTATCTGTGATACCAAGATAAATACATAGGGTGGTAAAACCTTAAACCAACAACGTTTCGATTATTCATCACAACATTGTTATACATATACAAAACAAGTATTGGAGCCAGCATTACGAACGAGGATATGTACAGTACATAGGTACAATTATTTATGTACATCAGTTCTTTCTCTTCTTGCTTCGTCTCATCTAAGGGACAATTCTGTAGTCTCGGGCTTTATGTCCTTCTTTACCACACGAGTAGCAAATGGGTGGAGTTCGCCCTGCCACTGCTCCAGCCTTAGCTTTTTTTGTCCTTGGCGCATTACCATGGCAGTCTCGGGCAAGATGTCCTACGTATCTACACGAAAAACAAACCGCCTTTTCTTTGTTCCCATGGTGGTGGAAGAGGTCGATTCTCGCAAATGTCTATTCTTCTTCCACTTACAAGAGTTTGATTTTGGCACATTTGTAACAGTGGGCACATTGACACCGTACCTTGCCCTGAACTGATTTAAGTACATTTCTAAAGACCGAGCTGTCGTGACCAGGGCACAAGAGCCAAGTAACTTTGGACCCACCAATAGACGTCGTAGTTCATCTCGCAGACCATTATAAAATCTATTGGTCTTCGTCTCCTCACTTTCAAACACAAACTCTGCATGTTGTCTTAGAGCAACAAATGCATGAAAGTACTCCTCAACTGTATATGGTCCTTGGATCAGACACATATTCAACGGCGGGGCCGATGCTCTTTCCCTTGCCATCTTCTCAGGAAACACCAACCGGCATGAGACACACCATCAGAACAGAGGGTTGTACATGTCCATCATGGTGGGCTTTGATCATTGTAAAGACCACATCAGCGATCAACCTGACCGTTGCTACCGAAAGAGGAGGTGTTGGCACCGTAGTTGGCTCATTAATCCCCATTGAATGTTGGGGTTCTCGCTGTCCCTCATTACTGTTAGTCGCCTATAAGCGTGAAACGCACAAGTAAGCAACTAAATGTTTCACAAAGCAATATCAGGAACACACAAGGATCCCAAATATGTGTATTTTCATCCCTTAGTGGACATTCTTGAGTTCATTTTATGTGTTATAACAGCAGCACTTACACGTGCTCGCCACCCCTCAAAAGAATTTGACCACGAATTCGGAAGAGATAGACAAACATGCTGATACCAAATTATCACACCTCTACCCGTCACATGAAATATAATAGAGGGTCCGGTCGGGGCTCCACACCATATTCCACAAACAGGCGAAGAAGTTACTAAATAATATCAAATACCATCGAACCCTAACATAGAGCATTCTAGCGGAAGCTTAATGATTGAAAACTTGAACTCAAGAATCACAAAGATTGTCGACTAATAAGAAAATAGAAATGTATACACAATACCCAAAGTACTTGGCCTTATGGCCTTACAGGTTTCTCTTAACAAGAGTGTGGTTTACAAACATCGGCGCGCAGGCCGACCACACATGAACAAGAGTAAACAAAACATAGCCTTCAAGGGCCAGCAACGCCACCAGGGCTTTAGCCCGCTATTTCCCGCTTGGTCCTCCATTACCTGCAAAAGGACAATCCACCAAGCGGTGGCAAACAGGGCAACGGTCAACATTCACCTGACCAATTATAATGACCCTTTCCCTGGCACGGGGCAGCGGAATTCCTTCCCTGCAAAGCGTTTTATTCACACAGTATATATGTATGTATGTATATATATATATATATATATATATATATATACACACCAAGGACATGCACAACAACACAGATCAATATATATCACAAATGCCGACACGACGGCCCGACGTTCCGTGCACTCAGGGCACATTATTGGTGTACCGTTCAGAGGTCCCATACATGACAGTCCATTATGAGCACTCCTAGTCTTTATGGCGCGCAGGCCAAAGACTCTCGCTATGTGATCCTAACAGGGCCTTAAGCACCCACGGTTAGACAACCATAATGCGAGTACAGATCCACCTTTCCCGTTGCTCAAATTTGTCTAACTCAAGACTGGACTAATGCGGGTACAGCTTCACCTTTCCCGTTCGTCACAAATGCATTCCACAGTTGCAGCCAAACGGCTCAACTTCACACAAAACTGCACTCACAGCCACAAGAGTTGAACACCAAGTATCAACTCTCAAAGCTTTTTCCTGGATTTCTTCCAGTACTTCCTATTGTACCATGCCACAGGTATCCACCAAAGATTCCATTCAAACAATCAATTTACTCGGAGTTTTCTCCGATTTGCAAACAAAGCATCACCAATACAGACCAACTCGTCTGGATGAGCTTCACACAACATGCCTAATCATACTACTCACTTCCGGTTCTAATGCAATATAACAAGGGATGAACCACCGATCCCAAGGGAATCACTTCGCCATCCACCCTTTGGTGGAGGATTCCTATACAAATGCAGGAAAGAAGGACTTCACTTGTCCTAGAAGGAAATCGTTACCCTTGGAAGACGTTTTGGCGCCATGGCAAAAACTAAATAGTTGGAAAGCACCACAATGCTCTAGCCTCCGTAGATCTGAATTCGGCTCACGATTTGGACCACCGTAGCACCACCGGCGGCCGAATTTCTCTTCTTCTTCCTTACCTTACTCTCCTCTCTCTCTTCTTCTTTGAAAAAGGATGATATGGATTGAATGAGAAATAACTCATCAATTCCCGCATTTATCCCTTCAGGAAATACCCAGGACAGTTAGATCTTCATCAAAGGAAACGAACGGCTCAGATTTGCTCTGAATAGCATCTTCCCTGGGCTGACACGGCCTGTGATACGCCCGTGTCACAGGCCGTGTACCTTAAGCGGCATACAACCGACTCAAACCAGACCAGGACACGGGCTTAGACACGCCCGTGTCAAGCTCCTTACACGCCCGTGTCACTCAGTACATGCCCGTGTTGAGGGGCGTGTCCCTCAATCAACACAAGACCAACAAATCCCGAAAGGGACACGGGTCCCCAACACGCCCGTATCAAATTTGACATGCCCGTGTCGACCAGTACACGCCCGTGCTCCAGGCTGTGTACTTCAGTCGGCACCGCCCGACACAACTAGAGCAAGACACAGGTATTTGACATGCCTGTGTCACCAATCGACATGCCCGTGTCAGCACTGTTCATACCCGTGTTTCCAGCCGTGTACCACACTCGACGCAGCCAGGCTAATACAGAGCAGGACACGACCCTGGACACGCCCGTGTCCCAGGCCGTGTGACCTTATTTTGGTTTTGGGGCATTACAGTACACATGGAGCTCCGCCCTGAAGTTTCGTTCTAGCCGTTAGAAGAGGAATCAATAAATATAGTTAAGGTTTAAATTCAAAGAACCCTAATCATGATCATATATGAAAAATCCCAAGTTCTATCCTATTAGCCAATTCATTCGCACACGTAAGTTCTCGCCGCCGACTTCTCGAAATCACGATTTCTCTTGAAGAAAGTTTTGACCAGATCTCTACTCCCAAATGCTCCAAGAATTTCTCCAAGATCTAGTTGATTCTCAAATCAGATAAAGTTTTCAAGTCTTCAATCAAGTATTCTCCTTCTACGTTTATTTCATTCAAGTAAGGAAGAAGATTTATTCTCTTAGATCATAAGAAAATTGTTATTGCAATCTATTTTGTTGTGTAAAAACCATATTTACAACTCTTGTAGGAAGTTTCACTTCCGAGTTTTGTAGATCTTAGTTTAGAGGATCGAGGGTTTAAGAGTTTGTTCTCTGAGTTTTTTTAGGAGACGTTGTCTCCAATCTTGTAGGAGTTGAAGACTCCGAGGATGTAAGATTTGTTATAATTTGAGATTGGTGAAGTAGCCGAGTCTAGCCCGAAGTGCTAGATAGGCGAGGCGGGACAGCGGACATACCAATTCTAGGGAACCACTATAAATCCTTGTGTTTGTATTGTGTGTTCTCTGATTTTATGTGCTTATTTTTAAAATCTTTTAATTCCTCTAAAAGCCGCGGGATTCACCTATTCACCCCCTTTAGGTGATTTAGGCAGACAACTAGATACTTTCAATTGGTATCAAAGCGAGGTTGCTCGTTAAAAGGCTAACACCTTGAAAAAGATCTCTATCTAGTTGTCAAAAAACGACATGTCTGGAATGGATAGAAGCAAGGATATGTCCTCGATGAGGCTACCGGTGTGCTCCAAGAAAAACTTTCTCATGTGGAAGGAAAGAGTAAGGTTCTTCATGGAAGCAGCAGATCCGGAAAAATTTCAAATCGTTGAAGAAGATCCCCATGTGCTTATTACTGCATCAACTATAAATGTTAATCTGATGGTTCCGAAAAAGATGCTGGATTTAATTAAATATGAGATTGCTCTCGTCTCTCTGACAAGAAGGCAAAGAATATTTTTGCTAATATAGTTAATGACTCTACGTTACAAAACTTAATCCACTACAAGTCTGTTAAAGGGATGTGGAAATCTCTGATTGTTCTCATGGAAGGAACAAATGAGGTTAGGGATAACAAAAAATCCCTCCTCAATCAAGAGTATGAAGCGTTCAAGCAAGACAGAAGAGACTCTATAGCTGTCTGCTATGAAAAATATTGGATTTAGTGGCTAACCTTAGAGGGGGGATGAATAAGGTTTGGCTCGTCAATTTAAAATTCGAATTATTCTGGTCCAGAAAAACAAATGCTGGAAGCTACCGCGAGGCATTAGGTAGCTAACACACGGCGGTATGTTATAGAACTCATTTTCCAGGGCAAAATCCCCCTTAGAGATCTACGCACACTAGAGAGAATTACATTCTAACAATCGTACAACCACACGCAGTAAACAGAAACAATAAAGCAGAAAATGAATTTCATTGTAAGAATTAGAACAACAGATGTTTTTGACAATTACAAAATTGTGATCCCCGTGATGCCGGAGATCGAAGGCGGTGAGAAAGAAAAACTCTTTTGTTTCTATACCGACCCGCTCCACGGATCGGTTGGCTCTCTCCCTTTCCCTCCAAGAAAGGTCTTCGAGCCGGCCCTTCACCTCCACGCAAGGAAGGGCTTTAGAGCCCCGCTAGATCATTCTATCAAGACATCCCAACCCTGGGATGATTTCCCATGGAATCCTTCCTGGATTCCGACGACCTTCACCGATCGATTTTCCTAACTACAATAATGAAAAGAAAAAGATTTCAAAACAAGTTTCAAAGAATCTCAAGATTAAAGTCTCCCTCTTGATGATTTCTTCGTAGAGCGATCCGCGACCGGTGCTTGAGATCTTCGTGTGCTTGCAACTGGTCGTCTCTTCGTAATCGATGTAGTCCTTGGATCATCGGAGTTCTTCGTTCACGAATGGGAGGGAGGCTTTTCTTTTCCTTCAACGGAGACGGTAGAACAGAACATAAGAGTAGCGGTCGAATCCTAGGAGTTGCAGATCTGTCTCTTTTTGTCTTAGGTACTGGACACAAAAAACAAAATGACATTATATGCGTCTTCCTGAAAATAGGCTACCGCCAGCGGTAAGGCTAGCGCCCGGCGGTAGGTTCGTGTGCTTGATGTGTCAGCTGTCCTCCAGATTAGGACAAATATTATAAACAAATATTGTTTTCCTTTTACACTGATAGCGTGACGCGGTTGGTAGATAGTGCCCCGCGGTAACCCTGCCAGCTGTCCTTTAAATCTGGAAAAATATTCGAAACAAATATTTTTCTTTTTATAATACTAGCGCCACGCGGTAGGTAGGTAGTGTCACGCGGTAGGTCTTACTCTACGCACTCAATACCTTGGAGCGTTGAGTGGGTTACTGCGGCGCGGTACCAAGCTAGGGCTCGACGGTAGTACAGTCTCGACGCCACTGTCTCGGCACTCTCGACACTCTCAACGCCTCTAGCATAAGGTGTTGAGAGGGCTAGCGTGGCGCGGTAGAAAGTTTGCGCTTGCGCGGTAGGTTCCAGAGAGCCTGGCAAATTAAGTCATCGAGCTAATGCGGGCGGTAAGACTAGCGTGGCGCGGTAGGTTCCCGAGCTCTTTGTCCATTTAATTCAGGCTACCGCCCGACATTAGCTGCTATCGCTCGGCGGTAAGTTCAAGAGGAGACTTTCTTTGCTTTGCTTGAACCTATAAACCTACACACTCTACCAAACACAAGATGTGATCAAATACAACCTGGGAGTTGATATTCTCAAACACAGGGAATGTGAAACATCGGTTCCAACAAATTCTCCCTTTTGATAATATCAAATCCCATTCATGAGAAATAACAGTGAAATGCATGATAAGGTGAATATATATAAAAGATAATTTTGAAAGTCCAGGTTTTAGGTTCTATATAGCTCCCCTATGCACACGCTCTCCTTATCTACATGTTCTACATGCTCCCCTATCTATGTGCACACATTGTAGCAAGCTCCCCCTGCATGTGATCCTTCCTAACCCATGACTCATACTCATGAACAATCTCTTCTCCCCTTTTGATATAATCAAAAAGGGGCAGGCCATACCAAACAGACACGCGGGATGAGAAATAATAGAAATGATAAGCGTGATATAAACAACAGATAATGCACACAATCAGTAAAGTAAGGAGTGAGAAACATTGGGGTGACACAAAAAAGAAACTCAAATAAGCGAATATGAAGCACATGGGTCACACAAAAGAGCGGAGTACACGAACATAGAATAAATCATTGTGCAGAATTTGTACGGATTGGACAACAAAGAGTGGACTAAGCACACAATGAGGAAGACTACAATGCTACGAGAGTTATAGAGTTAATCATATTGAAACTTTGCAAACGTCAAAAATATAAATCGTGTGATAGTACCTATGTGATAAAAACATATAGTGTAGTTTCAGTCTAATACTTATGCATGGAAGCGTTACATAAGATAATGATATGTGTATGTGTAGCTTCAAAAGAGAGAAAACACCAAGTAGAAATATCATATTTTACATATTTTATCTCGATCCTTTAAAATGCTAACACAAGAGAAATAGAGTGAACAATCACGTCACATGTCTATCTATGTCACACCAAGACTTGAACTATGGGACACTAAGCTTAAGTTAGAGTCTATGCACAAGATCGAAATGACTGAGAACCAAGGTGCTCATCCTCATAATGCTCATAAAGACTTATCAGGAGGAGTGAGTAGTGCTTGGGGGGGGGTCCTTGATATGATATTTGATAGCTTGCATAGTTTCTTTTTTTAGTTTGCTTTGAGCTATCACTTTTATATTTATTTTTTTGAGGTCAAGGATCCCCGAGTCAATCAAAATCTATCAACGTAGATAGATACACTTTAACTTGTATACATTAGACTGTAGTACTAGACATTTGACCCAAAGTTCTAATCTTTATATAAATACATATATATCGTGACATTGAGTATTCAAAGTATTTCTAACATGTTAAGATACAATGTCACGAGTTATAGCATGTAAGACTAACATTTGTACAAGAGTGTTTTATCTAGGGATGTGTGAATAGTGTGAAGTCATTCCCCTACCTAAGCCCTCACACATACCTAGAGGCATTGTCAACATACACTAACATGTATTGTTGCACTCAGCAGATAAGAACCTATAGATTCGACACACCATGACCGGGGACAATGTTCACACGGATTAACACTCTTAACTCAAACATTGCATGTACTCGTTATGGTCTAAGTTCAGGTCATGTGTGCCTATAGACATGATCGAATTTCAGTTTTTTTTGGTATTTTGGGTTATATATATATTTTTATATTTTTCGGATTTAATAGCAAACAAAAAAACGCAAATAAAACAAAAAAATAAAGAAGTAGAATGAAGATAGCCAAATACACATATCAAGCAAAACAACGAACACTAAAACAAGAAGCGCGATAGAGTATTAGGAATGGGTTTGAGACTTATGAAGCATGAAATATCGTTTGTGCTATGAAGGAGCGGCCATGAGAATGCTCAAGACATAGTTCATCCATGTCACAACCCGCATTTTCTCCGAAGAAAACGGATTATCAGAGTAGGAGAAAACACACGTCATGATGCCACGTCGAGCAGGGGATAACTGCCGACGTTCAGGCAAACCACTATCAACTATACTTTATGAAAATTCATAAGTTATATGATTAGAAAAATTAGTTATATTTTTTAAAGGCCGTATCCCTCGGCTCGGTGGATCACCTAGTCCACAATTTAAAAACTATACTTATACGCTGCGGAAAATACTTTATTCAGGTTTGACATCCTAAAAGAGTGCATAAGTGTCCCCAGAGGACAACTTATACTATGCAGGACCCTACTTTTAATTTATTCTACGTATAAGAAAACGATCTTTTTACGTTATTTGGAAAATAGTGTAGAGTTTTATAAAACATGCTGATCATGAGATATACTTATAATAGTGTTTTTAGGTTTAAAAGTAACTAGCAACCTAGCATAAATCATCTTAAGAGCAAGTAGACTATCTCCAAAAAAGGTAGCAGCAAAAAGTAACATATCTAGTATCAAGGTAAAAACTAGCAGTGGACGTCAACAAACTGACACGAACCCACTAGCAAGTATGTATGTCTGTAAGAAAAATAACACCAAAACTACCTCGCAAAAACAAGGAACTGATCTCTATAGCACCAGAGACCACCAGCAACAGCACCGCACCACTAGCCGTCAAAGCGGCTACTATCCAGAACCTGAGGCATTCAAAGAAGAAAGAATACCTCAGCAAGCAAAACTAGAAAACTGCTCGAAAGTGTCAATCAGAAGATAAGTAAAAGAGGAAAACAAAGCGGTAACAGTCACAACTGCCCAAGGCAAGGCAAAAAGAAAAGCACTAAGTGCGAGGAAACAGCAACAACCCTGCCCAAAAATAAATCATGCAGAGTTTACTAGGCTACCATGAGCCCCAAACATTGCAAATTTACAAAGGAAGAAACGTCTAACACCCTAAGCTGTGAGAGATGGTAGTAGCAAAAAAACGCGGATCCGGGTTGGAGGCAAACTCAGTCCCCCAACCACCATTTCCAAGAAACCAAGCTCAGGGGTCTACATGTGAAAGCACTAGGGACCTCCCACCCCCTTGCCTAGCCCATACCTGGAGCAAGATAAAAGAAAAAGGGTGGCCTTGGCTAAATTACACAACACCTCCCCAATTAAGAGCTTCAAACCACCACTACTAACCACGACCCACGATTCGGCCTTTTTTGGAAAAAAGAAAAAAAATAGCCGACAAGGAACCTCAAAATCAAGGAATTCACTCGGGGGTGAAAATCAAGGTAATGGGAAAGCGTTGAGATGACTCAACACGGCCTGGCGTTGAGTGAGCCCCACTCACTCAACACCTAACCAGACCTTGGCGTTGAGTGAGTTAGCATCACTCAGCGCCAGAATCAACCATGGCACTGAGTGAGGTTCACTCACTCAACGCCCTCCGCAAGAACAGCTCTGGCGTTGAGTGAGCTAACCTCACTCAACGCCTAAACAGCTATGGCGTTGAGTGAGGTCCACTCCCTCAACGCCTTCAGGAAAACAGGCAGTGGCGTTGAGTGAGCTAACCTCACTCAATGCCAAAATAGCTACGACGTTGAGTGATGTCTACTCACTCAACGCCTTAGCACTTTACCGCAGGAAAACCCTAAACCAACGCCATCCGGAAGAGGTCGGCGGGAATGCCAATCGATTCTCGCCGAATTGGCGGGAAAATAGATTGATTCTCGCCGAATCGGCGGGAATGCAGATTTATTCTCGCCGAATCGGCGGGAATCACTAACGATACTCGTCGAAGTCGGCAGGAATGCAGATTGATTCTCGCCGAATCGGTGAGAATCTCTAACGATACTCGTCGAAGTCGGCGGGAATCACTTAGTGATTCCCGTTGATTTCAACTTAGACGAATTTTCTCACTCAGTCGCCTCATTACTTAGCCGCAAAAGAACAGACCAAACTATGGCTTTGAGTGTGTGCACCACACTCAACGCCAAACTCGGGCGGCTTTTGGCTTTGAGTGTGTGCACCACACTCAACACCAAATCCCGAGAGCCTACCAAGACTGGTTCTCACCAGAGCACTACCACAGAAATCTTCCTCTCTCTCTCTCTCGGCTCCACACGCAAAAGCACCAAACCAGAAATAAAAATCTGGAGTCTAAATGGTGAAATCAACCACCGGGTTGAGGAAAAATAGCACAAGGGGGAAGATCAAAACAGAATTTAGGGCTAACCTAAAACTATAGCACAGAATTTTAGCAAGCAGAAGAGAAAAACTTGGCTTCTATCCTAGGGCTAACCGGGTTGTTAAGAGGGGGAAAATCAAAACAGCAAGTGCAAGGACCACTTGCCTCGATTCTTCAGCGAAGCTTCACTCGAGCCCTTCCTCTCCCTCGGCACCAGCAGCAGCAACACCTAGCCAGCACATCCCGAGCTTTAATGGCGGAAAGAGCAAAAATCGAAAATCCAAATCTCCAAAAAAACCCTACGAAACTCAAATCTTTTACAGTAGAAATGAAGTTCTGAGCGAGAGCAATCCAGATCCACTCTCGGAATCAAAATTCGCCCACAAACGCTCCCGGAATCGCCGTCCGAAGGGGTAGCAGGTCCGACGGTTTTCCTCTGTTTTTTTTCCGCGAACAGGAGCAGGCGACAGTTTTCGGGAAGGGGAAGAATGGGCCCGCTAATTTGGCTTAAGGCTTTTAAATAAATCTAAACACGCCTATTCAGCCTTAACCGCCTCCTAAGCCGCCAGTTCCAATCACTTAGCCTAATAATTATAATTTGCATTTATTAGCACACCCAAAACAACGCGAAAACCAACTACCTCGAAATTCGACGAAATTCGCACCGTAGCTAAATACCCATGCTACGAACGCAACGGCGAAGTCGAAATTAACTTTCGACGAACAAAACTCGAGTTATACCTACCCGAAGCCAAAACACCAGCATCCCCCGAGAGGCCACACCGCGTCACCCAAAACGACTCGGCTTGCTAGGGAGATCTTGCCAATAGGCTACAAAATAGGCCACCCAGTTCTAAGGAGTTAAGACCACACTCCACAGATGGCACAAGCCAAGAAAACACGTCGACGTAACGCCAAACGAGAATTAAATAATCGCAGAAAAATCGGGGGCGTTACAGTCACTCCCCCTAAAAGAAAGTTTCGTCCCGAAACTTTACGCACAACACTTCTACTATAGAAGGAAAAGTAACAAGCCAAACATTACAAGAAGAAAACACACCAAACTAATCAGGGAAACAGTTGAGGGTGAGCCTCCCTCATAGCCGACTCTAACTCCCAAGTCACGCTTTCCAAACCCTGATTCTTCCATAGAACTTTGACCATCGGGATGGACTTCCTTCGCAGTACCCGATCTTGAGTATCCAAAATGCGAACCGGCACTTCAATAAAAGAGAGATTAGGCTCCAACTGGGGTGCAACATCCAAGACTTGCCCACTACTGCGCACACACTTCCGCAATTGGCTTACGTGAAATACATTATGAACACTAGGGAAGTTTGCTGGCAATTTCAACCTATAAGCTGACACGCCAATCCGTTCAACAATCTTAAACGAGCCCACATACCTCGGGTCCAATTTCCGATTCTTACCGAACCTCTTAACTCCAACCATCGGGGAAACCTTAAGAAACACAAGGTACCCTACAAAAAACTCCAAGTCAGACCTACGCCGATTGGCGTTCTTCTCGTATCTCTCCTGAGCTATATGAAGCTTTTCTCGAATAAGATTCACTGCGACTTCCATCTCCTCGAGCGCATCCGAACCCAACAAGGGTCTCTCACCTGCCTCAGCCCAAAACAGGGGAGTTCTGCAGCGCCTCCCATACAAAGCTTCAAACGGAGCCATTTGCAAACTTTCTTGATAACTGTTATTGTATGCAAACTCCATAAGTCGCAACCGCTCATCCCGCGCTCCACTGTGGTCTAGAATGTAGCATCTGATCATATCCTCAACTATCTGGTTCACCCGCTCCGTCTGCCCATTGGTCTGTGGGTGGTAAGCAGTAGAATACCTCAAATTAGTACCCAAACCCTCCTGCAGACTCTGCCAAAAGCGATAAGTAAACCAGGAGTCTCGATCAGAAATGATGCTAACAGGCACACCGTGCAATCTGAGGACCTCATTCAAGTACAACTCTGCTATCTTCTTCATCGGGTAGTCAATCTTATACGGCACGAAGTGAGCACACTTCGTCAGTCTATCCACTATAACCCAAACAGAATCAAATCCCCTTGGAGATTTCAGTAAGCCCGTAATGAAGTCCATAGAAATACTTTCCCACTTCCAAGTCGGGATCTCTAACAGAGTCAACTTGCCACCAGGCCTTCCGTGATCGGCCTTCATAAGCTTGCAAGTGTGGCACTCAGCAACAAATCAGGCTAAATCACTTTTCATGCCATACCACCAGGCAATTTGCTTCAAATCACGATACATCTTTGTAGATCCCGGATGGTAGGCAACACTGGATCCATGAGCCTCTCTGCATACCATACCCCTGATGTCTCCAACAGCAGGGATGCAAAATCTGCCGCGGTACTTCAAAGTACCCGCATCATCGATGGAAAAATCTGGTAACTCCCCTCTCTCAGTCCTGAGGTATAAGTGCAGAAGGTCCGGATCATCCTTCTGGTGCAACCTAGTAAGGGAAATCCAAGACGGCTCTGCCACTGCCAAACTACTCTGCATGCTGCAACATCCCACTGAGATATCCATAAGGAGGAACTCTTCCACTAAACGATCGGCGAAGAGATTAAAGATCTTCCCCGTCTTCTAGCTCAGGGCGTCGGCCACTACATTGGCTTTGCCTGGATGGTACTGGATCTCTACATCATAATCGACCACATACTCTAGCTACCGCTGCTGGCGCAGATTCAACTCCTTTTGCGTGAACACGTACTTCAGGCTCTTGTGATCAGTGTAGATCTTGCACTGAGCCCCATAAAGTAGATGTCTCCACAACTTCAACGCATACATTATCGCTGCAAACTCAAGGTCATGCGTAGGGTAATTTCTCTCGTGAGTCTTTAATTGCCTTGACCCATACACAATCACTTTTCCAACTTGCATAAACACACAACCTATACCAACATGCGAAGCATCCACGTAAACATCATACTCCACACCCTCAGTAGGTAGGGTCAGGACGGGAGCAGTGCACAATCTGTTCTTAAGCTCCAGGAAGGCTTCTTCGCACTTATCGCTCCAAACAAAGGCCGCATTCTTCTGAGTCAACCTGGTCAAAGGTGCAGCCAGGGTAGAGAAACCCTCCACGAACCTCCTGTAGTAGCTGGCCAACCCTAGAAAGCTCCTGATCTCCTTGGGCGTGCCCAACCTACTCCAATCCATCACTGCTGCGATCTTTTTCGGGTCGACCGAGATCCCATCCTTGTTCACCACGTGGCCCAGAAACGAGACCTGAGGCAACCAAAATTCGCACTTGCTCAACTTGGCGAATAACTTGTGATTCCTCAACTCCGATAGAACCAAGCGCAGATGCTGCTCATGCTCCTCAACGTTGCGGGAATAGACCAACACGTCATCGATGAAAACCATAACGAACTTGTCTAGGAAATCCTTGAACACCCGGTTCATCATATCCATGAAAGCTGATGGTGTGTTGGTCAGACCAAACGACATCACCAAGAACTCAAAATGTCCATGCCTCGATCTAAACACAGTCCGTGGAATATCTGCCTCACGGATCCTAAGCTGATGGTAGCCAGAACGAAGATCGATCTTGGAGAACACTGTGCTACCGCGCAGCTGATCAAACACGTCATCGATCCTCGGCAGAGGGAACCTGTTCTTAATAGTGACTTTGTTCAACTCCCTATAGTCAATGCAAAGCCGCATCGACCCATCCTTCTTTTTCACAAATAGAACAGGATCACCCCAAGGCGACGAACTCTGCCTGATAAACCCTTTTGCCAACAACTCATCTAACTGGACTCGCAACTCCTCTAGCTCACAAGGGGCCATCCGATATGGCGCCTTAGCAATAGGATGCGTACCCGGTTCCAAATCAATCACAAATTCGACATCCCGATCGGGAGGAAGACCAGGAAGGTCATCAGGAAACACATCAGCGAAACTGCGAACAACGGGAATCTCCTCTAAGCGCGGTATACTAATAGCGACCCCAACCACCGAGACTAAACAAGCAAAACAACCAGAAGGAAACAACCTTTGAGCACATACCGCAGAAATGACAGGAGAATCTTGGCACGGATCAGCATACATGCTTCCCGGCTGACCATTGTCCTTGATGAAGTCCAAGCGCTTCCCTTTGCACTGAATGACCGCATCATACTTAGACAGCCAGTCGAAGCCCAGAATAACATCGAAGTCCTCCAGATCAATCATCTTCAAGTCTGCCCTCGCAAGAAAATCCCCTAACAAAACAGGGCAATCTAGAATGCCCAAATCTGATAACACAGATTCACCAGAAGGGAACTTGGCGCAGAAGGTATCACGAACTCGATATAGAGTTAACTGATGTCGCTCCACAAAGGCTCTAGCCACAAACGAGTGGGTAGCGCCGGAGTCGAACAGAACGTGCGCCCAACGGTTCTTCACCTTAAATTTCCCTATAGGAGTATATACAACTAAGGATCTACCGAAACCCAACTGTAACCATTCTAGCAAATAAAACTTTCAAGCTGGAAAAAGAAACAACTAACCTGAGATGACCTGAGTCAAAGCTTGGGCCTCCTCGGAAGAGATCACGTTCAGCTTTCCTTTGCCCTTGTCCACATGCTGAGGCGGAGGTAGTGCCTGAAGTGGAACTGCATGAAGAGCAGGCTGGACCTGAGGACACCTAGACTTGATGTGACCCTTCTGCCCGCACTGATAGCAGACTTTTTCCTTGGACCAGCACTGGGCAACATCCATCCTGGGTCGCTTGCAAACAGAACAGGAAACATCCCTCCTAGGAGCACCCTGAATAGCATGAACTTGCTCCTTCTTCTGAGCTGCTGCCTTCTTGAATCACCTCTCGACAAGGTGGCCCGACCGGCCACAGAAGCTACACACCACCTTGCTCTTCTTTCCCAAAGCAGCATCGGGTACCTTGGGTTTCTTCTCCTCGACGGACTTCCTCTTGTTCTTCCTCATTTGCTGGCCTCTGCTCTTTGTAGTCTCGATAGCCTCTACCTTCAGAGCAGCCTCCACTACCCCTGCATAAGTCTCCGATCCATAAACACTGGTCAACTGCTGCACCTCGTTCCTCAAGCCACCAAGGAATCGCTTGACTCGTTCAGCCTCAACACTCACCAACCCTAGGAGCAAACCAACTCAACTTCCTGAACTCTATCTCATACTCACCGGCTATGAGTTGCCTTTGCTTCAGGTGGAGGAAGTCGTTCATAAGATAATCACGCTCGACCGAAGGCAAGAACTTCCTCAGCAACATTTCCTTAAACACTTCCCACGAGCAACCAGCTACCAAGCTCTCCTTTTCTCTAAGCCACCAACTATTAGCCAAACCCTTGAGCTGATAGGCGGCTATCATCACTCTCTGATCATCTGCAATACCGGAGTACGAGAACATCTCCTCCATGGAGATCAGCCAATCGTCTATGACCATGAAATCTTCCTTCCCATTATAAGTAGGAGGGCTAAGTCTATGAAACTGCGAGATGAAAGCCATCTCTGCTGGCACCACCACTGGGGGTCTCAGGGGTGCAGGAGGAGGAGGAACAACTAAACCTCCTGCAGGGCCTTGCACTCCCTGAGTCTGTCCCGCCACAACTGCCACCAAAGACTGGATCTGGGCTCGCACCTCCACAATCTGTCTGCTCAAGGAATCGCTACTCTGCCGCAGGCTCTCAATCACCGCATCATTCTGCGCTCCAGATGACTCACCCTCAGACAGGGGGTCGATCTAGTCGAAGGGCATCTCGCCATCCTAAAATCATAGTCACCTTAGTCAGATCCTAGTACGACAGCTGCAACTAACTACAAGTACAGACAATACATATATAAATATGAACTTAAAGCTGCTAAACTTGCTCTGGAGTTTATTTTTTTACAAGAATTGATGTTATGCCTTAACCTAGGATGGTTAACCACCACCATACTAACTCTTGTGCCTAGATCGGGAATGCATGACTTTATATTATTTTTGACTCGAAAACTTATGTGTGTACATATGTCATCCTGCCAGTCTTTAGCTTGGTACGCTGTGCTTATGCAATGTTATGCTATGCATGTTTGTGCTATGCATTCTAAAAAAGGCCCTAATGCATGTTATGAGCGGCGTACACATGATAATGTTATGCATCCCATACTACATAACATCCTCATGCAACGAAAAAGAAAACGAGCTAGTCGCAGCCATGTGGTGAGGTTATGCATCCCATACTACATAACCCTCACATGTTGCCCCTATGGTGGACCCATATACGAACACATATTATGCATCCCATACTATATAATATGCCCCGTATACTTCATATTATGCTATGAGTGTAGTGTTCGTGCTTTTGCCAAGACGTGCTGATGATATATCGGTGTGTGAATGATATGATGCTGAACGACTAATGCAATCAAAAGGGAAGGTTGCCCGACTAGCTTGTCAAGCAACCTCCCTCTGATACCAACTATCACAACCCGCATTTTCTCCGAAGAAAACGGATTATCAGAGTAGGAGAAAACATGCGTCATGATGCCACGTCGAGTTGGGGATAACTGCCGACATTCAGGCAAACCACTATCAACTATACTTTATGAAAATTCATAAGTTATATGATTAGAAAAATCAGTTATATTTTTTAAAGGCCGTATCCCTCGGCTCGGTGGATCACCTAGTCCACAATTAAAAAACAATACTTATACGCTGCGAAAAATACTTTATTAAGGTTTGACATCCTAAAAGAGTGCATAAGTGTCCCAAGAGGTACAACTTATACTATGCAGAACCCTACTTTTAATTTATTCTATGTATAAGAAAATGATCTTTTTACGTTATTTGGAAAATAGTGTAGAGTTTTATAAAACATGCTGATCATGAGATATACTTATAATAGTGTTTTTAGGTTTAAAAGTAACTAGCAACCTAACATAAATCATCCCAAGAGCAAGTAGACTATCTCAAAAAAAGGTAGCAGCAAAAAGTAACATATCTAGTATCAAGGAAAAAACTACCAGTGGGCGCCAACAAAATGACACGAACCCACTGACAAGTATGTATGTCTGTAAGAAAAACAACACCAAAACTACCTCGCAAAAACAAGGAACTGATCTCTATAGCACCAGAGACCACCAGCAACAGCACCGCACCACTAGCCGTCAGAGCGGCTACTATCCAGAACATGAGGCATTCAAAGAAGAAAGAATACCTCAACAAGCAAAACTAGAAAACTGCTCGAAAGTGTCAATCAGAAGATAAGTAAAAGAGGAAAATAAAGCGGTAACAGTCACAACTGCCCAAGGCAAGGCAAAAAGAAAAGCACTAAGTACGAGGAAACAACAACAATCCTGCCCAAAAATTAATCCTGCAGAGTTTACTAGGCTACCATGAGCCCCAAACATTGCAAATTTACAAAGGAAGAAACGTCTAACACCCTAAGCTGTGAGAGATAGTAGTAGCAAAAACAACGCGGATCCGGGTTGGAGGAACACTCAGTCCCCCAACCACCATTTCCAAGAAACCAAGCTCAGGGGTCTACATGTGAAAGCACTAGGGACCTCAAACCCCCTTGCCCAGCCCGTACCTGGAGCAAGATAAAAGAAAAAGGGTGGCCTTGGCTAAATTACACAACACCTCCTCAATTAAGAGCTTCAAACCACCACTACTAACCACAACCAACGATTCGGCCTTTTTTGGAAAAAAGAAAAAAAAATAGCCGACAAGGAACCTCAAAATCAAGGAATTCACTCGGGGGTGAAAATCAAGGTAAGGGGAAAGCGTTGAGATGACTCAACATGGCCTGATGTTGAGTGAGCCCCACTCACTCAACGCCTAACCAGACCTTGGCATTGAGTGAGTTAGCATCACTCAGCGCCAGAATCAACCATGGCGTTGAGTGAGGTTCACTCACTCAACGCACTCCGCAAGAACAGCTCTGGCGTTGAGTGAGCTAACCTCACTCAACGCCTAAACAGCTATGGCGTTGAGTGAGGTCCACTCCCTCAACGCCTTCAGCAAAACAGGCAGTGACGTTGAGTGAGCTAACCTCACTCAACGCCAAAATAGCTACGACGTTGAGTGAGGTCTACTCACTCAACGCCTTAGCACTTTACCGCAGGAAAATCCTAAACCAACGCCATCCGGAAGAGGTCGGCGGGAATGCCGATCGATTCTCGCCAAATCAGCGGGAAAACAGATTGATTCTCGCAGAATCGGCGAGAATGCAGATTTATTATCGCCGAATCGGCGGGAATCACTAACGATACTCGTCGAAGTCGGCGGGAATGCAGATTGATTCTCGCCGAATCGGCGAGAATCTCTAACGATACTCGTCGAAGTCGGCGGGAATCACTTAGTGATTCCCGTCGATTTCAACTTAGACGAATTTTCTCACTCAGTCGCCTCACTACTTAGCCGCAAAAGAACAGACCAAACTATGGCTTTGAGTGTGTGCACCACAATCAACGCCAAACTCGGGCGGCTTTTGGCTTTGAGTGTGTGCACCACACTCAACACCAAATCCCGAGAGCCTACCAAGACTGGTTCTCACCAGAGCACTACCATAGAAATCTCCCTCTCTCTCTCTCTCTCTCGGCTCCACCCGTAAAAGCACCAAACCAGAAATAAAAATCTGGAGTCTAAATGGTGAAATCAACCACCGGGTTGAGGAAAAATAGCACAAGGGGGAAGATCAAAACAGAATTTAGGGCTAACCAAAAACTACAGCATAGAATTTTAGCAAGCAGAAGAGAAAAACTTGGCTTCTATCCTAGGGCTAACCGGGTTGTTAAGAGGGGGAAAATCAAAACAACAAGTGCAAGGACCACTTGCCTCGGTTCTTCAGCGAAGCTTCACTCGAGCCCTTCCTCTCCCTCGGCACCAGCAACAGCAACACCTAGCCAGCACATCCCGAGCTTTAATGGCGAAAAGAGCAAAAACCGAAAATCCAAAATATAAAAAAAACCCTACGAAACTCAAATCTTTTACCGTAGAAACGAAGTTCTGAGCGAGAGCAATCCAGATCCACTCTCGAATCAAAATCCGCCCACAAACGCTCCCGGAATCGCCGTCCGAAGGGGTAGCAGGTCCGGCGGTTTTCCTCTGTTTTTTTTCCGCGAACAGGAGCAGGCGACAGTTTTCGGGAAGGGGAAGAATGGGCCCGCTAATTTGGCTTAAGGCTTTTAAATAAATCTAAACACGGCTATTCAGCCTTAACCGCCTCCTAAGCAGCCAGTTCCAATCACTTAGCCTAATAATTATAATTTGTATTTATTAGCACACCCAAAACAACGCAAAAACCAACTGCCTCGGAATTTGACGAAATTCGCACCGTAGCTAAATACCCATGCTACGAACGCAGCGGCGAAGTCGAAATTAACTTTCGACGAACAAAACTCGAGTTATACCTACCCGAAGCCAAAACACCAGCATCCCCCTAGGGAGATCTTGCCAATAGGCTACAAAATAGGCCACCCAGTTCTAAGGAGTTAAGACCACACTCCACAGATGGCACAAGCCAAGAAAACGCGTCGACGTAACGCCAAACGAGAATTAAATAATCGCAAAAAAATCGGGGGCATTACAATCCACACATTGTGTCATCACTTTTGCCATGTACTAAGTGACGGATGGGCATGAAGAGGTGCACACATGCCGTAGAACGGGGTGTTAGTGTAACATCCCATTTCTGACCAGACCCCTAGAAGAGGTTTTGTCATGACAAAGTCATGACAAAACCCTAAGAAGTCCAAGGAGGCCAAGTGACCCGGGCTCAAGGTGAAAATCACCTTGGTCTGCAAATAGTAGGTCAGAATTTGCTTAAAACAGGATTTGGGCTCGGGCGTTGAGTGCGTCGAGTGCACTCAATGCCAAAGGCTGGCTGGCGTTGAGTGCATCGAGTGCACTCACCGCCATAAGCAGAATGACGTTGAGTGCACTGACTGCACTCAACGCCATCTCACAGGCTGGATGGCGTGGAGTGTGTCAAGTGCACTCAACGCCATAAGCTGTGCGGCGTTGAGTGCACTGACTGCACTCAACTCCACCTTACTTAGGCTAGATGGCGTTGAGTGCGTCGAGTGCACTCAATGCCATAAGCTGAACGACATTGAGTGCACTGATTGCACTCAACGCCATCTTGTGTTGGATGGATGGCGTTGAGTGAGCTGAGCTCATTCAACGCCGTAGTCTGGATGGCATTGAGTGAGCTGAGCTCACTCAATGCCGTAGTCTAGATGGCGTTGAGTGAGCTGAGCTCACTCAATGCCGTAGTCTGGATGTCATTGAGTGAGCTGAGCTCACTCAACGCCGTAGGATGGATAGCGTTGAGTGAGTTGAGCTCACTCAACGCCGTAGGCGGGATGGCGTTGAGTGAGCTGAGCTCACTCAATGCCGTAGGCTGGATGGCGTTGAGTGAGCTGAGCTCACTCAACGCCATTTTACTTAGAATTTTTTTTACAGTTTTGGCTTGGCTGCTGGTTCAATTGAACCGGGCCGTTTTGGGAAGCGGGCCACGATGTCTTAAATTAGTCGTTCCTCTATTAAGACCTAATTAAGTCTTATTTAAATTAATTTTGATCGGTCAAGTGGAGGAAATGCCACGTGGCCGACGGTTATGAACAGTCACGACCATGGCCGAGAGCCAGCTTTCACGACCAGTAATGGCACTTGATGCCGTGGCCCCCCTTCCCCTCCTCTTTAATGACTGGATTCAACTCCTCTAGGGAAGAGGAGGAGTTTCCAGTCGTTACTTGGCTGGATTAAGCCAGGTTCACCCCACCTCCCCCATGGCCGAGCCAAGCTTTCAATGGCATTAATGGCCATTGAAGTTTTGGCCTCTCCCCTCCTTAACCAAGCCTTTAAACACCATCAGTGGCCCAAGAGGAACGTTTCCCAGCCTTTACCTGAAAAATTTGAGCCCTCCCACCGTGCTGTTGCAGAAGCCGAGCGGCGCCACTATCGGAAATGGCTTTCCGTCGATCTGCACGCCTCCAGCCCGCGAACAAGGTCCTCCTCTACCTCTTCTTCTATGGATAGATCTTAGGAATTATTAAGAGAGATATAGGGCTCAAAAGAGCTGGATCGGGCGAGCGTTTCCATGGTTTTTCCGAAATTCATGGTGGTCGGGTTCGCCGGAAACCACCACCTCCGGCGGCCAAACCACCGCCGACCGATAGCCACCACCTCGACGGAGGTGGTGGTGGCGGTGGCTGGTCAGGGAGGTGGCCAAGTGGCCGGTGGTGGCTCATGCAAAGCTACAGGTTTTATGCGTTTTTTTAGGGTTGCTGGTTCCGGGTTTCTGAGAAGATGAACAGTGTCATGCTGTTTTATTATATTTAAATATATTATATAGTGTATTGTTTTCACTAGATATTCTTCTCCTTTTAAATTAAATAAATGAGGCATTTATAGGCCGTTTTGGGAAAAATGGCAAGTCACAGAAGTTGTAGCCCTTCGAGTCTAAATTATTTTAAAAATTATTTCAACTCGTTTGGGTAAGTGGTTTGACCACAGAACCCATTTTGGTGGGACCTATACCTAGGGCTATACTGAGATTCAAATGGATGCCCACCCTTCATCCCTTGTCTAAATGATCTGAAATTTGGGCAGGAAGTCTACCCTAGATATACCTAGGGCCTGTACAAAATGGAAATTTTTGGAGAACAATTTTTATAGTTTTTAGAAAAATTTAATAATCCATGAAAAAATTAATTAGGTGTCCTAAACATCTCAAAACTCCCCCAAATTTGGGTGGGTGGTCTTAGAGGGCATGTTAGGGCTCTGGTAAAATTTTCGTCTCATTTAGAGATGTTTGGGTTAGGTATTGATCCAACCCTAGGTATACCCTTATAGGGTTATTTAGGTCAAAGAGCTATTTTTGATGTTTGAGTGGTCAATTCACCTCAACAGAGGCTGTGATTTTGACCACTGACTTGGTAGGACCACTATCACCCTCTTAGGGAATATGGAGTGGTTTAGGATTGTTTTACCCTTGGATCCAAACTCAAACCCTAAGAGTGGGCTTTTGAGGGTTGTGAAGGGCAAGGGGTCAGTTGACCTTGAAAGGATTTGAAACTTGGGAGAGAGAATTCTATGGTAGGTATAATCCTCTGGAAGAAATCTAAAATAGATTCTAAGGTGAATAGGTCCCTCAAAACCGTAACCCTAGTTTAAGGCACAAATCTTGTAGTGATAGAAAATGTCACTAAAACTTACTGAACAGTGATAAGATTTGGGTAGAGTAGTGTTTTAAGTTAGTACAAACTCTGGAGATTTTGTTATGAATTTAGGACTATTATTTTGGATACTTCATTAACAATTTAGTAATTTGTATTATTTACTTAGAAATTTATTATGTAGTAACTACTTGCTGGAAATTGATGAACTTTAGCCAGAGAACTTTTTTTATGTTTTAAAGCTCTGTGAAATTTTATGGGATTTTTGGAAGATTATTTCTAAGGGTTGGTTCATTAAGTATTATTTCCCATGAAAATTAGATAAATTTATTTTGGTGTCTAGCAAGCCTGTAAAATTATGATTTCTGCACAATGACCCTTTCTGTACCATATTAAGATTTTGTAACATTTATATAATTTTCTGATGTATAATTTTGGTACTTCCTTCTTTACATATGATTAAGGGAATTATTTTGGATAAATTAATTAGAGGTCAAATAGTTTCTGAAAAATTATGGAAATTAGTACCTAGTAATATATCTCTGTTATTTAGTTATCAAAATTTTTGGGTCGCCATTACTTGAGTAGATGAGATAGTTCATGTTCAAAATTGCCCATGGCCAAACATTTGGGAAAATTCAATAAATATCAAATTAATTAGAAAAATTATGAATCTCTGATTTTAGACTAAACTTGTTATGATAGACCTCCAGTAAATTTTATAGGAATTTTGGATGAAAATTTGGTGTACCTCCCTTTGTGCATCTCATAAAGCTTAGAATGGTCTGCGTTTAGTCGAAACTACATAAGTTATATTAATGTGCAAAATGATCTTGGGGATTGAAGTATTAGCAAGATGACTAGGAATGAATAAGAATGTACCCTCAGGGGTCAAGATAGGGATAGGGTGGTAGGTTGTAAGAGGTGCTCGGGATTGACGAAAGATCGTCCTCCCCGGTAGGAGTGGAAGAGTCTTAATACACTAGGGTTAGATCCGAAGTAATTTAAAGGGGATCGGGTAATGGGTATTAACCAATAAAAATAAGTGCCTTGCGAAAGGGAACGATGGGCTTCAACTACCTATCATAGTTCCTAGTGCCCTTTGAGAGCCCTTCACGGGGTATGCCGGGGGCAGTCCTGGGCTAACGTAAACCGTAGGAATAATAAACTAAAAGAGAAACTAGTATAACTAGAGTTTCACATTCACACACCCCGGTAGTTAGGGAGGTTGAATAGGTTGGTTTTACTGTCATTCATACGGTAGCTTCTGAAGGTAGATGCACGGACAGGACAGTCCGGGGAGCCGAGGGCTCGAGGGTTTGAATACAGAATAAGGTGGTGGGTCTTCGATATTTGACTGACGTTCACACCGACGTCGGTATGTAGACTCGGCGGCATGAGACACTTAGCCAAAGAAAGTTTGGGGGATATAGCCAGCACTAGTACGCGGATACTCTAGGTTGTGTTCTTCTAGGGGCGTACAGAAGGGCTAGGCCCGGTAGTGTGGATACCCGCCTAGGAGTGGGGGGCCCGACCCACTGTCTCCGTTTGCCACTATGAAGGTTCCTGGGAGTGAAGCTAGCTGTCCAAACAGGGGGAACTAAAGGTCTGTCCGCATAGAGTCGTGTATGTGAGTTGCACTTGCATGAATCATGACATAACATATCAGTACACTCATATTTGCATACAACCGACACCCAACGTATAAATCGGTATGAGACTTTTTATACGATGGGAGTCTTGCAGAAGACCCCTTAACTTATAAGTTTGTATGAGCATTCATATAAGTTAAGGTTACATATTTAATTTCTACTTGTCCTTTCATATATATATTGATTTACTACAAGTTTACCTTACTGCTCACTATTTAGAACTGCTAAATGTACCTTTCATACTTTGCTGCTTATACAATATATATTTACTGCTAGACTAGTTCCGCTGTCACCCGCCTTGCTTATTCTCCACCATTGTAGCTTCCCTTTCCTCCTCTCTGCTCGGTGCCTAGGAGCCGTGGGGTAGGGGTAGGGGATGATAGGACTTAGTCTTTATGACTAATGGTTTTTTAACCACAACATTACAGGAGCTCCAGATGGGAGACAGGGACCAGCAGCCCAGGGACTAGCACCAGCGGAATACGGTGCGCATGGAGGTGGGCCAGTCTAGTTCCGGAGCACCTGTGACCAGCTCCGTAAGTGTTTAGTACTATCTTATAGCTCCCGCGAGTGATATGTAGTGAGGATCTGATGTACCGGCTTAAGCCCATTTTTACTTCATCTGTACTGATCTTTTGTAGTACTTTCTACTCACTTTATTTATATGGACTTTTTGTGATTTTCATTTACATGTGATTCTGTGGACTTTCCGTATTCAGTTTATAGTTTACTTCTCTTTCTTTTATGATCGAAAAAGGCCGGCAGAATTGGCGTTTTGTAGTGGTAGCCTTCCCGAGTGTCGGTGCCACCGCAAAGCGGCAATTCTGGGCATAAGACCCTGGTGGTGAAAAAGAAAAAAAATGGGGTCTTACAGTTAGTCCCATATTCCCTTACAAGAACCCGCTCAACCCAATACTCGTTTCCCCCAGCGTCACCCAAGGACCCACTGGAACCCTTCCTCGGTTAAGGACACGACGTGGATTATAGGTTAGCGATCCTAATGACGACACACCTGCGCCCCCGCTAATGTGAGACACAACACAGTGAGTCTTGTGTTGCCGTTGATATTAGCACAGTAATAAAGATACTGGGGTGGATAGTCAGGCAATTGTACCAAAAAGAGTGCTATCGCTGACGTTAAAGTTAACGCGCCACGATAGCTTCAGGATATATATAATACAGGTCAGATTTAGTTCCGTACACCTGCTCACTTTCTCTCTCACCTTTGCCGACAGATCCCTTCACTGGATTTTTCGTCTATAGTGTAAGGTACTCTCTTCTTCCTCTCTCTCTAATTCCTAGTGTTAAGAGTTTTGGAGTTTTAGATTTTAGATATCAAGTCATTTTGGGCATGATCCATGACGGTTTTGCGATGATTCTACGCTCGATTTGTGAAGTTTTGCTACGGATCATGGTCTTTTTCGCGGATCTAGCTTGTGTAAGCTCAGATCACGCATCCTTGACACTTTTGAGTGACCGATCTATTTAAAAGTTAAGTTTTTCGTGAGATCCGGATTTGGAATCTAAGACGGGTAGATTTCAACGAATTTTCATGTTCGAGTTGTGATTTTTCCTTCACGGATCTTGGTTATTCCCATTGATCTATCTTGCATGGCCTTAGATCTAAGTGTTTTACCTGTTTTTGAATTTTTTTTTTACCCAAATGGAGTTTTGGAAATCATCCAGTGGAAGAAGATGACTCGCAGTTTGTCATGCTACCGCGCATTGGTAACAGATTACCGCTTCGCGGTAGGATCCAGAGACTGAATTCATCATTTTTTTATTTTTAACTGAAGGATTCGTGTTTTGTTTTCAGGTTATGGCTTTATCCAGCTCCCAACCTCCTCGCCGCAGTTTCTCTAAACGCTCCCGAGTGCCGGCCTCAACCTTCCCTGCTTTAGATGATGCATTAGTGAGCGCGCCGATGAACATCGATATCGACGACCGATATGCTCATATTTATGTGTACTTGGAGAAATCAGGTGTGCTTGTTGTGATCCCTTCCGGTGTCCCATTCTCCTCGGCCCTTACTCGAGAGTTTTACAATAACCTCTGGGATCCCGCTCAGATGCACTAAGGTGAGGGTGTACAGTCCTGCATTAGGACTGAAATAGTGACAATTCTCCACTCGGATCTCGAGAGGAAGTATGTCTGGTTTCCCAACTTACCGCACCTGGACATCGTGGAGTCCTTTCGGACAAGCCAAGACTGGAGAGAGGTCAACGTGGTTCTCCATGGTATAAAGGACAACCGAGACCTCATTACTACCGTGGACATGCTTACCTCAGATGCCCACATAATTCAGGATATTCTCCGTCACTCCCTCATGTTCAAGGCCGGGGACACTAAGAAAGTCACGACCAAGCTCTCGATGGTGACCTACTGCATCCTGGTGGGAAAACTATTCAGTGTCTCAGATCTTATCCTCTGTATGATGTGGTACACTTTTCGCCTCAAGTCCACTGACCGCCAGCGGATAAACATGCTGCCTTTGGGCGGTGTGATCCAAAGCGTGCTGATGGAGAAGTACCCCGCCATCGATTGGCAGGCATATCCTATTGATAGTTGCCCTCTGGTCTACAAGGTGGGTGAGATTCCTTTCACTTTGCATGCGCGACCATCTGCAGCGCAGCCACCATTGCCCCGTGCGGGATCCCTTCGGGAGACCAGTCGGGACATCTATGCCATAGTGGAGACACGGGGAGAGGAGATCAGGAGGACTCTGGTAGTAGTTATTTGTGATGTGATGTGTTTTGTGCTACCCCCATGCTCGTCTTGATTTTATGTTGCTCTACTTTATTTGATAAAATCATCTTATCGTTTTAACTCATAATCATAAAACAGAGATTCACCATATCCTAAACCAAAGCATATTTACACAACAAAAATTAAAATAACCTAATTAGCATACCATGAGTAAGATTTAGTGTAGTTCATTTGGAACTTCACGCAGATCATGAATATTAATAAATAGGAGATTTAGGTATCCAAAAGGAGCCAGAGGTGACTGTTCCCTTGGGTACCCAAATATAATGTGATACACCTTGGTGAGATGACAATGAACGTGCCCTTGTGAGTGGAATGGGTGCGCTATTTTGAATGATGGGCCTCCATTCATATTTTGGCTTAATGTTTTTCTTATGTTGCAAATTTCCATTTAGATTTCTAGAGTCCTTACACGACAAACTTCAGTTGAACAAGGTTGCATTGGAGGTTTAAATATATTAATGTTGTCTTTAGGTTAGGATTATTTCGCTTAACATAGGGACTTATAGTGTAGTAATTTTTAAAAGAAAATTTATATTCCTTCAATTCTAAGAAGGGGGTAATTTGTTTTTGCAGGTGAAGGTGATTTGTATGTTTAGGAGTTTCAACATGCTTTCAGATTTTGCTTGAAATTGTGAGGTTAAGTTTTGCGAATTTTTCTTAATAACTTCCTTAAGCAAGTTGATTTTCATTTCCAAGTCCTTATTCTTACTTTTGGGATTCTATCTAGCTTTATTGTAAGCAATTGTGCTATTCTTAAGAATGGTGACTATAGAGTTAATATGAGTTTCATACTTATTTTTGTATTCTTCAAAGGTCGCATTAATCTCCTCAATTTCGATTTTAAGGTCAATGCATCCTGCAAAATTTCCTTTTAAAGATGCGTTCTCTAGACATAGTTTTTTGGTTTGTTCTTTTGACGAGAGAAACCCCTTCTCAACCACATCATGTTTTTCTTTTAAAGTCTTATAGTCTATACAAGGGGTAGAGGTGTTTTCTAAAGAGCTGGTGGGAGAACTAGACAAACCACAAGTAGATTCTACATTGGCATTTGCTTTCAACCTTTATTTTCTAAACGTAACTTTGAGTTAATGCTCATCAACTTCCTAATTCTACATTTAGCATTGTTTGGCACACGCAATGTATAAATAGAATTACAAGAGAAATGAGAATGTGACTGCCTTACAGTACTCTTAGATGAGGAAAGATTGGAGAATAGGGTTTCTTCGACTCCTTCATGTGTCTCCTCATCCAATGTTGAAATCTCATGTTCCCTTCCCTGTGATGTGGTTATTATGTCCTTTTCCAAGAGCAAGTCTCCATTTTATTCTTCGCTCAGATCCATGAGAAATAGCTCAGTCTCGTCAACTGCAAAAAGAGGACTATAAGTAGACTCAAGAAATTTCCATATGTCATAGGCAGTGGGAAAAGTATAAATGAGTTTAAAAATTTCTTGACCAAGCCCGTAGAATAAACTATTCATAGATTTAGCGTATAAATGGGACTCGTGCTTGGTTAAGTTACTTGGCAGCTTTAT
The DNA here is from genome assembly GCA_039513925.1 of Platanthera zijinensis. Lineage (NCBI taxonomy): Eukaryota > Viridiplantae > Streptophyta > Magnoliopsida > Asparagales > Orchidaceae > Platanthera > Platanthera zijinensis. Next base: position 55,013,570 of record CM077082.1, read on the forward strand.
ACACATCATGGTACACACCTCCATGTCTAGACTTATATGAAAATTTCTCATCAACACTTTCCATCCTTCGTAGTTTTTACCTAAAAATAGTAGTGATGCTAGTGATTTGTCAGTGTACCAAATTTCATCCCCACTAGTCTATTCGAGATCAGGGTTGACCATTATTCCCGGTGGTGAAGCTATTTTTGAAATAACCTCCCTCTGATACCACTTGTCGAATCTAGTGGCCAACGTTAGAGGGAGGGGGGAGAATAAGGTTTGGCTCGTCAATTTAAAATTCGAATTATTTTGGTCCAGAAAAACAAGTACTGGAAGCTACCATAGGGCGTTAGGTAGCTACCGCGCGACGGTATGTTACAGAACTCGTTTTCTTGGGCAAAATACCCCTTAGAGATCTATGCATACTAGAGAGAATTACAGTCTAACAATCATAGACCCACACACAGTAAACAGAAACAATAAAGCAGAAAATGAATTTCATTGTAAGAATAAGAACAACAGTTGTTTTTGACAATTACAAAATTGTGATCCCCGTGATGCCGGAGATCGAAGGCGGTGAGAAAGAAAAACTCTTTTATTTTCTATACCGACCCGCTCCACGGACTGGTTGGCTCTCTCCCTTTCCCTCCAAGAAAGGTCTTTGACCCCGCCCTTCACCTCCACGCAAGGAAGGGTCTTAGAGCCCCGCTAGATCATTCGATCTAGCGTCCCAACCCCGGGACGATTTCCCACGAAATACTTCCCGGATTCCGACGACCTTCATCAGTCAATTTTCCTCACGATAAGATTGAAAAGAAAAAGATTTCAAAACAAGTTTCAAATAATCTCATGATTAAAGTCTCCCTCTTGATGATTTCTCCGTAAAGCGATTCGCAGTCGATGCTTGGGATCTCCGTGTGCTTGCAACCGGTCATCTCTTCGTAATCAATATAGTCCTTGGATCGCCGGAGTTCTTCGTTCACGAATGGGAGGGAGACGGTTTTCTTTTCCTTCGACGGATACGGCAGAACAGACCATAAGAGCAGCATCCGAATCCTAGGAGTTGCAGATCTATCTCTTTTTGTCTTAAGTACTGGACACAGAAAACAAGACGACATTATATGCGTCTTCTTGAAAATAGGCTACCACCGGCAGTAAGGCTAGCTCCCGGCGGTAGGTTCGCCCGTTTGATGTTATAGTTGCCCTCAAGATTTGGACAAATATTCAAAACGAGTATTGTTTTCCTTTTACACTGATAGCGCGATGTGGTTGGTAGATAGCGCCCTGTTGTAACCCTGCCAGCTGTCCTTCAAATCTAGAAAAATATTCGAAACGAATATTTTCCTTTTTATAATGCTAGCGCCACGCGGTAGGTCTGACTCTACGCACTCATTGCCTTGGAGCGTTGAGTGGGTTATCGCGACGCGATACCAAGCTAGCGCTCGGCGGTAGTACTGTCTTGATACTCTAGATGCCACTATCTCGACGCTCTCGACACTCTCAACGCCTCTTGCATAAGGCGTTGAGTGGGCTAGCGCAACGCAGTAGAAAGTTTGCGCCTGCGTAGTAGGTTCCCAAGAGCCTGGCAAATTAATTCATCGAGCTAACACGGGCGGTAGGAATAGCACGGCGCGGTAGGTTCCCGAGTGCTTTATTCATTTAATTAAGACAACTGCCCGATGTTAGCTGCCACCGCTCGGCGGTAGGTTCCAGAGGAGACTTTCTTTGCTTTGCTTGAACCTATAAACCTACACACTCTACCAAACACAAGATGTGATCAAATATAACCTGGGAGTTGATATTCTCAAACATAGGGAATGTGAAACATCGGTTCCAACAATAAATTCTTCAAGATTGTCAACGGTCTAAGGAATTATGGTCGTGTGTTTACAAACGGTGAAATTAATGATAAATTTTTGAGATCCCTGACAAAATAATAAGATAATTGGGTTTGCACTATAAGGGAGTTTGCCAAATTTGCTGACACAAATCCACAAAATCTGTTTGGGAAGTTACTTTTCTATGAGCTTCAAATCAACACAAGTAAAACTGAAGAAGAAGGAGAAGGTCTTCAACCAGAGAGAAGTCAGTGGCCCTGAAGTCTGAAGTGTCGAGGAAAGCTAGAGCTGTGTCTCCTGCAAGAACTCAAGCTTCATGTGATCATGAAGATTCAGAGCCAAACACCTCAAGCTCAGAAATGTCAGATGGAGAATTCTCTCTTCTCTCCAAGTAATTTAAGAGAATGCTTAGCAAGGGGAGGAAGATAAGAAATCAACTCTCCTCGTTTGATTACACGAGATCGCATCGTGATGGTGATCATCACAAGAAGAGCTTCAATGATAATGATAGGTATAAATCTAAACCGAACAAGCATATTTCTTCTAATGTTGTGTGCTATTGCTTCAATAAGCCATGACATATGATCGCTGATTGCCCGTACAAGAAGAAGGACGAATCAAAAAAAGAAGAGAAGAAATCATTTCGAGGAAAGAAGAGAATAAAAGAGCTTCATTGTAATGAAGCCAAATACTTTCAGTGATAGCGACTCAGATGAGTCGATTTCAGATGAAAAGGCCTATTTTGGGCTTATGGCTCATTCAAATGAGGATCACTGTGACACTCTATATGATGGAAAGGTAAACTTAAGCACTCCTCTCTCTCTGAGTCTGATGCAGCCTCTGATGGTCATGAAGACTATTCTTCTGAGGAGTATTCAGACCTATTGGTTCAGCATAAGGTTTTGTTAGCATGATTTGATAAATATCATAAGGTTATCAAATCCCAGACCAAAGAAATTGCCTCTCACAAGGCACTGAACTCTGGTTTGAAAGATTAAATCGAGAGGTGGACTCCCCTCGAAGTTGAAGTTCAATCTTTGAAAGAGGAAATAAAAACTTCTACTAAACTGGTATGTCTGAAAGAGAAAGTCATTAGTGAACTGGAAGAAAAGTTATTGGCTGAAAAGAAATTTGTAGAAAGCTTCTCGAAGCCAAAGACTATCCTTTCTCTTATCGATGGATTTTTTGCTTCTAAGAAGGGTAGTGGTGTTGGACACAAATTCTTTAAGGGTAAAAGGAAGGTTCCTCTAAGTCAAACTACTTTCAAGAAAGTAATCATTCAAACAAATAAGTATGACTTTGAAACATCATACGGTCACTTTGCTAGACCAACGTATGTTGACTCTAACAAGAATAACCAAGGATAGAGATGCCCCAGAAATTCTGGAATGAGTGCTCTAAAGGCATCTCATGAAGAGATCATCATTAAGGATTATGGTCCATTCGTTTATGGATCGAATACTAAGAAAGCACCAATGGTAAAACCTATTATTGTAAAGCCACATAAGACGAAGAAGCCATGTGTTTGCTTCTCTCATGAGCCTTATATTTCGAAGTCAGTAGCTCCTGATAGACCTCCCATTCAAAAGGTGAAGTAGGAGAATAAGAGAAGGTACACCAGATTTGACTGTTGGTGTTGTGACAAAGTGGTCATTTTGTCATAGATTGTTGGTTCAATTCTCTGAATTATAAGACTCCACGAGTTCACAATGCTAGAATGACCCATAATAATATAAATGTTTCTAGTGGTGTTCGACTAACAAGTAACCAAGGACCCAAGTCTGTTTGGGTTCCTAAGGGTGTTTAGTTTGTAAATGCAGGAATGTTCAAAGCCAAACAAAACTCATATCTGGTATTTGGACAGTGGATGTTCCAGGCATATTACTAGAACAATAAGCCTACTACAGAATTATACCCCAGTCAAGGACAGTCCAAAAGTTATTTTGGCAGATCAGGTAGGGGAATCACAAAAGGCTATATTATGATTACCAACGGTATAGTATTTTTCACAGAGATGGTTTATGTTAAAAGATTACAACATAATCTTATAAGCATAAGTCAATTATGTGACAAAGGCTATATGGTTGAGTTCTACGAGAACAAGTGTTTGATAAAGTCGACTTTTATCAAACACTCAGAGTAGAAATATTTTGTATTATTTTTTATTTAGAATCTTCAACACCAGTGTGTTTTTTGGCAAAAGATAGTGCATCTCTTTGTGATCAATGACACAAGAGACTAACACATATTAGTTTCAAAACTATTAGTATGTTATTTTTTCACAACTTAGTGCGCGATGCACCCAATATTAAGTGCATGAAAGAAAGTCTGTTTCACACATGCCAGATGAGTAAACAGACAAGGGCTACCCTTAAAAGCATTATTTCCAAAGACTCTGACAGATGTTTATATCTGCTTTATGTGAACTTATTCGGTCCCATGCTAGTTCATAGTTTAGGAGGTAAATCTTACACCTTGGTTATTGTTGATGACTACTCATATTTTACATGGGTGTTCTGTTAGATCTTATGCCGCCCTTAGAGGGGGGGGGGGGGGGTGAATAAGGGTTTTATGGAATTTTAATTCTTAAATAAAAATATCAGAGTTAATTAATTAAGTTATGAAATATTTTATAGGTAATTATATTCTTTATATTTAAACAAAAATATTATATTAAAAATTACATTTTAGGAAATTACGGAATTCAATATTACTTTACTACAGTTAGCTATGTTACTATTTAAAACATTTTATGATATGAAAATAAAATCAAGATAATGAGATAATAAATGACATGATTTTATTTCATAAGAAATTGATTGCAAAATACAATGTATCTCTATAAAGCTAGAGAGCGAGGCTATGAAAAATATAAACTCCTTTTGATGTCATCGATCCTTCTATTAAGAACCGACCGACTATAATGTATATCTCCCTAGATCTTGCTACTAGCCTCTCCCTATATCTCACCATGATCTCGTCGCTGCACACAAGGCATAAAAAACTCCCTAAGTCACATAAGGACCTAGACGCCGCGCGCAAGGCAACGATTTCCTCCTAAGCCACACACAGACCTAGATGCCATGCACAAGGCGGCAATTTCTCTACTGATTATAAATATGATAAGATAAGTTACACAATAGAAATTTAGAATAAAAACTCCCTTAAAATGAAGCTCTGAAGACGACGTCGAATCCTTCCAAAGATTGCTTGAAATGTTGCGCACAAATCGTCTCTTCTTCGCTCTTGAACGTTCTTAGGAAAGTGGGAGTTTCTGAAGGATAGAGCTCTCTGGATAGAATATTAGGGAAATAATACTCCAGGTAATGAAAATTGTCTTCTCCACAGAAGAATTCGGCCTTTTTATATTTTTGCGATATCGCCCAGCAATAGAGGCTATCGCCCTCCAGCGATATCATCTCTGGCTGCCACGTGTCCCATGATTTTGTGGTTTTACAGGATGATTCGATCTCGGGGCTATCGTCGTGATATTTAATATTTCTTGACGATACCTCCAAATAGTGGTTTGGTGGCTGGATCGTGTGGAACATGGCCTTCGTCATTCTGATGTCATTTTCGCTATCGCCTGGCGATATATCCTTTCACTTTTGTCATCCGAACCTTTTCCAGATTGTAGATGACTTCGTTCTCATTCCTTAATAGGGTGGCACATTCCATAACTGCTCCTGGATTGAAAGTTATGGCCGTTTTAAGTTTAGTACACAAAACTCGTCCTTTTGTTTTTTTCTGAAGTGTATACACTTTTAGATCATGCCCATGACTGAGGACTTATCTCATCATCAACCTATACAACCTGCACACTATAAACACACAAAAGAGTAGGTCAAATACATCACGATATTTGTTATTCTCAAACCAAGAGATGCGGAACGCATGCCCTAACAAATTCCCCCTTTTTATAATAACAAATACCTATATGAGAAATTATTGAGTTTAAGAACATTTATGTTTATAAGTAAGTGTGGTAAAAGATATTCATGAATAATAAGATTATAACGTGGTAGCTTTAAAGCTAAACTCAGATGCATACTCTTCCTATATGAAGGCTCCCCCTATATAAGTGTTCCCCATATATTTTGCTCCCCCTAAATATCGATTCCACTAGATTTCTCAATTTATTCTCCCCTTCTGTTATTAGCAAAAGTAGGTAGGGATGAATATATATCTTTTAAGATTGATTAATGGAAGAATAATCACGATTAAGCAATAAGATATTATATGCATTTCTTATATGATTTCTCCACCTACATAGATGTTTCCTATGAAGTTTTCAATGTACTCACTCTAAAATTTTAAATTCATGCAAGCTATTCTCCCCTTTTGATTGTATCAAAAGGGGGTAGAGGTGAGTGTATGCAATAAAAAATAATTTGTTCTATGTAGAGAAGAAAAATATATTACTATAAAAAGCTTGTTAAATACCACTTGTTAAAAATAAGCATGGTGGAGCATAAAGTAGCAAGCAACATAAATGAATTGATAGAGTAAGCATTTTTATTTCAAGATACCACTTTTTAAAAAAACATGAATAAACGCAAGTAATAATCACATCAAAAAGTATAATAAGCATTCTTAAAAATAAACATTTTTTAGAAAGTAAGAGCATATAAAAGATAATGAGTTTTAAAATGGAAAAAGTAGATGTTTGAGTTAAAGTTCCAAGAGATGCTATTCCATTGAGATATAATTGCAAGAATTATTTGAAAATATCAAGAAAAGATACAAAACTATAATGTAATAAAATTTGCATTTCAAGTAAATAAAACATTGAAGTGGTCATGCTTTGTAATCTAGTGCATTTACTTAAGTTTGGAGAGAATTGTGTAGATATGCATTAGGATCCAATTCTCATGAGTAGAAATTTTATATATGATAATAATGTGTACAAAAGTAATTTGATAAAGTATACAAATGTATTAATCAAAACGAATGACATATATGATGAAATAATACAACATTAAAATATACAAATAAAATTACTTGCAAGATATTTCAATGCACATACATAAAAAGTACAACTACTAAGGTGCTTCGCACACACAATGCTCATTAAGACTTATCAGGGAGCAAAGTAGTGCTTAGGGGATCACTTTTATTCTTTTTAACTTTTTTTTTGCGATCTTGTGTATTAAGAGAAGTGGTGAATACTTTTATTTGTTACAAGACACATTACAATCCTTTCCAAAGTGCTCAACATCACAATGCTCATTAAGACTTATCAGGAGGGTGAGTAGTGCTTGGTGGAGTTTTCCTTGTCATTTGTTATATGCTTTTTATGCTTGTGACCAAGGACTCCGAATTCACTTTTTTTGCAAACAATATCGTTTAAATTTTTTAAGCCACTTTTCTCTAATGAATAAGTGCATGAAGAATAAAGAATTGAAATAGACAGTTTAATGTAGTGTAGGTAATCTATTCATGCATTTTAATTATTATGTTATTACACTATACAACCATACGAGTATAAGATTAAAAATACATGTAGGTTATCAAAATAAGTGAGTGTGTAAAGTCATTATCAAACACAAAATATTACTCATGCTTAGAGGCATGCTAAATAATTCTACACATACACTACAAGAAAATTGGCTTTTAGTGATAAAATAATGGTGACGAAATGGTTTTCGTCACTAAAAATATACCTTTAGTGATGAAATAATATGTTAGTCACTATATGTTGGGTTTCATTTCATTAGTGACTACAATAAATTTTTGGTCACTAAAAATACTATTTTTGTGATCAAAATAATTTTTCATCACTAGAAAATATTTTCTGGTAACCAAATAAAATTTGGCCACTAAATAATTCTATTTAGTGATGAAAATATTACAGGTCACAAAAAACATTCAAAATTTATAATTGAACATTCTAATTCATTCATAATCTATAATTAAATCATAAGCAAATAATTAATAACCAAAAATAAATTCCGCTCTTATTTCATTTTCTCCCCCTTAACCTCCCAGTCCACCCCTAATACTCGCGATTCATCTTTTCTCACCTCTCCTGACGAGCCCATCTTTCGACGACGAGCCCATACCTCGACCTCCAGGATGGCGAGCACTCTCCAATGCCCTCCACGACGGTGAGTGATCTCCCTTTAAACGACATCCTCGCTTGATCTGACGACGTTGGACCTTTCGACGATGATCAAAGGGGTAAATACATTTTTGCTTCCGTTTTTTTGATTTCTAATCGGGATTTTTTTCGGTTTTTGTTTGTGTTGTTGATTTGATTTCTACTTGTGTTGTCCGAATTCTAACGTCCTCCATCCATTAGTAATTAGGGCATGACTCCTCCAACTACTGCTCTATCGATCATCAATTAGGGCAATGTAATCTCATTTTTCATAAAGGCAAGGCAATTTTTTTGTACGATTGCATTGATTTGAAAACTTGATTTCTGACGAGCCCTCTCCCTTTTTACGACATTCTCCGCTCGATCTATGGATGCCAGCCCTCTGAACGATGACACCTCCGCTCGATCAAAGGTTAAATAGATTTCTTCTTCCGCTCTTAAAATTTTGCTTGTATTTTTTTTCTTCTATTTTTGCTATTCTTGTGGATTCGATTTCTGCTTGTGTTAAATGATAAATGTCTAGGGTGTTATTGTGTAGTAGAGGGCCCCATTTTTTATATTAGAGGTGTCTACACATTGTGTTGTAGTTCACTGAAATATTTGTTCAAGATATTGATAAATGTGCTGCGAAGATATCAGCTGATTTTGTTAATTTGTTCTAATTATTTCAACTACATGGTGTATTATCTCTAAGGTGGCATCATAATTTATGCTTACATGAGTATTTGTCTATCCTTGCCTTCAACATGAGAAAAAGATATGATATTGGTTGTTCATTTTAGAAATCCTCTTAGAATTTTTTGTTGTGTTGTTGAAATCCAAGTTGTGAAAGGGTGTATAGTGTTTGGATTTCCATTTTGTGGGTTTAAGAAAATATAATTGCGATATGCCAAGTTGTCAAAAGGCAATGGGGGAGGTAGTAAATTACTCATAATGTAAATTGGAGTTGTTTTCATTTGATATATTATTGGAGTAGCACTCCAATGTTTCCAAATATACACGATTTGGCTCTTAATTGCATGCATTACTTTTTTACCAACATTATTTTGGTTTACTTAACAGTTAAAAGTTTTTTGTTCTTGAATTCTGATGAGTGAAAATTTGTTTAGTCATTTTGTTATGTTTGTTTCAGATTTTGAGTTATTTCAATATTTACCTTGTTCTTCTCATATGCCCTGTTTTGATCACATTGTTCTGTTTGATCCATTGTAAGCTAGAGTTCATATCATCAGTATTTAATTTCATAAAAGCTTGGTATTTTATTCTCCTCACTCTGCTAGATTAGACACCTTGGTATTTTATTCTCCTCAGATTTCTGGGAGAGAATGATGATACATGATTTGATTTGGTAGTAGAGATCCTTAGATCAATGACAATTTGAACTCTCATCCTCTCTGGTTGGTAGACTCTTCATCTCCTGAAAAAGAATAGGAAAGAGCTCTCGAGAATTCTCATCCTCTCTGATTAGTACCAATTATTTTCTTATTGTAATTATAACAAGATTAGAATAAGAGGGAGAAAGAGCTCTCGAGAATTTTTTGCATCATTTATTTGCCATATAAAATTGTTGTAAAGTAACACTTCAGATATATAAAGTGTTATCTCTAGGTTTAGGCTACCTTAAATACAATTAAATATTTGTTATTTATTTGGATTTTGACCTAGTTTAAGATTAGTCTTGAGATCTGGAGCGAGTTCATTTCCAGGCATGACGCTGAATATATAGCAAATCCCATTACACATGTTCTGGCATCCTTCTGGTCAACTATTTAGTTTCATTTGTGAAACATTTGATGGATTTTTTTAAGAAAATTCAATTGCTTATCCTTATAAATTCATTTCTATAAAGGGATGTTGATGTTGGAAATTTTCACATTCTTCTAATTTTTGGCAATATGTACTTTGTTACTTTGCTTCTTAGGAACCTGAGAATTCAATAGAAAAGAATGTGTATATTCTCATGAAACTCTTATGATGGGGGCATGTTGAGGCAGTACGCCAGTAGTTATGCACTTCCTGCTGATCCCTCAGTACATGAATATGGTCCGTCTATTGTCATAGTGAGATTTTAATGTGGGGTTATGCTCATTGAACATTATTGTCTTTAGTGTTGTCTATTGTCATGGTGAGATTTTAATGTGAGATTTTAATGTGAGGTTATTTTACCTTTGCAACAAGTTTCTCTCTTTGTTTCATCTTTGAACACTGGTAAACTGAACTAAAACAAGCTTATCTCTTTATTTTTGAAAGAACATATAATAAGGCTTCTCCCTCTGACCAAGAAAGTAGGAAAAAGGGGAGGCTACAAAAATCTTGGTCAGCTACAGAAATCTTTTGTGAAGTGCTGGTAAGTGTAGTATAATAGAAGTTCACCAGGCCAGGCCAGGCCAGTTATGGTAAATATGATGGCTTATTTTAGAGGCTTGATCTGTGAATAGTTAATTGGTACAGAAGATCTTATCCTGTACGCGCTTGCCAGATTTATGCATTCATTATCTGCCCTTCCATTTAAATTTTTCTGCCCCCATTTTAGAGAATTTTTTTGGTATTTTTTGTGAGCGAGCAAATATTCGCTAAAAATATATTCATGACACAATAGAACTAGCGAATGCTGATTTAGGACATAAGAGTCTTCATACCTCCATTAATAGTATGCTTTCCTTTTGTGCTGATTTTTCAAACTTTGGATGAACACTTTATATTCAGATTTTTCATCTAATTTCGATTGTAATCTGTTGCATTCATCTCCTTGAATTGCAAATTAATTGGGTGTACAGTTGTATATGCTTTATGCTTGATCAACAATTTGGTGTTCATCCTCTATGTTGCTGATGGTCAGTTAGAACCAAGTCCAAAAAAAATTGTTGCTGAAGGTTATAGAGTTATGCTTGTAAGGTATTCTCTATGATTCTTTATAAGTTATAGAGTTATGCTTGTAAGTTATATACACATTTATTGTTATGAATGTAGATATAACTAGCTTTAACCATGTGTTTTTGTGATTTTCTTGAAGGAAACAAAGACGGACACTGAGCAGTTATTGGACACCCAGTTGTGGCATGCCCACTACAAGAAAAGGTGAAAGTTGGACTGGTGAAAGTTGAAAAAAAGGAGGAAGTTTTGGCATACTGAACTTCTCTTTGTTGGACTGGCCGTGAAAATTGAAAAAAAGGAAGAGACCAAAAATGAGGCGAAGATGGAATAAGGCAAGAAGAATGAGCCTAAGAAGAAGAAAGAAAATAGTTCTCACGAGCAAATTATTTATTATAGATTTTTTGTCTTGTAATGGGTTTAGTAGATCTAAAGTGTTATGTTGATTTGTATAGAGGGGTTTGGGCTATCTCCCACCTTCCATTTTTTTTACTATTAATAAAGATATATTTTCATTGAGAATCTTTTACCAAATAGATATTCTATTTATTATAATGTTTTATCTTGTAATTTATTTATTTCTATTTAAGAGCAAATAATTAAATTTATTTAAAAATGTACGTTTAGCAACGAAAAAAATAGTTGTCACTAAAAACGTACATTTAGTGACGGGAATTAATGGTCACTAAAAATATACTTTTTGTGAAGAAAAAAAGTTGTCACTAAAAACGTACATTTTGTGACGAAAATTGATTTGATAACAAAATGTATTTTGTGATGCCCATTTTGCAACCACCTTGTGACAGACAAAATTTGGTAGCTAAATGTCTATAGTGACCAAACCGTAATATTTTGTGACCAAAAATTTCGTCACTAAATGCCAATTTTCTTGTAGTGATATTTTCTACAATTAATTTCATTGCACTTAACAAAATAATATTCAAGGCATGACATAATCAAAACAATGTTTTGAGAAATGTGAAAACTACATTAAACATTGTATTTAATCTTTAATTGATATAATTAATCATCCTTGCCAATGATAATGAATAACAAGCAGTTTTTATAATTTTTTTTTTTAAAATACAAAATAATAAACACACAAAGTAATAATGAAAAAATAAAAACATATTTTTTTCTTTTAGATTCATTTTGTAATTTTGTATTTAATTTTCAAATATTTTTTAAAACAAATAGTTTTCTAGAAAACATAGAATTATATTAATAACGCATCAGTATATTGACCTTTTATGCCAAAGAAAATGTAAAAAGAAAGACCTAATAATAATTTTATATATGCTACCGCCAGTATTAGCACTAACGCGTGTGCTACCCATAAAAATATGATATATTGCATAGAAAACATGAATTTTAAAAATTATTCATTTTAATTTATCTTGATTCATGTTTTGTAATATAAGTGACACCAAGTACCACAAAGAATTTTGAATAATAACAAAAATATAGCGGATACAATTTTTGGCCTATGGTGAAAAAATTTTTATTTTTCAAAATACCTATGTTTTTCAAAATAATGAATGTCCAAATTGTATATAATATGGAAAAACACAAGATGATATGTTCGAACAAAAGATATAATATAATGCATGAGATAAATAATAATAGAATTTATAATAATGTTCATGCAGTGGTAGTGATGTAGTGTTGAGTATTGTATCCATAATGTACCTGATTTGAAGAAGCCCCTGTACAAGATAAGATGAATTCACAATGTATTTGACATCTTGTGTTAAGTTGTGCTTGCAGCTATTCCATGCTAAGTACACACCAATGTCAGGGTGCAGTGGGTCAATATACACAGGTTTGCGCAATGTAATCCCTCGTTGAGCAGATCAGTGTGTTGACTCACGTGTGCTCTCTCTATTGGAGTGTACTTATTTTCAAGTACATGATCGAGATAGATCAAGAGCAGAAGAGGAGCAAAGATGGGTTAAAGACCAAGTTCAGAGGAAGGAAGAAGAAATCTTCTAAGTCAAAATCGACGAGAATCCTCGCCGATTCGATGGGAATCATTAGTGATTCTCGCCGAATCGCCGAGAATCACTCAGTGATTACCTCCGATTTCATCTGGCTGACGTTCCTCCCTCAAAAAGTCTACTAAGGCAGAATCGACGGGAATCACTAACTGATTCCCGCCGATTCATCGAGAATGATCTTGATTCTCGCCGATTTCCTCCGGATGACAAGTATTTTAACTGGAATTCTGCCAAGGCAAATTCAACGGGAATCATGAGTGATTCCCGCCGAATTCGTCGAGAATCATCAATGATTCTTGCCGAATTTGCCATAGACAAAATTGCTCTGCTCGCTGGACCGAACCATGACGGGTTACGTTGTTTTGACCGGGCCTAGGGTTTCTTCTTGTGGGCCCCACAACGGTCAGTTAGGGTTATTCTAGAGTATATATATACTCACTTATTTCGAACTTCAAGCAGCGATTCACGGAAAATCAAAAGCAGCCGTGCTTGAGCTAGTCGATCGCGGAACTCCACCGCACGCCGTCGCAGCTCGCAAGTTGTCGCCGCCGTAGATCTTAGATCCTCTTTGATCATCCGGTGACAGGACCGAGGCAAGCCTAGCGTCTCACGCATCTCTTTCGAGATCTATTGTCTCTCGATTTGATTGCTCTTCATTTCGAATCGATTGAGATGACTGATCCGATTGAGATTGTTGGTAGACCTTGCTTGCTTTGTCAAGAAGTTTGGATCTACAAAGCATCGCCGTCGCAATCGCTTGCCATCGCCGATCTTGGGAAGATCCTCTCCAAGTGAGTGCTCCGGTCGTGGACTCTTCGTATTCATCAAGAATGCTTCAACGAACGAAGAGGGACATCGGGTTCTCCACAAGTGTAGTCTGTATTTCTTGTACATTTTATTTTTGTTTTCTTGTAAAGGAATTTTATTCCTAGTTGTAAGGGTTGGGTGCAACCCGTGGTGGAGGAGTAGTGACTTCTTTGGTTGGAAGGGTGCCTTCCGTAGTGTGAGGATTGGATTTCAATCCGTTTGGTGAAGTGACCGAGTCGTCCCTTAGTGGGAGATAGGTCGTAGGGGGAGAGTGGACGTACCAAAATCGGGGAACCACAATAATTGCTTGTGTGCTTTTCTGTGCTGTGTTTGTTTAATTGTGCAGGTTATTTAAATTCCGCAAAAGACTGCAATTCACCTATTCCCCCCCATAGGTGGAATTAGTTGACACTAAAGACTTTCAAGTGGTATCAGAGGGAAGTTACTCAACAATAAGGTTAATACCTTGAGTAAGTTCCCGTGGTAACTATCAAGAAGAAAACAAGACTCAAGCATGGAGCTATACTCTGATGTCTCTCCTCTGAGACTCCCTGCTTGCACAACGGAGTATTATCCCATCTGGAAGATGAGAGTTATGTTTCATCTGGAGGCCATTGACCCTCGCGAATCATTCATTATTGAAGAGGGTCCCTTCATTCCCATGAAGTCTTCCGTATCTGGAAAAGATCTCTAAATCCCCAAGAGTCCCGAAGAGATGTCTGAGACTGAGCTTTCACTTTTCAACCTGGACAAGCTGATTTATCAGATCATCACTGACGTCTGGTATGGATCATCTCGTTCAAGATTGGACAAGTGTAGGACTGCAAAGTATATGTGGCAAACTATCTCTGACCTCATGGAGGGAACGGAGATGGCTGGGACTAGATGCCAGCAAGAGGATGAAGCCTATATGGGGGTCCTCATCTATGAAGATGAACTTCAAGACCAATCTCTCAATATCAGGGCTCCCCTGTCTCTATCTGAGACTGAAGAAGAGATTGAGGAATGTAGTTCTGATGAAGCTGACACATCAGTCTCTGCAGATCTTAACGCTAACCCTGATCATCACAGTCAGGATCAGGTATCTTACTCATCATGCTCCTTTCCTCTTGAATCTCCTGAAGATAGGAGTAGTTCAGAGGGTTGTCCATCAAGTGATGCAAGGGTGATAGACAGCTTCAATCAAAGGATTGAAACTCTCGATTCCCTTCGTAGTGCCCTTCAGAAGAGCAACTTGCTTGTGGAGAAACAAGCTATGTAAATTTCTCAGTTGAGGACCATGATGGATCTCCAATTGGAATCCATTAAGGTTAAGGACTCAAAAATCTCGGATCTAGAGTTTTCACTAGAGACCGAGAAGAGAATTGTATCTAACTTTTCCAAGGTAGATGCTATTAAGAGAAAGGGAGAAAACGGGTGGATCTCACGAATTATAAAATCGTGGAGAAATGGGGAAACTTTTTTCAGACCCCCCACACCGAGTACGAAGGGCACACATCATGCCTTCAGGTATGACCATAAGAACAACTCTGGTCACTGTAAGAATGATCAACCCTCATGTGGAAGTACCCATAGTGCAAGTGCTGTTATGGCTACCCATGAGAAAATACATTTGGCTCATCATGAATCTTTTGTATTCTCTGCCTCAGCCTCAACACTTCATGAGATTGTAGGAACCAACTCTCATAGTAACTCTCACCACCCTAGGACACAGGGAAAGGGGGTTGGGAAACATATAGCTAGTACCCATGGGGCCCCCGGATGTGTGCTAACTAAAAAGAAGGCACCACCTCCCAGGCCTCATTACACTCACCACATGTTCTCCATCCACCCTCCCTCATGTCTTGGTGGAAAGGGCAAATCTGTGAGCAGAACCTGCTCTGCCCCTGTCAGATCTAAGATCATGACTAACTCAGTCAGTAGATCTGGTCAGAAAAGGAGACACAACATTCATGAGTGTTGGTGCTGTGGCAAAGTGGGTCACTTTGCCATTGATTGTTGGCACAATCCTTCTGTGCCAAGGGAAAGGGTATGTCCACTTCCTTTGGCTAGAGATAACCTTCCTGACAGAAATCCTGTAGGAAGGCATTCAGTATTTTATGCTGACAGGAACCTAGGACCCAATACATATTGGGTTCCTAAGGTAAGGTAATTTATTTTTGCAGGATAGTCTAGGTACCCGTGAACATGATGGGACCTAGACAAGAGATGTTCCAGGAATGCTATGGAACAAGCATATGGGATAAGAGATAATGCGAACTACAATGTCCCACTTGAACTGGATGCCTGGTGTACTTCTAATAGTACATTCGAATGATCAACCCAATGATCCCAGGTACGCGCATTCAGTTTCGAACATTGATTCGCATTACATTGATGATTATATATATATATATCCAAGCAAATATAAAGATTCTCGCTCCATATATATATATATATATATATATATATATATATATATATATATATATATATATATACTCACACCTGATGGAAGGACACGGATGCTAAAAACTGTGTGATCCTTAAGTTGGAAATCTGATGAATTCTTTTTATATACATATACAATTGATAATGTATAACAATGGATGTCAATCAGTCCGATGAAATTCAAGGTACGTGTGCCTGTAGTTGTAACGAAAAATTCTACATTTTTGACTCACATAGAATTACCTAGTGCTTATGTCTAGGGTTAACATCCCTATAAATAAAAAGGGGAAAGTTTCGAAAAGTTTGAAATTCAAAACGGCCAGCAGAAACATGCCCTTCACAGCGGAAATATCAGCTACCTCAGTGTTCGGAGGATATAAATAGTGTAAACCACTAAATCCCGACCCTTCGCATTCTGTACCTTGCGTAAATCCCGTCGACTCTGCGGAAACATCGCCTAATCCCGTCGATCCGTGCGGAAATTCCTTACGTGCTTCAGTCGCTTGGTGTTCTCATCGACTCCTCCTTGCCTCCCGTCGACTCCAGCTCCATCGATTGCAGTCCGCCACAGTCCTCCCTCCGTCGGCTCGGTGCTTCCGTCTCCGGCATCCTCTGGACACAAGGAACTTGCCGATTCACTGTCAGCTCACCCTCTCTCGTCAACTCCCATTCCCGTCGCCAGCGGTCCCGACTCAAGCTGACTAGGGATTCTCTTTGCTCAGCACAAGGGTACTAACCGTTCTTCCTTGAATCGAGCTTGTTTGTGACTTCTCTAGTTTTTACTAGTTCAGTTCCTACTAGTTTGTAACTTGTCTAGTATAGTTCCTAAACTAGAGATTTCGATAGAGTTTAGTCCCTTGGATGTTATTTTTCATTAGGTTTGTAATGGCTCCTCGAACCACGGTTGGGCTTCTCACCGGGAGTGAGTTGGTTAGGACCGGCTTCTCCCATGACTCTGATGAATTCAGGAACATCATCCTGATGCTTGAGGAAGCTGTGCTCTCCTTTATCCTTGAGCACCCGTGAAAAATTCTAGATAAAGAAGTTCTTGACTTCTATGCAACTGCCAAGCTACGTCATGAGGACACCTTGATTAAGAGTAAGATTGCTGGAATAAGGATCAAGATGTCTGCTGCAAAATTGTCACGTCATCTGCAGCTCAACAGCTTTGAACAAGAGGACTATCTAGATGAAGATGATCGTGCCGGGACTCTACTGTTCTGTGGACTTGCTCGAGGTACCAAGTCCATCAAACGCAAGGACATGAATGAGGAAGGAAAGATCCTCTCTGACATCATTGGGAAGGTCCTGATCTGCAAACCGGGCTCCCATAATCATATTTCAGGGGATATGTTCAAAATCCTTATGGCTGTAGTATGTAGAAAAAGATACAACTGGGGGGCCATGTTGTTTGAAAAGATTAAAGATACCCTTCGAACCCCCAACTTTGGGAGAATCATCAGCCTGTACCTCAATCAGATGGACGGAGACAGGTTTGATATGAGTAAGGGAGTTCCTCTTCATTACTTAAAGAAGATGGACTCCAGTGTTTTTGATAGATGGGAGAGGAGAATTGGCCTAAGAGGTGCGGCTGAAGCACAGGGTGATGAAGATGACAGAGCTCTGGAGTACAGAAATCTCTTAGATGAACCCAGTGAAGTTCATGATCTGCTGCATGCAGAAACTAAGGGGGAGTATTTCACCATTCTTTCTGATGCCCTCAGGATGGATGTCTCAGTTTCAGATCAAGCAGATGCCGTTGCTAATATTACCCTGATCGCGAAGGATATTGTGGAGACCCTCGCTATCGATCAAGCTGACGAGGAAGAAGTGGAGGATGACATGGAGGATGATGCTACTGATGAGGATGATGTGGAGAATACGGCCACTGATGATGTGAACAATGACCAAGCTGGAAATGAGATGGACTTGAGGGAAATTAATGTTGATCTCCCCTCTGTGGAACAGGTTCAGGTAGTAGTTCCTGATGTATCTGGTGCAACAATTGAGGGGGAGACCTCCTGACAGGGGATGATGAGTATAGAAAAAATGACAGAGGCTGCCCCAATCCCCCTCAAGAGACTGTGAATCTATCCAGCTCCACCAGTGTATATGCAGATGAAAATCCTGACTCCCAGAGTCCTATCCCCCCTGAGCATGACCAGGCCATTCATCAAGTTCATCCGCTAGGATCTAGCCTGGCAAATCACACGGTAAATATCATTCAAGGTATAGTGGATGAACTGAAAGCCTCTTTTGAACAATCTCACAACAAGGTGCTGAAACGAATTAAGCAATCTGAGGATCTAATGCTTAAAAATGTTGTGGAGATAAATCATAAGCTGGATATGATGGAACAAAAATTTGAAGCTAAGTATACAGAGGCCGGCACTGCCGTAAATCTTCTAATGCAAGGACTTCAGAAAAATACAGCTGATCTGGCAGTAGTAAACCAAAATGCACATGTTTTGGCTGACAACATCAAGCTGTTTGATGCCAACATGGTGACACTCAATGCAAACCAGACATCCCTGCTGAACGAGTTCACTAAGACTGTTAAACATATGGATGAGTCACTGCATTCCTATGCAAACTCCATTGCCCTCGAAGCCAAAAAGGGGGAGAATGAATATACAGCTAAGATGGCAGGGCTAGAACAAATCATTGTCGACAACTTCAAGCAGTCAAATAAGTATGTTTTTGATAGCTGTCACTGGCTAGTTCAGCAAGCATCCGGTATACAAATTCCAATTCCGGTTCCTTCTCCTGATGAGGTTACCACTGTTGCTGATGAGGTTGCAAGTGCTGAGGAGGTTCCCTTGAGTGAAGCTGAGGTCAGGAAGGCTGCTAGGGCTGCTGCCAAAGCTGCTCGCAGTGCCATGTTTGACCAAGAGGCCATTGCGAAAGGCAAACAAAAACTTCAAGAAGGAACTTCCAAAGAGACTCCAACTGAGAGGAAAGTAAGATTGAAGGAAAGTGAAGTGAAGAATGAACGATGGAGTCCTACATCGAGGAGCATCATACTAGATACTTTCATGCTACAACAACGGGGAGAGCTGAATAGAAATGATGTATACAATCAGTATGAGTGGGAGATGCAGAAAGCGTATGAAGCTAAAAGAAACATATTTTTCAGGACTAACACTGTGGAACATAAAGCTCCTCCCCCCAGATACTACCCGAAGCCAAAGGAGTACTCTGATTATCAAAGCAAGAAGTTCCTGGCTCAACAACTTAAGGATGATCAGGCTAAGGAGAAATAAGCTTGGGATATAGACTTATCAATTTCTATATGCGTGTGTATCTTTTCATGTAATTATATGAACTATTTTGGATATATACAATTTTGGATATATATATATATATATATATATATATATATATATGATCACATGCTGATTCATTTGTTGTTTTGAATGTGTGAAATTTTATTATTCTGAATTTCTTTTCTTGCACATTTGTTATGTATATCTTTCTAGTTGGTGTAATTCATCTTAGCTAGTAGGATTTTGGCTTCTTTAAATAGGAGGAGATTGTTGGGTATTGTATCCACAATATACCTGATTTGAAGAAGCCCCTGTACAAGCTAAGATGAATTCACAATGTATTTGACATCTTCTGTTAAGTTATGCTTGTAGCTATTCCATGCTAAGTACACACCAATGTTAGGGTGCAGTGGGTCAATATACACGGGTCTGCGCAACGTAATCCCTCGTTGAGCAGATCAGTGTGTTGACTCACGTGTGCTCTCTCTATTGGAGTGTACTTATTTTCAAGTACAGGGTCGAGATAGATCAAGAGCAGAAGAGGAGCAAAGATGGGTTAAAGACCAAGTTCAGAGGAAGGAAGAAGAAATCTTCTAAGTCAAAATAGATGAGAATCACTAAGTGATTCTCGCCGATTCGACGGGAATCATTAGTGATTCTCGCCGAATCGTCGAGAATCACTCAGTGATTACCTCCGATTTCATATGGTTGACTGTCCTCCCTCAAAAAATCTGCTAAGGCAGAATCGACGGGAATCACTAACTGATTCCCGCCGATTCGTCGAGAATGATCTTGATTCTCGCCGATTTCCTCCGGATGACAAGTATTTCAACTGGAATTTTGCCAAGGCAAATTCGACGGGAATCATGAGTGATTCCTTCCGACTTCGTCGAGAATCATCAATGATTCTCGCCGAATTTGCCTTAGACAAAATTGCTCTGCTCGCTGGACCGAATCGTGACGGGTTACGTTGTTTTGACCGGACCTAGGGTTTCTTCTTATGAGGCCTACAATGGTCATTTAGGGTTGTTCTACAGTATATATATACTCGCTTATTTCGAACTTCAAGCAGCGATTCACGGAAAATCAAAAGCAACCGTGCTTGAGCTAGCCGATCGCGGAACTCCACCGCAAGCCATCGCCGCTCACAAGTTATCGCCACCGCAGATCTTAGATCCTCTTTGATCATCCGGCGACAGGACTGAGGCAAGCCTAGCGTAAGATGCATGCAATTCAACATAGAATTTTGATTTTTCATAGACCTATAATTAAATCATTAAACTTTTTGATTTTTTTTAAATATGAATAATTCTAAGGTCTAGATATAAGTAAGATGCATGCAAATAATAGTGTAACTTATCAATACACAAAACATAATACCAATATCCAATCATATGATTCATAATTTCTAAGTGTGGTAGAAATAGTCAATTTAGGATTAATTCTTGATAGATCATGAATTATGATATATTATTAAAACATATTTAATAATGAGATATTAGTTTAATAATAAAAGATCATTGTGGTGTATGTGATATTCAAATTTATCCTTTTTAATTTATTATAATAAATTCCTTAAATATGAATATATTTTGTTGATTTTTAAATTATTTTGCAAATTTTTGATTTTGTTTTATTTTTAGAAATTACAAAAAATATATAATATATCTAATAATAGAAAATAATTACACTTAACATAGTAAAATAAAAAAAATTGGAAATTGATTTATTAAAGAATTTTAGGTTTAAAATGAGATATCATATCACAATAATTATAATGTTAACATAAAACATGTTGGCTCAAAGGAAAATCCAAAATAAATAAAAACAAAAATAAAAAAAACAAAATAGATATTAAGTATATCGTGAAGTAGAGTTTTTCATATTTCATTTTGATTTGAATTTACTTCACGCATCTGATTGGATACTAATGAATAAGAGATTTAGGTATCCCAAGGGAACTGAGTGTGATGGTTCCTTTGGGTACCCAAATGTAGCACGTTGGCTTATGGGGAGAAAGAAATGAATGGACCCTTTCAAGAGGACTTAATGTATCATTTTTTATTTTGGGTCTCCATTCATTCTTTAGCTGAACATATTTCAAATTTCCATAGTCATGAAAATGATGCTTATAATTGTAGTGATTTTTAAAAGTATTATTAATAGGAAATTTGTGAACATTTAATTTAGAGTTGGGAGAAAATTGATTTTGCAAAAGATAGTGATAGTTGTTTGAAAAATAACGAATTGAAGATTTATAATATTTCAAATTATTTTTCAAACTATCATTGAGTTGTTTTTAATTTTCACTCTTCTTTGCATACATACTTTTATTTAAAATACTAGTAGAAGCCTTACATAATTTCGAAGATAAACTAAAAATAAAGGATTTTTTATTATTTATAAATTTTTCCACAAACAATTTTAATGATTTTAGCTTATTCATTATAACATTGTTTTCTTTTATCAATTTTTCATTATGTACTTTTCAAATTAAAAGCTTTTTTCAAATATCTTGAATCTTTCTTTAAGATCATTGCAATCATAATAAGGTGTAGAAATTTTAACTACAGAGCATGAAAGAGAATTTGATACATCAATATGAGATTCTACTTTAGCCTTTTCTTTTAAACTTATATTTTCTAAACATAATTTTGAATTAATATTTTTCAATTTCTTAATTCTACCTTTAGCAATTTCAAGTATACAAAATTTATAAATAGAATTTGTTATGAAAAGAGAAGATTTTGATTTACTTACAGTGGTATAGAATGAGGCAAGATTTGAACATAAAGTTTCTTTGACATCTTCTTGACATTCCTCTTCCATAGATGAGATTTCATATTCTCTTTCGCTTGATGTGTTCTCTTCTTCAATTACATTTGATGTGCATTCAATGGATCCTTCAATAGAGGAGATTTCTTGAATACTTAAGAAAACATTCATATTCTCCATGTCTTGTACTTGTTTTGATCATGTGGATGGAGAATCATAAGTTTCTTCAAGAAATTTCCAAATTTCATAAGCAATAAGAAACAAATATATGTTGATTTAATGCACAAAATAAACTATTTATAGATTTAGCATTTAAAACCATTTCATTTTTATTTAACATACTTGAGGCTTTTCAATAGTAATATTCCAAACTTTTTCATCTAAAGATTTAAGAAAATTTTCCATTAAAATTTTCCATCCTTTATAGTTTTCACCCAAAATAATGGTGGTGCTAAAGATTTTTCATTTAATAAAATTTCATCCCCTCTAGTGATTGTGAGATCATGAAGCGCCATTATTCCCGGTTGTGAAGCCGTTTTGGAATAACCTTCCTCTGATACCACGTGTTGGATCTTACGATGCCCATAGGGGGGGTGAATATGGGTTTTATGGAATTTTAATTCTTAAATAAAAATATTAGAGTTAGTTAATGAATTTATGAAAGATTTTATAGGTAATTATATTCTTTATATTTAAACAAAAATATTATATTAAAAATTACTTTTTAGGAAATTGCGGAATTCAATATTACTTTACTACTATTAGCGATATTACTATTTAAAATATTTTGTGATATGAAAATAAAATCAAGATAATGAGACAATAAATGACATGATTTTATTTCATTAGAAATTGATTACAAAATACAATGTATCTCTATAAAGCTAGAGATCGAGGCTATGAAAAATATAAACTCCCTTTGATTTCATCGGTCCTTCTACCAAGAACCGGCCGGCTATAACGTATCTCTCCCTAGATCTTGTTGGATATCGTGGCCAACCTTAGAGGGGGGGGGGGTGAATAAGGTTTTATGTGTTGAATAGACATTCAAATTCTTTTGGCCCAGGAAACCAAGTTATGGAAGCTACCGCGGGGCGTTAGGTAGCTAACGTGCGACGGTATGTCACAGAGCTCATTTTCCTGGACAAACTCCTTCTTGGAGATCTACGCATCCTTTAGAGAATCACTATCAAACACTCTTAACACAATAAACAATACACAGAAATAGGAAATCAATTTTATTTAAGACTGAATCAAAACATGTTTATATCAATTACAAAAACTTATGATCTTCGTAATGCCAGAGATCGGAGGCGGTGAGGAGAAAAGATCTTGGGTTTTCTATATCGACCCGCTCTACAGATCGGTTGGCTCTCTCTTTTTCACTCTAGGAAAAGTCGTCGAGCCGACTCTTCACCTCCACACAAAGAAGGGTCTTAGAGCCCCGCTAGATCCTCCGATCTAGACGTCCCTAACCCCGGGATGATTTACCGCAGAATCTTACCCAGATTTCAACGACCCTTACCGATCGATTTTCCTCACCTCAAGCTTAAGAAAAAGAAAAGATTAACAAGAATACAAAAGTGAAAACTCTCAGGGTTTAGTTTTCCCTCTTGAAGAATTCTTCGTGGAGCGGTCCGCGGCCGTTGCTTGAGATCTTCGTATGCTAGCAATCGGTAGGCTCTTCGTAGTCGATGTAGATCTTGGATTGCCGGAGTATTTCGATTGCGTATGTGAGGGAGACGAATTTCTTCTTCTTTGATGAAGATAATTGGAACGGCCGCAAGGAGGCGGCCGAACCCTAGAATCCCAGAACTTCTATCTTTTTCGTACTGGTAATGACTGCAGAAAAACGAGGCGCCTTTTATAAGTCTTTGTGAAATTAAGCTACCGTTGGTGGTAAGACTAGTGCCCGACGATAGGTTCGCGCGTTTCGTTCTACCAGCTGTCCTACAAAAAAGGAAAAATATTCAAAACAAATATTTGTCGTTTCATCATTACTAGCACCGTGCGGTAATATAAGACACGACGATTCCTAATAGTTGTGCCGATACTCGTCGAGGGATAGCGCGGCGCGATAAGTCTAGCACCATTTTAATAACTTCCCAAGTGCTTTGCCATTTTAATTCTGAGTCTAGTGCCAGCGATAGGACTATTGCCTGGTGGTAAGTTCCTGAGAGCTCTATCAATTAATTCGCGGCTACCGCCCGATGGTAGCTTCTATCGCTCGGCGGTAGTAACCGTAGGAGTCTTCTTTTTCTTTGCTTGCACCTATCAACCTATACACTCTATCAACACAAGACGTGATCAAATACAACCTGTGAGTTGATATTTTCAAACACAGGGAATGTGAAACATCGGTTCCAACAAACTCCCCCTTTTGATAATATCAAATCCCGTTCATGAGAAAAAACAATGAGATGTATGATAGAGTGAATATATATAACAAATAATCTTGAAAGTTCAGGTTTCAGGTTCTCTATATAGCTCTCCTACACGCACGCTCCCCCTATCTACATGTTCGACTTGCTCCCCCTATCTATGTACACACATTGTTAACATGCTCCCCCTATATGTGACCTCTCCTAACCTGTGACTTATACTCATGAACAATCTATTCTCCCCCTTTGATAATATCAAATAGGGGCGGGCAAGGCCAACCAGACATGTAAGATTAAAAATAGTTGATATGATGAGCGTTAGACAAATAGCAGATAGTGCACACATAAAATAAAGTTAGACATGATAAGCATAGAGGTGACTTAAAACGAAATACATATCAGAGAATTGTAAGCACATGAGTCACAAAATGGAGCAAGGTACACAGACAGAGAAGTTCAATTTTCAGAGTTAATATGAATTGGACAGCACAGACTAAACTAAGCACACAATGAATACGTCTATAATGCTATAAGAGTTAGGAAGTATATCAAGTTGAACAAACATTGAAAATGTCATGAGTGTAAATCGTATGCTAATACGTATTGTGCTAAAATGAGATAGTGTAGTTACAGTCCAATTCTTATGTGCGGAAGTCTTAGACAAGGCAATGACATGTGTTTGTGTAGCATCAAAAGCGAGATAACGCCTAGGGAAAAATAGCATATTATACATGGTTATCTCGATCGTTTAGGAACCTAGCACAAGAGAAATAGGGTGAATAATCACCTCCTATGTCAATCGATGTCATACATAGGCGAAAACTAGGGGCACTAAGCTAAAGATAGAGTCGATGCACAAGATTGAAATGAATCTTTAACCAAGGTGCTCATCCTCACAATGCTCATGAAGACTTATCAGGAGGAATGAGTAGTGCTTGGGGGGTCCGTGACATGAGATGTGATAGCTTATATAGTTTTATTTTATTTGCGTAGAGCTATCACTTTGATCATCATTTTTTTTAATTCACGGAGCCCCGAGTCAATCGAAATCTATCCACCTAGATAGATACACTTTAACTTTGACACATACAAGTTTTGTACTAGAGATTTGGCCCGAAGTTTCACACCTAGTATAATCACAAATGTATCGTGACATTGATTATTCAACGTATTCCTAGCATGTTAGAATGTAGTGTCACGATTTATAACATATAAACTTAGCATTTTTTTCTTTTCTTGAGTGCACCGGCTAGGGATGTGTGTATTATGTGAAGTCATTCCCCTATCTAAGTCCTCACATATACCTAGAGGCATAATCAATAAACACGACCCCGTCTTGTTACACTCAATAGCTAAGCACCTATAGATTCAACCCACTATGACCGGAGGATAATGTTTACATAGATTAAGAGCTTGAACTCAAACATTATACGTACGCGTTATGGTCTAAGTCAAAGTCATGTGAGCCAAATAGCATTATAAATCAACATCAGTTTTTTTATATCATTTTTTTAAAACTATTATGGAAATATAAAAACGTTACAACGAAAAAATGCATGTTTTTGGTTTTTTTTAAAAACACACAAGATATGAAGTAACAATACATAAGCAACACAAAACAATGACTACGATGAAAGATCCAAAACACCCAACTTGAGTCATAATAACGAGAAGCACGCATCTGGGAGTGGTTTTATGAAAATGTCAGCTAATTAGTCGTCTGTTCCAATGAAGCTCACTCGCACGTTTTCCTTTTTAATATGATCTCGAATGAAATGGTGACGCACGTCTATATGTTTTGACCTTGAATGATGCATTGGGTTGTTCGTCAAGTCTATAGCACTCTTGTTATCGCACTGAAGATTCACATTCCTAAAGACTTTGCCAAAGTCCTCCAATGTTTGCGACATCCATAGTGCTTGTGCATAATAACTTCCTAAGGCAATATATTCAGCTTCAGCGGTAGAAAGTGCAATAGAGTTCTATTTTCTACTTGACCAGGAAACTAATGCAGGGCCTAGGAAGTGACACGTACCACTTGTGCTCTTGTGATCAAGTGAACATCCGGCATAGTCTGAGTCTGAGTACCCATGAAGCGTGAAATCAGTGGTGTGTGGGTACTAGAGTCCAAGGTTTTGCGTGCCAATCAGATACCTAAAAATGTGCTTTATGGCTTTCAAGTGTGACTCCTTAGGGTCGGCTTAATATCTAGCACAAAGACACACCACGAATGTGATATCGGGCCTAGAGGCACTCAAATGTAGCAATGACCCAATCATACCTCTAAATATGGTTTGATCAACCGAAATTCCACTCTCATCCTTCCCTAATTTAAGAGACGCACTTATAGGAGTTTTAACTTGTTTCAGATTCTCAAACCCAAAGCACACAAGCATATCTTTCACATATTTCGATTGGCCTATAAATATCCCGTCATTGTGTTGAGAGATCTGAAATCCTAAGAAATAAGTAAGCTCTTCTACTAGGCTCATTTCAAACTCGGATTGCATTAGGGGTCACAATTTCCTTACATAATTTCTCTTTTGTTGCCCCAAAGATGATGTCATCAACATAAATTTGTAGAATAATTAGATCTACATTTTCGTTCTTTACAAATAAAGTGGTGTCTGCACTACCCATCCTAAAGCCATGATCTAAGAGAAAAGTAGCGAGCTTATCGTACCAAGCATGGGGTGCCTGCTTCAGTCCTTATAAGGCCTTCACAAACTTGTATACGTGGTTTGGGTAGGCGACATTTGTGAATCCGAGTGGTTGCACAACATACACCTCTTCCTTAATATATCAATTCAGAAATGCACTCTTAACATCCTTTTGATATAATTGAATTTGTTTATAGATGGCAAATGCTAAAAACATACAGATGGACTCAAGACGTGCAACTAGTGCAAATGACTCCTCAAAATCCACACCCTCTATCTGAGAATACCCTTGAGCCACCAACCTAGCTTTATTTCTTGTTATCCTAGACTCACCATCAAGTTTATTTTTGAAAAACCATTTTAAGCCTATGGCTGGATGGTTATCTGGACGCTCCACTAAAACCCATACCTTACTTCGCTCGAATTGGCTTAGCTCCTTATTCATAATCAAGAACCATGATTCATCTTTTAAGGCTTTTGAGACATTCTTGGGCTCAATATCAGATAGGAAACACAAGTTTGAAAATGATTCATGAAGTGTAGACTGAGTTCTAACTCCTTGAGATGGATCTCCTATTACTAGTTCACGTGGATGTTGCTTCGAAAAATTTAAGTTACTAGGAGGCTTATATCCTTGTACAAGAGTTGGCATTTCACTCACTATAACTCTCTCCTCACCCTTATCCCCTATCAGTACACTTTCATCAACCTCCTCTTCATTCGGCTTGGGCTCGTTAGTTGGGGAATTTTCATTGAAATGCACATGAGCTGATTCTTCAACCACTAAGGTCCTCTTATTGTAGATCCTATAGGCTTGACTCTTGCTCGAGTATCCTAAGAGGGTATTTAGATCAGATTTTTCGTCAAATTTTCCTAGATTATCCTCAGTGTTTAGAATGTAGCACAGGAAACTAAAGACCCTAAAGTACGATACAGAGGGTTTCTCTTAAAAATACAGCTCGTATGGGGTTCACTTTAAAGTGGGCGAAGCATGACTCAGTTCATCACGTAGCTTGCCGTGTTAATCGCTTCAGCCCAGAAAGATCGTGGTAAGCTGAACTCGCCGAGCATTGTGCGGGCTAATTCTTGAAGAGTACAGTTCTTTCTTTCTACAACCCCATTCTGTTGTGAAGTGCGAGGGGCAGAGAATTCGTGCTTAATTCCTAAGGTGTCACACAGGTTTGAGAAGTCCTTATTATCAAACTCTCCTCCATGATCTGATCTAATACATTTTATTTTTAGCACCTTCTCATTTTGAAGTCGCGTGCAAAGATTTGAGAATTCGCTAAAGGTGTTAGATTTATTCGCAAGAAAGATCGTCCAACAATAGCGTGAATAATCATCTATGATAACGAAGGTGTATCATTTTCCACCTAAACTATACGTACCTAGGGGTCTAAATAAATCCATGTGAATGAGTTTGAGTGGTCTAGACGTGAAAACTTCAGTTTTGCTCTTGAAAGAGATTTTAACAAATTTGCCTTTTTGACAAGGAGTGCATAAGACATTTAAACTACCACTTAAGTTGGGAAGTCCCCGAACAAGTTTATTTTTTGATAGTTTTACAATAAGCTCACTTCTAGAATGTCCTACTCTCCTATGCCAAAGTTCTAATTCCTCATCCTTAGTAACTAGGCATTTCAAATTAGATGCCGATATATCATCAAAACTAACAGTGTACACATTATGAGTTCTATGAGCAACAAGTAAAACACTAGAAGTTTTGGCATCTATAATTTTGTATGTGTTTGTGGAAGATTCAAATATCACATTTAGACCTTTATCACACAGTTAGCTAATTGAATAAGATTGTTCTTAAGGCCATCTACAAACAGAACATTTGAAATAGAAAATGCCTTGTTACTTATGGTGCCGATTCCCAGTATCCTTCCTTTGCTATTGTCCCCAAAGGTCACCATGCCACCTTCTTCTTCTCTAGGCTAAGGAACTTGTCTTTATCTCCCGTCATGTTCTTGGAGCAACCAGAGTCCAAGTACCACACGTTCTTCATGTCCTTAGCTTGCTAATAGACCTAAAAAGAAGATGAGGGTAAAGTTCTGGTTACCTAAGTTGTCCCATACATATGATTGGTAGAAGACTTTGGTAGCCATACTTGCATATTTTCTTGGCACCTTTCCTCAGACACGAGCCAAAAGTGTGACCAAACTTATGATAGTTTGCACACACAGTGTAAGCAGTAGACATTGCCTTTATCGGGTTGCTCGAGCTCATATTTGAGGATGTGGAAAGCCTTTCAGACTTTTTGACCTTATTTGGTGAGTTTTTATAATTGGGTCTAGAGGTAGCTTGATAATGATTTCCACTCGGTGGGGACAAGGACACACGTATTCTAGTCCAAACTTCCTAGATCCATGACACTGTGCACCCAAAAACATATTTAAAGACTTTTGGCCTATTCTAAACTTTTGGATGACATAGTTAAGATCATGGATCCTCACCTTTAGGGCGGTGTTTTCAGTCACAAGCATTACACACCGATTGGCAAATTGTTTTTTTCCTTCCTCTACCTTGACAAGAGACAAGTGAAGTCTCTTCTCCAAGACATTCTTTTCATTTATGAAACTATTCGTTCTCACCGACGACTTGGAGAGACTTGTCTTTTGTTCTTCGATCGTTGTCATCAAGTGAGAGCACTCTAGACACTCTATCTTTTCTTTGCCACTTCTAATTACTTCACATTTTAATTTTTCTAAGTTCTTTTTGATTTTCTTATTCTCGGTTCTCATGGACTTTTTCTTAGAAATAACACTTTCTAATTTATCAACTAAGTGTTCATAAATTTCAAGAAGTTCAGTAAAGTAGGTGGGGTTACCTCAGTGTCGCTCTGGACATTGGACTCATTGTCAGATTATTCTTGTTTCTTTCCCATGAGGCATA
Organism: Platanthera zijinensis; assembly: GCA_039513925.1. Lineage (NCBI taxonomy): Eukaryota > Viridiplantae > Streptophyta > Magnoliopsida > Asparagales > Orchidaceae > Platanthera > Platanthera zijinensis. The sequence continues at coordinate 55,043,572 of CM077082.1, forward strand.
GATTTTCCTCATCTTCACTGCCAGAGTCTGCGGTGCTTGATTCGTCAGATTAGTCCTCATCCCAGTGAGCGCCATTAGCTCCTTCTTATTCCCTTTGTGTCGGCTTTGCTTTTATTTTTCCTCCTTCTGGAGTCTTGGGCATTCTCTCTTTAGGTGCCCAAGCTTATGGCAGTGATAGCACTCCGGCTGGGACTTCTCATCATCGCTTTCCATCTCTTTTGATGGCTTGTTCCACCTTCTGCCTTCTCCAGCTCCTCTCTTTAGGAATTTCTTGAACTGTCCCTACTTCTTGAGATTCTTCATGAATTTTTTGAACTCCCGAACGTAGAGGCTCTCCTCCTCATCTCCCTCAAAATCTTCAACAGCTTTTCTCTCCCTTGCGGCCTTCAGCGCCAGTCCCTTCTTATTCATTTACCTTGGATATTCCTCTGCTTGAATCTTCAATTCAAGTTCATGTGTCTTCAGATTGTCGATGAGGCTCTCTATCTCTAGGGTGCTGATTTCATGAGACTCAGCAATAGCTGTCACCTTCGAGTTGAAGCGAGGAGGCAAAGATTAAAAGATCTTCCTGACTAGGTCACCATTTGGAAAGCTCTTTCCAAGAGATCTTGAGGAATTAATGATCTTGGTAAAACACGTGTACATGCTGTCCATATCCTCATCTATCTCCATCCGAAACTATTCATATTCAGATTCGAGTTGGAACAGCTTCGACTCCTTCACCTGCGAGGTACCTTCGTGAGTGAGCTCAAGAAGACGCCATATATCATAAGCAGTCTCGCAGTTACATATTCTATTGAATTTAGTTTTGTCCAAGGCGCAGAATAACAAGTTCATAGCCTTGGCATTATCATATATCTAAGCTTTTCTACGTCATTCCACTTATCATGTGGTTTTTCTACGATGGTATACCCAACCGTGACAGTGGGTGCATTGTACTTTGTCTCTATCATGGCCCATATGTCCAAGCTGTGAGTCATCAAAAAGATTTTCATCCGAGTCCTGCAGTGTCTATAGTCACTCCCCAAAAATAGTTGAGGTCTACTCACACCTTGTCCCTCATTGAATGCGTGAACGGAGTTTGCCTTCTTACTTCAGGTTTTTAAGCCTTTTTGAAGTAACCTCCCTCTGATACCACTTGTTGGATCTCGTGGCCAATCTTTGAGGGGGGGGGGGTGAATAAGGTTTTATGCGTTGAATAGAAATTCAAATTCTTTTTGCCCAGGAAACCAAGTTCTGGAAGCTACCGTGGGGCGTTAGGTAGCTAACGTAGGACGGTATGTCACAAAGCTCATTTTCCTTGACAGAATCCTTCTTGGAGATCTACGCGTCCTTTAGAGAATCACTATCAAACACTCTTAACGCAATAAATAATACACAGAAACATGAAATCAATTTTATTAAAGACTGAATCAAAACATGTTTATATTAATTATAAAAACTTGTGATCTCCGTAACGCCGGAGATAAGAGGCAGTGAGGAGAAAAACTCTTGGGTTTTCTATACCGACCCGCTCCACAGATAGGTTAGATCTCTCCTTTTCTCTCCAGGAAAAGTCTTCGAGTCGGCTCTTCACCTCCACACAAAGAAGGGTCTTAGAGCCTCGCTAGATCCTCCGATCTAGACGTCCCTAACACCGGGACGATTTACCGTGGAATCCTACCCGAATTCCGACGACCCTTACCGGTCAATTTTCCTCACCACAAGCTTAAGAAAAAGAAAAGATTAATAAGAAGACAAAAGTGAAAACTCTCAAGGTTTAGTTCTCCCTCTTGAAGATTTCTTCGTGGAGCGATCCACGACCGTTGCTTGAGATCTTCGTATGCTAGCAATCGGTCGGCTCTTCGTAGTCGATGTAGATCTTGGATCGCCGGAGTCTTTCGATTGCGTACGCGAGGGAGACGACTGTCTTCTTCTTTGACGAAGATGATTGGAACGGACGTATGGAGGCGGCCGAACCCTAGAATCCCAGAACTTTTATCTTTTCGTCTTGGTAATGACTGCAGAAAAATGAGGCGCCTTTTATACGTCTTTGTGAAAGTAAGCTACCACCGACAGTAAGACTAGTGCCTGGTGGTAGGTTCATGCATTTCGTTCTGCCAGATGTCCTACAAAAAAGGAAAAATATTCAAAATGAATATTTGTCATTTCATCATTGCTATCGCCACACGGTTACAGCTTTTGCCGCTCGGTAATATAATACATGATGATTCTGAATAGTTGTGTCGTCGATACTCGTCGAGGGCTAGCGTGACGCGATAAGTCTAGTGCCGTTCCGATAACTTCCCGAGCGCTTTGTCATTTTAATTCCGAGTCTGGCGCCAGCGATAGGAATATCGCTTAGCTGTAGGTTCCCAAGAGCTCTGTCAATTAATTTGCATGTACTGCCCGACTGTAGCTTCTATCACTCGGCAGTAGTAACCATAAGAGTCTTCTTTTTCTTTGCTTGCACCTGTGAACCTGCACACTCTATCAACACAAGACGTGATCAAATACAACCTGGGAGTTGATATTCTCAAACATAGGGAATGTGAAACATCAGTTCGAATAGATCTTGCTACTAGCCTCCCCCTAAATCTCACCACGATCTAGTCACTGCACACAAGATAACAAAAACTCACTAAGTCACACAAGGACCTAGACACCACGCACAAGGCGGCGATTTTGTCCTAAGCCACACACGGACCTAGATGCCACGCACAAGACAGAGATTTATCTACTGTTTACAAAGATGATAAGATAAGTTACATAATAGAAATTCATAATAAAAATTCCCTCAAAATGAAGCTCTGAAGACGACATCAAATCCTTGCAAAGATTGCCTGAAATGTTGCGCACGAACAGTCTCTTCTTCGCTCTTGAATGTTCTTGGGAAAGTGGGAGTTTTCTGAAGGCTGAAGCTCTCTGGATGGAATACAGGGGAAATAATACTCCAGGTAATGGAAATCATCTTCTCTATAGAAGAATTTAGCCTTTTTATATTTTTGCGATATCGCCCGACGATAGAGGCTAACGCCCTCTAACGATATCATCTCTGGCTGCCACGTGTCCCATGATTCTGAGGTTTTCACAAGATGATTCGATCTTGGGGCTATTGTCGGCAATATCCAACATTGCCTAGCAATATCTCCAAATATTTGTTTCGTGGCTGGATCGTGTGGAACATGGCCTTTGTCACACTGCCGTCATTTTCTCTATCGTCTGATGATAGTGGATATCGCCTGACAATATCTCCTTTTCACTTTTGCCATCCGAATTTTTTCTTGATTGTAGATGACTTTGTTATCATCCCTGAATGGGGTGGCACGTTCTGTAACTCCTCCCGGATTGAAAGTTATGACTGTTTGAAGTTTAGCACACAAAACTCATCCTTTTTTTTTTCTGAAGTGTACACACTTTTAGATAATGCCCATGATTGAGGACTCGTCTCATTATTAAACCTATACAACCTTCACACTATAAACATGCAAAAGAGTAGATTAAATACATCATGGTATTTGTTATTCTCAAACCAAGAGATGCAGAAAATATGCCCTAACATGTTATTTCTAAAACGCAAGTCAGATACCTTTGACTCTTTCATTAACTTTGTTAGGCAGATACATAATGAATTGAACTACTCTGTAGTCAAAATCAGAAGCGACCATGAAACAGAATTTGAGTCTGATGTCATGACAGGGTTTTGTGCAAGCCAAGGTATCTTTCATGAGTTTTTCTCACCTCATACTCCACAACAAAATGGAGTTGCTGAGAGAAGGAACAAAACACTCATTTGAGGCATGTACAACAATGTTGAATGGCTCTTCGTTACCAAAGTACTTCTGGGCTGAAGTAGTCAATACAACTTGTCACGTGCAAAATAGAGCCTTAATCAACAAGAATCATAGTAAGACCCCTTATGAACTTCTGAATGGCAAAAAACCGGCTGTGTCCTATTTTAGAATTTTTGGAAGCAAATGCTTTGTACTAAATAATGGGAAACATTACAAAACTAAGTTTAATGAAAAATATTTTGAAGGTACTTTCGTATGATATAGTAGCCATAGTAAGGCGTATAGGATTTTTAATAAGAAAACTCTGATTATAGAAGAATCTATCAATATTTTATTTGATGAGATGAGTATGCTTCATAGTAGCTTTTCTAGTGTTTTTTTGAAGATGTAGGTGTTAAACTTAAAGAGCTAAGCTTGGAAGAAGTAACAAAAGTAGATGTTGCTGGTTTAATCAAGATCAGCTCTCCGGATTTGATTGAAGAGGAAGAAGAACATTAAGATGAAGGGAATGCACCGGAAGTAGCAGAACCTCTTAGTGGCATAAAAAATAGGAATTTGGTGATCATTCATTCAAGAGATCACCACGTTGATCATATCATTGGAGATCCAAGTGAAGGAGTTCGAACAAGAAGAGGTATAACTAACGAGGTATTACATTTGAGTTTTCTTTCTCAGATTGAGCCAAAGAAGTTCAAAGAAGCAAATAAGGATGCTTTATGGATCGTTGCGATGCAAGAAGAGCTCAATTAGTTTGAAAGGTACAAAGTTTGGGAGCTAGTAATAAGGTCTAAAGGTCAGAATATGATAGGGATGAAATGGATCTTCAGAAACAAGCTGGACGAAAATGGAGTTATTGTTAAGAATAAAGCTAGACTTATAGACCAAGGTTACCGACAAGAAGAGGGAATCGACTTTGATCGGACATTTACTGTAAGACCCTTTTTTTTCTTTTAAAACACCGGGGTCTTAGGCCCAGAACCGTCACTTTGCAGTGACACCTTCACGCCCTGAAGGGTCATCACCACAAAGCGCCGATTCTGCCGGCCAATTCGATCACAGAAAGGTAGCACAATAAAGTAAAAGCAAGTCCACAGGAAAATCACATATATAGAAAAAGAGTAATAAAATCTCCACAGAACCTTGACTAAGGGGATCTTCTTGCGGCGCAAGATCCATACTCCTTTGTCATCGATCCGAACCGGCTCCAAGTGAACAGACCGGTTTGAAGCTACCGTCCCTTCGGTGGTTAAAATCTGCTGCTCTGGGCGTAGTAGAGCCCTCCTCAGCGAAGAAATGTGGAAGACGTCGTGTAGAGCTGTCAGCTCTGGTGGCAACTCCAGCCTGTAGGCTAGGGCCCCGATCCGCTCCAGGATCCTGTAAGGGCCCATATACCTAGGGCTGAGCTTCTTTCTCCGGCTGTGCACCCGTGAAACTCCATGCATGGGCCGGACCTTCAAAAACACTCGGTCCCCCACCTGAAACTCTACCTGACGATGCCGGGCGTAATAATACTTAGCTTGTCTGCTCTGCGCCTCTAACATCCTATCTCTGATCAGTCTCACCTGAGCCTCGGTGTCTTTAATAAAATCCGATCCCAACGTCTTTGGATCCTCATCCTGAACCCAGGAAAGTAGGGTCCTGCACTTCCTTCCATACAAGGCTTCATAAGACGCCATCCTGATGCTCGACTGGTAGCTGTTGTTATAGGAGAACTCGACCAGGGGTAAGAGCTTCTCCCATGATTCCCCGCGGTCCAAAATGCATAGCCTCAAAAGATCTTCCAGCATTCGATTGGTGCGTTCCGTCTGCCCATCTGTATGGGGATGGAATGCGATACTGAAGGTCAATCGCGTGCCTAAGTAAGCCTGCACGGATCTCCACTCCCTGGAAGTGAACCGGCCATCCCAATCTGACACGATCGTCTTGGGCACCCCGTGGTATCGAACAAACTGCTCAACAAATCTCCGCACTAGTACTCCTACAGAGTCATCCTTCCTGATCGGAATGAATCTGGCCACCTTAGTCAACCGATCGACGATGACCCAAATCGAGTCGTTTCCCGTCCGTGATCGGGGAAGTCCATGAATAAAATCCATCGCGATGTCCTCAAATTTCCACTCCGGCACCGGGAGTGGCTGTAGCAATTCAGCGGGGTTCCTGCACTCCGCCTTCACTAACTGGCATGCCTTGCAATGAGTCACGAAGTATGTAATGTCCTTCTTCATCCCTGGCCAAAACATTATCTTCTTCAAGTCCGCAGTCATCTTCGTGATCCCCGGGTGCACCGAGTATCTGCTGTGGTGGGCCTCCGCCATGATATCCTCCCATACCTGGCCTCCTTCCGGTATATAAGTCCGACCTCTAAAGCATACCACGCCGTCCCTCATCGCGTAATCCCCTACTGCACCGTTATCCAAGGCCCAGAATATCGGCTCCAATTTAACATCCCGCCTTTGCCCATCTCTAACTCGGTCCTGGATATCGTCTGTAGCACTCATCACAGCCAAATACTCCATGTAAAGCTCGGGGTCCTCGGACGACACCAGTGTGATGTGCATATCCTCCAATCTCCTCACCAGCTCCATAGACATAACCTAGGGCCCGACTTCAGAGGTGGCAGCTCTCCGACTCAATGCGTCGGCCACCACGTTTGCCTTCCCTGGATGGTAATGCATCTCATACTGGTAATCCGCTAAGAACTCCACCCAGCGCCTCTGCCTGATATTCAGCTCCTTCTGCGTGTCCATGTATTTCAGGTTCTTGTGGTCGGAGTAGATGTCGTAGTGGTCTCTATAAAGATAGTGGCGCCAGACCTTCAGAGCAAAAACGACCGCTCCCATCTCAAGGTCGTGCACCGGGTAGTTATGCTCGTGCTTCTTTAACTGGCGAGATGCATATGCAATCATATGGCCCTTCTGCATCAGTACAGCTCCCATACCCTGGTAGGAAGCGTCGGTGTAGACCTGAAAACCTTCTCTCCCCGAGGGGAGAGTAAGTATGGGAGCCGAGGTGAGTCGATCCTTCAGCTCCTGGAAAGCCGCCTGGCACTATGGGGTCCAAACGAAAGGTGCCTCCTTCTTCATCAAAGATGTGAGTGGGAGGGCAATTTGAGAGAACCCCTCAACGAACTTCCGGTAATAACCGGCAAGTCCTAGGAAACTTCGTACATCGGTGGCTGTCTTCAACTGCGGCCAATCTCGAACTGCCTGAATCTTTGCCGGGTCCACTGCCAACCCGGCTCCACTTATAATATGGCCTAGGAAGCCCACCTCCTTCAACTAGAACTTACATTTGCTGAACTTTGCATATAAGTGATTCTCCCGCAGTCTCTGTAGGGTCAGTGCCAGATGGCAAGTGTGCTCCTCCTCCGTTCTCGAGTAGATGAGGATGTCATTGATAAACATAATGACAAACACATCTAGGTAGTCCTTGAAAACTTGGTTCATGAGGGTCATGAATGCCGAAGGTGCATTCGTGAGCCCGAAGGGCATCACCGTAAACTCAAACAATCCATATCTACTACTAAAAGCAGTCTTCTGAATATCCTCCTCTCGAATCCAAAGCTGGTAGTAGCACGACCTCAAATCCAATTTTGAAAAGAAGAGCGCCCCCTCCAGCTGGTCGAACAGCTCGTCTATCCTTGGCAGTGGATAGGTATTTCGGATCGTCAGCCGGTTTAGTGCTTGGTAGTTGATGCACAACCTGAGTGTCCCGTCTTTCTTTTTGACGAACAATACCGGAGCTCCCCATGGTGAAGAGCTCGGCCGGACAAACCCTGCCTCTACTAGTTCCTGCAATTGACTTCGGAACTCTGTCAATTCTTTCAGGGCCATTCTGTAAGGGGCCCTAGATGCTGGCTTGGCCCCTGACACAAGCTTTATCTAGAAGTCCTGCTCTTGGTGTGGAGGTAGTCCTGATAATTTCTCTGTAAAGATGTCAGCGAAATCTCGCACCACCGGGATTTCTGTCACGGACTCCTCGACTTCAGCCATGTCAAATAGAATCTGATAAACCTCCTCTCCCTGCAGATGGGCCTTAACGGCCTATACCGAAGATAAGAGTATACGAGAGGCAGGTCTTATACCTTCGATGACAATGAAAGAGTCCCCGTATCTCACGGTGATCCTCTTCGTTTGACAATCAATTTGGGCATGGTTCCAGTGTAGCCATGCCATGCCCAGGATCAGGTCGTAGTCCGTCAGCTTCAAAAGCATCGCTGGAGCCTCGAACGCCTTTCCACCAATTTCTGCCTCCATATTGCAGTGGTCCGAGGTAAGGAGCTCAGATCCATTAGGTAGTCGCACACTCATCTTCGAGCCCGTGAATCGCTCCACACCTTCCAGTCCTTCTACGAACGTCTCCGACACAAAGGAGTGAGTCGCTACAGTATCGAAAAGCATGTGGGCAGGCTTGCCGCTGATGAAGACTATACCTGCTATGACTTGCTCTGGATTCTGAGGCTGCGCAAGGTCCAAAGCATACACCTGCTCCCTTTCCTATCTACGATCTCCCCCCTGGTATCCACGACCTCGGCCGCATCCTCAGCCTCCGAAATGCTGAGCAGGTGGGCCACCCTGTGGTGCTGGAGGTGGTGCCCCCCTTATGGGACAGTGTCTCTTGAGGTTCCCAATCTGATGACAATGGAAGCACTCTGGTGGGGGATACGCCATACCCCCGGGTCTCGACATCTCTTGCATCCGAAGAGGTTGAGGGGCCAATATCACCTGCTTCCTCGGCTCCTGCCTCACTTCCTGACGAGGCTGGTCCTGTGTCCTTCTCCCCTCCGGTATAGCACCTCGCCGCTGGTCATTTCTGGCTCTTCAGCCCTGATCCTCCGCTTGCCGCTTCCGGCCCCGAGTGGTGTGCCAATCAGCCTCAATCCTCTTTGCCATCTCCAAAATCCGGGAGATAGGCCCATCGGATACAAACAACAAAGCCTCCCTCAAGTCCTCCCGCAGGCCCTTATAAAACCTCTTGATGTACCCTGCTTCGTCCAGCTGATAAGAATCTGCATATCGGGCCAAATGGTCGAACTCCCGATGGTACTCCACCACTGTCCGAGTGCCCTGCTTCAGCTGTAAGAACCGCTCCTCCAACTCATCCCTGGCCGACTACAGAACAAAATGCTCAGGCAGCGCAGCCCTGAACTCTTTCCAGGTAACTTCCACAACCTCCCTATCGACAAACGTCGTGTCTAGCAGCGTCTTCCACCACCTCTTGGCATGGGACTCCAGGCAAGAGACAACTAGAGCCACCCTCTCCTCCCAGGGGCACCGTATCCCGGTCAGCATCTCGTACATAATATCCAGCCACTCTTCTGTCCGAACCGCCGACTCTGTCCCCAAGTAGGACGGGGGAGAAAGGCCTCGGAAGATGCTCAACCAGTTGGCCCCCGGGTTTGGCTGCGGGACCGAAACCTGCTGGGCCCTGAAAGCCTCCAGAATGGCTGTCAGAGTCTGTCCCATGTCTGACTGAAGGAAAGGAGTGGGGACCGGTGGAGGTGGTGTAACATCCTGAGCCTGTTGAACTCCATCTTGTGGCATAGGCTGTGCTGGAGGCTGCATAACAAAACCCATACTGAGAAAACGTTCAATCTTTACTAAAAGTGGACAATTTATATGTGATCCCCATATGGGCACAACACTGCTTCCGCTGCTTAGTTTGTCCCCAAACTAAACTCGAGTGGGGGTGACCCAGGGTTAGTGGACTGCTACCTTTTTCAGATCGATGTTTCCCTCTGATAACACTTGTAAGACCCCCCTTTTTTTTCTTTTAAAACACCGGGGTCTTAGGCCCAGAACCGCCACTTTGCGGTGACACCTTCACACCCTGAAGGGTCATCACCACAAAGCGCCGATTCTGCCGGCCAATTCAATCACAGAAAGGTAGCACAATAAAGTAAAAGCAAGTCCACAGGAAAATCACATATATAGAAAAAGATGTAAAATCTCCACAAAGGGAGTGTCCACAGAATCATATATCAGAGTATTGAAAGTAAGGGCTTATGCCCGGTACATCATAATCCTCACTACAGGTCACTCATGCGGAAGCAAAAACAAAACATATACTCAAGGTCGAGACTCACGGTCCTGACTGTATGAACTCCGGAGCTAGACTGCCCCATCTCCAAGAGCACCGGTCTCTGGGGCTGCTCATCCATGCTGGGCTCCACGATCCCCTAAATGATGCGGTTCAAAAACCGTTAGTCATAAAGACTAAGCTCTATCATCCCCTACCCCTTCCCCCATGGCTCCTAGGTACCGAGCGGAGAGGAAGAAAGGGAAGGACATGAAGGTGGAGAATGAATCAAAAGAAAACAGGTGGCAACGGAACTAATCTAGCAATTCTATAATAAATAATAGCAATGTCAGAAAGTAGAAAATGTAACCTTAACTTATGTGCGGAAGCACCTAAGCCAAGGGATCTTCTGCAAGGCTCCAATCGTATAAAATGTCCCATACCACTTATACGTTGGGGTTATAAACTTGCCCACACAAGCTTATAGACCAAGGGGTCGTTTTGCAAGGCCTATTGTATAAGCGTCCCATTCCACTTATACATTAGGTGTCAGGGGTTAAATGAATCGATTATGCTATGACATGTAAGTGGGTATGATGGAACATGCAAGTGCAACTCACACACCCGACTCTGTGCACACAGACCTTTAGTTCCCCCTTTCAGAGCCGTTACCTCCTATGATACCTCCGTAGTGGCAGACGGAAGCGGTGGGTTGGGCCTCGCCCACCTCTAAACCAGTAAAGCACTACCAGTCAGACCTATCGTACGCCTCAATGCTTGGTGCATGAAGCGGATTCCTGCGTACTCTTACCGGCTGGCGCACCGGACTTCTATTGGCGAAGTGTTAACCTCACTTGCCGAGTCAGCATATTTGCGTCGGTGCATCGACCCTCCAATACCGAAGACCTACCACCTTAATTTTATTTCCTTTTATGCACATGCAAATTTAATCGTAATCAACAAAAACCGAGCCGAAGCTCCCCGGACCAAAACGTCCGTCTCTTAACCAATCGAGTCGAAGCTCCCCAGACCATTCCGTCCGTCTCTTAACAAACCGAGCCGAAGCTCCCAACAATCTTCCGGTGCTAACAGTGTTAGTGAAATGTGAGATCCTAATTTTTAGGTTACTCTTTTCAGTTTGTTATTACAGTTTACGTTAGCCCAGGACTGCCCCCGGTATTCCCTGTGAATGGCTCTCAAAGGGCACTAGGAACTATGATGGTAGCTGAAGCCTATCGTTCCCTTTCGCAAGGCACTTATTGTTATTGGTTGAGTCCCTTTACCCATTCCCTTCTCATGTTATGATAGACTATCCTAGGGTGATTTTTAACCTTCCACTCTTTGGGAAAGACGATCTTTTGTCGAACCCGAGCACCTCTTAACTCTAGCCAACACCACTTCTCACTACTCTTCATATCATTCTATTGCGAAATCATCAACATCTATCCACCAAGACAAAATGACTAACTCCAACAACTATCCCAGATCATGTCCTATTGCAATTTAACAATTTGCTATATAAAGACCAACCTAGACAATATGTCGAACCGATTAGGCAATGATCCAATATTCATTCAAATGCCCTAAATTATTTACTGAAGACTTATCATGATATAATTAACCTAAATCCAGAAAATGATAATTTTCCTAATTTATCTGGCATTTAATTAATTTCTTCAAAAATTCCAAGGGCTACTAGTTTGAACATGAACTACCCTAAGTATTCATGCAAGATGTCCAACAAAATTATAATACATATTATGTTATCTCAATATGGTAAATCCAAAGTATCACAATTTTTCTAACATCAAAAGGGCACTAAACTATTTTAGCAATATTTCTTATCTTTCGTTATTTATGAATCAAGTACAGAGAATATCCATCCAAAAATTATAAATTAATTATACTATGTAGATACAATCTTAAAAATAGCATTGGCCCAGTTTCATAATTTTTCAGCAAGTATTAATCTCTTAATAAATTAATTATCAAATATCTTTTAAAGGTGGACTTGTAAAGAAAGTACCGTAACTACAATTCTAAAAATCATGAATAAATGTCTACAAGCATATAATGGCCTGAAAGTCTCAATTCCTAAGACTCATAATTTTTCAACAGAAATATCATCCATAATTACTTTTTAAACCATAAAACCCCTTTTTAACATTTGTGAAGGAAGTACAAGATTTACTCAACTAAAAATTATACGAAAATTCAGGAGCAATCATTCGAACCAAAAACATTTACTTCCAAGATTGCATGGGGTTTTAATGAACAGAAAGATCCAAATAATTAAAACATCAATTAGGGCTATAACAAACGTTACAAATGAAGTGTTGGAAATAGACATCATAAAATTCCAGTAAAATTGCTATAGATTCTACCGACTCCAAAACTCACTCTACCCGAGTTTCACAGCTTTTAGATAATGTTTAGTGACAGATTGTATTTTTTGGTATTTTACCCTAAAGCTAAGGTTAAGGTTTTGATGTATCTACCTATCTCCAAATCCTCCAAGATTCCATCCAGATGATTTATATTATATTAGCGTCGACTCTACTGAATTTCAAGATAATACGAGGGCATTTGCCTCCATGTCCTTCACAACCCTCACAACCCTCCCTTTAGGGTTTGAGTTTGGATCCTAGAGTAAATCAACCCTAAACCACACCATCTTTCTCCAAGTGGGTTATAATAACCCTTCTAAGTCAGTGGTCAAATTATCAGCCTCTGTTGAGGTGATTTGACCGTTCCAACATCTTAGTGCACTTTTTACTCAAAACGCCTCGTTAATGCCTAGTTAAGGATATGTGATTTACTACCCAAAACACATCCAAATGGCTTGAAATTTTGTATAGAGCTAGGTTTTATAGCCAGGGACCACTCACAAAAATTTGGGAGGGTTTGGAGGTCATTTGACCACTTAAATAAATTACTCTAACTTTATTAAATTAAAACAAAAACCTTAGGCAAAGTATCTCCAAAAATTCACATTTTTGGACAGACTCTAGATATGGCTAAGAGTAATCCCCTGTCCAAATTTCAGGTCATTTGGACAAGGGACGAAAAGTGGGCATTCATTTTAGTTCCTGCCCAACTCTAGGTACAGCCCCCACTAAAACGGGTGCTGCGGTCAAACCACTTACCCAAACGAGTTGAAATAAATTTTAAATTAATATAAACTCGAAGGGCTACAACTTTTGTGACTGGCCATTTTTCCTAAATCGGCCTCTAAGTGCCTCGTTTTGCAGCATCAAAATACGCCCATTTTATATACATTTTCCTTATATACTATATTTAAAACTTTATAATATAAATATGTTTTACTGTTCATCTTCTACAGAACCCGTGAACTGAAACCAGACAACTTATATTTCCTGTAGCTCATCCGCGATCTGTCGCCGACCGTCCGGTCACTTCCCTGACCATCCACCACCACCACCACCTCCGTCGAGGCGATGGATATCAGTCGGCGGTGGTTTGGCCGCCGGAGGTGGCGGTTTCCGGCGTACCCGAAAAATATATTTTTAATGGTTTTCCATGAAAATGTGAGATAGCTCCGGATCCTTTGAGCACGAACTTCATTTCTATGATCCTAAGATCTACCCATAAGAGAAGAAGTAGAGGAGGACCTTGTTCGCGGTTTGGAGGCGAAATGAACGTCGGATTGTCATGGCGTGGTGGTGGCGTTCCCGAACTTTTCCTACAGCAAGAACAATAATCTGAATCCGTTTGGTCAATAGTGTAACCTTCTCATCTTGCTCTAAGGGGGATTTTATAGATCTCCAGGTGGGGAGGGGAAATGGTGAAGCATTCATGGCCATGAATTCTCTCTCTTAATAATATTTTGGTTATGGTGGAGGAAAGGAAACGCTGGAATAAGAAGAGGCGTTTACCAGGTTGCGATTTCCTATTGGACCAACACTTTCTCCTGGTGTAACTTTCCATACTAGAATTTATTATAACGCGTGTTAGAATAATTTAGGGCCTGAACCGACGTTTCGGCATTTATCACGAGCGTGACACGTAGGTCACGGGCATGACAGGTCCAGGTGGCAAATTCTGAGTTCGACGATCGTCTTCCTGAGATCGACGATCGTCGAAGGGGGGTCACACCTTAGGTCACGGGCGTGACACGTCGGTCACGGGAGTGATAGGTCCGGGTTGCAAATTCTGCGCTCGCCGATCGTCATCCGGAGATCGACGATCGTCGAAGGGGGGTCACGCCCTCAGTCACGGGCGTGACACGTCGGTCACGGGCGTGATAGGTCTAGGTTGCAAATTCTGCGCTCGCCGATCGTCATCCGGAGATCGACGATCGTCGAAGGGGTCACGCCCTAGGTCACGGGCGTGACATGTCTGTCACGGGCGTGATAGACCCGTGATGCAAATTCTCAGTTCGCCGATCGTCTTCCTGAGATCGACGATCGTCGAAGGGGGTCACGCCCTAGGTCACTGGCGTGACATGTAGGTCACGGGCGTTACCAACCCGTGACTGAAAATTCAGAGCTGATGGACTTCAATTCTTGGGTTTCTATGGTTTTGTCATGGCAGACTGACTCCTAGGAGCCTAGCCGGAAATGGGATGTTACATTTACTCTAGTGGCCAGACTCAAAGCAATCAGGTTGTTCCTAGTGTATGTTGTTTACAATGGCTTAAAACTCTATCAAATAGATGTGAAGTCAGCCTTCCTCAATGTAAATTTAAAGGAGGAAGTATACGTAGAACAACCCCCAGGTTTTGTCGATCCATACTTTCCTAATTATGTTAATTTTTGAATAAAGCTTTATATGGTTTGAAACAGGACCCCAGAGCTTGGTATGAGACGCTATCTAGCTTTCTTCTTGAAAACAAGTTCTCAAGAGGAAAGATAGTTAAGATATTATATCTTAGGAAAGTAAAGGGCAAGATCCTGCTAGTACAAATATATGTCGATGGAATTATATTTGGATCTACAGACAATAACCTTTGCAAAAGGTTCTCTAACTTGATGCAAGAGAAGTTTGAAATGAGTAGTATGAGTGAGCTGAAGTATTTCTTAGGACTTCAGGTGAAGCAATCTGAAGATGGAATTTTCATCTCCCAGACGAAGTTCACCAAAGAGTTACTTAAAAAATTTGGAATGGAGAACGCAACCTCTATGAGGACTCCAATGGGTTCAACTATGTCTCTAGATAATGATGAGAAAGAGAAACCTTTTGATGAAACCAACTACAGAAGCATAATTGGATCCTTGCTCTACCTTACTGCGAGTAGACCAGATATAATGTTTTCAACTTATGCATGTGCTAGATTTTAGGTACACTCTAAGGAATCTCATTATGCCGCTACAAAGAGGATTTTGAGATATCTTAAAGGCACACCTAATCTTGGCTTATGGTGCCCAAGAAGTAATGACGTCGCTCTAATTGGTTTTTTAAATGCTAATCTTGCAGGAAGAAGGGATAATAGGAAAAGCACTTCCGGGACTTGCCAATTCCTTGGAAGGTGGCTTATATCTTGGAGCAGTAAGAAACATAATTATGTAGCTATCTCAACCGCTAAATCAAAGTATATCTCTGTAGGTAGTTGTTGCGCTGAACTTCTGTGGATCAGAAATCAACTTGAAGATTATAATATGAAGCTGAAGGAGATTCTGATGTTGTGAGACTCATCTAGTGTTATAACAATAACAAATAATCTAGTATCTCACAACCGGACAAAGCACATCGAGATACGGTATTATTTCATCCGGGAGCATGTGGAGAACTAGGACATTAATCTCAGTTATGTCTCGATGGATAAGCAAGTTGCATACATTTTCACTAAGCTGCTTGATGAGGCAAGTTCAATTCTTCAAAATGGATCTTGGTATGCTCAACAAGGAATCACGAAAAGTTCTAGAAATCTGCCCACATTCATAAATTCAACTTCTCAAGAACTCAAGGAAGTATTCGTGAAATTAGTCGAAAACACTCGTGAAATTTCGACGAATTCGTCGAGACATCTCTTGACTTTTCTATAAATCAGAACTTCTTCATGTGTCATTTCGACAAATCTGTCGAGTTCTATCATGTCATTTTGATGAATTTGCAGAGTTCTCCCGTTTCATTTTGATGAATTTCTATCACTCGGGATTTTTTTCTAACTTTATTTATTGGATCCGAAGATTCAAAAATTACAAAGGTACGCGCCTCTATTTCTTCTAAATGTTAATACTATATAAGACATCTTAAGGACCTCACATATTTCACACTTCCCATTGAGACTACACAGAAGCTCCTGCCAATTCATCTCTCGATAGTAAACAGAAAGTTCTCTAGCAGATTCACCTTCGTTCCCGTCAATGGAACCCAAAGGATCTGGAAATCTACAGATCAGTGGCGAATTAGTACGAATAGGATTTGCGACTGCTTCTAATGAATTTTGGAATATAATCATCATGATAGAAATGGCTGGTCTATCATTCATTCTTAGCATACATGCAGGGTCCTCGACATAGAAGTATTAGAGTTCTTCAGAAATGCAATGATAAGGCGTGAAGGTACCATGATTAAGAGCATGGTCCGAAATAAGGTGATTCAACTGAAGGCCAGCTTTCTTAACCAATTGTTACGGCTGCCAGTAGCTGAGGAGGAAGATTTGCTTGAAGAAAGAGATGTTCATAGAGCTTTTTCTTTCTATGGTTTTTCTAGAAGGACAACTTCAATCTGGATAAAAGCTATGAATGACGAGGGAAAGCTCTTGTTTGACATAATTGGAAAAGTTATTTTATGCAAAGTTGGGTCACACGATGAAAGTATTTAGTTTCTTACCTAAATCACCTAGAGGGGGGGGGGGGTGAATAGGTGAGTTCTGCATATAATGGTGGATTAAAAATTATAAAGAGCGAGCACACAGAACAAACCCAACACAACACAGGAATTTATAGTGGTTCCCTGATTTGGGTACATCCACTATCCCGCCTCGCCTATCTACCACAATGGACTAGATTCGGCTACATCACCTTTCTCAGATTTAAATAAATCTTACAACTCGGAGTCACCACTCCTACTTCTCGGAGAACAAAACTCTCATATAACTCGATCCTATCACAAGGATCTACACCTCGAAGAAAAATCTTCCTACAAAAATACAAAAGAGTTTATATAACGCTTTAAGATTGAGAATCAATCTATGTCTTCAGATCTAAAAATATTCAATATCCTTCTTCTTTGGAATGAGATCTTGAAGGTCTTGTAGAAAGAGAAGACTTGAAATCAATCTTGAGAGCTTAATCTGAGAACTATGATCCATCGAGATCTGAAGGCTTCGAGAATACTTGAGAAGAGATTTGTCGAATCTATACTTGACGGGATCACTAATCGTGCAGAGTTAGGTCGCAAAAATGATTTCTGATAACTGTGCATACGATAGAGAACGAGCGGCCTTTTCACTATTTCAATTACGAAAGAGCGATTAGGGTTGAACGATTTAACCCTTGATATTTATAGGATTCCTTCTTCTATTGGCTAGAAAAATATTTCCGAAATAAAAAGGTCCACGTGTACTGTACATGGCTGTCGACTTGAAATAGAATCCCGTCAGACAGAATCTGGAAAAATTTCGCTAAGTCCATTCGTTGAGTATCTTTGTTTATCCATGAATATACTCGACGAACTACGTGAAATATGACGAATTTAACTTAAACAAATCAAGAAAATTAAGTTCGAGATTTCAGAAGATTTTTTAGAGAGACTCAACGAATTCAATGTGTATCGACTGGTATATTCGACAAATTCGACGAGTATACTCGAGGATACTCGATGAATCTTACTTAACTAATTTTCAAGAACAGTGAAATTATTCTTTAAGTAAACACGATGAATTCGACTAGTGTCAGTAAGTATACACGATGAATTTGACGAGTATGCATAATTAAACTCGATGAATTCGACGAGTATCCACAACTGAACTCGACGAATTTTACTTAGGAAAATTTCCGGTTTCTCCAGAGTACAACAACTTGTCCTTCCTTGATTCTTCTAATGCACCTATAGTAGAAGTACAATCCAATAGAGAGATTACACGTGAGTCAACATTTTGGCCTACATAATGAGAGATTGCATTATATAGTCCTATATTTTATTACTCACTATAACCTGACATTGATTTGTACTTAGCAATAACCTTGCAGGCACATGACTAAAAACCAACATCAAATACAAACTCAATTCATCTTAGTTCAAGGGACACTTTTTCAAATCAAGGTCATTGTGGATACAATACCCAACACACGACTATCTATCCAGTGATATGTTCAAGCTCTTAGCAGTTGTTATTTGCAGGAAAAGGCTGGATTGGGGAGTGGTTCTATTTGATAAGATCAAGGAAAGTCTCAATGCACCAAACTTTGGAAGGATTCTTACATTATATCTGAATCAAGTTGACAAAAATGATTTTGATATGTCATATGGAATTCCCACACATCATCTGAAGGAGATAGATTCCTCCATCTTTAGTAGATGGGAGAGATGAATTCCTTAGCTAGGTGGGATAAGAGAAGTTATAATAGAGGAAGAGTTCTTTGATGATGAAAGAATTTCGTCTCCAAACCCCAATAAAGCACTTGGGAACTTAGGTGCAGCTGCTGAGGCGGAGATACTCACTCCAGTGATGATGAAAGTCTGCTAGACATTTCTGATCAAGTTCCAATCAGTGCAGATGTTGTAGAGACAGTGTTTCAAGAAGATGTTTAGGCTGATGTTGTTCAAGATGTTATTGTTGCTGTTGTGGTTTGTGAAAGTGTTCTTGGTGAGAAGGAACCTGTTGTAGAGGCTGAGGGGAAGCAATTAGCAAACTCTTCCCAAGAGGACCTAGGGGATGTTAGAGTTCTTACTATGGGGGAGAAGGTGGATGTGCTCTCTGAGGTAGTTCAAGATAATGAGTTTGTTCCTTCTGAAGAGTTTCAAGAAGAAGAAATTATTGTGCTTTTTGAAAAGGTAAGAGAAGTAGTGGTGATTCTTCCTTTCCAAGAGCCTGTAGTAGAAGGCTTGATCCAAGAGGACCACAGCTCCTTGAGAGATTCTAGTGAGGGGGCGGATGTGGATATGCCTTCTTCCGAGACCCACTGACTCTAGGAAGAGCTGCTTCAAGTAGCCAAGAAATAAAGGATAGAATTTAAGTTTTGAGATATGAGGGTGAGAGTGTCCCTCCTACTAAAAATTCATTGTTAAAATCACTTGAAGCCATGCTAGCCAAGCAAAAAGGTCACTTTGACTCTTCTCTGAAGCATATTGTTGACAGAGTGACATAGGTAGAGAAAAATCTGACTTATGACCTAAATCAAGTAAACCACAACATGGATAAGCTGCAAACCTCTCTAATTGAATGATTAACCCAAGGGGGGTAAGGACATCGACCATTCTATTGGGTCCATTGATCACAATGTTCTAGATTTGAAGAAGACCCACATATCAATGGTATACGCTATTGGAGCATGCATTCCACGCTTCTTGGTTTGCTAATAACAAATATCATTTGTGTACGATCATAGGGTGCTTATGATGTGCAGATATCACAGGTCTTATATTACAATCATTTGGGCTTTGATTCGGGTTTGAATATGGGAGATTTGGAGATATCGCATGGCAATATCCACTATCGCCAACAGACAATAGCTCAATGGGCAGTTACAACATTATCTTCACAGAATGCAATAACAGTCGATATCGCCCGATGATATCGATATCGCTCAAGCGATAGTGCACGATTGGCCACGACAGATTCATCCCACAAAAATTTCAAATCCATGGGACACGTAGCAGCCAGATAGGATATCGTTGTCAGGCAATACCCAGTATCGCAATGCGATATCTCCATATATATATATATATATATATATATATATATATATATATATATATATATATATATACGGCTCATTCTTATTTGGAGATAACGTCTTGAAGTTTCCTGGGTGTGCCTTCCCGTGTATCCTGTCCAGAGAGCTCCAACATCGAGAAAGACTCCATCTTTCCAAGAAGGTTCAAGCGCGAAGAAGCAATGATTCGTATATGGCTTCTGACGTAACCTTGGCAAGGATTTATCGACAAAAATTGGTATCAGTTGCAGGTTACTCCAAATTGGTTTCACCACTGGGAGTAATGGCGCATAATAATCACACATTTTTTGAGGGGAAAGGGATAAGTAGACCTCCCTTATTCACTGACATAGACTATAACTATTAGAAAACTCGAATGCGATGTTTTCTAATCACCTTAGATATTGAAGTTTGGGTATGATAGAACAATGCTATACTCCACCTACAACTGTAGTTGGAAGTGTTACTATGGAAAAACCCAAGGACAAATGAGATGAAACTGACAAACTAAGATGTAAGAATAAAGCCAAGGCAATGAATGCTTTATTCTGTGCGTTAGATAGAACTGAGTTTAATCGTGTATGTGCATGTGAAACTGCGTATGATATTTGGAACTTACTTGAAGTTATCTATGAAGGTACATTGCAGGTGGAGGACTCAAAGCTTTTCTAGTTATAGTCAGAATTTGAAAAGTTCAAGATGGAGGTTGATGAAGACGTAGACTCCATATACACAAGGTTCAGTAAAATTGTGAATGATTCTAAGATCCTTAGAAAAAGTTTCTCAAATGGAGATTTAGTGAGGAAGATTCTTAGATCACTTCCCCCAAAGTTCAATCCAAAAGTGACTGCCATCTTGGAGTCACACGATCTAAAGACTCTTTAAAATGAGAATCTTATAGGAAATTTGAAAACTCATGAGGTGGAACTGAGGATTCAACAACAAGAGTACAATGTGGAGCCGAGAAAGAATGCATTGGCGTTGAAGTCCAAGAAGGAAGCGGAAAGTGAGTCTGATGAGGATGATGAAGAAGATGAGGAGAGCTTGTTCGTGAAAAAGTTCAAAAGGTTTATGAGAAACCCTAAAAGAAGAAATTCTTTCAGAAAGTTTTTCAACAAGAAAGAATCTGGGTATAGCAAGGGAAAAGCCAAAGCTGATAGAGAGGATGATGAAGATAATCCATCATCTGAGTGTTGCCATTATAGAAAAATTGGACATATAAGGAGCAAGTGCCAAAAATATCTGAAAGAGCTGAAAGAGAAGAGGCACAAGAAGAAGGATAAGAATAAAGTTCTGAAGTCTTAAACCTGAGATGACATCACATCGGAGGAGTCGAGTAGTTAAAGTTCAGAAACTGAAGAGGAGGCCAACATGTGCTTGATGGGAAAAAGCATCTCATCATCTGATGACGAGTGCAGTGTCCAGAGCGACACTGAGGTAACTCCTCCGACTTATGATGATTTATGTTCTGAATTCTTAAGAACTTGTAAATATTTTGACAAAAGCTTAAATAAAATTAAACTACTTAAATCTGAAATTAAAGTTTTGTCAAAAGAAAATAAACAACTAACAACTGAATTAAAAGTACTTGGTAAGGATAAAGTGACTTGTCAAGAGGATTGCCACTCTTTGACAAGAATACAAGAACTAAAAAAAGATCTTGCTAAATCCCAACTTCGTTTTGATTCTCTTACAAAGGAAAAGAGGGAGTTAGGAAGATCTTTAAAATTTTCTCAGTTTCAAGTAGAAGGTAGTAAAAAGACCTTTGCTAACCGGTGCAGAACATTAGTCGCTAAAAACAACACCTTGAGAGCCCGAGTTCGTGATTTAGAAAAGGCCATTGAAAAGTTTGGAATGGGCCAAAAATCACTGGACATGATTTTGGCAAACCAATGCTATGGTTCGATGAAATTTGGGCTTGGATACACTTCTGGAAGCTACCGCCCGACGATACCTACTATTGCCAGCGATAACAAAATGTTCAAGAAATCACATTTTTCAAGTAAAAATACAAAATCTGCTGTCACTAATATTTCCAGCAAGAAGTCACAAATGGTTTTGAAAAATCATTCAACTTCCTTTATCACTTGTGCCAAATGTAATAAATTTGGTCACACCACTCACACCTATAGGAAGATAAGCCACTATATTGTTAAAAAAGTCTGGGTACCTAAGGCTTCCACCTACTCTATCCAAGGAACTACTTGGGTTACCAGATATTTACTCTCATCCTATTTTTAGGCATATTGGCAGGCTAAGGACAAGGAAGATGTGTGGTACTTGGACTCAGGATGTTCAAAGCACATGACGGGCAACAAGTCAAAGTTCCTTAGCCTAGAAATGAAGAAAGGAGGAGTAGTTACATTTGGTGACAATATTAAAGGAAAGATCATTGGCATCAGAGTAGTAGGTCATGATGAAGAGCCCTTTCCTATACTAAGGTTGGATGATGATGAAGTACTTGAAGTTAAAGATGAAGATAAAGAAGAACCAGAAGAAGAAGTGGCTCCAAGTGAACAAAGATTTTCAAAAGATCATCCACAAGATTTTGTCATTGGACAACCATCGAGAGGGGTAAGTACTCATTCATCGTTACATGATTTATTTTCAAACCTTTGCTTTATATTTGATATTGAACCAAAAGATGTGCAAATCGCTTTGAATGATGATTCTTGGTTTTTAGCTATGAATGAAGAGCTCAGTCAATTTGAACGTAATAAGGTTTGGAAACTAACAGAAAGACCATCAAATCATCCTGTTGTAGGTGTAAAGTGGATTTTTAAAAACAAAATGGATAGTGAATCTCGGGTCACTAGAAATAAAGCTAGACTTATAGCAAAAGGATATTCACAAATTGAAGGAATAGATTTTGATGAAACTTTTGCACCTGTAGCATGTTTAGAAGCAGTTAGAATTTTTCTTGCATTTGCAAGCTTTAAAAGATTTAAACTGTTTCAAATGGATGTAAAACTACTTTTCTTAACGGGTATATTAAGGAAGAGGTTTATGTAGAACAACCTTCAGACTTTGTTAATGATAAATTTCCTGATTATGTTTACAAATTAGAAAAGGCCCTTTATGGTTTAAAATAAGCATCCCGAGCATGGTATGATAGATTGACTTTGTATTTGTTAAAGAATGATTACAAAATGGGTAATACTGTTTGTACACTCTTCATTAAGCATGTTCATGATGATCTAATAGTTTTATAAATTTATGTTGATGACATTATTTTTGGATCCACTAATCAAGAGTTATGTGATAATGTTGTAAAAATTATGAAAAATGAATTTTAAATGATCACGGTAGGAGAACTTACTTATTTTCTTGGTTTTCAAAATACACAAAGGCATGATGGTATTTTTATTTGCTAATCTAAATATATTCATGATGTGTGAAAAAAGATTTGGATTTGAAAATCTAAAACAAGCTAATACTCCTATGATTGTATCTTTGAAATTATGAAAAGATGAAAGTGGAATTTCTATAGATCAAACCTTATATAGAGGCATGATAGGATCACTTTTATATTTAACCGCATCTAGACCTGATATTATGTTTGCAGTTGGTTTATGTGCTAGATTTCAGGCTAATCCTAAAGAATCACATTTAAAAGCGATTAAATGTATTTTTAGATATCTTATCGGAACTTCTTAACTAGGTTTGTGGTATCCACATAATGATAATTTCATTTTGCATGGTTATTCTGATCCGATTATGCTGGATGTTCATTAGATCGTAAGAGCAGGAGTGACACTTGTCACTTTCTAGGCCCATCACTTATTTTGTGGTCGAGTAGGAAGCAGAATTCTGTCGCCTTATCCACTACCGAGGCCGAATACATTGTACTAGGTAGTTATTGTGCATAAGCTCTTTGGATGAAAAAAACCTTAGAAGACTTTGGAATAAATCATGAAACCATCAAACAAAGATGTGATAATAAAAGTGCAATAGATTTAACTAATAATCCAGTTCATCACTCTAGGTATAAACATATAGATATTCACCATCATTTCATTAGAGACTACATAAACAAAATTCAGTAAAAGTTAATTTTATAAGCACATAATCGCAGCTTGCAGATATTTTCACAAAACCACTCCCAGATTCCCGTTTTCAATGCTAAGACTAGAATTTGGAATTCTAGACATTTCAAGCTGATAAAGTCACATAAATATTATGAAATTTTTTTTAATAACAACACAATAATTTATAATTAAAATTAACATAACCACCATATTAAATCATAATTATATGAAACAACATCTATAAAAGTACTCACAATATAGTTTACTAAACATATTACAATGCTTAATCCTCACAGAAAACAGAAAGTAAACTGAAAAGTACTATCGCCTGGCGATACTAGGTGTCGTTTGGAGATATCCCTAGAAGCTGTTTTCAGTCGAACCTCAGAAATCTCTGCTATCCCCAACACTGGTATCCTCCTATTCTTCAGTGGAGCTTTGACCGCTACTCTGTGTCCGATAAGGTCATCGCATAGACTGTCGTAGAGGCTCCATGACTTGGTTCTCCCACTTTGCCGCCTCTGCCAAAGTTGGTGTCAGTTTGAGGCTCTTAGTCAGAAATTTAATAAATTTCTGCATTCCTGTGTGATGTTTTTTCACTTCCCTCTTATGTTCCTCAAATGACTCTTGTAAGTCATCCAGTCCTTCTCGCAGTGATCCACCTCTTAAGAGTGGTGGATTTCTTATGCTTGAAGAGGGTTCACTGCTTTGTATGGATCCAGCTTGTGACCCACGTGCACTAATATGAGTGGTGCCCGTACAAAAAAATGTAGGTGCACAATTATCAAAGTAGAATTCCTGGTCAATCCAACTGTATTTCTTGTATATGATATGTTGGATGATAGCACCCATATACAAAGTATTCAATTTCTTCCATATAGGATTCTTAAGTCTATATGTGTACCGAATAATGGATAAAATTAAGTTAGCCATATCAAACGGCTCCCTCTCCAAAATCATGTAAGTAACATAACTTAGTTGAGTCGTTATCTTTCTAGTGTCCCCGAATTTAAGCATAATCGTGTGTCTCAAGATGTCCTGCACTAAACGAGTCGAGAGTGAGTGTGGTTGTGAATTGGATTAGGTTTTTCATGGAATTACCATGTAAAACCATATTCAAAAGTGTCTAATCCCTATCTTTACGGTAGTTTTCCACAATGTCCAGCACATAATCACACTCAATCAAACCAAACTCATCCCTTGAGTCGTGGTGAGTGATTTCAAAAGTCTGTCCTTGAATTTTAGATCTTACTCCACCATTCAGTTCAGTAAAATTTGGATCCCTTAGGTGGTTGTAAAATTCTCTAATTAATACTTAAGAAAACATATCCGGCAGTATGACTGACATTATACCCTTCATAACTAGTAGGTCGTGGATATGTGCGTGCCAGACTTGATCAAATTCAATCACTTTACCTACACCGATGTTTGCATTTTCAATGCCCGTAAATGTTTGATATGCCGAATGAGTATCACTGCCTGTAATTCTCCCGGTCTTAGAACTTGAAGCCATATTTGCAAACAATAACACACACATTATTTTCAGAAATTGTCAATATGGCTAAGCGATACTCAATGTCGTCGGTGATAGCGCAAATCAAAAAAATTATGATTTCATCGTGCTATTCCATATTTCAACATCCCTACATACAAGATATCAAAAATAAATTCAATATTTCGGATTTACCTTACGAACTTCAAGAAGAATTTACCACCTACTATTCATCATCTTCTTCCATAAAAGGTGCAGTTTTTTTTGGAAATCTTATATGCAAATCTTTAGATCTGTGATTTTGTGTACTTATAATTCCTAGATCTATGTTTACTCTTCTTTAAACACACGGATCTATGATCTATTCTCTCACAAAAACAAGTTTCAAGTTCATCCCTAAATCTAGAAAGATAAACTTCAAATCTGAAAATTTCTCAACCAAAATTTCATAGAATCTTCCCTATATTCATTTAGATCTAAAAATCCTAAAGAAATGAAATAAAAATTCATAATCATACCTTAGTTTGGAGAGTTTCTGGTGTCGAGACAGAATTTTGCTTGAGAGCTTTAGGAAAAGTGCTCCAAACAATGTCTTAGATCCAGATCTAGCGTCTTTTATATTTTAGTGCTATCGCCGATCGACGATATCGGATATCGCCAGCGATAGCCACAATATCGCATCTACCTTTTCTGATCCGTTCTTCACTTTTAGATCATTGACATTATTCTTTGGTATCCACATAATCTCTTATTCTTGTTCAAGCATTATACAATGTATATTCACTTATATGGAGTTATCTCTAACATTGTTCAATTATTCAAACTGTGAATATCATTTTCTATATACAACTCTCCTAGTATATTATACTTGTGAAAATATTTCCGCATGCCTCTAAGTATGTAAAATATTTTAGTTATGATAATGCACTCACACACACAATTGTGAAACACTACATATGAATTCACCTTTAATATATATGTGAACTGTGAATGTTCTACCATAACCACTAGAATTTCATGATGAAACCATTACGTTATCCTTGTTTACTTTGCACAATTCATCTTTGATTATCCTATATTGCAACACAAGCGAATTCAGAGTCTTTTACCATGCTAAAAATAATAAAATTATGTTTATTAAACAAAAAAACATTATTCATTCACTCAACATCTTTGTTGCTGTGTTTATAACAAAAAATAATAAAGGGGATGACAAGGAACCTCCACCAAGCACTACTTAACCTCCTGATAAGTCTTCATAAGCATTGTGAGGTTGAGCACCTTGAAAAGAATTGTAAAGTGTCTTGTGAAAACTTTATATGGCTATTCATTTATTATTTGTGCACTCAATTCTTGGGTACATGTACGGCTAGTTGTGTATATTTCTATATTATGTTATTTTTTTAACATTTCACTTGTTCATGTACTTTTAAAGTTATACGTATGTGTTTTCATCTAATTCTCACTGTATATGACATTGTCATATTAGACATTTCTTCTCATGAGAATTAGACCGCAAATGATTCTAAATTATCTTCACTAGAGTATGTGTTTATGATATAACTGGATGAATTTGCCAATGTAAGTGTTCACTCACATTCATCATTAATATACATTGGTTCACATGCTATACACTTGATTTTTAATTTGTGGTTTTTCCTAGTTTGCTTCCACAACAACTCTGTTATTCCTTTTGACAATACCAAAAGGGGGAGAATTTTCTGAGAAATCATTCATTACAATTACTTTAAGTTACAACGTAAAAAAAAATACATCAGTTTTATTTTAGGCAGAGTACACATGTAGGGGGAGTACATCCAAGAGGAGTTTGTGCACATACAAATATTTCACCTTGCTAATCACATTTTCTATCACTTTATAGGTCATTCGTGATTTCTTTTTAAGTGGATTTATTATTATCAAAAGGGAGAGATTGTTGGAGCATGCGTTCCACGCTTCTTGGTTTGCTAATAACAAATCTCATTTGTATTTGATCATAGGGTGCTTATGATGTGCATATATCACAGGTCTAACATTACAATCATTTGGGCTTTGATTCAGGTTTGAACATAGGAGATTTGACGATATCGCCCGGCGATATCCACTATCGCCAACATGCGATAGCTTATTGGGCAATTACAACATTATCTCAACAGCGTGCAGTTATAGTCGATATTTCCCGGTGATATCGATATCTCTCAGGCAATAACGCACGATTGGCCATGACAGATTCATCTAGCAGAAATTTTGAATCCATGGGACACGTGGCAGCCAGATTGGATATCCCTGTCAGGCGATACCCAGTATTGCCAGGCGATATCTCAAAAATATATATATGGCTCATTCTTTTGTGGAGATAACGTCTTGAAGTTTCCTGGGTGTTCCTTCTCGTGCATCTTGTCCAGAGAGCTCCAGCATCCAGAAAGACTCCATCTTCCCAAGAAGGTTCAAGAATGGAGAAATGATGATTCGTACACAGGTCTAAAGCAACCTTGGCAAGGATTCATAGGAATGTTCAACTCTACATTTTGAGGGAGTTTTCATTCTGAAATTTACTGTGTAATTCTTAATTTCTTATTTGCAATTGATAGAGGAAATCGTCAGCTTGTGCGTGACGTCTAAGCCCTTGCATGGCTTAGGAGAGAATCGCCGCCTTGTGCGTGGTGTCTAGGTCCTTGTGCCACTTAGGGAGTTCCCGCCACCTTGTGAGCAACAACTAGATTGTGTTGTGAGCTAGAGGGAGTCTATTAGATATATCTAGGAAGAGATATGCTATAACCAACCGGTTCTTATTGGAAGGACCAGTGAATTCAAAAGAAGTTTGTAATTTTTCATAGCCTTGATCTCTTGCTTCATAGAGATATATTATATTATATTTAACACGTGAAATAAATTATCATCATTTTTATTCTTGTGATTTACTAAGTGTTTATTCTTGATTATGAAAAATTAGTTTTTGTTTTTGCAATTTTTTCTTCAAGAAAAAATTAATTGAAAATTCTAAATATTGTTAACCCTTATTCACCCCTCCACTAAGGACATCTCACAATCCAACATACACATGTTTGTATCTAATATATATATTCAAGTTCATTGTATGCATATTGTCTATTGTTCATTGATTAGATAAGTTGTTAGGGTCACAAATCTAGTTGGACTCAAGACAGGTTACTAGAAAATCAGAAAACTGGCTAAGGACAGAAGCATTCAGTGAGTTCACTACACTCAATGCCAGGAGCTGAAAAGTGTTTACATGATATCTAGCAGTCAAAGCCTCGGTGTTTCTGAATTGAAATCTGTTTAAGGACAGAAGCGTTGAGTGAAGGCAATTCAGTCAACGCATACTCAAAAGGAAAACTATCTAAGTGCAGAAGTATTGAGTGAAGAAGGATCACTCAACGCCTCATCAAGAATTCAGTAGAGTTAGGAAGCTTTGAGCATAGAAGCTTCACTCAACGCCTCCATATAGGAAAATTCTACCAAATCCAAAAGCATTGAGTGATGAAGGGTCACTCAATGCCTTATCAATTAAGCTGTACAAGTCAAATGCATTGAGTGATGAAGACTCACTCAATGCCTCAGGAAGCAGATTTTCTGCCAAGTGATTTTGCATTGAGTCACTTAACTCCACTCAACGCATATGACTGAAAACTACTAAGTCCACAAGCATGTCATGCCGACGTCATCCAAAATTCAAATGTTGCAGAACCTGCACGCTAGAAGACAAATGGCACCGTAGCCTTTAGTACATCAATTAAAGATAAAGTTACTTTACAATTAACAATTTCGTCTTGCCCATACAGAGAAAAGAGCCGCTGGACAGCGAGACATAAAAAGGACTTTATAGATAAATCAAAAGGGGCTTTTTCTCTGGATAGTCATCTTCTCCATCAGTAGTAAATCCTTTACACTGGGATCTACAGAAGGTCTGTAACATACAAATATAAGCTGGTTGTTTGAAGAAAAATTCAAGAACTGAAAATCATTAAGTCTTCTACAACAAGAACAAAAAGCTCTTTTCTGTAAGTGAAGAAGGAGAAGCAGAGCATTCAAAAGTCATTGTTCAACTTCAAGGACACTATACTCAACTCTGTTACATCAAAGGCTTGAAGAAACAGAGCTCTGTAGATTGTCTTCTCAACACTTGTAGAAACACTAAAGATCAATATTCTTATTGTTAAGAAAAAGATATGACTGATTTTTATCAGTTCAAAAAGATGGATCAGAGAACTACTTATCTGGAGTCAGTAATCATCAAACCCTTACTAAATCTGTAAGATCATATGTTGATCTGAGTTATAGAACTGTAATATAAAGGCTGAGTGTAAGAGTTAAGTCTCTGAGTTGTAGGATCCTGTTTGGGATCTGAAGTAGGGCTGTTTAGCCTGAGGTAGGATCTCAATATAGATCTGAGGGAAGAGATCTAATATCTTTGAGTGTAGGGATGTTTAGCCTGAGGAAGGAGTGGTTATACTCTGAGTTGTAGGAGTGTACTTTACTCTGAGGTGTAGGATCCTATGGGATCTAAGGTGTAAGCTTAAAGAGCTGAGATACTAGAGGAGTTAGCCAAATCTAGCTCACTGCTAGATATGTGAAGGGGGAAAGTGGATGTACCCTTGATAAGGGAACCAATATAAAATCTGTTGTGTTGTTGTGGTTCTTTAAAGCTAATAGTATAATATAACTCACAACTCAACCATATTAAAAAGTTGCTTAAAAGACTTGAAAACCTATTCACCCCCTCTAGGTGTGTAGCTACTCTTGAACAAAGACTTTCAAGTGGTATCATAGCGAGGTTGTTCAAAGAGGACTTTAAAAATGAACAGATTTCCAAGAGTAGCTAAAGTTTATCTCCATGGGTTCAAGTGAGAACTACAAGGAGTTGAGCTCCATGAAGCTTCCTATTTGAAGGAAAGAGAACTTTGGGATTTGGAAAGAAAGGGTAAGGCTATTCATGAAAGCCTCAGACCTAAGGATATTCATAATAGTTCAAGAGGGACCCTTCATTCCCATGAATGTCTCTATCATTGATGCCATTGTCCAGACTCTAAAGTACACTGAGATAACCAAAGATGAAGTCATTCTGGCAACTATAGATAAAAGAGCTCAAATCATCATTGTTAGTGTCATAGATGACTCCACTTTCCAAAAACTAGTCCACTGCAGGACTACTAAAGAGATGTGGGATTCTCTTATAGTATATATGGAAGGGATAGAGGAGGCGAGGGATGATAGGATATCCCTCATGAATTAGAAATATGAGGCCTTCAAGCAAGGCAAGAAAGATTTCATAGCTGAATGTTATAAGAAGTTCTTCATGATAGTGAACAGTTTGATCACCTGTGACAACCAGTTCAAAAAATATGAGCTAAATGACAAGTTCTTGAGATCCCTAAATAAGGAATGTGATATCAAGATCTGTGTCATTAGAGAGGTTAAAAACTTGGCCAACACATTGCCTCAAAATCTATTTGGGAAGTTGTTGTCTCATGAGATGCTGCTGAACTCCAGAAGGGCAGAAGAAGATGCTTCCAAAACTCTCAATAAAGAAAAGGATATGGCCTTAAGAGTTGAAGCCACAAGAAGAAGCAAAAATAAGACACCTTCTCCATCAAGGTGAGCTGCAGAGTCTGAGAGTTCAGATCCCAGCTCTTTAGGGAATGAACTGTCAG
Organism: Platanthera zijinensis; assembly: GCA_039513925.1. Classification (NCBI taxonomy): domain Eukaryota; kingdom Viridiplantae; phylum Streptophyta; class Magnoliopsida; order Asparagales; family Orchidaceae; genus Platanthera; species Platanthera zijinensis. The sequence continues at coordinate 55,074,397 of CM077082.1, forward strand.
ATAGAGAACTGACTTTGTTCTCAAAATAGTTTAAGAAAATGCTAAGCAGGAGGAGACAGTGGAAGAATACGGGCTCTTCAAGCTCCACATTAAGAAAAGCCCTATTCCAGCAAGGAGAAGTCCAGAAATGACCCCTCTAGGGAAATGTATGACTGTAAGTAAAATAAATATATTAAGACTAATGTTGTTTTGTACTGCTGCAATAAGAGTGGACATGTCATTGTTGACTATCCAATTAAGAGAATGTAGCACAAGATGTCTGAAGAAAAGATGCATTATAAGAACAAGATGGCTGAAAAGAGCTTCTTGGCAAAGAAGAAGATCAATCTATTAGACAGTGATTCTAAGTCTTTAGAATCAAAGGAAGAAGAGGCCTATATTGTTCTCATCTCTATTGAAGAAGAGGCTGATAACCCAGCTACCTCAATTTGCATAAGAGCTCAACTGTCCACTATTGATAATGACCTTTAAAAGGATGATGAGTATAGTCTCATGGCCCTAATTGAATACAATTAGGACACTTCTGTTCCTGATGATGTACACTTTATCCCTTACTCTCCCTCTATTTATTAGCCTGGCTCAGACTCTAAAGCATCCACTTACTCTAATGGGGAAGATAGATCAGAATTTGATGATGATGTCAATCAATTTATTAACAAGTATGGTTAAATTCTAGAAGCTCTAAAGAAGAGTAAAAGGCATGTTAAGATGTAAGCTGAGGAGATTACCTCTCTTCAGTAAGCTTCCTCCCTACAGTCTTAGTCAACACCTTTGCTAGCCTAGATGAGGAGGGAACTAAGTCAGCTGAAGACAATCTCAGTCATTCAAATTGGCACCATTATCCAGAAGAACAAGATCATCATGAATCTTGAAGGGAAGCTCCTTAAGGAGAGGAAGCTTGTGGCTGAATTCTCTAAGCCCAAAATAGTTTTGCCATTGATTGACTCCTTCACCTCTCAAAAGTATAAGAGAGGTTTGGGGTTCAAGTGAAACTCTAGAGCTGCCCATTCTAAAGGGAAAGGCAAGGCTCCTATTGTGCCTGAGACCACATTTCAAAAGGTAATCCTCTCTTCTAACAGGTATGACAAGGACAACATGTATGGTCACTAGAAGAATGGTAACACTTCTTGTAAGAATACAAGTGTATCTTATAATGGAAGGAGAAAGGGCATGAGATTGAGTGCACTGAAGGCTCTCCATGAGGAAATCCAAATATCCCATCATGGACCATTTGTGTTTATTGCTCTAGCTCCCACACTCAAGGATAAGGTTGCGGCCTATTCCCATATTCACTCAGCAAAAACATTGACTAAGGGCATGATAGTCAATAAACCTCACCTGGTAGTTTTTGATGCCATCAACTCCGTGTCAGCTGCAAAGATGACTTCTATTGATGCTACTAAAAATAAGGCCAGTGCATCCACTGGCTTACTCACTTTCAGTCAAATACTTGTAGAAAGAAATTGGAAGAAGGCTGCTACTCTCCCCTCTGAATAGATAACTATTGATAGCTTGCACGCTACAAAGGTTGTTTAGAAGATGAAATACAACATTCATGAGTGTTGGTGTTGTGGCAAAGTGGGTCACTTTGCCATAGACGGATGGCACAACCCAAATGTGCCAAGGGAAAGGGCGAGTCTTCCTATCAGGACTGCTGCATATAGACATAGTCATTTTCAGGCTAACATGAATCAAGGACCCAATCCCTCTTAGGTTCATAAGGTAAACTAATTTATGTTTTCAGGATAGTCCAAGTACCCATACAATGCCAATATGGTACTTGAACAGTGGATGTTCCAGACATATGACTGGAATAAGGAGTCATCTTAAGGATTATACTCCAATGAGGAATAGACTTAAAGTGATCTTTGGAGGTTCAGACAGAGGAGTTACCAAGGGCTATAGTATGATTAGCAATGACATAGTCTCTATCACAAAGGTAGTTTATGTGGAAGGATTGCAGCACAATCTGATTAGCATAAGCAAACTATGTGATATTGGCTATGTCATTGTCTTCCATAAGGATGAGCGTCTGATCAGAAGGTCAAGTGACCAAGATGTCATTTTGACAGTTACTAGGAGTGAAAATATTTATTGTCTAAACTTCTTATGTTTAAGTACAGACTCACTTATGTGTCTAGTTGCAAATAAGAAAGTCTCTTATTGTGTGCAATGACACAAGAGGCTTGCTCACTTGAATTATAAGACCATCAACAAGCTCTTCAGTGAAGGACTAGTCAGAAATGGACCCAATCTGAGATGCACCAAAGAGGACATTTGTTTTGCATGCCAAAGGGGCAAGCAGACAAAGGCATACTTTAAGAGCATTGGGGCCAAGGATTCTGAGAGGTGTTTGTATCTCTTGCATATGGACTTGTTTGGTCCTAAGCCAGTTCATAGTCTAGGTAAGAAATTCTACACACTTGTGATAGTTGATGACTATTCCAGATTTTTTTGGGTCTTCTTTCTTAAGAAAAAGTCTGAAACCCTTGATATCTTTATGACCTTTGTTAGGCAAGTTTAGAATAAAAAGGACAACTCTGTGGTCAAAATTAGAAGTGACCATGGTACTGAATTTCAGTCTAAATGCATGACAAAGTTCTGTGGAGAACAAGGTATTCTTCTGGATTTTTCTTCTCCAAGAACACCCCAGCAAAATGAGATTGCTGAGAGGAAAAATATGACTCTCATAGAGGCCGGCAAGACTTTACTCAGTCACACTTCTCTCTTAGAGTACTTCTGGGCAAAGACAATAAATACTGCTTGTCATGTCCTGAATAGAGCTTCTACCAACAAGTATCACAAGAAGACTCCCTATAATATTATAAAAGGTAGAGAAACAAATCTTGTCTATCTCAGGATCTTTGGAAGCAAGTGCTTTGTACAGAATAAAGGGAAGTCCTACTTGACTAAGTTTATTACTAAATCCTATGAGGGAATTCTTATTGGGTACGACAACCACAACAAATATTATAAAGTCTACCACTTGAAGAACCAAGTTGTAGAAGAGTTAGTGAATGCAGTATTTGATGAATCTTCTATGATAAAAAGTGTGCTACCAAGCTCCTCTAGATCTGTAGGTGTAGAATTGAAGATGTATAAACTGACTATCAAGGACACTCCTACTACCCAAGAGGAAGATAATGGTGTGCTCATCCCTGAAGAAGATCCAAATACATAAGATATATGTGAAGACTAGTAGGACCCATCCATTGAAGTTCATGATGTTGAAGATAGAATGCCAGCAGTTGACAGGAATTTGATGGATCATTCCAGAGATCAAATCATAGGAGATGCAAGCCAAGGTGTCACAACAAGGAGCAAAATCCTCAACATTGCTATGTATTCAAGCTTTCTATCTCAAGTTGAACCAAAGAGGTTTGAAGATGCCAACATAGATCCATTTTAGATTGTGGCCATGTAAGAAGAACTGAACCAGTTCAAGAGATATAAAGTCTAGAAGCTGGTTCCCAGGCCATATGGACATAACATCATTGGAATCAAGTGGATTTATAGGAATAAACTTGATGAGTGGTGTTATCATCAAAAATAAAGATAGACTCATTGCCAAGGGATACAGACAAGAGGAAGGTATTGACTTTGATCAAACCTTTGTCCTAGTTGCTAGATTGGAAGAAATAAGACTATTCCTTACATATGCAACACATAAAGGTTTTAAGGTCTACCAAATGGATGTTAAGTCAGCTTTCTTAAACGGTGACCTAAAAGAGGTGGTCTATGTTGAGCAACCCTCAGGTTTTGTTAATTCTAACTTTCCTGATTATGTGTTTAAGCTAAGAAAAGCTTTGTATGGGTTGAAATAAGCCCATATGGCATGGTATGAAACTCTTTCTAGCTTTCTCATTGAGAACAAATTCTCAAGGGGAAAGATAGATAAGACATTATTCCTTAGGGAGGTCAATGGTAAGATCATTCTAGTCCAAATTTATGTAGATAACATAATTTTTGGGTCTACTGATGATAGTCTCTCCAAAAAGTTTGCTAAACTTATGTAAGGGCAATTTGAGATGAGTAGTATGTGTGAACTCAAGTACTTCTTGGGCCTCCAATTTAGACAGTTAGAGGATGGTCTATTCATCTCTCAGTCTAAGTTCACCAATGAGCTAATCAAGAAGTTTTGAATGGAGAGTGCCTCCATAATAAAAACTCCTATGGGGTCAAGTGTATCAATAGACAAGGATGTGACTAGGAAATTTGTTGATAAAACCTTGTATAGAGGCATAATTAACTCCCTCCTCCATCTGAATGCATGTACGCTAGACATCATGTATGCTACATGTGTTTGTGCTAGATACTAGGCCAGTCCTAAAGAGTCTCATTATTCTGCAGCAAAAAGAATTCTGAGATATCTCAAGGGCACACATGTTCTTAGTCTATGGTACCCTAGGAATAATGATTTTGAACTAATTGGGTATTCAGACGTAGATTTTGCAGGTTGTAGAGAAAACAGGAAAAGCACATCAAACACCTGTCAATTTCTAGGGAGAAGACTTGTATCTTGGAGCAGCAAAAAAGCTGACCAGTGTTGTCATCTCCACTACTAAATCAGAATATATTTCAGCTGGAAGCTGCTGTGCACAGTTGCTATAAATTCAACATCAGTTCCAAGAATATAATCTAAAGCTAAGTAAAACTTCCATGTTTTGTGACTCTTCTAGTGCAATCTCTATTACTTGGAATCCTGTGTATTATAGCAGGACTAAACACATAGAGATTAGATATCATTTCATTAGAGAGAATTTGGAAAGGGAGGACATCAGTCTTGAGTTTGTCCTCACAAACAAACAAGTGACTAATATTTTCACTAAGCCACTACCAAGTTCAACACCTTCAAATATGAGTTGGGCATGTTGAACTTAGTATAACTTAATTGTCTCTTCATGCATATGTGTTGTAGGCAGAATTGACCCTTGTAGGATATCAAGGAAGATATAGACTAAGTGTCCAAGCATCGAGTGCACTGGGACTAAGTGTCCAGGCATCGAGTGCGCTAAGACTAAGTGTCCATGTGTCGAGTGTGCTGAGACTAAGTGTCCAAGCATCGAGTGCGCTGAGACAACTTCAGGCGTCGAGTGCGTTGAGTCCACTCAACAATCTTACTCAGTCAGTTCTAATTATGGCTATCTTCCGGGATTAATCTCAGACGTTGATCTACTACTGTCAATCACGAAAGGTACGTACCTCTCTACATTCTCATATAAGGGTAAGTATAAATAAGAGTGTTTGTGCTTAAAATAAAATACACTATTCTTAGCCCTCTTCGACTCTCTGCCACCCTGCGACGATATCTCGAGCAAACTCCAGAAATTCAAAGGTTTAATGGTGCCAAAAGGAATGAATTTCCTTTTCGAGGGTTCTAATTTAGTAAGAAATAGATTCAAGGATGCTATAGAGGAAGTACAAGTTGTTCTCCACTTACTACAGTTCACTGACCTAGAATTTGTCCTGTCAGAGCCGAGTTCAATATGGAAGCAAGAAGTTACCGAACTCTATTCAAATTCCACTATCGACTCATCCTCCAACAAAATCAAGTCATCTATCAGTGTACACAAGATCAAGATCACTTCCAGAAGACTGAGCAAAGCCCTGAATTTGCCCAAGTTCAGACCATTAGATGAAGAAGATGAACTGTATTAGGATGATGTGAAATCCTCCCTCAAGTGGTGTGGGCTTTCAAAGCACACCCATGGCTTTGTTTTGAGAAAGGATATGCATCTAAAATGAAAGTTTCTAGCAGACATTATTGGCAAAGCTCTGATCTGCAAAACAAGGTCCCATGACAAGATATCTAGGAAAATGTTTGAAATAATGTCAAGGATAATTCTCTCCAAAAGAACTGATCATGGAAAGATACTGTTTGATAGAATTGTGGAATGTGTTCTAGAACCAAACCTAGGAAGAATTTTGTCCATGTACTTGCATGCTTCTGTTCTAGGGATCCTTAATGTGAGGCTAGGAATAAAGATCCATCATATGAGGAGAATAGACTCAAAAATGTTTGATAGATGGGACAGGGTGTTGCTTCCACACCAACAAACAACTGTCAAGAAGAAAAAAAGTTGGAAGTTATCATCACTGAAGAAAGCACCTGAAGTAGCTCTTCTGAGAGCAGAGAAGAAGAGCCTCATGACCCTTAAATGTCTGACTCTTCTGAAGAGACCAGAAGAGATGTGAGTCCTCAGGTTTCTATGTCTTCAGAACCTGCATCATGGATTCAACTTGGTGGCTCTCAGTCTAAAGAAGCTCCGTAGAAACAATTGAAAGACTGACTGGAAATGTGGTGGACAAGATATGTGTAGACATTGAGGGGAGACTACCCAAATGGATGCTCCTACTAAGGGGGAGCAGGTTCAATCAGTATAAGACTAACTTGATTCCTTCACAAAAAATCTGTAGAGCAAGATTGATCAAACTCCAGATGGTCCTAAAGTGATACACTTCTGTCCTCAAGGTGAGGGGAAGAATATTCCTGATCCAGTGAATGAAGGTGCTCCTATCACAGTTAACATAGACTAGCAAGCTCCTATGGGGAGTGCAAATGTTGAGGGGGAGATTCCAACAGAGCTCCCTACTCAGGAAATTGAAAATATTTTTGACATATCTGAGGATGGTGAACCTGAGATTGATGAGCCAAAGACTGATGCTACTGATCATTCATCTGAGTTCAGGATGGTTGACTCAGAATCTAGGGAAGCTGTAAGGGATAAGGATGATGATGTCTGCTTCTAAGGGGCATCTCATCAAGATGATACAATGTCCTCCATATTCTTGGCTCAACTGAAAGGTCTACTACATGACTAGAGGAGACAAATAGAGCATTATGTTGATGATTCCATCAAAGAGCTGCGACAGAATCTATCCACAGAGATAAAGTCTATCAGATTTGAAGTAAACTTGCTAAAGGACAACATAGTTTCCTTATTCATGAGAGCTGACCCTGCTATAACCTATACTGAAAGCAAGCTCGAGGGAATCAAACAGAAGCAAAATGATATAATAGAGAATCAGAACATCACTTCTAGCAACATGGAAATGGTCCATAATATGCAGAAGAAACTGATGGAAACACACAAGATTACTCTAGAGAGGAGGATGGATACATGCATACAGATTCTGGATGATCACATGCTGGAGGTTAAGAATCATGTTACCAATAGGGTAAATTTCTGGATGAAAGAATCTTTATAGCCAAGAACTCCTTAACTGCTACTATGTCTAAATAAGTCATAAAGGGAGAGAAAGAAATGATCAAAGCAAACAATGACAATATTGTTTGGGTCACCAATATAATCATGGGATCATTGGGAATTGAACAATATTCATATGATAATGTATTCTTGCTCCTCTTCCAGAAGAACAGATTGATGGTGATGAGTATGTAACGTCCCAATTCGCGCTAGGCCCCTTGCATGTGTTCTGAGTCAAGAGACTCAACTCAGGCTCGGGGTGCACCGACGCGAGGTGTCAGGTGCATAGAATAAGTGTAGGGTTGGGTTCAAGGTTATCCCAACCAGTAGCCGAGATGAGGGAACTCGGCTAAGTAAAAGTCGTCGAGAATGGAGGTTGATGCTCGTCGATCGTCGAGAATGGAGGACTGATTCTCGCCGATTCGACGGGTATCAGTGGTCGATACCCGCCGGACACAGAGCTGCAAGTAGACTAAGGGAAATTCGGCGAGAATGCTCGGAGATTCTCGCCGATCGTCGAGAATCCCCTGTTATACCCACCGATCGTCGAGTATCGCTGACAATACTCAACGCAATCAACGCAAGATGTCCAGTAAAAGGCTAAGGGAAAATCGTCGGGAATCATTGTTGATTCCTGTTGGAGTTAGGGACCGGGCGGTCTGTCAGTCTGGCTTGGCGGGTTATTGACCGGGCGGTCTGGCGGTTTGCCTTCAGCGGTTTAGTTGCTGTGTTGAGGTCTGAGGTCCAAGCGGTCTAGCGGTCTGTGACTGGCGACCAGGAGACCGGGCGGTCTAACGGTCTCATATGGCGGCTTGTCTCTCACTCTGGCAGTGGCCGAGCGGTTAGCCCATCTGTCTAACCGCGCGGCTTGTTCCGGTCTGTTGTTCTAGCCGCCCAGATTTTTTGTATAGTTTTAGTCCCACATCTCTTATTTGTATTCTCTCTTCTCTCCTCCATTCTATATAAGGGAGGCCATACCTTTGTAATAGATACCTTTTTCTGATAATAAAATTTCAGATATACCATTTCCGGCTTGTTTTTGTTCGCTTCTCACATGGTATCAGAGGAATCGATCCTTTCCTCCTGATTCCGTGCTTCTCTCTGTCCGCGCGGCTTGCTTCTCCGGCTTGTGCCCTGTCTGCGCGGTCTCCTTGTCGTTGCCCTCTGTGTGCGCGACCTGTTGCCTTGTTCACTGCAATCTATCGCCTTGTTCGCCGCGACCTATCGCCGTGTACCTTGCCCTCTCTTGTGCTTCTGTTCGAGCGGACTGTCTGCTAGATGCTCGACTTCTTCCCCTTTGCTTGTTACTGCGGCTTGGTCGTGGTCTTTCTGGCCGCTGGTGTTTGACATCCTGACCGCTGCAGTTCCTCTTCTGCCTATCCGCGCGGCTTGTTTTCTAACCGCACGGCTTCCTGTTGGTTTGCTCTTATGGCTCTTTCTGATGCTTCAACTGCCACCACTCCTGCCGCCACCCCTGTAGCCAATCCGGCTCCGCCTCTACCTCCTACTCCTTCCGGGAACCTTGGCACCGTTTCCAAGCTTGTCGGCTCCAACTACCCGGATTGGAGCGTCTCTTTCACCTTTCTCCTTCGCTCGCAACGCAAATGCCACCATCTCGTTGATGACCCTCCTCCTACCACTTCACCTCTCTTTGATGACTGGGATGCGAGTGACGCTCTTGTGTGTACTTGGCTCGCTAACAGTCTATCCGATGAGTGCCTTCCCATCATCCGTCATGATGAGACGGTGAAGGCCGCTTGGCTTCATCTTGCTGCTTTGTATTCCAAAGGGGCTCAGACGTCCCGCATCTATACGTTGTATGCGGACCTCTTTGCCCGGCCTACCTTGTCTCCTGCTGCTGCCTACCAACAAGTTCAAGCTCTTGGGGCTGAGATTTTTCAGAATCTCCCCTTTTCTGCGGATCTGACTCAACAACACAAGCACTTCCAGGAGCTTCCGGTTGTGTGTTATCTGCTCCGTCTTCCTGACACTTATGACATGATCCGCCAACAAATTCTGGGTGAGGCAGAATCTCCTACTTTAGATGCCACCGCTGCTCGCATCGCCGCTGTCACCTCTCTCCTTCAGCGCCCGCTTCTGTCCGCTCCTTCTCCTCCGGATAACTATGCTCATCAAACTCAGTGGAGTGGCTCTGGTAGCCGCAGTCATCAGTCTGGTGGACTTCCTTCTTCCCGCTATCTCTGCTCTCACTGCGGCCGCACCGGACACACTCTTGACCGCTGCTGGATAAAGCATCCCCATCTTCGCCCCTCGGGTGACTCTTCTGCCTCTTCTTCCAAGCCGTCTGCTTCCGTGGTCACATCATCAGGTAGTGCTCATGTAGTCACTCAAGGTAAATGGCTTATCGACTCCGGTGCTACTAATCATATGACGGGCAATCCTCAGTGCTTCTCTCTCCTCGAACAGCATGATCGGTTTCCCCCGGTCCTCATTGCAGACGGTTCTCCCTCCCCAGTTCATGGTTCAGGAGTGGTTCATGTTACTCCGTCCCTTCGGCTAGAGGACACTCTCTATGTGCCCAAGTTTCCGTGCAATCTATTGTCGGTTACTTCTTTGTGCAAGCAGCTTCAATGTTCTATAACGTTTACTCCATCTTCTTGCTCTTTTCAGGATCCGAGCTCCCAGCGGACGATTGCTACTGGGACTGAGAGCGGCGGCCTCTACTTCCTCGACAACGTTTCCGCTTTGTCTGCCTTCTCTTCTTCTTGTACGGATCTTCTCCAGTGGCATCTCCGTCTCGGTCATCCTCCACCACGGCTTCTATATCAGCTTCTGCCCCACCTCCCTCCCTCCACTACTCCTCTCCACTGCGAAGCATGTAAACTTGGCAAGCATCATCGTTACTCCTTCCCGCCGAAGCAAGGTCGGGGCTCTACCCGTCCGTTTGATCTAGTCCACTCTGATATCTGGGGACCTGCTCCTACCCTTACTATTGGTCGGGGTAGTTCTTATTTTGTAACCTTTATTGATGATTTTTCTAGATGTACTTGGGTGTATCTCTTACGAGATCGCTCTGAACTTTTTAATGTATGGACCTCCTTTTATCATTTAATCAAAAATCAGTTTGGTGTTAGTGTTAAAACTTTTCGCTCTGATAATGCAAAAGAGTACTTAAGTCATGCTTTTACCTCTTTCTGTGTGCAACATGGCATTATTCATCAGACAAGTTGTGTCTATACATCCCAACAAAATGGGGTGGCGGAACTCAAAAACCATCACCTCCTCAATGTTGCTCGCACATTAATGACTCAAATGCATGTCCCTCGCTCATATTGGGGCTATGCTGTTCTTCTTGCCTGCTATCTCATCAATCGCATTCCCTCCTCCGTTCTCAAGGGCAAAACCTCTTTTTCCATCCTTTATCCAGGCAAGGAGCCCTTTCCTCTCCCTCTCCGAATCTTTGGGTGCACTGCTTTTGTGCATGTCCCGTCTGCAACCCGTGATAAGCTCTCCCCTCGCTCCACCAAATGTGTCTTTCTGGGGTACTCGGACACTCAGAAAGGCTACTGCTGCTTTGATCCTGTTCTTCGTAAGCAGTTCGTCTCCGCTGACGTTACCTTCTTCGAGAATGCCTCCTACTTCTCGGATGCCTCCTCTTCTCTTCCCCCCACCTCTGATTCTCCTGTTATTCCGTTCGTTCCCTCGTTTCCTACTGCGATATCCGCTCCTCCTCCGTCTCCACCCACTCCTCTCCCTCCGCCTCTCTCTCCGCCGCCATCTCCCTCGTCTCCGCTGCTGTCGCTCTCTCCTCCTGGGCCAGCTCTCTCTGCCACGGATGCTCTGGATGCCGAGGAGCCCGCCGACCTGGATCTTCCTGTAGCTCTTCGCAAAGGGGTGCGGACGTGTACCCTACACCCCCTTGCTGCTGTTGTTTCATATGATCGTCTTACTCCTTCTCGCAGGTCCTTTGCACTGGCTATCTCTGCTACTACCACACCTCGTTCCTACCAGGAGGCCCTTGACATTCCTCACTGGAAGCTGGCCATGGATGAGGAAATGGCGACCCTCACAGAGCGGGGTACCTGGACTCTTGTCCCTCCTCCCCTTGATACAGATGTTGTTGGCTGTCGCTGGGTCTTTGTAGTCAAGTTTGGCCCAGATGGCACTGTGAACCGTTACAAAGCTCGCCTGGTGGCTAAGGGCTTTACTCAAACCTATGGGGTTGATTACTTTGACACCTTCTCTCCCGTGGCTCGTCTCAGCACTATACGGGTCCTTCTCTCTGTGGCGGTCAACAAAGACTGGCCACTTTCCCAGCTGGATATCAAGAATGCCTTCCTTTATGGTGATCTTCAGGAGGCCATCTACATGGAGCAACCTCCAGGGTATGTTGCTCAGGGGGAGACACGAGTATGCCGGCTACAGAAGGCAATCTATGGCCTCAAGAAGAGCCCTCGAGCGTGGTTTGACAAGTTCAGCGACATCATGGCGGCCATTGGTTTTGCTCGCAGCGCTGCTGATCACTCTCTATTTATTTGCAAAACCTCTTCGGGACTGGTGGTTCTTGTAGTATATGTGGATGATATTCTTCTCACTGGTGATGACCAGGAAGGGGTAGCCTTGACAAAGCGGCATCTTCGCCAACATCTAGTCATGAAAGATATGGGTTCTCCGAAGTACTTTTTGGGGATCGAAATCTCTCAGAAGCCCAACTCTTTAGTCCTCTCTCAGCGTAAGTATGCTCTTGATATTTTAAAGGAAGCAGGATTGACTGGGGCCAAACCTGCCCGATGTCCCATGGCTATTGGAGAAGACAAAACCTGGACAGATGGTTCGCCTCTTCTTTCAGATGCTTCGCGGTACAGGCGTCTAGTTGGTAAGCTCATATACCTCACCGTGACTAGGCCCGACATTTCCTATGCTGTGGGCAAGGTGAGTCAATTCATGCAAGCTCCCAGGGAGTGCCATCTGCAGTCTGCCTTGCGGATCTTGGAGTACGTCAAAGCAGCCCCTGGGAAAGGATTGCTCTTTCAGAAGAATGATCATCTGAGGGTTAAAGCTTACTCAGATGCGAGTTACGCTGATGACAAAGGGGACCGCAAGTCTACCTCCGGTTTTTGTACCTTTGTTGGGGGTAATCTGGTAAGCTGGAAGAGCAAGAAGCAATCTGTTATCTCCAGGTCCAGTGCTGAAGCTGATTATCGGAGTATGGCATCGACCACTTGCGAGCTAAAGTGGCTACGGGCTCTCATGTTAGATTTAGGAGAGGTCTACAACCATCCTCTACCTATGTTCTGTGACAACAAGGCTGCTATATACATCTCCAAAAATCCAGTCTTCCATGAGAGAACCAAGCACATTGAGGTCGACTGTCATTTCATTCGTGAAGAGATTCTGAAGGAACAGATTTGCACTCCCTTCGTCACTTCTGAAAAAGAGCTGGCTGACATCTTCACCAAGCCAGTATCCGCCTCGTTTCTTCATATATGTGACAAGCTGGGCATGATCGACATATATGCTCCAGCTTGAGGGGGAGTGTTGGAGTTAGGGACCGGGCGGTCTGTCGGTCTGGCTTGGCGGGTTATTGACCGGGCGGTCTGGCGGTTTGCCTTCAGCGGTTTAGTTGTTGTGTTGAGGTCTGAGGTCCAAGCGGTCTAGCGGTCTGTTACTGGCGACCAGGAGACCGGGCGGTCTAACGGTCTCACATGGCGGCTTGTCTCTCACTCTGGCAGTGGCCGAGCGGTTAGCCCATCTGTCTAACCGCACGGCTTGTTCCGGTCTATTGTTCTAGCCACCCAGATTTTTTGTATAGTTTTAGTCCCACATCTCTTATTTGTATTCTCTCTTCTCTCCTTCATTCTATATAAGGGAGGCCATACCTTTGTAATAGATACCTTTTTCTGATAATAAAATTTCAGTTATACCATTTTCGGCTTGTTTTTGTTCGCTTCTCACAATTCCCGATGAATTCGTCGAGAATGACCAGACGGTTCTCACCGATCGTCGAGAATGACCTGACGATTCTCGTCGATCGGCGAGAATGACGACTGATTTCCGCCGAATTTTACTTGGGCGTTTTCTTCGCCCAGGAAGATTCGCTGGCTTGTACAGGCGGACTTAACCGGACTTCGGGATTCGTGCTGAATGATCCTTGGACCGGTCACTTCGAATGAAACCTAATTTGGGCGGTCCAATTAGAGAGTGACACGTGGCAGAAGGGATTTAGCCTAATATGTAATATAAAAAGGGAGTAAACCAAACCCTAGCTGATCGTTCTTGCCGAGCCGTTACCGTGCAAACCGACGGGAGCAGAAGAGGAGATATCGCGGGTCGCCGGAGCCGGATTCTGGAGGAAAAGCTCCGCCGTTTCCATGGAAGAACACCGCTAACGAAGCCAAGGATGCCGCCACGAAGAATAACGCGATCCATGGCCGGCAACGGAGGAAACGACGGAAATGAAGTGAGTTTCCTCCCCTCTCCCTTGGTGTTAGATCTATAGTTATTCTTAGGCGAGACATCGACTCAAACGAGTCTTGATGTGTGAGATGAAGCTTTCTAGGAAGGCCATGCTAGAGCTTGTGCTCTAAAGCTTAGGCATCTTCAACCTCCCCTCGCTTCAAAGTGATGATAGGGGTGGTCTCGTGAAGAGGAAATGACCACAAGAGGGAGAATAAGGGTGGAGGAACTTCTGGATGCGATTTGGGGAAAATCGCTTGAGGAGGAAGATGAACGGATGCCGTTCACTTCGCTTCAAGATGCGTGCAGAATCTGTATTCTGCACGCAGCGACCTTCTTGGCTATTTTTTAAGCAAGAAGGGGGCGGATCTGGGCTTTCGACTAAACACGAAAGTTGTAGCCCTTGAAATTACCTTTCCAACGAGTGGTTGCATGTTTCCATGCGATACCTGTAGCCACGGGAAAGTCCGTTTGAATCTGCTGCGGTTGGAAGTTAATGCCCAGGAATTCTGTATCCTGTACGCAGCAGACTTCGAGTTGCATTTCTGGTATGATGTGACCAGATCTGGGCTTTCGACTAAACACGAAAGTTGTAGCCCTTGAAATTACCTTTCCAACGAGTGGTTGCATGTTTCCATGCGATACCTATAGCCACGGGAAAGTCCGTTTGAATCTGCTGCGGTTGGAAGTTAATGCCCAGGAATTCTGTATCCTGTACGCAGCAGACTTCGAGTTGCATTTCTGGTATGATGTGACCAGATCTGGGCTTTCGACTAAACACAAAAGTTGTAGCCCTTGAAATTACCTTTCCAACGAGTGGTGGCATGTTTTCGGGCGATACCTGTAGCCACGGGAATCCTCAGTCAAGTTGCTGACCAGATTACATACAATTCTAGGTGATTATAATATGAACTTGGATTCGATGGAATAGATGTTGCAATTCATCTCGAGGTTGGGTGAATTATTTTGTGTTAATCACCGAGGTAATGTAAAGATTGATGTTTGAGGATTTGAATCCCTATGCCGAGATGTGAATCAAGCCTAAGAGAATGAAAAGCTTTGTTATATTTGTTAGATCACCATTATGCACATTATCTATAATATATTGAATTCATTTGGAAGGATTTGTAATTGGTTAAAACTATAGCCAGGATGTGTAATGGATTGATGGAAGGGAATGGATAGTCCAATGCTTAAAGTGTTGTCTCCCCACGGGTAGCATTGTTAAAGTTAATAAGTGCGGTGTTGACCGTCACTAATGGGAATGAGGTTAAGTTGGATAAAATCGGACGGTTGGGCTTGTTCCTCGGTGTTCACGTCCCGAGGCTCCTTCCGTATTTGATGGATGGTTGGGCTTGGTCCTCGTGCTTTCTCCGAGGCTCCTTCCATGCCACGGAATGGTGGAATTGCATGTGGTGTGAGTCGACACGCGGTGTCGTAATCCCGGGTTAAGGATAGTGTGGCAGGTCTACGGGCTCGCCAATCATCACACCGATGGGAGTTGACAGTTAGACCTTGGGCGGTTGGGCTTGGTCCTCGGTGTTCATGTCTCGAGGCTCCTTCCATGCCAAGTGAACGGTTGGGCTTGGTCCTCGTGCTCATTTCCGAGGCTCCTTCCGTGTCATATCATAGGCCAGTCAGGGGCTAGGATCTTGGTGCATATTTACCCGAGAGAACCCGCTGAGCCGTAGTACGCATGTGAGCTCCGCTGTTGTGTTCCTAGCGTGGAGGCATACGGAGGCCTAGGCCAGGTAGTGTGGAGACCAGCCTAGTAGTGGAGTTGCCCGCTCCACTATCACCGTTTGGCCACGACGGTTGATGCCTGAGAGGTTAGCTACCTGCTCGAATATTGGGAACTATAAGTCTGTGTCGACATAGCGATTGCATGTGCTTGAGCATGGATGTGTCATTGCATTGCATACATAGCATTGCACTTCATTATATACACAAGACCCTCATCGTATAAGTTTGTATGGGCACTCCTATACGATGAGTTACTTTCTGCTGAATGACCCTCAACTTATATGCTTGTATGGGCATCCATATAAGTTGAGTTACTTACTGTTCTAGTATACTCTCTTGCTGCTGTAGTTCGTAGATTTGAAATAAGAGCTTGTTTATTATACACTGCTGATGTTGCTGCTTATAATATGTATACTCACTTCACCTGTTGTACTACTGTTATTTATATATTGTACCTGTTCCTTTCTCCGCCCGGTGCCGAGGAGTCGCCGGGGGAGCGGATGTGAAACCACTTAGTATTTTTGACTAACGGTTGCTACGTGTTCCTTTTTTTAGGAGGAAACCCGCAGGTGGAGCAGCAGGCTATGCAGACGGACATCCAGGCCAGGGTGACAGGGCCTGAAGGGACGGTACCGTCGCTACCGTCGGTTACCGATGTGAGTGAGAGAGAGATTTTGTTGTAGCCCTTCAGGGCAATTCTGTTTACGTACTCTGATATTAGAAGCTTGTTGTAGCTTCTTTGTTTATGATATTATGGACATATGCTTGGTGTGGATTTGACTTTCATATTATTATGGTTGGGTTGGCATTTATCTGTTGATATTGTTGGTAGCCGGCAGAATAGGCGTCTTGTGGTACAGGCTAGCCTGAGTGCTAGTGTTACCGCAAGGCGGCTGTTCTGGGCATAAGACCCCTCTCGTGCCGTGTCTTGTGTTCCGGGAGGGGGGTCTTACAGAGTATGGTGATTAATATGGTGATCAATGGGTTGAACCCTCTGCTGCTATTTCTAACGTCCCTATCTTCAGCACCATTGTTGAATAGATATCAATATACAAAGGCAAGTCTGTTATAGAAGAAGATAAAGAGGTCAGGTTAAACAAAAAGTGGTACAGAGAAGAGATGGAAACCAGATTTGACTTTGAAATATGGAGTCATCAATCAACGACTATAATTCTGTTAGCCTGGGATTAAATCAAAGAAAACAAAACTGAAAGGGGAAAGCTATATAGCTCCCTAGAATGGTCCAAGCTGGAAAGAAATGAAGAGGCAAGGAGAAAAATTCAGAAGAGATAAGAAGACATGTGCAGTGCCACCAGATGCTCTTGAGCCAAACAAGTACTTTCTAAAGCCCTACAACTACTTTGAAAGACAAACACAAAAGAAGACTAATGCTGTGAGAAGGCTGCTAAGAAACCAAACAGGGGCATAGTCATAAAGGAACCAAAACCTATGCTTTATGTATTGGGTCCCTTAGGGCTCTAGGAATATGAATTTTACTATAAGCACACACATTCTGTTTATAAATATCATTTTGTTTTGTTAATATTATTGTGACTATATGTTGCCTATTGCTCTTATTTGTTGTGATGTTTTTCTATTCATATAGTAGTGTATAACATTGGTATAGGTTCTGACTTCTTCAAATAGAGGGAGATTATTGGATCCATTGATCACAATATCCTAGATCTGAAGACGGCATACAGGTCAATGATATACACATATTTGTATCTGATATATATATATATATATGTTTAAGTTCATTACATGCAGGTTGTATATTGTCAATTGATTATACATGTTTTTAGGGTCACAATGCTAGTTGGACTCAAGACAGGTTACTGGAAAAGCCAAAAATTGGTTAAGGACAGAAGTGTTGAGTGAGTTCACTTCACTCAACGTCAAGAGCCGAAAAGCATTGACAGAAGATCCAGCAGTCAATTCCTTGGTATTACTGAATTGAAATATGTCTAAGGACAAAAGCGTTGAGTGAAGACAGTTCACTCAATACATACTCAAAAGGAGAACTGCTCAAGTACAGAAACATTGAGTGAAGAAGGATCACTCAACACCTCATCAAGAATTCACCAGAGTTAGGAAGCTTTGAGTGTAGAAGCTTCACTTAATACCTCCATACAAGAAAATTCTACCAAGTCCAAAAGCATTGAGTGATGAAGTCTCACTCAATGCCTTATCAGTTATGATATACAAGTTAAATGCATTGAGTGATGAAGACTCACTCAATGCCTCAGGAAGCAAATTTTCTACCAAGTGTTTTTGCGTTGAGTTACATGACTGCACTCAATGCCTGTGACAGAAAATTGCTAAGTACACAAGCATGTCATGCTTACATCATCAAAAATTTAAATGTTGCGGAACTTGCGTGCTAGAAGACAAATGACATCGTATGCCTTTAGTACAATAATTAAAGCTAAATTTACTTTTTAGTTACCAATTTTGGCTTGCCTAGACAGAGAAATATGTTTTTGGATTGCAGGACATAAAACAGAGTTTATAGAGAAATCAAAAGGGACTTTTTCTTTGGATAATCATCTTCTTCGTCAGTAATAAATCCTTTACACTAGGATCTACAGAAGTTCTATAACATACAGATAAAAGCTGGATGTTTTAAGAAAATTCTAAAACAAAAAATCATTAATTCTTCTACAGTAAGAACATAAAACTCTTTTTCTGTAAGAGAAGAAGGAGAAGCAGGGCATTCAAAAGTTGTTGTTCAACTTCCAGGCCACTGCACTCAACTCTGTTACATCAAAGGCTTGAAGAAACGAAGCTCTGCAGATTGTTTTCTCAGCACTGGCAGAAACACTGAAGATCAATATTCTTGTTATTGAGAAGAAGATAGGACTGGATTTTCTCAATTTAGAAAGAAGGCTCAGAGAAATATTTCTCTAGAGTCAGTCATCATCAAACCCTTACTAAATCTGTAAGATTATATGTTAATCTGAGTTATAGACCTGTAATATAAAGGCTGAGTGTAGGAGTTAAGTCTTTGAGTTATAGGCTCCAATTTGGGATCTGAGGTAGGGCTGTTTAGCCTGAGGTAAGATCTCAGTGTAGATCTGAGGTAGGAGATCTGATATCTCTGAGTGTTTGGTCCATTGATCCCAATGTCCTAGATTTGTAAGAAGTCAAACAGATCAATGGTATACACATAGTTATATTTGATGTATGTTTAAGTTCATGCATACAGGTTGGTCTTTGTCACAATGATTGGACATATAGTTCAAGAGACAATGACAAGTGGACTCAAAGTGAAGGTTGGCAGTCAAAGCTTATAGTATTGAAAAGGCAGAAATGTGGCTAAGTCCACAGGCATTGAATGATCTCAACTCACTCAACGCCATATGGCCAGAATCATTGAGTCAAGGATATCATGTCAAAGCCTAAGAAGTGGAATCCAGAAAATCGACTAAGTCCAGAAGCATTGATTGAAGCTTCATCACTCAATGCCATGCTGAGTCTGTCAATGCCAAACTTTAGTAAGAAGGCAAGATTATAGAAATTCAGGCTAAGTATAAAAGCATTGAGTGAAGCTTATACACTCAACGCTCTCAATGCCATCAGGCAGAAAGCTGAAGAATATGGATAAGGAAAAAAGCGTTGAGTGAGGCATATACACTCAATGCTCTCAATGCTTTTAAGCAGACAGAAGAATGTGGCTAAGGCAAAAAGCATTGAGTGAGGCATATACACTCAATTCCCTCAATGCCTAGCAGAGTAGAAATATTTCCAAGTCCAGATTCGTTGAGTATGGCCTATTCACTCAACGCCTAGCAGAGCTGAAGAAAATTCTAAGTCTAGAATTGTTGAGTATTGCTTATCCACTTTTCGTCGAGCTAAGCTTTGAGTTTCGTCGAACTGAGTTCAGAGTTCATCGAACTCAACTTTCACTTGTTCGTCGACCTGAGTATTTCTTGAATGATGCTTGATTTCATCGAGCTGAGCTCTGGGTTCGTCGAACTGAGTTTTGAGTTCGTCGAACTGAGGATTTCTGAAATAATGCTTGATTTCGTCGAGCTGAGCTCTGTGTTCGTCGAATTGAGTTTTGAGTTCGTCGAACTGAGGATTTCTGAAATGATGCTTGATTTTTCTAAGTCCAAAATGATGATAACATCAACAAAGTCAACAAGTCAATGAATTTCATATTCATTATTTAAATGCTGCAAATCAACATTAACGTCGCCGTCAGTCTACATTGAATCTCAATTTGGATTAAGCTGAGGTTTTAACCACCGTTAAAACTGGGACATGTGTCAATCATCCCAAAATTGACGGGATTATAAATAGCAGCTGAGATCGAGATCAAATTAATTTTCTGATTAACATTCTAAAAAAACGAGAAGCGGGAGTTCGTCGTCTTCATCCGGCATTGTTACAAAACCAAGAACTTCAAATTGATAAATCTGAAGGGTTTCTGAGTTCACTGGTGCAGTCAACATCTGCTACAACAAGTATAGAGGATCTCTCTGAGGAAGACGAATCAGTCTAGGCAAGCCCTAGCTGAAGATGAAATAAGTTTACATATACATAAGTAATAGTAGATTTTAAAGAACCTGAAAAGACTTCAATAACCTATTCACCCCCCTCTAGGTGATTAA
This sequence comes from Platanthera zijinensis, assembly GCA_039513925.1. NCBI lineage: Eukaryota > Viridiplantae > Streptophyta > Magnoliopsida > Asparagales > Orchidaceae > Platanthera > Platanthera zijinensis. The sequence continues at coordinate 55,094,381 of CM077082.1, forward strand.
TTACCCTTTTAATTAAATACTTTCAAGTGGTATCAGAGGGATGTTACTAAAGAAAAAACTTAGCAGTTTGAGGAGATCTCTAGGGTAGCTGTCAGAAGGTAAAGATAGGTTTTGGAGAGAATCACAAAGAGCTTGGATCCATGAAAATTCCTCTCTACAGGAAGGAGAATTTTGGCATATGGAAGGAAAGGGTCAGATTATTCATGGAAGCATCTGATCCTAGGATCTATATCACAGTTCAAGAAGTACCCTTCATCCCAATGAAGACATCTGTCCTTGATGCAAATATTCAGACTCCAAAGAAGTACACTGAAATGACTAAGGATGAAGTCATCTTAGCAACAATGGATAAAAGGGCACAAAACATCATAGTTAGTGTCATTGATGACTCCACCTTTCAAAACCTGGTGAACTGCATTAGCTCAAAGGAAATGTGGGACACCTTGATAGTGTATATGGAAGGTACTGAGGAAGTGAGAGATGATAGAAAGTCAATGCTAAATCAAGAGTATGAAGCTTTCAAACAGATCAGGGAGGAGACCATAACTAGCTGTTATGAAAGGTTCTTCAGGACAGTTAATGAGCTAAATACCTATGATAGGGCCTTTAGTAATTATGAGCTAAATGATAAGTTTCTTAGGTCTCTTACTAGAGACTGAGACACTAAGATATGTGCCATTAGAGAAGTGGAAAAGCTGGCAGATACACCACCATCCATACTATGTGGTAAGCTGCTTTCATATGAGATGCAGCTGACAGTAAGGATTGAGGAAGAGAAGACTAGTAGAGTCTAGGCCAAAGAAACAACTGTGGCCTTAAAGGCAGATAGCTACAAGAGGAGCAAGGAGAAGAATCCTTCTCCCCTAAGAAGGCCAGTTGAGTCAAAAGATTAAGATCAAGAGGAATCAGGTTATAATATGTGTGATGAGGAGTTTGCTGCTTTCTCAAAGTAGTTTATGAAGTTGATGAAAAAGAAGGGGTGGAGGAGCAAACCTACCTCTTCCTTCAAGCATAAAGAGGACTACTATAGAAATAAGAAGAAACCCTCCAAAGAGGGCAGGTATGATCCAAAACTTGGTAAACATTTTTCTAAAAAGGTTGTTTGTTTCTATTGCAGCAAGGTAGGTCATGTTGTGGCTGATTGTTCTGAGAAGAAAGAATCTGGAAAAAATAATCATCACCACAAGAGAAGAAAGAAGGAGAAAACCTTCATTGCTAAGAGGGAGAAAAGCTGGACTGAGTCTTCCTCATCAGAATCAGAATAGGATGATGAAGCCTACATTGGGCGGATGATAAGATCACATGAGGAATCCTGCCAGGATCAGCCTGGACCATCTAAGGTACACTCTTCATCCCACTCTTCATCCAAGTCTAAGTATATGACTGGTCCAAATTCAAGTGCTTCTTCATCAAGAGATGAAGATGGCTCTGAATCAGAGGAAGACAAAAATCAAATGATTGAAAGATATGGTGAACTTCTAGAAGCATTCAGAAGGAGTAAGCTGCTGACCAAACAGTGGGCTCAGGAGATTGCATCTCTGAAGCTTGCTGCTTCCCAACATTCTGAAACAACAACTTTGTTAGAGCAAAAAATTAGGGAAGTTAGCCAGCTGAAGAACATTACTGTTATTCAGATGGGCACCATAACTTTTAAGAATGATCATATCAGGAATTTATAAGGTAAATTCCAAAAGGAGAAGGAGCTAGTGACTACATTTTCAAAGCCATGTACGGTGTTGCCCTTGATAGACTCCTTCTCCTCCCAAAAGGATAAGAAAGGGATAGGATTCAAAAGGAACACTAGAGCTGGTGATTCCAAAAGGAAGGGCAAAGCTCCAGTGCAGCCACTAGCCTCCAAGCCTCCTATTCCTTTTAGGAAAGTGCTGTTACCATCTAATAGGTATGACCAAGAGAGCATCTTTGGTCACTGGAAATATGGTGGTAGGAATGGCAAGGGTGCTAGTTCCTACAAGGCAACCCATGAGGAGGTCTAAATGGCCCATCCTGGACCATTTATGTTTGGTGTACAAGCCCCAACACTCAAGAAAAAGACTGATGTTGTACCTACTGGACTGAGAGATACTAACAGCAATGTTGTTAAACCAGCCCCTAAAAGAAGATACAATATCTATGAGTGCTAGTTTTGTGGCAAAGTGAGTCACTATGCCATTGATTGCTAGCACAATAATAATGTATAAAGAGCTAATGTCGGCTTACCTATCAGAAGAGCTGCAGACATGCATATTCATTTTCAGCCTAACATGCACCTAGGACCCAATAAGAATTGGGGTCATAAGGTTTAATGATTTATTTCTTGTAGATGTGTCCAAGTTGCCATACCCCTATATGATACTTGGAAAGTGGTTGTTCCAGGCATATGACAGGAACAAAGTGCATCCTAAAGGATTTTATTCTAGTAAAGGATGGACCTAGGTGATATTTGGTTGATCAGATAAAGGGATCACCAAAGGTTATGGTAAGATCACTAATGGTTTAATCACTTTCACAAAAGTGGCTTATGTGGAAGGGTTGCAATACAACCTTATAAACATAAGCCAATTATGTGATCTTGGCTATGTCATTTCTTTCCATAAAGATAAATGCCATATAAGAAGATCAAGTGACCAAGAGGTCACTTTGGCTGGTACTAGGAGTGGGAATGTCTATTGTCTTAATTTTCTTTATTTATCATCAGACTCTCCCATTTGTCTAGTTGCAAATAAGAAAGCCTCATATTGTGTCAAATAGCACAAGTGGCTAGCTCATTTGAATTATAAGACTATAGGAAAGCTCAATAGTAAAGAGTTAGTTAGGAATGATTCTAACATTAAATGCTCTAAGGAAGGTATTTGCTCTGCATGCCAAAAGGGTAAGCAGACAAAAGCTTCCTTCAAAAGCATTGCGACTAAAGATTCTGTGAGGTGTTTATACCCCTTGCATATGGAATTGTTTGTTCCAATGCAAGTTCATAGTCTAGGTAGGATGGTCTACACCTTTGTGGTGGTTGATGACTTTTCCAAATTTTTTTGGGTATTCTTTTTGAAGAAAATGTCTGAAATCCCAAATGTCTTCAAGACATTTGTCATGCAAATACAGAATGAGCTGAACAGTACTATGGTCAAAATCAGAAGTGACCATGGGACTGAGTTTTAGTCTGAATGCATGACAAGAATCTATGAACATCATTGGATTTAGCAAGAGTTTTTCTCTCTAAGAACACTACAGCAAAATTAGATAGTTGAGATGAAGAATAGAACTCTCATAGAGGCTGGTAGAAAACTACTAAATGATACTTCTCTCCCAGAATATTTCTGGGTTGAGGCTCTAAATACAGCTTGTCATGTCCTTAATAGGGCTTCTATCACCAAGAGCCACAATAAGACTCTTTATGAGATTATGAAGGGTAGGAAACCAAACCTTGCATATCTCAGAATTTTTGGGAGCAGGTGCTTTGTGCTCAACAATGGGAAATCCTATAAAACTAAGTTTACTGCCAAAGCCTATAAGTGAATATTTGTTGGGTACAACAATCATAGTAAGGCTTATAGGATCTACAACTTGACAAGTCAAGATGTAGAGGAGTCAGTTAATGTAGTGTTTGATGAAACAAATATGATTAACAATGAGTTGTCAAGCTCTTCATCTTATTCTACAGGTACTGAACTAGCGTTGAAAAGTCTCACTCTCAAGAGAAATGGAGAAGAATCTCCAACAATGTAAGACCAAGTAGAGGGTGTGTACATTCCAGAGGAAGCACAAGGATCACATGAAGTGGATAAAGATCTACATCATGAAGAACATGATGTTGAAGCAATACTGCCTCCAACAGTAAGACATCTGAGGGATCATCCAGACCATCAGATTATTGGTGATGCAAGACAAGGAGTAGTGACTAGGAGTAGATGTATCAACACAATAATGTACTCTTGCTTCCTATCTACAATGTAAGGTCTTGAAGCTGGTTTACAGACCTCAAGGACATAATGTCATTGGAACTAAGTGGATCTACATGAATAAACTTGATAAAAATGACATTATAGTTAAGAATAAAACTAGACTGGTGGCTAAGGGGTATAGATAAGAGGAAGGTGTTGACTTTGATCAAACCTTTGCCTCTATAGCAAGACTAAAAGCTATCAGGTTATTCCTTTCATATGCTGCATGCCAAGGGTTCAAAGTCTTTCAGAGTGATATGAAATCAGCATTTCTGAATGGAGATTTGAAAAAAGAAGTCTATGTGGAACAACCTCTATGTTTTTTTGTTCCTTACCATACAAATTTTGTTTATAGACTAAGGAAAGCTCTAGATAGGCTAAAACAAGCTCCTAGAGCTTAGTATGAAACATTGTCTAGCTTCCTCATTGAAAATAAATTCTCAAAGGGGAAGATAGACAAGACCCTATTCATTAGGGAATCTAAGGGCAAGATCATCCTCGTCTAGATATATGTTGATGATATTATCTTTGGATCTACCGATGATAACCTTTGTAGGAAGTTTTCTAAACTTATGCAATGGAAGTTTGAGATGAGTAACATGGGTGAACTTAAGTTCTTCTTGGGTCTCCAAGTAAGATATACTGACAATGGAATATCCATATCACAGTCTAAGTTTACTAGGGAGTTAATTATGAAATTTGGGATGGAGAATGCTTCCACTATGAAAATTCCCATGGGATCAAATATATCTTTAAACAAAGATGAGGCAAGGAAACTTGTTGATCCAACTTTGTATAGAGGGATAATTGGTTCTCTTTTATACCTCACTGCTAGTAAGCCAGAAATCATATATGCTACACGTGTCTGTGCTAGATATCAGGAATGCCCTAAAGAGACTCATTTCTCGGCTGCAAAGAGAATTATGAGATATCTAAAGGGCATACCAGATCTTGGCCTATGGTACCCTAGGAATAAGGATTTGGAGCTAATTGGCTATTCCGATGCAGACTTTGCAGGTTGTAGAGAGGACAGGAAAAGTACATTAGGTTCCTGTTAGTTTTTTGGTAGAAGGCTAGTGTCCTGGAGCAGTAAGAAGCAGACTAGTGTATCTATTTCTACTGCAGGATCCGAATATATAGCTGTAAGAAGCTGCTGTGCACAGTTGTTGTGGATTCAGCATAAACTCTAGGATTATAACCTACAGATAAGTAAAAGCCCTTGGTTTTGTGATTCTACAAGTGCAATCTCTATAGCTAGGAATCCTTTATCATATAGCAGGACTAAGCACATAGAGATTAGATATCATTTTATAAGAGAGCATGTGGAATGCGAGGATATTATTCTTGAGTTTGTCCCAACAGACAAGCAAGTGGCTGATATTTTCACCAAGCCACTAGATGAAGCAAAGTTTAACACCTTCAAATTTGAATTGGGTATGTTGAATTTGGTATAACTTCAGTTGTTCTTATTGAGGGGGAGCAAGTTCAGCTCTAGGTATTTCTCTGCTCTCAAATAGGGGGAGTAGATAGCATGATGCTCCTGAGCTATTTCATAGAAGTCAAAAAGGGGGAGAAGTAGTACAAGAACAAAGTAGAAAGGGGGAGTAGCAGCAACAAAGTAGCAGCTATAGGAAAGGCTTCACAGGTGAAATAGCTTGTAGCAGTAAGATGCAGCAAAGCAGGGGGAGAACAAGGGAAAATGTGGTAACTCAATGTGGTCACTCTTGCTGCTCTTAGATTAATACAATATTAATATTTTGCGGCTTATGTTAGTGTATATTATCGAGAAAGAATTCTCAAGTGGTTTTTTGACTTCTTCAAATAGGGGGAGATTGTTGGGTCCATTGATCCCCAATGTCCTAGATTTGTAAGAAGTCAAACAGGTCAATGGTATACACATAGTTATATTTGATGTATGTTTAAGTTCATGCATACAGATTGGTCTTTGTCATAATGATTGGACATATAGTTCAAGAGACAATGATAGGTGGACTCAAAGTGAAGGCTGGCAGTCAAAGCTTATAGTATTGAAAAGGAGAAATGTGGTTAAGTCCACAGGTATTGAATGAGCTCAACTCACTCAACGCCATATGGACAGAATCGTTGAGTCAAGGATATCATGTCAAAGCCTAAGTTGTGGAAGCTAGAAAATTAACTAAGTCCAGAAGCGTTGAGTGAAGCATCATCACTCAACGCCATGCTGAGTCTGTCAACGCCAAACTTTAGCAAGAAGGCAAGATTGTAGAAATTCAGGCTAAGTATAACAGCATTGAGTGAAGATTATACAGTCAATGCTCTCAATGCCATCAAACAGAAAGCTGAAGAATATGGCTAAGGCAAAAAGCGTTGAGTGAGGCATATACACTCAACGTCTCAACGCTTTTAAGCAGATAGAAGAATATGGCCAAGGAAAAAAATATTGAGTGAGACATATACACTCAATGCTCTCAATGCCTAGCAGAGCTAAAATATTTCCAAGTCCAGATTTGTTGAGTATGGCCTATTCACTTAATACCACTCAACGCCTAACAGAGCTGAAGAAAATTCTAAGTCTAAAATCGTTGAGTATTGCTTATCCACTTTTCGTCGAGCTGAGCTTTGAGTTCGTCAAACTGAGTTCAGAGTTTGTCGAACTCAGCTTTCACTTGTTTGTCGACCGTAGGATTTCTGGAATGATGCTTTATTTCGTCGAGCTGAGCTCTGGGTTCGTCGAACTGAGTTTTGAGTTCGTCGAACTGAGGATTTCTGAAATAATGCTTGATTTCATCGAGCTAAGCTCTGGGTTCGTCGAACTGAGTTTTGAGTTCGTCGAACTGAGGATTTCTGAAATGATGCTTGATTTTTCTAAGTACAAAATGATGCTGACGTCAGCAAAGTCAACAAGTCAACGAATTTCAGATTCATTATTTAAATGTTGCAAATTGACATTAACGTTGCCATAAGTCTACAGTGAATCTCAATTTGATTAAGCTGAGGTTTTAACAACCGTTAAAACTAGGACACATGTCAATCATCCCACAAATCAACGGGATTATAAATAACAGCTGAGATCGAGATCAAATTAATTTTTCTGATTAATATTCTAAAAAATGAGAAGAGGGAGTTCGTCGTCTTCATCCGCCATTGTTATAGAACCAAGAACTTCAAATTTATAAATCTGAAGGGTTTCTAAGTTCATTGGTGCAATCAATATCTGCTACAACAAGTATAGAGGATCTCTCTGAGGAAGACGAATAAGTCTAGGCAAGCCCTAGCTGAAGTTGATTTACAATCTAAGCCGAGCCAAATCTGAATATCTTTCCCTGGATCATTGAAGAAGAAGAAGATATCTGTACAGAGTTTTCTCTGGACAGAAAAAGAGGCGGAGCAATTCATTTCCTACCAATAAAGGTTAGCTGATTGAAGACATTCATTCTTAATCTTCCCCCTTCATCAGCAAGAATAGGATAAAGGTCCTGAGGTCCTGAGGATCTTCCAGCACAACCCGCAAATAGTCGAAGATTGTTATTCTTGTTTCTGGGAAGCAGATAGGGCTAAGATTTACTTATCCTAGGAAGAAATTGATTCAGAGAATAATTTATCTTGAGTCAAATCAACAACTCTTTCAAAATAAGTGGATCTGTGATAGATCTGTGTTGAGTCCTAGAATTATTATGTTGTATGAGAGATTTGTGAGATCTTATTGTAAATCCTAAATTTTAAAGGCTGTGAGAAGGATCTGTGAGATCTGTGTTAGGGTCGTGGGCCTGTGATTGGATCCCTGTGTGGATTGGTGTGGGGCTGTTTCTCCTAGCCTGTGTAAAGGGCATTTGTTCCTGTGTTTGGTTATCAGGAGATTAATGTGTGGAGGGCTATGAGCAAGTGTTGTAAGTCTCAGTGGAGAGTGATTGATTCGGTGGGATCGTGCTGTAATATCTAAGGAGCCATAGTTTTTGGAGAAGAGCTTTGTCTAACATATTGTTAGAAAGGCGGAGAGGGACAGTGGATGTACCCATATACTGGGGAACCAATATAAAAATCTTATGTGATGTGTCTTGTGTTTTGCTGTGCTGAGTATTGTGTTCTTGAAAGCTGAATTAAGTATATACAGTAGGACATAAGTCATATAAGATTTTAAAGAACCTGAAAAGACTGCAATAACCTATTCACCCCCTCTAGGTGATTAGCTACCCTTATAATCAAAGACTCTCACTGAGTGTAGGGTTGTTTAGCCTGAGGTAGGAGTTTTTATACTTTGAGTTGTAGGAGTGTGCTTCACTCTGAGGTGTAGGATCCCGTGGGATCTGAGGTGTAAGCTCAAGGAGCTGGGATAAAGGAGGAGTTAGCCAAATCTAGCTCACTGCTAGATAGGTGAATGGGGAAAGTGGATGTACCCTAGATAGGGGAACCACTATAAAATCTTGTGTGTTGTTGTGGTTCTTTAAAGCTAACAGTGTAGTCTAACTCACAACTCAACCACATTAAAAAGTTGCTTAAAAGACTTGAAAACCTATTCACCTCCCCTCTAGGTGTGTAGCTACTCTTGAACAAAGACTTTCGCATTTGATAAAGAGCATTGGTCGAGTCTACAATGAAGCAACTCATCTTTCTAAATCTCATAATATCACGATCCATTCACATGATGCGAGCTTGCATCACATAGATAGGCAGATGGGAATCTACAAAGCTGATATCATCTAGACCCTCATTTTAGAAGTCAGAAAGGGGGAGGGAAGACTATAAAGAAGGATGAGTGAGCTTACTAAGGAGGTGCGCAAGCAAATACACAGTGCCAATACTTATACTTATCAAAACATTAAGTGGCTACATGAAGAATTAATAGGAAAAGTTACAGATCAAGCTCCACTTGTTTAGGGTGAACATCCTGCTATAGGTGGAGAGTTCAATGCTGAAGAAGTAGAGTATTTTGTGTAGCTGCCTGAAGGGGGGAGAGTATGCACCTCCTGGTGTATATTATCAAGTTTGGTCTGATATTGCTGAGGAAGAGGTAGAAATCATTGGAGAATCTTCTCAACCTCATCAGAAGAGAAGAAGGTATGAGGAAGGTCCCTTTGCAAGGAGATCTGAACCTAATAGAGAGATCAGAGAATATGCTGGAACTTGGAGTCCAATTTCAAAAGGAATTATCTTGGGCACTTATAGTATTATTGATCTAACGAATAACATGCCAAGGATTTATTATAGCAAAGAGGAATTAGACAATCATGAAGTTTCAAATGTGAAGAGGAGGCTACACTTCAAAAAATATGGAAGAAGAAAATCCTGATGCTCCTTCTCCTCATCCAAAGTATTATCCCAAGCCTTATGCTTATTTTGACAGGCATCATGAAAAGAACAAGGAGCAGCATTAGTGGAACTCAATTTCTAACTCTGTCAAATGTGAGAGAATAGTGAATGCCTAAAAGATAATTTTATATAAATATTAATGTTTAGATGATTTATTTCTACTTGCATTCGCTGTGTATTTTTCTATGTTTATATTTATGATATTCTCTGTGCAATTCACCTTAGTAAATAAGGTTTTGATTTCTTCAAATTAGGGGAGATTGTTGGGTATTGTATCCACAATAGCCTTGATTTGAAGAAGTCCCCCTTGAACTAAGATGAATTAAGATTGTATTTGATGCTGCATTTTAGTTATGTACTTGTAGAACTTTAATTGCTAAGTATAAACCAATGTCAGATTATAATAGGTCATAAAACATAAGACTATGCAATATAATTTCTCATTGTGTTGGATATAGTGTTGGCTCATGTGTAATCTCTCTATTAGGGTGTACTTTATCTCCAAGTTCAATAGAAGAATCAAGGAAGGCTGTTTGCTGAGTTCATGACAGTCAGAATTTTCCTAAGTAGAATTCGTCAAGTACTTACGTGAAAATTCATGTCATTCATCGAGACCTTCACATGAGCACTCGTATAATTCGTCGAGTTTACTCAGGAAGTTTCTAAAAGTCTTACAGATCGTTCTAATTTTGCTAAGTAAAATTTGTTGAGTGATTTGTTGATCTCTTGTGAATACTCGAAGAATTCATCAAGTACTCTCGAGAGGTCACGTGAACACTGAACATAAGTTTTATTCTGATTCATTTTACAGCCAAGTCTTTTTCATTCAGATGGACTCAAGTAATTCGTCGATTATTCTAGAGATGTCATGTGAAGACTCGACGAATGGACTTAACAATTTTCATTTTGAATTCTGTGATGACTTTCCTTTAGGGAATCGACCATGTACAATATACGTGGAGCTCTTCCTTGAAGTTTTGTTCTAGCCGTTAGAAGAGGAATCACTATATATAGTTAAGGGTTCAATTCAAAGAACCCAATCATACAAGAAAAATCACAAGTTCTATTCTGTCGGCCAATTCGTTCGCACACAAAAGTTCTCGTTGTCGACTTCTAGAAATCACGATTCCTCTTGAATAAAGTTTTGACCAGGTCTCTACTCTCAAATTCTCCAAGATCTAGTCGATTCTCAGATCAGATCAAGTTTTCAAGTCTTTAATCAAGTCTTCACGTTCTACATTTATTTCATGATTTTCATTCGAGCAAGGAAGAAGATTGTTTCTCTTATATCTGAAGAAGATTGTTATTGTAATTTATTTTGTTATGTAAAAACCATTTTTACAACTCTTGTAGGAAGTTTCACTTCAGAGTTCTGTAGATCCTAATTTAGAGGATCGAGCGTAGGAGAGTTTATTTTCCGAGTTTTGTAGGAGACATTGTCTCCGAGATTATAGGAGTTGAAGACTCCGAGGTGTAAGATTTGTTATAATCTGAGATTGGTGAAGTAGCTGAGTCTAGCCTGAAGTGCTAGATAGGCAAGGCAAGATAGTGGACGTACCAATTCTGGGGAACCACTATAAATCCTTTTGTTTGTGTTGCGTGTTCTCTGATTTTGTGTGATTATTTTTAAAGTATTTTTATTCCGCTAAAAGCCGCATGATTCACCTATTCACCCCCTCTATGTGATTTAGGTAGATAACTAGATATTTTCAAGCATTTCTGATAAAAGATTTGTAGAGGTTATAAGCTTTGGATCAGTTGATCTTCTCTGAATATTCTAGTTGATTGTTAGTTTCAGCACTAGAAGAGAAGATTGAGATGATAAAGAAGATGAAGAACAATCGACTATCAGTTTTTGTTCTTGTTCTTTGTATCTTTATTGTTGTTTTGCATTCTCTTCTTTGATAATATCATTACTGAATGGTTTAGAGTTGTCTCTTTTATGGCGTAAAATCTTCAGAAGGAATGTTGATATATTCTAAAAATACTTCAATCAATCTTGATATTTTCTTCAAAAATCTTCTATAAAATCATCTCTGAATCTGATAGAGAAATGATTCCTTTAGTCTATTATCCGATGGTTATAATTGTTTGAATAAATTCCATGAAGGTTCCTTATATTAAGCTTGAAACAATTTTCTAAAATTTCCATTCTGGATTGTACTCGATGCTACTTCAACTTCAAATAAGAGTAACGTCGACTTAAAATAAGAGTAACGTCGACTTCCTACTTTTATATAGAATGAGTCTATTGTCGAAGTTACGTCAATATCCTATCGATATATGCGTCAACTTCTGTCTTGAAGTAGTATCGATTCAAAAGTAGTTGCTCTGTGTTATAGTCAAAGTATCGTCGATATCTACTCGACGTTGCGTTGAAATCAAGTCGATGTAAGTTAGCTTTGCTTGATTTTCTTCTACATTTCAGAGCGTCTAGATCATGTCTTTGACTCTTCTAACTTCCTAGGACTACTATGACCTGCCACTCTCCTATAGCAGTCTCCTGTAACATCCACAACCTGAGCTTGAGGATTTCTTATGACATTTTCCTTGAGATAAAATATTATATCTGGTAATGGAATTAGCCTTTTAATAAGTGTATCTTTCTTTGGCTTCTCTTCTTTTAGACTTTCAATGAACATTTTCTTTTTATTTGTTATATCCTTTTTTGAGGCCTTAAACTCATCGGCCTCTCCTTTTCTTATTTCATTAATAGTTTTTTCTAACTCAAGATCTCTATGTTCTTCAACAATTTTAGAATATTCAACCATGTATTGCAATTTGCTCCTTTTGTGTTATTCTCCATGAGCCTTTGTATCCTTATCCCATTCCATCTTTCTCTTTACAAAAGATCTTGCTAGTGATACTTATTCTGATATTTCAGTCATAGAGGTTTCTTCCCAGGTTTTATAATCCTCAATTCTTTGTTGGATTAAGTCATCAGATAGAGGCTCCCCCTGAGTGGCAGGCTCCCCATTAGTGGTAGGATCCCCATTAGTGGTAGGCTCCCCCTGTGAGACAGGAGACAATAATACAACTTCAGGAACTGGTATAGATGGAGTCAGTCTGGAGTCAATAACGACCTCCCTTTCAGACACATAAGGTGAACTAGTGACCCTCACTATATAGCCCATGGTATAGATTGTTTCCAGTGGTTGTTCTAGTGTCTAATCATCCTTCTCCTATGAAAGCTCTTCATTATTAGGATGATTTTCTTCCATTTTTACCTCTGAGATCCTGTCATCATCTTATTCTTCTAAAATTGTAATATTGTTATCATCCCTATCTGAAGAACAATCCTTAACCCTGGCACAACTCTCCCTTCTTTATATCATGGAAAAAGGATGTAAAGATTTAGGCAAGGAGTTTGGATCGATTGACCTAATGTAACGCCCCAAGTTTCTAGAGGCAGGAAATGGCTTCTATAAGATACCGCCTGATGGTAGGGTTAACATCAGCATTAGCAAAGCTATTTTATCTAAAGTACCTCTCTGCAAGGAACCACATAACGGTAGGGTGTTATCGCGCGGTGGTAGTAGGGATGATTTATTTGTCAAAGCTCTCGGTGAGCTACTACCTAGTGGTAGGGTTAGCGATGGCAGTAGATGTGTTTTTGTTATTTATATGCTAGTAACGAGACGAACCAGCTATCGCCCGACGATAGTAAGATATCGCATGGAGGTAATAGAGCAGTTATGACGTAGACACATGTCAATGTGTGATTGGATGGTTTGAATGGTGGTTTGCAGGACAATCTAACACTTGACCTACTGCGCGGCGGTAACTTCCTACCGCGCGACAGTAAGTCTCGCAAATAAAAATCGGGAGTAAATTGTGGCCATTCATCGGTTTTTAATAGAGATTCGACGGTGGGGTGTCATCCCAGGTGGTATAAGGCCGGTTAGGGCATTTCTTCTTCATTTGATCCCAAGTTTTTCACTTTATAAGGGTTAGAGAGAAAGGAGTGTGAAGGAAGAGGAAGAGGAAGGAGATTCCGTCATTGTTGGAGCATCGGAGCTCCGATCCACAAGCCGAGTTCGGATCTACGGAGGTAAAGTCGTAACCATCATTTCCATCTAGCTAGATTCTCTCCCATAGGTCCGAAATGAACTTCAAGGGTAACGATCCTCTTCCTTGTACATGTGAAGTTCTTTTGTTTTGGCATGTGAGGGAGATGCTCCACAAATTTGTGGAAGCTATTCTCCCGACGGGTTGATCAGTATATCCCTGTTATCTTTGCATTTAGAATCCAGAATCGAGGTACGGAATAGACATGCTGTGTGAAACCCATTCAGACGGGTTGGTATTGATTGGTGATGATTGTTTGTATGCCGGAGAAGATTTCCGTGTTAATGTATAAATTTCGGAGTCTTGGGGTGCGCAAATGGCTGCATGAGAGTACTGGAGTAGGTCTCTAGGAAAACACCCATTCAGGGGAAGAGACGATAGTTTGTCCCCTACCACGCGATGGTAGCCATACCGCCAATGGTAGCTCCCTTTGAGAATTTGTTTTTGAGGCCTATGACGTGGAGACCTAGGGGCCATTATGATTGTGAGGCCTGTCTCATGGAGACTTGGGGCCATTATGATTATGAGGCCTGTCTCTTTGAGACTGGTGGGCCAATGTGATGAGCCGAGAGCCCAAGGGGACCGACTAAGATGGTCGTGAGAGCCAACCTAGGTACATATAAGAGTTATGTACTATTGTGAATGGGAAAGGGGAGGCTGAACCGCATCATGGCTTGTTGCGCCTGACGATTTGAGCAACGGGAAAGAGCTAAACTCTACCCAACCTTATGAAGATCAACTTGGAGTGAGTCAGTGGCTTGAATCTCAGCACGAATTTGTCGTAGCATAGGGTGAGTCTTAGGCTTCGGGCCGGAAAGACTAGAAATGCTCAAATTATGCTAACCATCGCAAAGAATGGAGGTGGGACCCTAGGTAATTCCGGTACACCGATAATGTGCCCTGAGAGAATGGGGCGTTGGACGCCCGTTCCAACGTCTGTGGCGAATGATGCTTAGGTTGCACATTCTGATTGACAATTTATATAAATTTGGTTATGACTACAGGGAAGGAGCACCGCCGCCCCGAGTGTGGGGTGGGGTCGTTATAATTTGGTCAGCTAATGCTGATTGTTTCCTTATTTGCCACCTTTTGGGTAGAATGTCTTTGTGCATGTGCAGTTGAGCCGAGTAGGAAATAGCATGCTAAAGTCCATGGTTGCTAAGCCGACCCTCGAAGGCCAAAGTAAAGTTACTTTCCTTTTTATTACTCATGTGCGGCCGACTTACGTGTTGAAGTATGCAAGACAATATTATTGGAGGAAACCTTGTAAGGTCTTAAGGCCATACCGTTTTCTATGCATTGTGCTTACCATTCCTTTTTGGTATAGTGGACATTCAAATAGCTAGGTTCTAAGCAATTAATTTACTTCTACTAGAATGCACTCTGAGTTAGGATGCGTGTTTATGGATTATAGTTTCGATATGTAACTTTACTAACAGTCCAAAGAATATGGCATGAGACCCCGGTCGGACATTCTGTTATATCCTATGTGACAGATGTGGGTGTTACAATTTGGTATCAGAGGCATGCGTCGGTCTTTCTTATTCAAATTTGCGGGTAAATTCTTTTAAGTGGTGGTGAGCACATGTATGTGCGTTACCGTTATAATATGAATGTCCACTTAGGAATGAAAATACACATGTTTGGGAAACCTGCGTGTTCCTATAATTGCTTTTTGGCAATATATTTGGTCACCTAATTGAATGTTTTACGATTATAGGTTACTAGGAGTGGTGTAGAGCAGTTCCAACATCAGTACTCTACGAAGAGTAGTGTGCCTAATGACGTGGCTATGACCCCTCCTTCTGTCAAAACCATATGTTTGGTAGCTGAAGCGGTGTACGCTATGATTAATGCTCAGCTAGGGAGGCAAGTGCAACCCCCTATTCTTGAATTGGGTCAAGTACCGGTTTGCATATCTGAACCTATAGTGGTGGATCAAGTAGTCGCAGAGCCCATAGTGCAAAGAAGAGCAAATAAAAAGAAGCTAAAGCATGTGATGATCTTTAACCCTTCAGTGTTTATGGGGACTGGAACACCAACACAAGCTGAGGACTGGCTCTCTCGGGTTAAGAGAGTCATGTCGGTAACGAAGTTGGAAGAGTGGCAGAAGGTTATTATAGCCACATTCATTTTTGATGGCAAAGCAAGGTTGTGGTGGGATGAATTAGAGCTGTATCACTTTGCTGGGAGACAACTCACCAATATCATGATGGATGAGTTTTCGAGATTGTTTCTGGCGCGATATATCCCGCCAGCTCAAAAAATTGCTATGAAAAATCAGTTTCAGAGATTATCTCAGGGTGAGAGTAGTGTGGATGACTACTTGCAAGAGTTCACGAGGTTAGGGGGATATGCAGGCTCTACATTTACTAATGAGGAGCGTAAGACCAACCGGTTCTATGAAGGACTGCGTGGCGATTTGAGGTTGTTGCTCTTTGGTCCGATGATGCAGGGTTTTTTGAACCTGGTTAATAAAACCCGATCTCTGGAGCTGGATTTGAAGAGGGTACAAAGTAAGAAGGACTGGGTTGCAAAGAGGTCAGAATTTAAAGTACCATGTTCATCAAAGACTGGGAATCGAAGGTGGAACAAGAAGCCCAGGTCGTCTTGACCGACTTCTTCATCTATTACTTCTAGGCAATCGTCTGGGAGGGGATGCTCAATCCACTATTATAATTGTGGCAAACCGTGACATATTGCCCGCGAGTTGGAGTGGCAAGTCAGAGAAGAAGACAGGAGCATCGTATGCTGAGAAAGGGAAGATGGTGGAGTCAACTGCATCCCATCATGCTCCAATCCAACCCAGAGTCTACAACCTTGGCCAGCAGGAGGCCATCAAGCAAAGCGATGTGTTTACATGTATGGGTTAGATTTTAGCTTTAATGCTTTATATACCTTACGCCTTATACATTGGTCATATGGTTGTCGTATTTTAGGCTTTTTCTTAATCTTGGACTATCCAACAAGAGCACTGTTTGATATAGGAGCTTTGCACTCCTTTAAGTCTAAAGATTTTGCAATGCGTACCGGAGTGCCTTCCACCGTGGTGAAGGGTAGGCTGGATATTCTGCTTCCTAACAAGGGTTCAATGCGCGCGGATAGAGTCTGTTGCATTAAGGTACTGATAGGAAGTCAAGAGTTTGACTTGGAAGCATCACTACTGCTAATAATAGAGTTTGATGTGATCTTTGGCATGGATTGGCTCTCGGAGCAACGTACATACATCTATAGTAGTCTAATGATGGTCAAACTGGGTTTGAATATAGGTCAATAAACTACTTTATATGATATGAAGGGATCGAGCAAGACGCTGATGTCTGATCTCCAAGTACTCAAAATAGTTTATGAGGGTGCGAAGTTGTTCTTCACTCTATTAGAGGCTAAGAAACCAAGCCTAGTTTGCTCAGTATTCCCGTGGTGTCAGAGTTTGCGGATGTTTTCCCCGGAGATCTCTCTGGAGCTCCACCTCAGAGAGAAATTGATTTCACCATCGAGTTAGTTCCAGGTGCCAAACATATATCTTGATCTCTGTACTGCTTAGCACCGAGGGAAATGGCAGAGTTGAAGGTACAATTTCAAGAACTGTTAGAGCAAGGGTATGCGCTTCCAAGTTCGTCACCTTGGAGCACACCGATCCTCTTTGTGAAGAAGAAGAATGGTAGCCTGCGGCTGTGTTTCGATTATTGATAATTGAATAAGCTGACAGAGAAGAATAAGTACCCGATTCCGAGGATCGATGATCCGTTTGACCAGCTTGTTGGATTGACTGTGCACTAAAAGCTAGATCTGAAATCTAGTTATTATTAGTTCAGAATCAAGGAAAGTGACATTCCCAAAATGGCGTTTAGTACACGGTTTGGGCACTATGAGTTCACTGTCATGTCGTTTGGGCTGATGAATGCGTCGTCCATATTTATGGACTTAATGAATCAAACATTCAGGGAGTGTTTAGACTAGTTCATGATAGTCTTCATCGATGATATCCTGGTGTACTCCTAGTCTGAGGATGATCTTGTGGATCACTTACGCATAGTGTTGGAGACCTTGAGGAGCAATCAACTATACGCCAAGTTCTCTAAATGTGAGTTTTGGCTATCTTCCGCAGCATTCCTTGGTCATATTGTTAGTGGAGAGGGAATCGCGGTAGATCTGACAAAGATTGTTGTGATACGAGAGTGGCCTGTATTTTCTTCTGTGGTGAAAGTCCGGAGTTTTCTGGGGCTTACTAGCTACTACAGGCGCTTCGTGGAAAACTTATTGCGGATAGTGTTACTCCTCATGACCGTGACGAGGAAGGATCAGAAGTTTGTTTGGTCGCAAGAGTGCGTGCAAGCTTTTGAAGAGTTGAAAAGCTTACGGCTGTGTTTTACTATAATATAGTAAGGTGATAGCTTACGGCTCGCGCTAGTTGAAAGTACATGAGAGGAACTATCCAGTCCATGATTTGGAGTGAGCGGCCGTGATATTCGCTCTAAAGCTTTAGAGGCACTTCTTGTATGGCGTGAAGGTCAATATCTATACAGACCATAAGAGTCTGAAGTATCTGTTAGATAAGAAGGACTTGAATATGCGCCAGCGGAGGTGGATGGAGTTCCTTGGGGACTACACCTTCAAGATACATTATGTTCCTGTTAAGGGAAACATTGTTGTAGATGCATTAAGTCACATGGTTCCTGCACATGCCAACTGGATACAGATGCATCACGAGCGACTTATTCGAGATTTAGAGGCCTTGGAGAGCTCTTATATTGATAAGAGGTATAGTATTGAAGCACATTTGAAATGGACAGAGGTGCAATATGACCTCACTTACCGGATTCGGGAGGCGATGGAGCTAGATGACAGTATGAAACGCTACATGGCAGAGTCTTTGGATGGGTCAAATGCCCAGTTTACCATTGATGATGGCCTATTATGGAAGAACGGTTGATTGTGCGTCCCAAAGGTGGGCAAATTACGAGAAGAGTTGATGTACGAGGCACATTTCACCAAGTACTTGATTCACCTGGGGAGCAAAAAAATGTTTAAAGACATGAAAAATCTATTCTGGTGGCCAGGACTGAAAAAGGACGTAGCACTATATGTGGCAAAGTGTCAGACATGTGCTTTAGTGAAGGTCGAATGTCAGAAGCCCAAAGGATTTTTGAAGTCATTGTCTATACCAGAATGGAGGTTCGATGACATATCTATGGATTTCGTGCATGGTAAGATGAGATCACAGAAGGGGAATGATGACATCTGAGTGATCGTTGATCGTTTAACAAAAGTGTCGCACTTCATTCTGATTAGGAAGGATGATTCAGTGGAAAAGCTGGCGAAGCTTTACGTGGATAATATTGTATGATTGCACGGTGTGCCTCGTAACATCATTTGTGACCGAGATGGGCGCTTCACGTCTAATGATTGGAGGCTTGTACATTGACTGTTGGGTACCATGCTGAAGTTCAGTACGACCTTTAATCCACAAACGGATGGTCAGACTGAGAGGGTAAACAGGACGATGGAGGATATGCTTCGCATGTACTCCCTAGATTTTGGTAAGAAGTGGGAGGATCACATGTATATGATCGAGTGGCCTATAACAATAACTACCAGACAAGTATTCAAATGATGCCCTTCGAGGCCCTTTATGGTAGGAAGTGTTATAATCCCCTGTCATAGTTGGAGACGGGCGAATCAAAGTTATTTAAGCGGAAGGAAGTCAAAGATATGACTTCGATTATTTGTACAATCCGGGATTGGTTGTTGATTGCTAAGGATAGGTAGACTAAGTATTATAACACCAAACACAGAAATGTCGAGTTTGCCGTGGGCGATTGGGTGTATTTTAAGATCAAACCGTTCAAGGGCGTATCAAGGATTTGATGCTTGAAAAAGTAAAGTTTGAGATACCTTGGGCCGTTTGAGATATTGGAGCGCATTGGTGAAGCCGCCTATCGACTGAAGATTTCAACAAAACTAAGTGGTCTGCATGACGTATTCCACATATCGATATTGTGGAAGACAGTGTTGGAGCCTACGCAAGTGGTTGCGGCGGATCAGGTGCCGATTGAGGGTGGGTTGACAACGAAGGGTCAAGCCAATTCATATCGAAGACTCAAAAGTCATGCAACTTCGTAATAAGTCTATTAGGATGGACAAGGTCCGTTGGGACAACTATGGACGTAAAAAATTTCCCGAGCTATTTCTATGAGGTATACTTTTGTAGTATTGATACTCCTGTGTTTTCTTGACATATATAATTTCGGGGCGAAATTTTTTAAGAGGGGGGGATTTGAAACGCCCCAAGTTTCCTGAGGCAAGAAATGGCTTCTGTAAGATACCGCCCGGTGGTAGGGTTAACGTCGGCAGTAGCGAAGCTATTTTATCAAAAGTACCTCTCTGCAAGGAACCGCGGGAGGATAGGCTGTTATCACACGGCGGTAGTAGAGCTGATTTATTGGTCAATGTTCTCGGTGATCTACCGCCTAGCGGTAGGGTTAGCACTTGCGATAGTTATTTTTTGTCATTTTTGCACTGGTTACGAGACGAATTAGCTATCGCCCGTCGATAGAAAGATATTGCGTGACTGTAGCAGAGCACTTATGACGCAGACACATGTCAGCGTGTGATTGGAGGTTTTGAATGGTGGCTTGTGGGACAAGCTAACGCTTGACTTACCACGCGATCGTAACTTCCTACCGCGTGACGATACGTCTCGTAAACCGAAATCTAGAGTAAATCGTGGTCGTTCGTCGGGTTTTAATAGAGATTCAACGGTGGGGTGTCATCCTAGGTGGTATAAGGACGGTTAGGGCATTTCTTCTTCATTTTATCCCAAGGTTTTCTCTTTCTAAGGGTTAGAAAGAAGGGAGAGTGAAGGAAGAGGAGGATGAAGGAGATCCCGCCACTATTAGAGCTTCAGAGCTCTGATCCTCAAGCCGAGTTCAGATCTATGGAGGCAAATCCGTAGCGGTCATTTCCATCCAGCTAGATTTTCTTCCATGGCGCCGAAATGAACTTCAAGGGTAACGATCCTCTTTATTGGACATGTAAAGTCCTTTGTTTTGGCATGTGAGGCTAGATGCTCCATAAATTCGTGGAAGCGATTCTCCCAATGGGTCTATCAATATATCCTCACTATCTTTGCATTTAGAATCCAGAATTAAGGTATGGAATATGCATGCTGTGTGAAGACCATTCAGACAGATTGGTGATGATTGTTTGTATGATGGAGAAGACTCCGTGTTAGTGTATAAATTTTGGAGTCTCGGGGTGCGCAGATGGCTGTATGAGAGTACTGGAGTAGGTCTTTAGGAAAACACCCATTCAGGGGAAGAAATGATAGTCTGTCCTTTATCGCGCAGTGGTAGCGCTACCACCGGCAGTAGCACCCAATGAACATTTGTTTTTGAGACATGTCTCGTGGATACCTGGGGGCCACTGTGATTGTGAGGCCTATCTTATGGAGAACCAGGGGGCCATTGTGATTGTGAGGCCTATCTCTTGGATACCGATGGGCCAATGTGATGAGCCAAAAGCCCAAGGGGCCCGACTAAGGTGGTCGTGAGAGCCAGCTTAGGTACATATAAGCATTATGTACTATTATGAATGGGAGAGGGGAGGCTGACCCGCGTCAAAGCTTCTTGCGCCCGACAATTTGAGCAACGGGAAAGAGATGAACTGCATCCAACCTTATGACGATCGGCTTAGAGTGAGTCGGTGGCTTGAATCTCAGCATGACTTTGCCGTAACATAGGGTGAGTCTTAGTCTTCGGGACGGAAAGACTAGAAATGATCAAATTATGCTAACTGTCACTGAGAACGGAGGTGGGACCCTAGGTAATTCTGGTACACTGGTAATGTGCCATGAGTGCACGGGGTGTTGGAAGGCCATGCCAACGTTTGTGGTGAATTGTGCTTAAGTTGCACGTTCTGATTGCCAATATATATATATATATAAATATGTTTATTCCTATAGGGAAGGAGCACCGCCACCCAGAGTGTGGGGTGGGGTCGTTATAATTTGGTCAGTTTATGCTGACCGTTGCCTTGTTTGCTACCTTTTGGCTGGAATGTCTTTGTGTAGGTGCAGTTGAGCCGAGTGGGAAATAGCGGGCTAAAGCCCATAGTTGCTAAGCCGAACCTCGAAGGCCAAAGCAAAGTGCGTTTCCTTTTTATTACTCATGTGTGGCCAGCCTGTGTGCCGAAGTATGCAAGACATTATTATTGGAGGAAACCTTGTAAGGTCTTAAGGCCATAACTATTTATGTGTATTGTTCTTATCGTTCCTTTTTGGTATAATGGACATTCAATTAGCTAGGTTCTAAGCTATTAATTTACTTCCGGCAGAATGCACTCTGAGTTAGGATGCACGTTTATAGATTATGATTTCAATACGTAACTCCACTAACTATCCGTAGAATATAGCGTGGCGCCCCGGCTGGACCTTCTGTTATATCCTATGGTGGGGGTGTTACATCTAATGTCCCAAAAAATTGTACCGAGCTTGATAGCTTATTTATTCATTCTTGAAGAGATGTTATTTTGATTGTGTAGCCTTTTGAGAAAACCAGAAAGTGCTTAGAGAACTCTGTAATCAGCATATTTAGTGCTTTATCAAGAGCACCCCATATTTCTGATTTAGTTATCCTGTTGGATTTTGAGGTACCTACAAGGACACTTGAAAAACCAAGTTGAAAGAGAGCGAGAATGCAAATAGCAGTGAAGAGGAAGAGTTAGAAAGAATATTGAATAATAACAGAAGTCTAGTATAAGTAGACAAAATATTGAGAAACTAGGGCATAAAGCAACACACTTTAGGAAAATTTTTAAGTGCGCGCTATTTAGTCGACGGTGCGTCAAATAGAACTCGACATTACATTGAGTCTTATTATATCAGCTTAGCTATCGATGCATGCGTCGATATATGTCGACATTGCATTAAGTATGTTCAAACTCTTCATAATCACTGGCCCTAGATGTTGCGTCGGGTAGAAGTCGATGTTCCGTCGACTTGTACTTGATGTTACGTCGAATATAGACTTAAATATTTGAAGTCCCCTGCTGGTTTTTCCCAATAATGTGTTTTACGTTGAAGGTGTACTTTGTGCCTGTCAGAATGTTGTTTACTTACATCCATCAAGCATGCCCAATGCATTAATGAAGTATTTGTGCTTTATCTCATCAAGAGGCTTAATGAAAATATCAACCCTTTGATATTTAGCGGACACATATTATCGATAAATTTTCCCATTTTCAACATTATTCCTGAGAAAATAATGTCTGATCTCTATGTGCTTAGTCCTACCGTGCATTACTTGATTGGAGGTAATGGAGTTTGCACTAGAACTGTCATAATATATTATAGACTTTTATAAATCCATGTTGGAGTAAAGTAACTAATTTTTCATCCATAATAATTGTAAGTAGCAATTACCAGCAACTATGTACTTAGCCTCGCTGTAAAAGTTGAGACTGAAGTTTACTTCATGTTAAACCAAGAGATCAGTCTAGCACCCATGAATTGGTAAGTTCCTGAAGTGCTCTTCCTGTCCAATGTACACCCAACATAATCAACATCTAAGTATCCATATAACTCAAATTATAATTATTTAGGATACCAAAACCCCATTTCAGGTATACCCTTAAGATACCTTAAAATTCTTTTTACAGAACTTAGGTGTGAATCCTTTGGATCAACCTGAAATCTAGCACATACATATGTGGCAAACATTATATCTAACTTACTAGATGTAAGGTAGAGAAGAGAGCCAATTATTACTCATAAGTTTTTTGGTCAATGGATTGACCTGACTTATCACTATCAATAACATTTGTAGTCATGGGGGTTTTCATTGTGGAGTCATTTTTTATTCAAAACTATTTTATCAGTTCTTTTGCATACTTTGATTGGGATATGAAAAATGCTCTCATCAATTTACTTCACTTGAAGACCAAAGAAAAAAAGATAATTCCCCCATGCTACTCATTTCAAATCTGGACTACATTAGGTCAGCAAACCTTTTGCATAGTCCTAGATCTATGGAACCAAATATAATATCATACACATAAATTTGGACAATGAGCAACTAATCTTTGTGTATTCTTGTGAAAAGTGTTTTATCCACATTTTCTCTTGTGAATGAGTATTCAAAGAGAAATATGGACCTTGTCTCATACCAAGCTTTCTGTGCTTGCTTAAGACCATATAGTGCTTTATTTAATTTAAATACATAAGATGGATAAGTTGGATTGACAAAACCTAGAGATTGTTCAATATAAACCTCTTCTTGCTGGGTTCCATTGAGGAAAAAACTTTTGACATCCATCTATTATACCTTTATTTTCTTGTAAGTAACATAGGCATGAAATAACCTGATTGCCTCTAGTCTGTCAACTAGTGCAATGATTTGGTTATAATTTATTCCTTTCTTCCCGCCTATACCCTTGGGCAACTAATCTGACCTTGTTCCTTACTATTACCCCATTTGAGTCCAACTTGTTTCTATATACCCATTTTGTTTTAATGATTGTGTAATTTTTAGGTCTTTCCACTAATATCTAGACCTTATTCCTTTCAAACGGAGCTAGCTCTTCCTACATAGAAACAATCCAGTGGGGATTATTATTTGCTTCCTCAAACTTTTTGGGTTCATATTGGGAGAGGAAACATTGTAACATAGCCTCAGTTGTTAGTTGATTCCTTGTTATGATACACATATTGACATCTCCTATCACTTGGGATTGGGGGTGGTCCCCAAGGATAATCCTCTATTGATCTATTCTTGTTACCCCAAGAGTAGGGATTATCTTTTCTTGTATTTCTTTCAGATTAGTTTCTTCTACATACTCTTGTTCTATTGTTTGTTCTAGATTTATGGATGAACTGATCATTGTGTCAGAAGTGTAACACCCTTATCAGTCACATGGAATATAGTAGTAGGTCCGGCCGGGGCCCGACGCCATATACTATAGACAGATCGAAGGATTACAGAATGAAACCATCGAACCAAGATCACACGTCCTACACAGAGCACATTCTAGCAGAAGCATTTTAAAAGTTGAAGAGTAAAGAACCCAAACTACAACATGAATGTCCACTAAACAAACATAGGAATGACATAACAAATACACAAAATAGTACTTGGCCTTATGACCTTACAAGTGATTACTTAAATAATAAATGTCTTCCATACATCAGCACGCAGGCCAGTCACACATGAGCATAAAAGTAAACATTCTCTTTGGCCTTCAAGGGCCAACTCAGTAACAAGGGCTTCAACCCACTACTTGCCACTAGGCTCTGCAACACCTACAATCAACATTCCACCGCATCGGTGGCAAACAAAAGCAAGGGTCAGCTAAAGCTGACCAAATTATAATGACCCCACCCCTTACTTGGGTTGGCGGTGCTTCTTCCCTGTAATTTAGTAGCGTAGCCAAATAATATAGTGAAAGTACAACAACAACACACTTCACCACAGATGTAGGCATGGATGGCCACATACCCCGTGTTCTCAGGGCACTTACTCGGTGAACCCGGTCCGAACCCGGTCCGTTCTGCAGTCCACCACCGCCCCCAGGACGACAAACAATGTGAGCATTAAAGTCCTTTCAGCCAAATCCTAGACTCGTTCTCCAAGCCATATTTAACCAAACCACTTGGAGGGGGTAAGGTTCCACCAGCCCATTGCTCATCTCGCCACGTCCATTTAGCCATCAGTATGGGATAAGCTTCACCAAATCCCAACGTATCGATCATACAACAGTACATAGCCTGGCTATGTACAAGGCTGGCTCCCAGGCTACCAAAACGGTAGAACTTCGCTTCTGCCCAGATTTCCAAGTGCACCTTGAAGTTAATCCCCAAGACTCCCTACTACAATCTATCGCGTAGAAACCCGAAAGACATACGACACGGAGTCTTCTCCGGTAATCCATGCATAATGAAAACATCACCGATCCAGACCAACTTGTCCGGGTAGGCTTCACACACCATGCCTATGTTCGTACTTCGATTCCGGACTCTATATGCAAAACTACGGGGACTATTCATGTCTACCCCAAGGAAAACCTCACACTCACCGCACACTCGCGAGAGCGGATTTCCTTTGCAAAAAAGGAAGAGGACTTCACATATCCAAGAAGAGAATCGTTACCCTAGCGGTTCGCTTTGGCCCTATGGAGAAGAGGAGAAACTAGACGGATGAAAAGCACCGCAACGGCCTCGCCTTCACGGATCTGGACTCGGCTCGCGATTTGGGGCTCAGAAGCTCCACCGGCGGCCGGATTACTCCTTCTTCTTCAACCTTGCTCTCCCTTCTCTCTTACTCTTTTAGAAAGAGAATGGCCAAAGTAAAATGAGGGTTAAACCCTACATTCCCAAATTTAACATGCCAGGGAGGATTCCGGGCTGTCAGATCATTTCCAAATAGAACAAATGTCCTCGATTAGCCTTTAAAAGAATTTCCTGGGGCTGAACACGGCCTGTGACACGCAGGCTGTGTCTCATGATCTCAATACGACCGTCGAACACAGATCAGGACACGCCATCAAATACGACTTGGGACATGCCCGTGTCAACCATGGACACGCCCGTGTCATAGGCCATGTGCCTAAATCGATGCTAAAATCGTCGCGTCCCGAATAGGACACGACCATGTGACATGCCCGTGTCATAGGCCATGTGCCAGACATGGATTGGGATACACCCGTGTCCAAGGCCGTGTTACTCTTTCGACACAGCCCATCAAAACACATAGCAGGACACGACCCTTGACATGCTCGTATCACAGGGCGTATGCCTGACCTGGCTTGACTCCGAGGATTGTCGAATGCATTTCGTCGATCGCACGGAAAATTCAATGAACTCCTGCACGACACGGCCCTGGACACGCCCGTGTCACAGGTCGTGTAAACCTAATCAGGCACCAACTTGGCCTTAAAACGCTATCCATTCTTCTTTGAGTTTTGGGGCATTACAATTCTCCCACTCCTTAAATGAATTTCGTCCCGAAATTAAAGAATGGAAAGGTACACAAATTTAAATGGTACCTAAGCAGAATAGCTCGGGATACTCTTCAAGCATGGTCTGCTCTCGCCCCCACGAAAGCTCCTCCCGACCGCAGTAGTCCCAACAGACTTTGACCATCCTGATGTATTTGTTACGAAGTCACTTGACTTCAAAGTCCTCAATGCGAATGGGCTTGACCTTTGTCGTCAACCCATTATCAACAGGTACCTGATCGACCGCAATCACTTGCGAAGGCTCTTACACCGCCTTCCGCAACACCGATATATGGAATAAGTCATGTAGATTACTCAATTCCACTGATAACTTCAGTCGATAAGCCGCTTCATCAATCCGCTCAAGTATCTCAAACGGTCCAAGGTACCTCAGACTCAGCTTCTTCAAGCGTCGAATCCTTGATACGCCTTTAAACGGTAATATTTTGAGGTATATCCAGTCGCCCATCGCAAACTCCACGTTCTGATGTTTAGCGTTATAGTATTTAGCATGCCTGTCCTGAGTGATCAACAATCATTCTCGTATTGTTCGTACCAACAAAGTGGCGTCTTCCACTTCTTATTATTTGTACAACTTCGACTCACCCATCTCAACCCATGACAATGGCGTGCGATATTTACTACCGTATAGGGCCTCGAAGGGCGCCATTTGAAGACTCTCCTGGTAGCTGTTGTTATAAGAAAACTCCACCATGTACATGTAATCTTCCTACCGCTTACCGAAATCCAGGACGCACATGCGAAGCATGTCCTCCATCGTCCTATTGACCCTCTCGGTCTGACCGTCTGTCTGCGGATGAAAGGCCGTACTGAAACTCAGCTTGGTTCCCAACAATTGATGCACTAACCTCCAGTCGTTGGACATAAAGCGCCCATCTCGGTCACTCACAATGTTGCGTGGCACACTGTGCATTCGAACAATGTTATCAACGTAAAGTTTTGCCAGTTTATCCACTGAATCATCCTTCCTATTCGGAATGAAGTGCGACACCTTCATTAATCTATCTACGTTCACCCAGATGACGTCGTTTCGCTTCTGCGACCTTTGCAACCCATGCACAAAATCAATTGAAATATCGTCGAACTTCCACTCCGGGATTGGTAAGGACTTCAAGAAACTTCCAGGCTTCTAGCACTCTGCCTTCACCAAGGCGCACGTTTGACGCTTTGCCACAAAAAGTGCTACAGCCTTTTTAAGTCCTGGCCACCAGAACAACTTTTTCATATCTCTAAACATCTTTATTCTCCCCGGGTGAATCGAGTACTTAGCATGATAAGCCTAGTACCTTAATTCCTCCCGTAGTTTACCCACACTTGGGACGCACAGACGACTGTCCCTCCATAATAGTCCATCCTTAACAATAAATTGGGAATTTGACCCATCCAAAGCCTCAACCATTATCTGCTTCACAACGTTATCCAAGACGAGAGCTCGCCGAATCCTATCAGCGAGGTCACACTGTACTTCTGTCAAGAATAATTGTGCTTTGGCACTAAACTTTAAGTCAGCTCAAGAGTTTCCAAGGCCTCCAACGCATGAACCAAACGCTTGTCATGCATCGACAACCAACCGACCTGCGCGCGAGCTCTGTGACTTAACGCATCTACAACTACATTACCTTATCCAGGCTTGTAATATACCTTGAAGGTGTAGTCTTCCAGGAACTTCGTCCACCTCCATTATCGCATGATTAAATACTTTTTATCCAAAATATACTCCAAGCTCGTATGATCGGTATAAATATCGACCTTCACACCGTACACGTAATGCCTCCAAAATTTTAGAGCGAATATCACAGCCGCTAACTCCAATTCATGAGACGGATAATTTCTTTCGTAATCCTTCAGCTGGCGCAAGCCATACGCTATTACACTCCCATACCTTGGCAGCACACAACCTAAGTCATTGCCTGAAGCATCACTAAAAAACTCAAAGCCTTCAGAACCACAAGGCGCACTTAAGACAGGTGTCGTGGTCAAACGACACTTTAGTTCTTCGAAAGCTTGTGCGCACTCAGGCATCCAAAAAAACTTATGATCCTTCCTTATCAAAGTAGTGTGGGGCAATGCTATCCGTGAGAAGTTCTCCACGAAGCGCCTGTAATAGCCGGCAAGCTCCAGAAAATTCCGGACTTTTGCCATCGCAGACAATACAGGCCACTCCCGTATAACAATTACCTTTGCCGGATCTACCGCAATCCCTTCTCCACTAACCATATGACCAAGGAACGCTACCGAGGAGAACCAAAACTCGCATTTGGAGAACTTGACATATAATTGGTTCTTCCTCAATGTCTCCAACACCAGATGCAGATGCTTAAAATGATCCTCCTCGCACTGCGAGTACACCAGTATATCGTCGATAAAAACTATCAAGAAATGGTCAAAATATTCTCTGAACATTCTGTTCATCAAATCCATAAACACAGATGGCATGTTCGTTAGCCCAAAAGGCATGACGGTGAACTCATAATGCTCATACCGTGTGCTGAAAGCCATCTTGGGGATGACACTTTCCCTTATCCGCAGCTGATAGTATCCGGATTTTAGGTTCAACTTTGAGTACACAGTCGACCCCACCAGCTGGTTGAACAGATCATCAATCCTTGAGATTTGATACTTATTCTTCTTTATTAGCTTATTCAACTCCTGGTAATCAATACATAGACGTACGCTTCCATCCTTCTTCTTAACCAAGAGGACCAGCGCGCTCCAAGACGACGAACTTGGACACGCATAACCTTGTTCCAATAACTTTTGAAGCTGTATTTTCAGTTCCGCTATCTCCTTAGGCGCTAACCGATATGGAGAGCGTGACACAGCTTTGGCACCACTCTGAACTGCTTTAACCATCTGGAGAGCAGACATCAACGTCTTGATCGACCCCTTCATGCCCGCAAATGTCGTATCACGATCAGTTCCCAATTTGACCTCCTTGTGGTTGCAATCAATGTATGCTCGCTGCTCTGAGAGCCAGTCCATTCAAAAGATCACATCGAACTCCACTATCGGCAGTAACAATGCTTGCAAGTCAAACTCTTGACTCCATATCCGTATCTTTACGCAACAGAATCTATCCGTGCGCATTGAACACCCATTAGGCAACAACATATCCAATTTGTCCATTGACATTGAAGCAGGTACTCCGATATGCGATACAAATCCTTTGTACAAAAGGAATACGAAGCTCCCGTATCGAACGGTGCTCTCGATAGATAATCGAAAATCAAAACAAAGCCTAACACAACCAGTCATAGGCTAACACGTGTAGGGAAACAAGTATTTAAAGCTAAACCGCTATAAATTAAACCATACCTGTCACCACGTCAGTTTGCTTCATGGCCTCATGCTAGCCAAGGTTGTACACTTTAGGCTGAGTTGGGGCATAATGCGATGCGGTTGCCTCCGACCCCTTGCCCTTCTCCTCGTAGGTTGATCCAGGTTTCTTTTCAGACTTCGGACGTCCGCTCCAACAATCTCGGGCAAAGTGTCCCGACTTCCCACAAGTGTAACATAAATTTGGGTCTCGCACAATGGCTGCTCCTAGTCCAGTCTTTTTTGTCACTAGAGTACCACTACTTTCTCCGGCAATAAGTCCTATAACTGCTCCCGTCATGGCTTTCTTTTCTTTCTATCCATTACCACGATAATCTCGGGCACAGTGACCGAATTTACCACAATTAAAACAATCATATGGAGCCTGAATAGTAAATATTTTAGACTTCTTTTTCCTCCTACTTCGGTATACAGACTTTGTAGAACCTGGAGAGTTTGGTACCCTGAACTTTGACATCTGGTTGACTTTTGCCAACTCTACTTCCAAAGATCTAGCCAACTCCACCAAGGCTTAGAATCCAAATAATTTCGGTCCTAGCAGTAGAACTCGTAACTCGCCGCGCAGGCCATTATAAAATCTATCGACCATATACTGCTCGCTCTCCAATTCAAACCTGGGTAGCGCCTTATTATAAGAAACGCCTGCAGATATTCATCAACTGAGTGCGTACCCTGCACTAAAAGCATGTTCAACTGCTGACTCGATGGTCTTCTAAACGCCATTTGCTCCATCACACCACCCGCCGTCAAAGACACCTTAGGGACAAAGGGTTGCACATTCCTTCCATATTGTGCATTAGTCACAGCGAACACCGCTTCAACTATCCTTCTAATGGTTTCCATAGAAGGAGGGGTCTCAGGCACGTCACTAGGTGCACTACTTTTCTCAGAAAGCGGGCGTTCTGACTGCCCTAAGCCACTCCTGGTCACCTATAGTCGTATAAAACACCATTAAGCTACCAAACAAATTGCAAAAAGCAATTATAAGAACACGCAGGTTCCTCAAACATATGTATTTTCATTCCTAAGTGGACATTAATGGGCTCTTTTTATGTTATAACAACGACGCACATACATGTGCTCACCCCCCTTAAAAAAATTCGCCCACAAATTCTAATAAGAAAAACCGAAACGGGTAGTCTGATACTAAATTTTAACACCCATATCCGTCACATGACATATAGTAGTAGGTCCGGCCAGGGCCCGACGCCATATACTACAGACAGAACGAAGGGTTACAGAATGAAACCATCTAACCAAGATAACACGTCCTACATAGAGCACATTCTAGCGAAAGCATTTTAAAAGTTGAAGAGTAAAGAACCCAAACCATAGCATGAATGTCCACTAAACCAACATAGGAATGACAGAACAAATACACAAAATAGTACTTGGCCTTATGGCCTTACAAGTATTTACTTAAACAATAAATGTCTTCCATACATCGGCACGCAGGCCGATCACACATGAGCATAAAAGAAAACCTTCGCTTTGGCCTTCAAGGGTGGCTCAGCAATAAGGGATTCAACCCACTACTGTCCACTAGGCTCCGCAACACCTGCAATCAACATTCCACCGCAACGGTGGCAAACAAAAGCAACGGTCAGCTAAAGCTGACCAAATTATAATGACCCCACCCCTTACTTGGGGTGACGGTGCTCCTTCCCTGCAATTTAGTAGCATAGCCAAACAATAAAGTGAAAGTACAACAACATCACACTTTACAACAGGTGTAGGCACGGACGGCCACACACCCCATACTCTCAGGGCACTTACTCGGTGAACCCGGTCAGAACCCGGTCCATTCCGCAGTCCACCACCGCCCCTAGGACGTCAAACAACGTTAGCATTAAAGTCCTTTCAGCCAAAGCCTAAACTCATTCTCCAAGCCATCTTTAACCGAATCACTTGGAGTGGGTAAGGTTCCACCAGCCCGTCTCTCACCTCGCCACGGCCATTTAGCCATCGGCGCGGGATAAGCTTCACCAAATCCCAACGTATCGATCATATAACAGTACATAGCCCGGCTATGTACAAGGCTGGATCTCAGGCCACCAAAACGGTAGAACTTCACTTCTACCCAGATTTTCGGGTGCACCTTGGAGTTAATCCACAAGGCTCCCTACTACAATCTACCGTGTAGAAACCCGAAAGACATAAGGCACGGAGTCTTCTCCGGCAATCCATGCATAATGAAAATATCACTGATCTAGACCAACTTGTCAGGGTAGGCTTCACACACCATGCCTATGTCCGTACTTCGATTCTAGACTCTATATGAAAAACTACGGGGACTATTCATATCCATCCAAAGGAAAACCTCACACTCACCGCACACTCACGAGAGCGGGTTTCCTATGCAAAAAAGGAAGAGGACTTCACATGTCCAAGAAGAGAATCGTTACCCTAGTGGTTCGCTTTGGCCCCATGGAGAAGAGGAGAAACTAGACGGATGAAAAGCACCTCAACGGCCTCGCCTTCACGGATCTGGACTCATCTCACGATTTGGGGCTCAGAAGCTCCAGATTCCTCCTTCTTCTTCAACCTTGCTCTCCCTTCTCTCTAACTCTTTTAGAAAGAGAATGGCCAAAGTAAAATGAGGGTTAAACCCTATATTCCCAAATTTAACATGCCAGGGAGGATTCTAGGCCGTCAGATCATTTCCAAATAGAACAAATGGCCTCGATTAGCCCTTAAAAGAATTCCTCTGGGCCGAACAAGGCTTGTGACATGCCCGTGTCACAGACAGTGTCTCACGATCTCAACACGATCGTCGAACACAGAACAGGACACGACACTTGACATGGCTTGGGACACGCTTGTGCCAACCATGGACATGCCCGTATCATAGGATGTGTGCCTCAATCGACGCTAAAACCGTCGCATCCCAAATAGGACATGGCTATGTGACATGCCCGTATCACAGGCCGTGTGCCAGAAACAGCTTGGGACACGCCCATGTCCCAGGTCGTGCAACTCTTTTGACACAGAGTAGGACATGACCCTTGACACGCCCGTGTCACAGGCCGTGTGCCCGACCTGGCTTCACTCCGAGGATTATTGAATGCATTTCGTTGACCGTACGGAAAATTCGTCGAACTCCTGCACGACACGGCCCTGAACATGCCCGTGTCACAGGCCGTGTAAACCTAATCAGGCACCAACTTGGCCTTAAAATGCTATCCGTTCTTCTTTGAGTTTTGGGGCGTTACAAGAAGGGTCTTCATCATCAGAATTAGCTTTAGTACCTTCCAGTTGATGATGCTCTACATGGATTTAACATTCTATACTTATCTTTTAGTAAGCCCTTAACCAGACTATCCTTTGTAAGCTTGGCTATAGTCTTATGATAAAGGTGACCAAGCATCCTATGCCAAAGCTCATTTCTGTCTACATCAACATTGGATAGATAGATTTCCTTATCATTTGAGCTGAAGTCAACAACATATACATTTATATTTCTAGACCCAGATAACATAATTGCATATATTCTAGTGTTGATAATTTTATATAAGTTACGAGTTAAATTTTTTTTTATTCACCATCACATAATTGACTAGTACTAATTAGATTATGTTGAAGCCCTTCAACATAATCTACTATATAGAAGGTGATATCTTCAATTTTGATCACACTATAGCCTTTGGTCTAACAATAATTAGAGTTACCAAAAATTATATTGGTGCCATTTTGGCCTTGTAGTTTTCCAACTGTTCTTTATGCCCAGTCATATGTCTGGAGCATCCACTGTCTAAGTACCATAACTGGTATGTGGAGGGATAGTTTTTTTCTGCACATAAAACTAAATATTAGTTGGGATCCAGGTTACCTTGAACCCATTGCTTCTTTTTTCCATTATAAGGGGTGATGAAAGTATAAAAAAAGTCTTTCATGATACATCTTGGGGTAAAAGAGTGTTGGTCTATTAAACCAACAACTTCTAGCTTAATGGCCTCTTATAAAATAGTTTTTAAAGGTAATATGAGAAGGATGATAATCACAAAATGATTTGAAACAATGATCTGGGGAGATGCGTTGACTGGCATTCGACGTATCTTTCTAATTACATCAATTTGATGTCGATATATCAAAGAGATTGCACTGATACGAAGTCGACGCATGTTCCCAGCTAACAAGATCTACAGATTTTAGTACATTATTTTCTATAGGTTTCTCCCCTAGAATACTCTTACCTTTAGATATATGAACTCTATAAAATACAATAATTCTTTCAGGGTCATCATTTGTCATAGTGATAATTTGATTTTCCTTAGCATTAATGAAGGATACTGGATTCCTCCATGCAGGCGTGTTGGTGGATTTTACTAATCTAGTAGGGTCAGCTCCCAATCCTAGGTGATTAAATTTCTTTGTTAGATTTTCTGTAATGTTCCTGAGGTGTTGACTCATTCCATTTAAGGAGTCTTCAAAGACTTTTTCCTTTATTAGCTCTTATTTTAATAATATGTTCTCTATTCTTAGTTCTATTATAAGGTTTTTAAAGATTTTTCTACCTCAATTTTCAGGAGATTATCTTATTGAGTCTGTTAATTGTCACATAAATAGCTTTTTATTAATTCAATTTCTTTTCTAAGGTGTTTTATTATTTTTTCTGCTTCTAACCGATCTTTACAGAAATTTTTAAAGCATTCCTTAAATTCTTTAGATGAAAATAAATATCATCAAAATAATATACTTGGTCTTCATCATTATCTGAATAGGCTCCCAAAGCCATCAAACATGCTTCTTCTACATCATCTTCATCTTCAGTTTCTGATAATGAGCTTGACTTTGAGCCAGAGTCACTCCAGGTTTCTACTATGTATCCTCTTTCTTTCTTCCTATCCTTCGTGTTGAAAGATTTATTCTTGTGCTCCCTTTTGCTGGGCTTGTCCTTTTTTTAGGACATTTAAAGGCAATATGGCCTAGATTTCTGCAGACAAAGCAGATGGCCTGCTTGCTTGGAGTTTTATCAAACTTGGGCTTGCTGAAGCCCCTTTCTCTTCTCCTTGAGTCTTCTGCCTTTTCCCACCTCCTTAACCTCTTTGTCAGGAGATTAAACAACTCTTATTCAGAAGTAGATGGTTCTTCATCAGCAACTTTCAGAGTAATGGGCTTCTCTCTAGGGGTAGAGAGTTTTTCCTTTACTTCATACTCAACCCTACTCTTTAATAGGAGTTCATAGGACTTGAGCTTGCCTAATAGGGCATCAATGGTGATTTCCCTATGACATCTGGACTCTTTAATGGCCCAGATTCTTGAATCTCAAGTGCTTGGGAACCACATAAGAAGCTTGTTATTAATCTCAGTGAGTGAGATTTTCTTATCCAATCCTTTCAGTTCATTAATAATGACACTGAATCTTTCATACATTTCAACCATTGTCACTTAAGATTTCTTCCGAAAGTTCTCAAATTAGGATATGAGAAGAGATCTCTTATCCTTCCTTTGATCCGAGCTTCCATATATAACCTTAGATAATGAATCTTAGATTTTCTTGGCTGATTGGCAATCAACAATCTTATGAAAAATATCATCTAACATGGTAGAGACTAGTATGTTCATGGCCTTTGCATCTTAGTCCTTCACCTTCTTCTCTTCGTCTTCCAGTTTGACCTTGGTATTAGATCTTGTGTGATGTTCCCACTTACATCTTTTCTGTATCGAATATGCGGTCCTGTCAAAATAGAACCAAATATACCTTCATCAATAGAATTCATATACTGTTTAATTTTTGTCTTCCAGAGTGTGAACTTTTCTAAGTTATACACTAAAGGTCTGGTAGATGCAAATCCTTTGAAATTATTTAAATACAATTTTGAAAATAGATAGTTAAATATGTGTAGCTTTGCAACTATTCATATTTTTATGATCAAGGTGCAGTGTTAGCCTTTATTTGATCAACCTGACTTTGATATCAATTGAAAGTGTGAACAGTTGTAGAAATCCTCAGAGAATTCTCTAAAGAGGGGGGAAGGGTGAATAGAGATTTAAAACTTTTTCTCAAACAATTTCAGTTAACCTATAATTTACACACACACAGAGATTGCAGACCAGAAATTATTCACAACAAAAATAAACAGAGCAAAAAACATAAAGTAAGCACAGGAAAAAAAATATAAGACACTAAAGCTATAGTGGTTCCACAAAATCTGGGTACATCCACCCTTCTACCATCTTGATAGGAATACACTATCATAGTGTTTCAGTCTTTTGATGAGGAGACTCTTAAAAGCTAGATCTTTTGGTGAGGAGATCTTGAACCACTACCACTAAGTATTTTGACAAGGAGACTCTCAGAACCACAATCTGAATCCTTTGAAGTGAGATTCTAAAAACTATTTACTCAGTTAATATAATAGAGACTGAAAGAAATTGAGAGAGAGAGAGAGTAGTGAAGAAGAGTCTTCTGATTGAGTCCTCTCAATAAGAATATGAGGGATATTAGACACTAAGTATTTCTGATCCTTTAATATGATGAATCCCTTTCTAATACAAGATTTGTATGGGTTATATGCTTTGGATCAGTTGATCTTCTCTGAATATTCTAGTTGATAGTTAGTTTTAGCACTAGCAAAGAAGATTGAGTATTGAGATGAAGAAGATTAAGAACAGTCAGATATTAATCTCTGTTCTTGTTCTCTATATCCTGGTTGTTGTTTTGCATTCTCTCTTTCGATTATATCATTACTGAATTATTTTGAATTGTCCCTTTTATGACATAAAATCTTTAGAAGAAATGCTGATATATTTTTCCAAAAACACTTCAATCAATCTCGATACTTTTTTCAAAAACTTTCTATAAAATCATCTCAGAATCTGATAGAGAAATCTTTCCTTTAGTATGTCTTCCAAAGGTTAGAATTGTTTGAATAAATTCCATGAATGTTCCTTGGATTAAGCCTGAAATAATTCTCTGAAATTTCCATTCTGAACTGTACTCGACGCTACGTCAACTTTAAATAAGAGTAACGTCGGCTTCCTGCTTCTGTATAGAATTAGTCTATTCTCGAAGTTACGTCGATATCCTATTGACGTATACATCGACTTCTGTCTTAAAGTAGGGTCGATTCAACATTCTATAGTTGCTCTGAGTTCTAATTGAACTATCGTCAATATCTACTCGACTTTGCGTCGAATTCAAGTCGACGCAAGTTTGCTTTACTTGATTTTTTACTACAATTCAGAGTGTCTAGCTCATGTCCTTAACTCTACTAACTTCTTAGGACTTCTATGACCATATTAACCTCTCTATACAACATGAGTAATCAACCTAGGGTGTAAAATCACTTTTAATATAATTTGATAAGTTAAATCATCAAGGTTTTCCCAACACTTCTCAATTACGTTAAATATACTATTTGGCACGGCTTTTACCTGTGACAAATAATATGTCTATTAGCCACGGTTTGAAACCATGGCTAATACCAAATTCAATTTTAAAAAACTATTTTTCATGATTTCAAACCATGACAAATAATATTTTATGTATTTAAGAAAAAACACTTTCACGTATCATTCATAATAAATGCAGCTTGAATGTGATAGAACCCTACTTGTACAATGAGAGATGGATCATTAGATGAGGGCTAGCTTGTAGTCATATCCAACTCCTTGTACACAACAATGTTAAACCAAAACTGTATAAAAATGAGGAAGAAGGCAGACATCTCACACGACTCAGAAAAGGCTGCTCGGAATAAGGCCCCTCCCTATTTATACAACACTGGGTCTGGTCCGCAAGGCCGAGTCAAGCATATATACCAGTTACTCGCCAAGACGCTTTGCCGAATGAGGGTTGGATGTTCCTTTCTAAGCTCTAAAGTCCCTCGCAAAGAGTGATAATTGTGTACAACTCGTATTTGTCAAAGGTTCTCCCAGTCATGCCACGTAGGCAAAGTCCAAGTCAAAGGACACGTCAAAGTCAACAAATAGGAGCATCTACAGAGAAGAGGCGAGCACCAAAGCCACTCTCATGATAGGCGACAATCAGCGACATCTTGCCAGGCAAGCGAGATACTTCCATACTTGTTAGGCCCATAGTTGTTAAAGTGGCCAGTGACCTCGCAGGAGGCTGGTTGTTCTTAGCTGCATACCTCCCCTGGATTTGTATATAACAGGGGTATCCAAAATGACATTTTGAAATCTTGATATGCCTCTCCCTACAGGTTTACAACCCTCAAAGTGGTGCCTTCCTCGTATATCGTGCAATCATCTTTGGTTGCGGAGGAGGAGTTTCTTTTCAAACTTACGGGTACGTGGTGGGACCTACCTGCTGTTGAACCTAGGGTCCTTAGTAGTTCGTTTATCATTCCATTGCTCTAGCCATTGAACCCGTACCGTATGATCGCGTGATCAGTAATCTCAGGCTGCACTCAGGTCCAAACATTTGAGGTTATGTTCTTCCTGGCGTCAACAAGTGTTCCCGAAAATGTCGTTGTAACGAGCGGTGACCTGCCACCCTCGATAAATATCTGATTGGAAGACCACAAAAAATACTGAATATTTGCCTGACTGTAACACCACGAAAAATAGTGAATATTGACCGGCACTGCTCCGACCACGTGGTTTTCCCCTTTCCGAGGTTTTTTCCACGTAAAAGCCTTACAATCAATTGTTGGTTCTATTAAGTTACTGTTTGCACGCTCAGCTCCCTCTCGAGCTGGGACGGTTAATCTCGACCGGACCGCAAGAGCGTCGAGCGACCTGCACCAATAATGGCTGGCTATTGCAATATTATATATGCCTCCATCTTATGTCGTTACTCAGTTGTTACATTATTTAAATGCGTACATATAAACGTGGATGCGGCCATTACTCCAAGATGAAGGCTCCATTTGGGGGGACTTATTTTCACCGGTCAGGCGGTTACGACCGCATGAACTGGACCATAAATAAGGCCCAGTTCATACGGTCGTAACCGCTTGACCGGTGAAAATAAGTCCTCCCAAACGGAGCCGAAATGTCCAGTATTCCAGTCATTAACTGTCTGAATTACTTCATTTTTTTCAGACTTTCTTATTTACTTCAGTGACATCTTGTTAATTTACCTTCTCCACTATCTCAATTCTCAGCTTTATTCAGTGATTTAAAACTAATCAGTACTTTTTCTGTGCCTACGTTCTTTGTCCGCTAAGGAATTACCTGAGAAATTGTGACCGATTAGTAAGTATTGTCAAACGGCAAGTGGCAACATGTTTGTCCTTTTTGAATTCATTAAAATTTACTGTATAGTACCAGTAGCAATAGGAAAAACCAAATGGATTGTTGTGCATACTAAACAATAAACATCATTTCCGGGAAAAACAGGCAGAAAAGAACAAAGAATA
Source organism: Platanthera zijinensis (assembly GCA_039513925.1). Lineage (NCBI taxonomy): Eukaryota > Viridiplantae > Streptophyta > Magnoliopsida > Asparagales > Orchidaceae > Platanthera > Platanthera zijinensis. Next base: position 55,133,346 of record CM077082.1, read on the forward strand.
TGAATGGATATAAAATTATTGATGGGCACTTCAGTCAATTGAAAGTAGCCTCTGGAACTACCTCAAGGCGTGCAGCAGGCGTGCAGCAGCCTTTGTAGATTGGACCAAACTCTCTCCATTCCCCACTCCCACATCACTTAGCCTCTTTATTTTACCACTGTCCTCTCCTCTCCACATCCCACCTCTCATTTTCTATCTTTTTGTAGCATTAACTCCTCTTCAAATTAAGCATGACCATTAAATGCCTCTCCTCCCTCTTCTCCTTCATCTTCCTCTGCCTTCTCTCCTCAAATGGTACAATCCCTCTTTCTCCCATTCACATACACAAACACGTTTTTATTTGCTCCTTAGATTGACCTCTCTTTTTTTCATTATTTCGTTGCAGCTCTTATTGCATCCTCAAATTCATGGGCAATCAAGAATAGTCTCCAAACAAAGGTTTGTTGGGCAGACAGACTCAGTTTTTTATCTTATGTTTTGTTGGCTGCTTCTTCTCTACTGCTCGAGGTTTCGAAAAATATGTATTTGTTTATGGTTGAAACATGTTAAACTGATAATTATTCTCCACATGCAGCTGTACTGAATGTTTTTATTCTAAGACTGAATGCTTATTATATACTAATTCAAAATCAGAACGATTTCTAATATATAGAAAAAAGCTTCCAGGTTTTCAAGCAATTTTATCTTAAGTTGGATGCTTAGATTCTAATATAACGATTTCTCCATATATATATATACAGCATTATGAGAGCAGTTGGAAAGTAGAGGAGAAGAACAGCAATGCTGCAAGAAGGTTGATGATTGGTTCCATAGCGCCCCACTGCACCTACAACGAGTGTAGAGGGTGCAGGTTCAAATGCCGAGCGGAGCAGGTTCCGGTTGATGCTAATGACCCAATGAACAGCGCGTACCGATATCGCTGTGTCTGCTATAACTGAGCTAGCTGAGTGAAGAAGAAAGGTTTTAAGGAACTAAGAAGATAATGTTCTTGTTGTTGGCATTTTGAAAAGAATGGTAATTGTTATTCGCTAGGTTTTGTGTTCTAGTTACTCTTGTTTGGGAGATTGCGAAGGTTTAGCTGTCGCCATGTCATTTTATGCATACTATATATACCAGTTACCATTTGTCTTGTTATCTCTAGCGGTTTTACTATTATTAATTAGGACCGAATTACACACCTAAAATACACCTAAAAATCTCAAAAGTGGGCTTCAAACACAATAAAATTAATTATTTGGCATTTTCCATGCTATTTTGACTTTTTGTGTGTATAAAATAAATTATTTTATTGTGTATGGACCTCACTTTTTGTGGTTTTTAGGTATGCTTTAAATGTGTATAGAATTATCCTATTAATTATTACTATCATTAGGTTAAAGTATTTATGGCACTCTTATGATCTAGATGAAAGATATTTAGGCTCCTTTGGGGGGACTTATTTTCACCGGTGAAGCGGTTACGAACGCATGAGCCGGACCTTAATTAAGGTCCGGTACATGCGGTCGTAACTGCTTGACCGGTGAAAATAAGTCCCCCAAAACGGAGCCTAATTAGTCTTATGAAATTTACAAAAGTAGGAGAAATTATTTTACAATAAAAAAAAGTAAATAATTTTTATGTAAAATTTTATCTTTATCCTTTATATAATGTATATTAAAATTAATTTAAGATTTAATTTTTAGTTATTTGAAATTGAAATAAAAAAGATCTGCATGGGTCTTGAGCGTTGGCCATTTGGGAGAAAAGTTAAATGACAACCATCATGTGATATCAAGCGAATTTTCTTATAAGAGGCAGGGGCGTAGCCAGAATTTTGCTTTAGTGGGGGCACTATTTTACGACAATAGTACATAAATATGTATAACAAAAATAATTAAAGAATTAAGATATGTAGCGTAGCTAAATTTTTGCAAAAAAAATTATCTAGTGGATCAATTTTAGAATTAAGAGCGATCTGAACAAATCCAACAAAAAATCCAAGAAGAAATGTCAGAATTATAGATCTGAACAAATCCAAGAAGAAATGTCAGAATTATAGATCCAGATCCAAGTAAATAAGGAGGCAGTGACGCGGAGTGATAATATATAAGGTATTCATTCCAGGTTATCACTGAGATAAATATTATTCCAGTTCTGAGACAACAAAATAAAGAGGCAGAGGCGCAAAGCGATCCAGATCCAAGTAAATAAGGTACGGAGAATCCCATTTTTTTAGACAACACAAATAAGGTAAGAAGAATCCCATTTTTTTTGGACAGCAAAAATAAGTAAATAAGCTGAGATAGAATTTATTCTAGCTTCTTTCTATTAAATTGAATGCGTATGATAAGTTGGAAATATTTAGACAACAAAATAAGAGAAGGAGAATCCAGATCCAGTGACCATTACCTTGAGTTATTAGCCGGTAGAGGTCCTGGAGGATAAGTTGGAGGCTGGCCGCTATCGTGGCTATCCGCTATCGATCCAGATCCAAGTAGGAGACTAGGAGGCAGAGCGATCTGAACAAATCCAAGAAGAAATCAGAACAAATCCACTAGAAGAAAACAAGCTATCAAGTATCCAAGAAAAAATCGATCAAGGGACGGGGGGGGGGGGGGGGGGGGCAGAGCAATCTGAACAAATCAGAACAAATCCAAGAAGAACTGAAGAAGGAGAAGAAGATGAAGAAGGGCCGCCAGGCGCCGGGTATGTGAAATCAGAGAAGGGAAAAAACTCAGAAGAAGAAGAAGTCGGGTGTGAACTCTGTGAAGAGGAAGAAGAAGTGTACCGCCGGTTCACAGGTGAAGCCTTGAAGGAGCAGGCGAGCAGCGGCGGGAATGCAGGATAGCCGGATAGGGAGCAACGCAGGGAGCAGCGGCGGGCCGGCGGCTAGGTTAGCGCAGGGAGCAGCAGCGGGAAATGAAAATGGCGAAATCCCTATTCCTATTTCCCAATAAATGACGAAATCCCTATTCAGCTATTCCTATTCCCTGATAAATCAGGGGGGGCACGTGCCCCCACTGGACCTATACTAGCTACGCCCATGATAAGAGGGGATGCATGTTTTCTTATATATATTATGTTGTAAATTAATTGTCTAGTTTATAAGAAATCTATTTTCTTGTAAGAGGGGCATGCAAGGGGGTCTGCTTGGGCAACTGAGTAACGTATAACAATTTTATGAGAATAAAAATGCACAACATAGAGAGAATAGGTAAGGGAGACAATATGAAAGTGGAACTCATATTTCATTCATTTTCTCATTCATCTAATTCTTGCATAGGTAGGAGATATTGATACTCCAATACATATTTATTAAATTAAACTAAATGTAGTTGCAATGAAACTTGAAGGGAACCGTTTCCGTTGCTTCAACTTTAGGTGAGCAATTCTTCATCTTCAACAACCGACCCCATCGCCGTCTGAGAGTTATTGTTTGGAATTGGTTGATTATCATTAGCAATAATTTCCTCAATACACCTCCATAATGGTGAATCATAATCGACAATAATTTTTGTTCGGAGTTTGCCAAATCTTTCAATTGGAAGTGGGTTTATTAAGATGTCTGTCACTTATTCGACTGTGAGAACTTCATCTCAACTTGTTTTGATTATGATTCAAAGCAACCAATTCTTGGTTTATGAAGATTCTTACTTATTCTCTTGGTTTATGAAGATTCTTACTTATTCTCTTGGTTTATGAAGATTCTTACTAGACTTTCTTTTACTTGAAATCAAAGGAAGTATTTCATTAATCCCAAGTCACTCATTTCAGATTCACTATGCATATTGTGTTTGAAGTTGCTGACAGTTTCAGTTGTTGATCAAATAAATAGTAATACATCAAGATAGAGACAAATAAGTATAAAATGATTACGTTGAAACCGATTTGTGTAAAGAGACAAGACATTTATGTTTTTTGAAAACCCGTCTATATTTAGATAACTGTCAATTTTTTGCTTCTAAGCTCTTGGGACCTGCTTCAATCTGTAAAGGGCTTCATGGAGACACTAGAATTTTTCTACCTCTCCCTTCTTCTAGGATCCTTCTGGTTGGTGAACATAGATTTGTTCTACTATCTCTCCATTTAGAAAAGTCGACTTTACATTGAGCTACTAAACTTCAAGTTCAAATTGAGCGGCAATAGCTAACAGGGCATGAATTGTCTCCATTTGAACAACAGGAGCAGAGGTTTCAGTGAAATTGATACCTAGTTTTTGGCTATAACCTTTCGCTACCAGGCTAACTTTATGCTTTTGTTCGGAAAAACTCACATCTTGATTTGATTAGAAACTTTAAGAGTGATTAATTACTACATTACCCATGTTGTATAGAGGGGTAATTTATTTCATAAGGACTTAGAATCTAGATTACAAGAATGTGCCAGAAAAAAGCAGTAGAAGAACATTGGTTCAAAGTTCTGTTCAAACAAAGAAACCTCAAAGTAGCGTCAAAATGCAGTCAACGTAATGCCAAAAAAGCTCTTAAAACACATATCAACATCGATTACCCCTCAATGTAGCGATAAAAAATTAAAGCAGCATTGAACTTGTAAAAGTAGCATCAAAAACTCAAAACAACATCGAATTCGCCAAAGTTGCATTAAAATCTCTGAGCTGTGCAAGAAAATTCAAACAACACTGAAATCACAAGAGCTATGTCGAGAAGTCTCGAGAACAACACAACTAGCACATATTGAAAGTATCTAGTGTCAACTAAGTCCACCTATGGGGGGGGGGGGAATAGGTATCGTGCAGTCTTTTGCGGAATTTAAATTACCTGCACAAATAAACAAACACAGCACAGAAAAGCACACAAGCAATTATAGTGGTTCCCCGATTTGGGTACGTCCACTCTCTCCCTTCGACCTATCTCTCAACAAGGGACGACTCGGTCACTTCACCAACCGGATTGAAATCCAATCCTCACACTACGGAAGGAACTCTTCCAACCAAAGGAGTCACTACTCCTCCACCACGGGTTGCACCCAACCCTTACAACTAGGAATAAAAATTCCTTTACAACAAAACAAAAATTGTATGTACAAGAAATACAAACAAACTTGTGGAGAATATGATGTCACTCTTCGTTCGTTGATGCTTTCTTGAAAGAGACGAAGAGTCCACGACCGGAGTACTCTCTTGGAGAGGATCTTGTCAAGATCGGCGACGGCAAGTGATTACGGTGGCGATGCTTTGTAGATCCAAACTTCTTGACGAAGTAAGCAAGGTCTACCAACGATCTCAATCGGATCAGTCGTCTCAATCGATTCGGAATGAAGAACTAATCTCGTTCAACAAATCGAGAGACAAGAGATCTCAAGAGAGAAGTGTGAGACGCTAGGCTTGCCTCGGTACTGTCGTCGGAAGATCAGAGATGATCGGAGAAGATGTCGACGACGAACTGTGAGCGGCGATCGGAGGTTTTCGCGATCTACTAGGGCACGCTCGGCTGCTTTTTGTTTTTCGTGAATCGATCCGCCGGTATGTTCAAATACGCGAGTATATATACTGGAAGACAACCCTAAATGACCGTTGTGGGGCCCACAAGGAGAAACCCTAGGCCCGGTCAAAACAGCACACAACAAACTTGGTTCGGTCCAGCGAACGGGAAATTTGCCCAAGGCAAAATCGGCGAGAATCGCTGGTGATTCCCGTCGAAGTCGGCGGGAATCACTTACGATTCTCGTCGAATTTGCCTTGGTAGAATTCCAGTTGGATATCTGGTCATCCGGAGGGAATCGACGGGAATGCAAGGTGATTCTCGTCGAATTGGCGAGAATCACTTGGTGATTCTCGTCGATTCTGCCTTAGCAAAATTCTTGTAGGAGGACAGTCAGCCGGATGAAGTCGGTGGGAATCACTGACTAATTCTCGACGATTCGGTGAGAATCACTAATGATTCCCGTCGAATTGGCGAGAATCACTTAGTGATTCCTGTCGATTTTTACTTGGACGATTTTTCTCTTCCTTCCCATGAACTTGGTCTTTGACCCATCTTTGCTCCTCTTCTGCTCTTGATCTATCTCGACCCTGTACTTGAAAATAAGTACACTCCAATAGAGAGAGCACACGTGAGTCAACACACTGATCTGCTCAACGAGGGATTACGTTGCGCAGACCCGTGTATATTGACCCACTGCACCCTGACATTGGTGTGTACTTAGCACGGAATAGCTGCAAGCACAACTTGATAGAAAATCATCAAATACATTGTCAATTCACCTTAGCTTGTTCAGGGGCTTCTTCAAATCAGGTACATTGTGGATACAATACCCAACAATCTCCCCCTATTTGAAGAAGCCTAAATCCTGCAAGCTAAGGTGAATAGAACAGATGGGAATGAAAATCATAAACTAAAAATTCAGTTGAGAGTGAAATTCATTACCATTTTCCTGAGAGCATACTTAACATTGGCAGCCACCTTAGCCTTAGCCGAGAGGGTAATCTCCCCCTTTTCGGCTTCTGCAAATCTGGGACTTCACTTGGAGCAAAATTCTCCCCCTCAGTTCTTGCATCCGTGCTTGATCTTGAGTTCCTTACTAATGCTCCCCCTTGATCCAAGAGCCTTGAGCCCTTCAATCTTCATAGTTCAGCATGCCGAGTTCAGTTTTGAAGAGACTGAACTTGGCCTTGTCTAGGGGCTTTGTGAAGATATCTGCAATCTGCTTATCCGTGGGGATATAGCAGAGAGAGATATCTTTGTTTTCCACATGCTCCCAAATGAAATGGTAGCGCACTTCAATGTGCTTTGTTCTGCTGTGCGACACAGGATTGTTCGCAATTGCTATTGCGCTCGAGGAGTCGCAATACATAGGAACTTCTCTGAACTATAAGTCATAATCTTCGAGTTGATTTCTGATCCATAGAAGTTGTGTGCAACAGCTGCCTGCTGAGATGTACTCAGATTAAGCCGTGGAGGTTGCGACACAGTTATGCTTTTTACTGTTCCATGAAATAAGCCTTCTTCCGAGGAATTGGCACGTCCCGGAAGTGCTTTTCCTATCATCCATGCTTCCTGCAAAGTCAGCATCTGAAAAGCCTATCAGCTCGACATCATTGTTTCTTGGGTACCACAAGCCAAGATTTGGTGTACCTTTAAGGTATCTAAGAATTCGCTTTGCAGCGACATAATAAGATTCCTTAGTGTTCACCTGATATCTGGCACAAACGCATGTGGAAAACATAATATCCGATCTACTAGCAGTAAGGTAGAGAAGGGATCCAATTATGCTTTTGTATTTGGTTTCATAAAAAGGTTTCTCTTTCTCATCCTTGTCCAGAGACACAGTGGATCCCATTGGAGTCCTCATAGAGGTTGCATTCTCCATTCCGAATTTCTTGAGGAGTTCATTTGTGAACTTCGTCTGAGAAATGAAAATTCTATCCTTAGACTGTTTCACTTGAAGTCCCAAGAAATACTTTAGCTCTCCCATGCTGCTCATTTCAAACTTTCCTTGCATAAGTTTAGAAAACTTCTTGCAAAGATTGTTGTCCGTTGAGCCGAATATTATGTCATCGACATAGATTTGCACCAGCAAGATCTTGCCTTTGACTTCCCTAAGAAATAATGTCTTATCTATTTTTCCTCTCGAGAACTTGTTCTTAAGAAGAAAACTAGACAGAGTCTCATACCAAGCTCGAGGAGATTGTTTTAAGCAATATAATGCTTTATTAAGAAAATAGACATGATTAGGGAGCGATGGATTGATAAAACCTGGGGGTTGCGTGACATATACGTTCTCTTTCAAATTTCCATTTAGAAACGCAGATTTTACGTCCATCTGATAGACAGCGTATCCTTTGTGAGAGGCATATGCCAGGAACAATCTGATCGCCTCCAGCCTTGCAACTGGTGCAAAGGTTTGGTCGAAGTCAATCCACTCCTCTCGTCTGTAACCTTGAGCCACCAGTCTGGCCTTGTTCTTTATGATGACACCGTGTTCATCCAGTTTGTTTCTGAATATCCACCTCGTGCCGATCATATTCTAGTTCTTTGGTCTGGGAACAAGCGTCCAGACGTTGCATCGTTCGAATTGATGCAGTTCATCTTGCATGGCAAATATCCATAACGCATCTTTGTTCGATTCGTCGAACTTTTTTGGCTCAACCTGTGATAGAAAACTAAGGTGCAAAATCTCGTTAATTGTACCTCTCCGAGTTTTGACACCGTTACGAGGATCTCCAATGATTTGATCTCTGGGATGATCCCTCACGTGTCAGAGCTTTAGGAGTCTGGAATCTGGAGCTCTGACAGCTTCTCGGGCTTCTCCTTCTTCTGGGAGATTTTCTCCATCCTGATCGTCAACTTCTCCAGTTGGCGTTGAGGTGGAAACCTTGACATACTTGGGAGGTGCACCTTTTGCAGTCTCATCGAGACTTAGCTGTTCAAGCCTTGCACCTGCATCTTCACGAATGCCACTGGAAGAATTGCTATGAAGTAAGATTCCTTCATCAAAAACAACATTAATGGACTCCTCTATCACTAGGGTTTTCTTATTGAAGACCCTATATGCCCGACTATGGCTACTATAGCCCATGAAGATGCCTTCGAAGCATTTTTCTTCGAATTTAGTACATGGGTACTTCCCATTATTGAGTACATAGCATCTGCAGCCAAAAATCCTTAAATAGGACATGGTCGGTTTCCTGCCTTTCAGTAGCTCATAAGGCGTCTTACGATGATTCTTGTTGATCAATGCCCGGTTCTACACATGACAAGACGTATTGACAGCCTCTGCCCAGAAGTACTCTGGAAGAGAAGCATCATTCAACATTGTCGTACATGCTTCAATGAGCGTTCTATTTCTCCTCTCCGCAACTCCGTTTTGCTGAGGAGTACGCGGGGAGGAAAACTCATGAAAGATACCATGTTCTTCACAGAATTTTGTCATAGCACCAGACTCGAATTCTGTTCCATGGTCACTTCTGATTTTGACAACGGAGTAGTCAAGTTCGTTCTGAATCTGCTTGACAAAGTTAGTGAAGATGTCAAATGTATCTGACTTTCATTTCAAGAAGAACACCCACGTAAACCGAGAGTGATCATCAACAATCTCTAGCGTATACGATTTGCCTCATAAGCTATGAACTTGCACTGGACCGAACAAGTCCATATGCAGAAGATAAAGACATCTAGAGGAGTCTTTGTCTGCAATGCCCTTAAAGGTATCCCGAGTCTGTTTGCCCTTCTGGCATGCAGGACAGAGGCTATCTTTGATGCACTTAATAGTAGGGGCATCCCTTACAAAATTCTTAGAAAACAACTAATAGTCTTGAAATTAATATGTGCTAATCTCTTGTGTCATTTCTCACAAAGAGATGCACTGACTTTTGCTACTAGGCACACGGGGGTAAGAAAGTCTAAGCTAAGAAAATTTAAGCAAAAGATATTTCTGCTCCTAATGCCAGTTAATACCGTCTCCGAAGAGGCACACGATATTATCAAGCACTTATCCTTGCAGAACTTAACGTCGTATCCTTTATCACACAACTGGCTTACACTGATCAGGTTATGGTTTAACTCTTCAATATAGGCCATGTCAGTGATATAGAATACACTGTTGGAAATCATACCATAACCTCTGGTGACTCCTCGATCAGATCCTCCAAAGATGACTTTGGGTCCATTTTCGACTGGGGAGTAATCACGCAACAGGCTTCTTATCCCGGTCATATGCCGGGAGCATCCACTGTCCAAGTACCAGATTGGCGTTTTGGTGGCCTTTGGACATACCTGCAAACCAGAATTAGTTTCCCTTAGGAACCCAATCAAACTTGGGTCCTAGATTCCTTGTTAGCACACTCCCCCTCGGGTGGTTAACCCTACGAGTGGTCGGCCTCGCATTGCTAACATGAGGAGTCTCGTTGTATCTTGGATTAAACCAGCAATCCACGACAAAGTGACCAACTTTGCCACAACACCAACAGTCAAACCTGTTGTACCGCTTCCTAGGCTCCAGCTTCACCCTTGGAACGGTGGGTCCAGCCGGGGCCTTGGATCTGGAGGTGGAGGCATCATGATGACAGCAGTCACACGATTTCTTCACTTCCTATTCCTTCAGTATAACAGGCTTGGACTTTGGTGCCTGCTTCCTATTATGGCCGCTAGAGAAGTGGCCATAATTCTCCACTTGGATTTCCTCATAATGGGCCTTGAAGACACTCTCACCGTAGTTACGGGGGAAGGCCCAACCATCATACCGGCTCTTGGGATTTTCAACAGAGGGCCGGAAGAAGTGGCCATAGGTTGACTCAAAGTCCTGCTCATTGCAAGGAAAGTCAGGCTTTCTGAATAAAACAGGATCGAGTGGGGCCTTTCCCTTTTCTGCAGCAGAGGCCTTCTTAGCAGCCTTATTTTTCCTCTATTTTCTGTTTCTCCTGGATGATTTACCAGGCACACCCACATGCCCTAAGCCAACCCCTTTAGCCTGAGCAGAGAATTCATCAACCAGAGGAAGAACGGTCTTGGGCATGGAGAAGCTTTTGACAATCTTCCTTTCCGCCGCAAGCTGTTCTTCCAACTTATTGATTTCTTCCTTTTTTTTGTCAAGGAGCCTTAGAGACTCTGAGTGCTCAGAAGTTAGGTCCAGGTGTTCCTGTCGGAGAGAGATCAAGCTAGTGATCTCTTCTCTTAGAGACACACCCTCAGCCTTAAGGAATTTGACTTCCTTTTTCTGAGCCCTTAACCTCTTGCGGCATTCCTCGAAGGTATTGAGCAGAAGCTCATACTTTTCGAGGAGTTCAGCCTCACAGGCAGATGGGCTGTCCTCGAGATCATTATCAGGACACTCAGAGTCAGAGTCAGAGAGGGCGGTATGATCTTTTACCTTCCCAGTAAATGGGGGGGGGGGGCAGTCTCCTTCTGAGTCGGAGCGACCCATTAGCCCGAAGTAGGCTTCCTCATCATCACTGGAGTCTGAAGAATCAGATTCACTCAGTTTCTTTGGCTTTTTAGCAATGAAGCTCCTCTCCTTCTTCTTATCTCTAGAGGACCTGTGCTCCTCTCCCTTCCCCTTATCTCTCTTGCTTTGGTGGCAGTCAGCAACGACGTGGCCTGGCTTATTGCATCCAAAGCAAATAATGTCATCAGAGCGATGTTTGTTCGGTTTGGATTCATACCTGTCAGAAGAATAATTCTTCTTCTCATGTCTGGAGGAGGAGCCGTCTCTCTTTCTTTGATTCCTCAACTTGAGGAACTTCTTGAACTCCCGAGTGATGAGGGAGAAGTCTTCTTCAGATAGCTCTGAGCTGGAAGAGCATTGCTCAGAGTCTTCTTCCTCATCCTTTTTCCGAGAGCGGGACGAGGCTGCACCCTTGCCTTTCCTTGAGTGATTGACTTTTAGGGACACAGTCTTTTCTCTGGCAGTGGCTTTATCGGCTTCTTCTTCAGCTTTCCTGGTGTTCAGCTAAAGCTCACAGGATAAGAGTTTCCCAAACAGAATCTTGGGATCAGTCTCTGCCAGCTTGCCAAATTCTATGATGACGCAGATCTTGGTGTCCCATTCCTTAGTAAGGGATCTAAGAAATTTGTCATTTAGTTCACCATCGGTGAACACTCTGCCGTAGCCCTTCAGGGCATTGACGATCTTCAATAAGTTCTCGAATGTCACTCCGATTTCTTCCTTAGGACCTTGCCTGAAGGCCTTATACTTCTGGTTCAGAAGGGATATTCGATCATCCCTTACTTCATCTGTGCCTTCCATCAGAATGATCAGGCAGTGCCATATGTCCTTGGCAGTCTTGCAGTTGCAGAAAATCTGCATCATGGAATCATCGATGGTGCTTACTAGAATGTTTTGAGCTTTCTTGTCAAGTCCTACAAGCACCATCTCATCCTTATCCATTTCGGAGAGTTTCTTGGGCACTTTCTTAGTTGGATCAATGGTGGAGGCCTTAGTGGGGATATAAGGTCCCTCCTCCACTATCATGAAGAGTCAGGGATCGACTGCTTCCATGTAATACCTGATCCTTTCCTTCCATATAGGAAAGTTCAGCTTGGTGCACACTAGGATCTTCCCTGAATACTTGAGTCCGTCCATTTCAGAGATCTTCTTTCTTCTTGACACTAGACACAGGATCTTACTCAAGGTGTTAACCTTATTGATGAGTAACCTACCTCTGATACCACTTGAAAGTATCTAGTGTCGACTAAGTCCACCTATGGGGGGGGGGGAATAGGTGTCGTGCAGTCTTTTGCGGAATTTAAATTACCTGCACAAATAAACAAACATAGTACAGAAAATCACACAAGCAATTATAGTGGTTCCCCGATTTGGGTACGTCCACTCTCCCCCTTCGACCTATCTCCCAACAAGGGACGACTCGGTCACTTCACCAACCGGATTGAAATCATATCCTCACACTACGGAAGGAACCCTTCCAACCAAAGGAGTCACTACTCCTCCACCACGGGTTGCACCTAACCCTTACAACTAGGAATAAAAATTCCTTTACAACAAAACAAAAATTGTATGTACAAGAAATACAAACAAACTTGTGGAGAATCCGATGTCGCTCTTCGTTCGTTGATGCTTTCTTGAAAGAGACGAAGAGTCCACGACTGGAGTACTCTCTTGGAGAGGATCTTGTCAAGATCGGTAGCGGCAAGTGATTTCGGCTGCGATGCTTTGTAGATCCAAACTTCTTGACGAAGCAAGCAAGGTCTACCAACGATCTCAATCGGATCAGTCGTCTCAATCATTTCGGAATGAAGAACTAACCTCGTTCAACAAATCGAGAGACAAGAGATCTCAAGAGAGAAGCGTGAGATGCTAGGCTTGCCTCGGTACTGTCGTCGGAAGATCAGAGATGATCGGAGAAGATGTCGACGACGAACTGTGAGCGGCAATCGGCGATCGGCGGTTTTTGCAATCTGCTAGGGCACGCTCGGTTGCTTTTTGTTTTTTGTGAATCGATCCGCCAGTATGTTCAAATACGCGAGTATATATACTGGAATCCAACCCTAAATGACCGTTGTGGGGCCCACAAGGAGAAACCCTAGGCCCGGTCAAAACAACGCACAATAAACTTGGTTCGGTCCAGCGAACGGGAAATTTGCCCAAGGCAAAATCGGTGAGAATCGCTGGTGATTCCCGTCGAAGTCGGCAGGAATCACTCACGATTCCCGTCGAATTTTCCTTGGCAGAATTCCAGTTGGGTATCTGGTCATCCGAAGGGAATCAGCAGGAATGCAAGGTGATTCTCGTCGAATCGGCGAGAATCACTTGGTGATTCCCATCGATTCTGCCTTAGCAGAATTCTTGTAGGAGGACAGTCAGCTGGATGAAGTCGGCAGGAATCACTGACTGATTCTCGACGATTCGGCGAGAATCACTAATGATTCCGGTCGAATAGGCGAGAATCACTTAGTGATTCCCGTCGATTTTGACTTGGACGATTTTTCTCTTCCTTCCTATGAACTTGGTCTTTGACCCATCTTTGCTTCTCTTCTGCTCTTGATCTATCCCGACCCTGTACTTGAAAATAAGTACACTCCAATAGAGAGAGCACACGTGAGTCAACGCACTGATCTGCTCAACGAGGGATTACGTTGCGCAGATCCGTATATATTGACCCACTGCACCCTGACATTGGTGTGTACTTAGCATGGAATAGCTGCAAGAACAACTTGATAGAAAATCATCAAATACATTGTCAATTCACCTTAGCTTGTTCAGGGGCTTCTTCAAATCAGGTACATTGTGGATACAATACCCAACACACATTTCTTAAGAAAGCCTGCAATGTTCATCTCTCTTGGAACTTGTCACGACATAAAGCGAAGAGAAAATATAGCCGTTAAATCTCTATCTTAAGCAAGTTATCCAGGTCTATACAAGTAGGATTTAGAGCACCTAAAGCTATAAGCAAAACAAATTCAAAAATAAGAAGTCAACAACAGAAGAATTGGCCAGGGGAAGTAAGAAGGCAAAAAGAGAAAATGACTGAGAAGAGATACATAGAAAATTGCAGTGGAGAAACTACAATAAGGAGAAAAAAGTAGTTTTTTATTAAGAAAAGGAAGATCAACTATCTCAATTCTCGGAAGCTCTAACTGTTGATCAATAAGAATCTTCCCTTCTCTCTGAAGATTTAAATAAAGATGCTCTCATCCTACGGGCTATTGCCAAAGATCACTCCTAATTCTTATTTAGAGTGTGATAAATAAGAAGAATCTATAACTACTCCGGTCTGAATCCACACCGCCGATAAGTATGATTTATGCCTAAATTATAGTATACAATTTAGGTTAACATTTACATTAATTAGTAGTATTTTCCTATGTTTTATTTGATAAATCATTTATATTTATATTTCTTTTTAAATTCATTTTGTTTTTATGCTTTGCAGGTTTTCTGCATTTTGTAGAAATTATGAAAAAATTGACAGTACACACCCTCATTCACGTTTGTGACCAAGGGCATGTCATCTTTAAGCTAAGTTACAAACCAGAGGACGTTTTAGGAGACAATTTCATGATGATTTTGATAGGACACTCCTATAATCTAGATCACATGCCTATAACATCCAATATCACGCTTGTAAAACCCTCCTCTCGGAACACAAGATACAGTCAAGGGGAGCCTTATGCCCAGAACAACCCTTTATGGTAGCTGAAAGTCTTTATTTTCAAGGATAGCTAACACCTAGAGGGGGGGGGGGGTGAATAGATTTCTTAGTCTTTAATGACTATTTTTTATTTTGGTGTGTTGTGATGTAGTTATATTTTGCTTTCAAGACAATCACACAAAGCACGCACAAGATTTATAGTGGTTCCCCAAATTATGGGTACATTCACTGTCCCTCCCACCTTTCTAACAGCTTGTTAGACAAGACACTTCTCCAAATCTCGGCTCCTAAGAGCTTACAAAATAGATCCCTCAGGACCTCTCAGTCTCCTCCAAGACCTACCTCAGACACAAGGCCCTACCTCAGAGCAAGCTTACTCCTACAACTCAGTGATCCAAAGATCACCTACCTCAGACTAAATTAATAGTCCTACAACTCAGGCTAGGAGGATAGCCCTACAACTAAGAGAGGATGACTCTCCTACAGCTCATGCACAAAAGGCCCTACCTCAGATCCATAGAAGGATCCTACAACTCAGGCACAAAGGCCCTACCACTCATAGAGAATGACTCTCTTACCTCAGGCAAACTGCCCTACCTCAGATCCACACAGGGATCCTACCTCAGATCAATAATTTATCCTACATCAGCCTTTATAAAATAGGCCTATATCTATTAAGATCCTACAGAAGGATGGTTGGTTGGTGTTGATGTTTGACTCCAGAGATCATTTCTCTGAGTCAGCCTTTCTGGACTGAGAAACACTCAACCCTTACTTTGACTCCAGAGAGATAAATCTCTGAGCCTTCTTTATCCTGAACTAAGACAGCTTAGTCCTATATCCTTCACAACAATAAGATGGTTGATCTTCAAGTTGACTTGGCTTGTGTTGATGTTACAGAGATCTGCTTCTTCCTGAACTGAGAGTGAATCTCAGTCCTATCTTCTTCTTCACAGCTCCAGAAAGTTGTTGGGTATTGTATCCACAATAACCTAAATTTATATGAAGTCACCCTTGAACTAAGATGAATTAGGTTGTATTTGATTTCCTGTTCTAGTTATGTGTTTACAGGACTAATTGCCAACTGTAGACCAATGTCAGTCTACAGTGGGTCATCAAACACATGACCATACAATGTAATCCCTCATTATGTGATCCATGATGTTGACTCATGTGTAGCCTCTCTATTAGGATACACTTCATTTTCAAGCACTTGGACTTATGAAGGAAGACTGGATGCTATTTGGAATGAAGAAGGAGAAGTTTCATAAAGCTAAAAAATATTCTAAGTGTTTTACTCGGGTGGATTAATTGTACTTGAGTAGAAACCTTAGAAGCTCTAGAGTAGGTCATGTCTGAAACTTGAGTATAGGAAGTGGTTCTCGAGTAGCCTTAATCTAGCTCTCGAGTAGCCAAGTCTAGTACTCGAGTAGACCTTATCTAATTCTCGAGTGTTTAGTTTTTAGTCTCAGAAAAGTTTCTAAGTAATATACTCGAGTAGTCAAGTCTTGTACTCGAGTAGTTGAGTAACTTATTTCGAGTGACAGAAGATAGATCTCGAGAAAATTCTAAGATCACTCGAGTGGCATATCCTTGTACTCGAGTAGTTCAGTTTGTACTCGAGTAGTCAAATTTCAGTACTCGAGTGATCGACATTTTCATCTAGAATTTTCTCTAAGTCAAAGCTCTCGAGAATTTTAAGTCTACCTCTCGAGGAGTATATCTAACACTCGAGTGATCTCTTATCCACTCGAGTTATTTCTTTCTTTACTCCAGAATTTCAAGAATTAGCTCTTCGCGAGTAGTCAGAATCTTTCACTCGAGAGCCAGTTTATTCACTCAAGTAGTATACTTCTTACTCGAGAAATGCTGAACCATTTTTAAAAAAATTCTTTAAGTTTATGTCAGATCTAATTTTTTGGATTCCGTGATATGATTGGTCCACGTGGCCATCATTAATGACAATTATTACTGTTAGGGAGATCTTATAAAAGGTCCTGTCATTATGAATAACCCTAAGCATATTATTCTAAGTTTTTTGGATCGGCCGACATTTCCAAATATACAGAAGCCGTCGTTCTTCTTCAAGATCGCCAAGGCTACTTTCGATCCAGATAGATTTGTAGATTAAGAGATTCTTCTTTCTCCATCTAATCATTGATCGTGTGAGTCAAAGCTTTTCATAACAGATCTAGCCGAGCGTCTTCTTCTACAATTTCTGATAAAGCTGCAAAGTCCAAGAAAAAAGACCTAGGGAGAGATTTTCAGATATGAGAAGATTATTGTTTGTATTCTACAAATTCTTTTTAATGTTGTAGGAGATTGTTATCCGAGTGTAGGATATTTGTTCTCCAAGTTGTAGGAAGTTTTCTTCTTCCGAGTGTAGATCCGTTTTGGATCGAGATTATAGGAACGTTGTTCCAAGTGGTAGGGTCATTTTGATCCGAGATTAGTGGAGTAGCCGAGTCTAGTGGTTTTTTAGATCGGTGAGTGGAAAGTGGACGTACCCAAGATTGGGGAACTACTATAATTCTTGGTGTCCTATGTGAATGCTTGTTTATTTATTGTGCTTAGATCGCCATTGTTTTTATTCCGCAAAAAGTAGCACAACTCACCTATTTACCCCCCTCTAGGTGATTTAGGTAGACAACTTAGACGTTTTTCAATTGGTATCAGAGCGAGGTTGATCATTAGAAGGTTAACACCTTGGTCAGATCTGCCCCAAGTTGTCTTTGAGTTATTCAAGCATGGATAGAGCTAAGGATTTTGCCAAGCTTCCTTTGTGCACAAAGAATAATTTTGCAATGTGGAAAGAAAAGATAAAATTCTTTATGGAAGCTGTGGATCCAAGGATCTTCATGATTGTTGAAGAAGGTCCTTATGTTCCCATGACAGCCTCCATTATAGATGCTACAAAGCAAGTTCCTAAGAAGCTGATGAATCTCGACAAAGATGAGATTGCACTGGTCTCCTTAGACAAGAAAGCCAAAAATATTATAGCAAGTGCAGTCGATGATTCAATGCTGTAGAATTTGATTCACTGCCAATCTGCTAAGGAGATGTGGTAGTCTCTGATCATCTTGATGGAAGGTACTAAAGAATTAAGGGATGACACAAGATCCCTTCTGAATCAGAAGTATGAAGCCTTCCGTCAAGGACCCAAGAATACCATTGTTGAAACTATTGAGAACTTCTTCAAGATAGTTAATGGCCTAAGAGTATATGGCTGAGTCTTCATAAATGGAGAGCTGAACGACAAGTTTCAGAGGTCACTAACCAAGGAGTTGGAATACAAAGTCTGTGCCATTAGAGAATTTCGCAAGTTTGCTGAGACTGATCCTCAGAACCTCTTTGGAAAGCTGATGTCCTATGAACTTAAAATTAGTTCCAGAAAATCTGAAGAAGAGAAGAGTCGATTCTTTCCCAAGGACAAGTCTGTCTCTCTGAAGGCAGATAGCTCAAGGAAGAGCAAAGCTGCTTCACCTGCCCCTGCTCAAGTAAAAAGTGAAGAACATCTGAGCCAAGCACTTCAGGCTCAGAGATATTTGAAGGAGATTTCTCGCTGCTCTCAAGACAGTTCAAGAAATTCTTGAACAAAAAAAAAAGCAATGGTGAGGCAAGGATGCCTCATACAGAAGATCATGACATGATGGTGATCGACGACAGAAGGGCTCAAGTAGGCACGACAGGTATAACTCTAAACCGAACAAACATATTTAACTAACATAGTTTGTTACTGTTGTAATAAGTCAGGTCATGTAATTGATGATTGCCCCCATAAGAAGAAGGAGGGTGGCAAAAGAGAGGAGAAGAAATCTTCTTACCATAAGAAGAAGACAGAAAGAAGCCTTATAGCTAAAAAGTGCAAAACCCTCAGCGAAACTGACTCATCTGAGTCGAGTGATGAAGAGGAAGCCTACTTTGGGCTCATGGTAGATACTGATGAAGAAGAAGAGCACCAGTTCACTGGGGAGGTAAAATCTCATACACCCCTCTCTGAATCTGATGTCTTTGATAATGATCATGAGGACAGCTCTTCTGACGATGAGTCTAAACTCATGGCCCAGTATAAGGAGTTGATCAAGGCTTACGAAAAATGTCGAAAGGTCGTGAAAACTCAGGCTAAAGAGACTAAGTCTCTAAAGGCCATAGAGAGCTCTCTGAGATAGGAAGTCGTTAAGATGGACTCACTCAGAGAATACTTAGATACTGCAGTTGATGAGTACAATAAGGCTCTCAAGAACCTCGATCTGAAAGAAGAAATCATTAAGGGATTGGAAGAACAACTTGAAGCCGAAAAGAAACTTGTTGAAGGTTTCTCTAAGCCCAAGATAGTTCTTCCTCTTATTGCTGAGTTCTCTGCTCAGGCCAAAGGTGCTGGCTTAGGCCATGTGGGTGCTCCTAATAAATCTTCTAGGAGAAATAAAGCCCAAAGGAGAAATAAGGTGGCCAAGAAGGCCTTGGCCAAGGAAAAAGGGAAAGCTCCAAAAGATCATACTATATTTAAGAAGGTTATTTTTCCTACTAATAAGTTTGATCTTGACTCCTCCTACGGTCACTTCACTAGGCCTACTTATGTAGAGCCCAAGTCGAGGTACCAAGGATGGGCTCGCCCTCAAAACTTTGGTGAAAGTGTCTTTAAGGTACCTTATGAAGAGATCACTCTTCAGAGCTATGGCCCATTTAATCATGGTCATAACATCAAGAAGGCTCCAAAAGTAAAGCCTATTGTTGAAAAGCCTATGAAGGAGAAGAAGCCATGTGATTGTCTTCACCATGAAGCTTCTACCTCTAAGAATGCTGCCCCTGCTAGACCAGACTCCCCAAAAGTCAAGCTGGAGGGAGTTAGGCAAAGATACAACATGTTTGACTGTTGGTGCTGTGGCAGAATTGATCACTTTGCCATCGATTGCTGGTTTAATCCCAGAAACTATGTTATCCCTTAGATTAATAATATGAGAAAGACCGCTCATAATACTAATACATGTAGGGGGAGCAAGCTAAATAGAGACCAAGGGACCAAGCAAGTTTGGGTTCCTAAGGCAAACTGACTTGTCATTGCAGGTATATCCAAAGGCCACCAAAAATCCCATTTGGTATTTGGACAGTGGATGCTCTCGGCATATGACCGGGACTAGAAGCCTTCTGCAGAATTACTCATTGGTCGTGAATGGACCAAAGGTCATCTTTGGAGATTCTGATAGAGGAATTACGAAAGGCTATGGTATGATTACTAACGATAGTGTATCTTTTTCGGATGTGGCTTATGTTGAAGAATTGGAACACAATCTCATAAGCATAAGCCAACTATGTGATAAAGGATACATAGTTGAATTTCATGCTGATAAGTGCTTGATAAAATCGGTTGACAATTTGAAAATGATTTTGTCAGGTACTCGTAATAGAAATATGTTTTGTTTAAATTTTATCTGTATAGACTCTTCTACACCAGTATGTTTTTTGTCAAAAGATAGTGTGTCTCTTGGAGACCAATGGCACAAGAGATTAGCACATATTACTATCAAAACTATTAATAAATTATTTTCCCTGAACTTAGTCGTGATGCCCCGAATGTTAAGTGCGCTAAGGATAGACCTTGTCATGCATGTGTGAAAGACAAGCAAACAAGAGCTACTTTTAAAAGCATTATAGGCAAAGACTCTAATAGGTGTTTACACCTACTTCATATGGACTTTTTCGGTCCACTACAAGTTAGAAGTTTAGGAGGTAAGGATTATACATTGGTTATTTTCGATTATTACTCGCACTTTTCGTGGGTGTTCTTTCTGAAACACAAGTAAGATACCTTCGACGTCTTTACAAATTTTGTCAGGCAGATCCAGAATGAATACAACTGTTCCGTAATCAATATCAGAAGTGACAATGGAACTGTATTCAAGTTTAGGGCCATGATAGAATTTTGTGAAAGCCTAGGTATCTTTCATGAGTTTTCCTCTCCCCATACTCTGCAACAAAATGGAGTAGCTAAGAGAAGGAATATTACACTTATAGAGGCCCGCAGGACCATGTTGAGTGATGCCTCACTACCGGAATACTTCTGGGCTGAAGCCATCAACACTGCATGTTACGTGCAAAATCGAGCACTCATAAACAAGAACCATAATAAGACACCTTACGAACTTCTAAAAGGCAGGAAGCCGACCATTTCATATTTTAGAATCTTTGGTTGTAAATGCTTCGTTCTTAACAATGGTAAGTATCATACTACTACATTTAGTGAAAAGAGTTTTGAAGGAATTTTTGTAGGGTATAGTAGCCATAGTAAGTCATATAGGGTATTTAATAAGAAAATCCTGGTGGTTGAAGAATATATACATGTTGTATTTGATGAGACGAGCTTGCTGCAAAGCAACTCCTAGTGTGTTCATTGAAGATGCAGGTTCAAGGTTAAAAGAACTAAACTTGGATGAGGCAACTGAAGAAAAAGGTGAAAAGTTCATCAAGATCACCACTCCAACCCCGATTTGAGAGGTTGATGATCAAGATGAAGAAATCATTCAAGTTGATGAAGTCACTCCTGTGGTTGAAGAAGCTCCAGATGCAAGGAACCTAGAGCTCAGACATCTGAAGGATCACCCAATTGATCAAATTATTAGAGATCCCCGGGATGGTGTTAGAACTCATAGAGGTACTACTAATGAAAATTTATATTTGAGTTTTCTCTCACAGGTTGAACCAAAGAAGTTTGAGGAAGCAAACTCGGACGCATCACGGATTATGGACATGGAAGAAGAGTTGAATCAGTTTAAGCACTGTCAAGTCTGGAAACTTGTTCCAAGACCCAAAGGTAAGAACTTCATCGGAACCAAGTGGGTCTACAAGAACAAGATGGACGAGAATAGAATTATCAATAAGAATAAGGCCATACTCGTCGCCAAGGGATATCGATAAGAAGAAGGAATCGACTTCGACCAGACATATGCTCCAGTGGCAAGGCTGGAGGAAATCAGGTTATTTCGAGCGTATGTTGCACTTAAGGGCTTCACCGTCTATCAGATGGACGTGAAGTCTGCCTTCCTTTATGGTGACATAAAGGAAGAAGTGTATGTGGAACAACCTGCAGCTTTCGTTGATTCAAACTTTCCGAATTATGTTTATCTTTTATCTAAAGCTTTATATGGTTTGAAACAAGCTCCTCGAGCTTGGTATGAGACACTGTCTAGCTTTTTTCTTGAGAACAAGTTCACAAGGGGAAAGATAGATAAGACTTTATTTCTTAGGGAAATAAAAGGAAAGATTTTGCTAGTGCAAATCTATGTCGACGACATTATTTTTAGCTCTAATGACGACAACCTCTGCAAAAAGTTTTCTAAACTTATGCAAGGGAAGTTTGAAATGAGCAGTATAGGAGAGCTGAAGTATTTCTTAGAACTTCAGGTGAAACAATCTGAAGATGAAATTTTCATCTCCCAGACTAAGTTCACCAAGGAGTTGATTAAGAAATTCGGAATGGAGAATACAACCTCTATGAGGACTCCAATGGGCTCAGCTACGTCTCTGGACAAGAATGAGAAAGGGAAACTTTTTGATGAAACCAAGTACAGAAGCATAGTTGGATCTTTGCTCTACCTTACTGCTAGTAGACCAGACATAATGTTTTCCACATGTGTCTGTGCTAGATTTCAAGTGAACTGTAAGGAATCTCATTATGCAGCTGCAAATGGATTTTGAGATACCTTAAAGGTAAACCGAATCTTAGCTTATGGTGCCCAAGAAAAGATGATAGCGAACTAATTGATTTTTCATATGCAGACTTTGTAGGTAGTAAAGATGATAGAAAGAGCACTTCCGGGACTTGCCAATTCCTAGGAAGAAGACTCATTTCCTGGATCATCAAAAAGCAAAATTGTGTCGCAATCTCAACGGCCGAGTCAGAATACATTTCTGTCGGCAGTTGTTGTGTACAATTGCTTTGGCTAAAGAACCAATTGGAAGACTACAATATGCAATTCAAAGACATCCCATTGTTTTGTGACTCCTCCAGTGCAATAAAAATAGCCAACAACCCAGTCTCTCACAGCCGTACAAAGCACATAGAGCTGAGATACCATTTCATCCGGGAGCATGTGGAGCAAGGGGACATAGATCTGCAGTATGTTCCAATAGATAGGCAAATTGCAGATATTTTCACGAAGTCACTAGACGAGACCAAGTTCAGTTTCTTCAAAACTTAACTGGGTATGCTCAACAAAGAGGAATAGATAAGGTGGAATCATTTCACAGCTCAAAATTCAAGGATAAGACAAAAAGGTTAGAATTTTTCTAAGTGGACTTCATTTCTCGAGAAGAAGTAACAACTACTCGAGAACTCGAATATGACTACTCGAGTACTTCTCTGAATTCTCGAGAACTAAGTAAGTCACTCAAGTGCTATCACTCAAGTACTAAACTTCTTCTCGAGAGGTATATTGTACCACTCGAGTACTGTCATACTGCCACTCGAGTACTGCTATTCAATCACTTGAGTACTGATGTTCCACTCGAGAAATGACTCGACAGTTTCTTGAATTCTTTCAAATTTTTATATGCCCAACCCGAGCCCTATCCGCCACTATCTAAGGTATGTTTAAGCTTTATTAGACTCCTAATCATCATTACTAGGGTTATATAAATAGAAAATATTGGATTTCAAGAATCTACTCGAATTCAAATCCACTATCTCTCGAAACACACTTCGCCTTCCGCCATTCCAATAGAGCTTACCGCCATCACCATTATCTTCCAATCAATCACCCGTAGTTCACTGAAGGATAGGGCGCCACCATCAAAGATCGGAGTTGGCAGTGAGCTGGTTACCGCCGACATCGCAAAGATTTTGTATGATTTCAGGAACTTGTTGATTCTTCTCGACACAGCAGGTTTGACATTCGTCCTTCAACAGTCGTGCAAGGTACTTTTTCCAGAAGTTGAAGAATTTTTCAAGAACATCAAAGTCAAGGGGAATGAAAAAGTGTTAAAGTCCAAGGTCAAGGGCATCAAGGTTAAACTTACCAAAACCTCTGTTTCAAAACTTCTTAAGATGCCTGTAGTGGATGAAGAAGATGACATAACAAATGAAGATAATGACAGAACCTGTAATTCTGTGGTATTTCACCTGAAGTTACATTTATCAGAAGGCCAGACCTCAATCCAGAAAGCAAGTTGCTAGTGGATAATATTGGAAAAATACTTTTGTGCAGGAAAAGCTCTATCAGTTTCATAACAAATGATCTTTTTGACATCATGACAGCCATCATCTGTAGGAAAAGATTTCAGTTTGGTATGCCCATTCTAGATAAGATAAGGGAGAGCATTAAGGCTCCAACCTATGCAAGGATTATTTCTTTAATGTTGCATGAATTTAATCCTAAGGTATTTGATTTCTCCAAAGGCACAACCATCTATCATATGAAGAAAGTTTCTATTTCCTCCATTCAGAGATAGGAGTTGAAATTGCAGAACCCAGCCTAGGCTGCTAAAACCCATGAACACCCTGCTGTAGTGGGAAGGACCCCATCTCCTCTCTCTATAATATTGCTGGCACATCTGGTGTAGCAGTTGAGGGGGAGCCTGCCTCCTTTGTGTAGCAAGTTAGAGTGCCCTCTCCTCCTGATCCTTCTAGTCAGCAAGTCAGAATACCTTCTCCTCCTCTAGATACTTCTATCCCTCCATCCACTCTAGAGGACATTCTATCAGATTCCCAGGTGCAAGAAACCATCCTCTCCACCACTTATGATATAAACAAGATGATTGAAGAACTTAGCTCAGATGAGCCTCTACCTCCCCTCCATCAAGTAAATGTTGAAGAGCCATCCATGGAACCCACTCCTGCACCATCTCCAAATTCACCCATTGATCACTCCCCAACTGCAGAGAAAGAACAAGAGACAATTCTGCTTTCAGATGAGAATGAACAGTCGTTAGAAGCTGCTGAAGCTCCCCTGAGGAGATTGGATTTTTCTCTTCCCACCTTCACTGGTGAGGAAGGAGATGCTTTGGTTCATACTACAAGAGCTTAGAGCTCAGTAGTAGTTGAAGAAATTCCTCCCCGGACTGCCCCTTCTCCTCCAGCTTTTGTTACTCCTCCTGCTACTGCTACACCAGTTATATCTGATATACTTGGTAAAATTGAACAGATGCTGCTAGAACAAAGGAAGTATTTTGATGATTCTCTGAAAGCTGTTCAAGATAAAGTTACTGATCTAGAAAAAGAAATGAGTCGAGGATTTGCTGAGATCCAACAAAATACAGATCAGCTGAAGCATCTCTTAAAGATAGGTGGACAAGCATTGGATCACACTATTACAAGTGTTGGACATGTCATGGACCAAGGAGTTACTCTAGCAAATAATAAAATTTAATTAGAAAAGAAGGCCCAGGAGCACCTCATGAAGACCTGTGAAAAGGTGGGTACCTTCAAAGAAGAAGCTATAAAGAAACTATGTGTAGAAATCAGAAAGGGGGAGGGAATAGTGAAAGAATAAGTTGAAAAATATGACACTAATGTCAAGACCCTCTGGACTGAGAAAATGAATGAAATTAATAAAGATGTGCTAGCTCAGATTCAGTGTGTGAAGTTTTACACTTATGATACTACTGTGTAGATGCATAATCAGATATTCTCAGAATTCCAAGCTGATCCAAACATTATTCCTCACCATCTTAATCCTCTTAATAAAGACCTGCCTGCTCAGATGCTTGCTCAAATGTCTACCTTCTCTCTTAGGCCTCAAGGGGAAGCTAAACCTCCAGAATATTACTCTTGGGGTATGGGAATCTGACATTCCTCAAGATCTACTAGAAATTAAGATTCCTAAAAGAAGGAAGTATGGAGATGGAGCTTCTGCCAGTAGATCTTTTCCAAACCCAGAGGCAGAGAAAAGGAAAGCTCAGGAGTTTGCAGAAATCTGGAGTCCAACTTCCAAATCCTTGATTCTAGATACACTGAAGCTTGTTATGGATTATAATGAAAGCAGGAATATTCATTAATGCTCAACTAAATGGGAATTATATGAGAAGTCTATGACTAAGATAAGGATCTATGATAGAGAATATGGGAGAAATAATCCAAGTGCACCACCAAGACCTTCCAAGTACTATCCAAAGCCCTTCAGTTATCAAAGGAGACAACAGGAAAAGTAGGATAGGCAGCAATAACAACAACATCAACATCAAAGCTAGGAATATCTATGTGTTTTGAGATTAAGGATTGAATCTATGTTGAGTGGAATCTTGAGATATTTCTAATTATATAATTCTTAGTTTTGATGATTATCTTTCTACTTCTAAATTTCATGCATTTTGTTCTGTGCTTACTCTTCACATATCTAGTTCTTTTTATTTTGGTATAATTCACCTTAGTGTAGAGGGTTCTGACTTCTACAAATAGAGGAAGATTGTTGGGTATTGTATCCACAATAACCAAGATTTGTATGAAGTCACCCTTGAACTAAGATAAATTAGGTTGTATTTGATTTCCTGTTCTAGTTATGTGTTTGCAGGACTAATTGATGTCAGTCTATAGTGGGTCATCAAACATAGGACCATATAATGTAATCTCTCATTGTGTGATCCATGGTGTTGACTCATGTGTAGTCTATCAATTGGGATACACTTCATTTTCAAGCACTTGGACTTATGACAGAAGACTGGATGTTGTTTCGAATGAAGAAGGAGAAGTTTCATAAAGCTTAAAATATTCTAAGTGTTTTACTCGAGTTGATTAATTGTACTCGAGTAGAAACCTTAGGATCTCTCGAGTAGGTCATGTATGAAACTCGGGTATATGAAGTGGTTCTCGAGTAGCCTTAATCTAGCTCTCGAGTAACCAAGTACAGTACTCGAGTAGACCTTATCTAATTCTTGAGTGTTCAGTTTTTAGTCTCAGAAAAGATTCTAAGTAATATACTCGAGTAGTCAATTCTTGTACTCGAGTAGTTGAGTAACTTATTTCGAGTGACAGAAGATAGATCTCAAGAAAATTCTAAGACCACTTGCGGCATATCCTTGTACTCGAGTAGTTCGGTTTGTACTCGAGTAGTCAAATTTCAGTACTCGAGTGATCGACATTTTCATCCAGAATTTCTCTAAGTCAAAGCTCTCGAGAAGTTTAAGTCTACCTCTCGAGAAGTATATCTACCACTCTAGTGATCTCTTATCCACTCGAGTGATTTCTTTCTTTACTCGAGAATTTCCAGAATTAGCTCTTCTCGAGTAGTCAGAATCTTTCACTCGAGAGCCAGTTTATTCACTCGAGTAGTATACTTCTTACTCGAGAAATGTTGAACCATTTTTCAGAAAATTCTTAAAATTTCTGTCAGATCTAATTTTTTGGATTCCGTGATATGACTGGTCCACATGGCCATCATTAATGACGATTATTACCATTAGGGAGATCTTATAAAAGGTCCTGTCATTATGAATAACCCTAAGCGTATTATTCTAAGTTTTTCTGGATCGGCCGACATTTCCAAATCTACAAAAGCCGTCGTTCTTCTTCAAGATCGCCAAGGCTACTTTCGATCGAGATCGATTCACAGATCAAGAGATTCTTCTTTCTCCATCTACTTCTTGATCGTGTGAGTCAAAGTTTCTCAGAACAGATCTAGCCGAGCGTCTTCTTCTACAATTTCTGATAAAGCCGTAAAGTCCAAGAAAGAAGACCTAGGGAGAGATTTTCAAATCTGAGAAGATTATTGTTTGTATTCTATAATTTCTTTTTAATCTTGTAGGAGATTGTTCTCCGAGTGTAGGAGATTTGTTCTCCGAGTTGTAGGAAGTTTTCTTCTTCTGAGTGTAGATCCATTTTGGATCGAGATTATAGGAATGTTGTTCCGAGTTGTAGGGTCATTTTGATCCGAGATTAGTGGTGTAGCCGAATCTAGTGGTTTGCTAGATCGGTGAGTGGAAAGTGGACATACCCAAGACTTGGGAACCACTATAATTCTTGGTGTCCTCTATGAATGCTTGTAAATTTATTGTGCTTAGATCGCCATTGTTTTTATTCTGTAAAAAGTAGCACAACTCACCTATTCGCCCCCTCTAGGTGATTTAGGTAGATAACTTAGACATTTTTCAATTGGTATCAGAGCGAGGTTGATCATTAGAAGGTTAACACCTTGATCAGATCAGCCTCAAGTTGTCTTTGAGTTATTCAAGCATGGACAGAGCCAAGGATTTTGCTAAGCTTCCTTTATGCACAAAGAATAATTTTGCAATGTGGAAAGAAAGGATAAAATTCTTTATGGAAGCTGTGGATCCAAGGATCTTCATGATTGTTGAAGAAGGTCCTTATGTTCCCATGTCCGCCTCCACTATAGATTCTATAAAGCAAGTTCCTAAGAAGCTGATGGATCTCGACAAAGATGAGATTGCACTTGTCTCCTTAGATAAGAAAGCCAAAAATATTATAACAAGTGCAGTCGATGATTCAATGCTGCAGAATTTGATTCACTACCAATATGCTAAGGAGACGTGACAGTCTTTGATCATCTTGATGGAAGGTACTGAAGAAGTAAGGGATGACAGATGATCTCTTCTGAATCAGAAGTATGAAGCCTTCCAGCAAGGACCCAAGGACACCATTGCTGACAGTTTTGAGATCTTCTTCAAGATAGTTAACGACCTAAGAGTATATGACCGAGTCTTCACAAATGAAGAGCTGAACGACAGGTTTTTGAGGTCCCTAACCAAAGAGTGGGACAACAAAGTCTGTGCCATTAGAGAATTTGGAAAGTTAGCTAAGGTGATCCTTAGAACCTCTTTGGAAAGCTGATTTCCTATGAACTTCAAATTAATTCCAGAAAAGCTAAAGAAGAGAAGAGTCGATTCTCTCCAAGGAGAAGTCTGTCGCTCTGAAGGCAGACAGCTCAAGGAAGGGCAAAACTGCTTCACCTGCCCCTGCTCAAGTATAAAGTGAAGAAGAATCATCTGAGCCAAGCACTTCAGGCTCAGACTTATCTGAAGGAGAGTTCTCGCTGCTCTCAAGACAGTTCAAGAAATTTTTGAACAAGAAAAAGCAATGGAGAGGCAAGGATGCCTCATACAGAAGATCACGACATGATGGTGATCGACGGCAGAAGGGCTCAAGTAGCCACGACAGGTATAACTCTAAACCAAACAAACATATTTCTACTGACATAGTTTGTTACTATTATAATAAGCCAGGTCATGTAATTGCTAATTGCCCCCATAAAAAGGAGGGTGGCAAAAGAGAGGAGAAGAAATCTTCTTACCATAAGAAGAAGACAGAAAGAAGCCTTGTAGCCAAAAAGGGCAAAACCCTCAGTGACACTGACTCATCTGAGTCGTGTGAAGATGAGGAATCCTACTTTGGGCTCATGGCACATACTGACGAAGAAGAAGAGACCCTATTCACTAGGGAGGTAAAATCTCATACACCCCCCTCTCTGAATCTGATGTCTCTAATCATGATCATGAGGACATCTCTTCTGACAATGAGTCTGAACTCATGGCCCAGTATAAGGAGTTGATCAAGGCCTACGACAAATGTCGAAAGGTCGGGAAAACTCAGGCTAAAGAGATTAAGTCTCTAAAGGTCATAGAGAGCTCTCTGAGATAGGAAGTCATTAAGATGGACTCACTCAGAGAAGACTTATATACTGCAGTTGATGAGTACAATAAGGCTCTCAAGAACCTCTATCTGAAAGAAGAAATCATCAAGGGATGGGAAGAGCAACTTGAAGCCGAAAAGAAACCTTTTGAAGGTTTATCTAAGCCCAAGATAGTTCTTCCTCTTGTTGTTGAGTTCTTTGCACATGCCAAAGGTGCTGGCTTAGGCTATGTGGGTGCTCCTAGTAAATCTTCTAGGAGAAATAAATCCCAAAGGAGAAATAAGGCTGCCAAGAAGGCCTTGGCCAAGGAAAAAGGGAAAGCTCCACAAGATCATACTACATTTAAGAAGGTTGTTTTTTCCTACTAATAAGTTTGTTCTTTACTCCTCCTACAGTCACTTCACCAGGCCTACTTATGTAGAGCCCAAGTCAAGGTACCAATGATGGACTCTCCCTCGAAACTTTGGTGAAAGTGTCTTTAAGGCACCTTATGAAGAGATCATTGTTCAGAGCTATGGCCCTTTTAATCATGGTCATAACATCAAGAAGGCTTGAAAAGTACAGCCTATTGTTGAAAAGCTTATGAAGGAGAAGAAGCCATGTGATTGTCTTCACCATGAAGCTTCTACCTCTAAGAATGCTTCCCCTGCTAGACCAGACTCCCCAAAAGTCAAGCAGGAGGGAGTTAGGCAAAGATATAACAGGTTTGACTGTTGGTGCTGTTGCAGAATTGGTCACTTTGCCATCAATTGATGGTTTAATCCCAGAAACTATGTTACCCCTCAGATTAATAATATGAGAAAGACCGCTCATAATACTAATACATGTAGGGGGAGCAAGCTAACTAGAGACCAAGGGCCAAGCAAAGTTTGGGTTCCTAAGGCAAACTGACTTGTGATTACAGGTATGTCCAAAGGCCACCAAAAATCCCATTGGGTATTTGGACAGCAGATGCTCTCGGCATATGACCGGGACTAGAAGCCTTCTCCAAAATTACTCACCATTCGTGAACGAATCAAAGGTCATCTTTGGAGTTTCTGACAGAGGAATTACGAAAGGCTATGGTATGATTACTAACAGTAGTGTATCTTTTTCGGATGTGGCTTATGTTAAAGGATTGGAACACAATCTCATAAGCATAAGCCAACTATACGATAAAGGATACATAGTTGAATTTCATGCTGATAAGTGCTTGATAAAATCGGTTGACAATTTGGAAATGATTTTATTAGGTACTTGTAGTAGAAATATATTTTGTTTAAATTTTATCTGTATAGACTCTTCTACACCAGTGTGTCTTTTGGAAAAATATAGTGCGTCTCTTGGTGACCAATGCCACAAGAGATTAACACATATTAATTTAAAACTATTAATAAATTATTTTCCCTGAACTTAGTACTTGATGCCCCGAATGTTAAGTGCGCTAAGGATAGACCTTATCATGCATGTGTGAAAGGCAAGCAAATAAGGGCTATTTTTAAAAGCATTATAGGCAAAGACTCTAATAGGTATTTACACCTACTTCATTGTTCGGTCCATTGCAAGTTAGAAGTTTAGGAGGTAAGGATTATATGTTGGTTATTGTCGATGATTACTCGCGCTTTGCGTGGGTGTTCTTTCTGAAACACAAGTCAAATACCTTCGACGTCTTTACAAATTTTATCAGGCAGATCCAGAATGAATACAACTGTTCCGTAGTCAAAATCAGAAGTGATAATGGAACTGAATTTAAGTAAGGGTCCATGATAGAATTTTGTGAAAGCCTAGGTATCTTTCATGAGTTTTCCTCTCCCCAACAAAATAGAGTAGCTGAGAGAAGGAATAGAACACTCATAGAGGCCTGTAGGACCATATTGAGTGATGCCTCACTACCGAAATACTTCTGGGCTGAAGCCGTCAACACTGCATGCCACGTGCAAAATTGGGCACTCATAAACAAGAACCATAATAAGACACTTTACGAACTTCTAAAAGGCAGGAAACCGACCATTTCATATTTTAGAATATTTGGTTGTAAATGTTTCGTTCTTAACAATGGTAAGTATCATTCTACTAAATTTAGTGAAAAGAGTTTTGAAGTTATTTTTGTAGGGTATAGTAGTCATAGTAAGGCATATAGGGTATTTAATAAGAAAACCCTGGTGGTTGAAGGATCTATACATGTTGTATTTGATGAGACGAGCTTGCTGCAAAGCAACTCTTCTAGTGTGTTCATTGAAGATGCAGGTTCAAGGTTGAAAGAACTAAACTTGGATGAGACAACTGAAGAAAAAGGTGAAAAGTTCATCAAGTTCACCACTCCAACCCCGATTGGAGAGGTTGATGATCAAGATGAAGAAATCATTCAAGTTGATGAAGTCACTCCTGTGGTTGAAGAAGCTACAGATGCAAGGAACCTAGAGCTCAGAATCTGAAGGATCACCCAATTGATCAAATCATCGGATATCCCCAGGATGGTGTTAGAACTCGTAGAGGTACTACTAATGAAAATTTATATTTGAGTTTTCTCTCACAGGTTGAACCAAAGAAGTTTGAGGAAGCAAACTCGAACGCATCATGGATTATGGCCATGGAAGAAGAGTTGAATCAGTTCAAGATCTATCAAGTCTGGAAACTTGTTCCAAGACCCAAAGGTAAGAACGTCATCAGAACCAAGTGGGTCTACAGGAACAAGATGAATGAGAATGGAATTATCATAAAGAACAAGGCCAGACTCGTCACCAAGGGATATCGACAAGAAGAAGGAATCGACTTCGACAAAACGTATGCTCCAGTGGCAAGGCTGGAGGCAATCAGGTTGTTTCTAGCGTATACTGCAGTTAAGGGCTTCATTGTCAATCAGATGGACGTGAAGATCGCCTTCCTTAATGGTGACATAAAGGAAGAAGTGTATGTGGAACAACCTGCAGGTTTCGTTGATTCAAACTTTCCTAATTATGTTTATCTTTTATCTAAAGCTTTATATGTTTTGAAACAAGCTCCTCGAGCTTGGTATGAGACGCTATCTAGTTTTCTTCTTGAGAACAAGTTCACAAGGGGAAAGATAGATAAAACTTTATTTCTTAGGGAAATAAAAGGCAAGATTTTGCTAGTGCAAATATATGTCGACGACATTATTTTTGGCTCTACTGACGACAACCTCTGCAAAAAGTTTTCTAAACTTATGCAAGGGAAGTTTGAAATGAGTAGTATGGGAGAGCTGAAGTATTTCTTAGGACTTCAGGTGAAACAATCTGAAGATGGAATTTTCATCTCCCAGACTAAGTTCATCAAGAAGTTGATTAAGAAATTCGGAATGGAGAATGCAATATCTATAAGGAATCCAATGGGCTCAGCTACGTCTCTGGACAAGGATGAGAAAGAGAAACCTTTTGATGAAACCAAGTACAAAAGTTTAGTTGGATCCTTGCTCTACCTTACTGCCAGTAGACCAGACATAATGTTTTCCACATGTGTCTGTGCTAGATTTCAAGTGAACTGTAAGGAATCTCATTATGCTATTGCAAAGCGGATTTTGAGATATCTTAAAGGTACACCGAATCTTGTCTTATGGTGCCTAAGAAGTAATGTGTAACAACCCCATCCGTTAAATGACGTATAGTAGAAGGTCCGGCCGGGGCCCCACACTATATGCCACAAACAGACGGTGAGGTCACAGGATAATACCAAACCATACGAATCCTAACTCAGAGCATTCTAGCGGAAGCTTTAAGTTATAACTTTGAACTCTCAACCGGAATGTCCAATATATAAACCACCTTTATATATAACCATGGAATGTACAACAAAGGTTTGGCCTTAAGGCCTTACAGTTCCTCTTTACATACAACATGTTTTACAAACCTCGGCGCGCAGGCCGGCCATACATGAGTAAAAGAGAACAACCAAAAACATTCGCTTAGCCTTCAAGGGCTAGCCGCAGCAGCAGCAGCAGCAACAGCAGTAGGGTTTCAGCCCATCACTTACCACTTGGCTCTCCAGCACCTGCACGAGAACAATCCACCCAACCAATGGCAAACAATGCAACAGTCAGCATTCAGCTGACCTAATTATAACAATCCTACCCCTTTCTCGGGGCATGAGCATTCTTTCCCTGCAAAGCATGGCATCATCAAATAGCAACTATGTGCGCGCAGGCACATTCAAGCCATCACAACTATCAGCCACACGGCCCGACAGTCCGTGCACTCAGGGCACATTCTTGGTGTACCGGAATACCAGGGTCAACACCACCGTCTACACGGTATTTGAGCATTCTAGTCTTTCCGGCGCGCGAGCCTAAGACTCTCATTAGGCGCTCCAACAAAACCTATAACCAGGCTTCCAAGTCGGACGGACCTAACGCAGGTACGGATCAGCCACCCCCCGTTGCTCAAGTCGCCGTGCCACCTCGAATACGGAAGTATCCATGGCTATTTATAGGCGCGGGTCGGTTTCACCTTTCCTGTTCGACAATCTGCCTTTTCATCGAGTTGCAGCCCAACGGCTCAACTGCTCATACAGTGGCAATGCACGGCCACAAGAGTTGCATCCAACCCTCTTCATTTCCTGGACATCGTCCAGTACTTCCTGCCGCACCAAGCAACAGGTAGGCACAAGGCATCACAATCCATAATCACGGAGCCTTCTCCGATATGCAAACAAGCATCACCAATCCAGAACATATCCAGATGGGCTTCACACAGCATGCCTAGAGCCGTACTCCAATTCACTTCACATATCTACCCCAAGGGACACCACAACCCACCGCACACTCGCGGGGAAGGGTTTTCCCTATGCAATGCAGAAAAGAAGGACTTCACATGTCCAAGGAGGGAGATCGTTACCCTTGTCGATCTCTTCGGAGCCATCGAAAACTAGCCGGTGAGAAAGAACCGCAGCAGCCTTGCCTTCACAACGCCGGCTTCGGATCACGAATCGGACCACGGGAACTCCGCCGGTGGCTTGCTCTCCTCCTCCTTCTTCTTCCTCCTTTCTCTCTTCCTTAAGCACAAATGAAGAATGACTTCTTCCTTGACGAATTTAATCCAGCCAGGAATCACCTGAGCCCTTGGATCTAAAGAGAGAATCTGAACGGCCACGATCTGCCCAAAAAACCCAAATTTTGGCTGACACGGCCTGTGACACGCCCGTGTCACAGGCCGTGTACCCTTAAGCGGCACACGCAGTTTGAACCGACTGCAAAACACGGGCATCGACACGCCCGTGTCGAACCTGACACGCCCGTGTCAAACCTGAGACACGCCCGTGTCAAACCTGCTTCATCGAGCTGCACCCAGTACACGGGTCGGAACACGGCATCAGACACGCCCGTGTCCCACCTGACACGCCTGTGTTCACGGCCGTGTTCAAGGCCGTGTACTATTCTGACTCGAACAGGCCAATTTCGAAATTTAATTCGAACACGCCCTGGGACACGCCCGTGTCGGAGGCCGTGTCCCAGGCTCGACGATCGTCGACTCCCAATCATCGACTAACCTGAACACGCCCTGGGACACGCCCGTGTCCCAGGCCGTGTACCCCCGACACGCCCTGGGACACGCCCGTGTCCCAGGCCGTGTAAAATTTCCTGTACCTCAAAAATCATTTTGAGTCCTTTGGGGTCTTTTTGGGGTGTTACAACCCTCCCCCCCTTAACAAAATTTCGTCCCGAAATTTGCACGGTAAGGAAACAAGAAACAGCAATGCTATAACTATGTTATAACAAAAAGTACACGGTCTACAGTTTATACAAATAACTCGGGAAACTCAGCTCGCATGGTCTGCTCTCGCTCCCATGTTAGCTCTTCATGGCCACAATTATCCCATCGGACCTTGACCATCCCGATCACTTTGTTCCGCAACTGTTTCTCGGCTCGATCCTCGATCCGAATGGGTCTAACCCTCTTCGTTAGCCCATACTCGACCGGTACCCGATCATTCTCCACTACTTGAGTTGGATCCTTCACCGTCTTACGAAGGACTGAGATGTGAAATACATCATGTAATCCACCCAAGTGTGCTGAAAGTGCTAGTCGATAAGCAGCTTCCCCAACTCGCTCCACCACCTCAAATGGACCAAGATACCTCGGACTTAGCTTTTTCAAACGCCGAATCCTGGACACGCCTTTGAAGGGTTTGATCTTCAAATATACCCAATCACCCACCGCGAACTCCACGTTCCGATGTTTGGCATTGTAGTACTTTGCTTGACGATCTTGGGCTATCAATAGCCTCTCCCGAATAGAGCGTATGAGCGAGGTCGCTTCTTCGACTTCCTTTTTCCCACTCAGCTTAGATTCGCCTGCTTCTGCCCAAGCTAACGGTGTACGGCATTTCCGACCATACAACGCCTCAAATGGTGCCATACCAATACTCGCTTGGTAGCTATTATTATAGGCAAATTCGACGAGAAATATATAATCTTCCCATCTCTTACCAAAGTCTAGGGCGCACATGCGGAGCATGTCCTCCATCGTTCTGTTGGTCCGTTCAGTCTGGCCATCCGTTTGGGGATGAAAGGCCGTACTAAACGCTAACTTTGTACCCAACATTTGATGAACGAGCCGCCAATCATTCGATGTGAACCGCCCATCACGGTCACTAACGATGCTCCGAGGAACACCGTGCAGTCGAACAACCTGCTCCACATAAAGCTTGGCCAAGGTTTCCACTGAATCGTCTCTTCTGTTTGGAAGGAAGTGCGCCACTTTCGTCAACCGGTCCACAATCACCCAGATTGAATCATGACGGCGTTGAGATCTCGGCAACCCGTGCACGAAATCCATCGAAATATCATCGAACTTCCACTCCGGAATAGGTAACGACTTCAGGAAACCGCCAGGCTTCTGGCATTCTGCTTTCACTAACGCACAAGTATTGCATTCAGCCACATAACGTGCGACATCTTTCTTTAGTCCGGGCCACCAGAACAGCTTTTTCAGATCTCTGTACATCTTTGTGCTCCCTGGGTGAACTGAGTACTTTGCAAAGTGAGCTTCGTACATCAACTCTTCCCTCAATTTACCCACACTTGGGACGCACACTCGACCATTTCTTCGTAATAAACCGTTATCCCAAGAGAATTGGTCATCCGGCCCATCTTTTGCATAGCGCTGGAGACTTTCATCAAGCTCCATTGCTCGCCGAACTCTGTCCGTAAGGTCATATTGCACCTCCGTCCAGTTCAAGCATGCATCGGTTGACGAACCCTTGTCAACACACGATATCTCCATTGCTTCCAATTCCTGGATCAACCACTGATCATGCCTCTGCAACCAGCTTGACCGTACCGGAGTCTTTCGACTCAAAGCATCAGCGACCACATTTCCCTTCCCGGGAGTATAGTGAATCTCGAAGGTGTAGTCCCCGAGGAACTCCATCCATCTTCGTTGTCGCATATTCAGATCCTTCTGATCCAACAAATACTTTAGGCTTTTGTGATCCGTATAGATATCCACTTTAACGCCATATAGATAGTGCCGCCACAACTTGAGCGCAAAGATTACCGCCGCCAACTCTAAATCATGGACGGGGTAATTCCGCTCATGCACTTTCAACTGACGCGAGCCATAAGCAATCACTTTACCAAACTGCAGAAGAACGCAGCCTAAGCCGCTCCCAGATGCATCACTATAGATCTCATACCCATCGGTACCACATGGCGATGTCAACACAGGCGCCGTGGTCAAACGACTCTTCAAGTCTTCAAAAGCTCGCGCGCACTCCGGCGTCCAAATGAACTTTTGATCTTTTCTCGTCAGCGTGGTCAGAGGTAAAGCAATCCGTGAGAAGTTTTCCACAAACCGTCTAAAGTAGCCCGCAAGTCCAAGGAAGCTCCTGACCTCGGCCACTGAAGACATCACTGGCCAATCTCGGATGGCACTTATCTTCAACGGATCCACCGCGATACCCTCTCCGCTTACCACATGGCCTAAAAAGGCTACTGAAGAGAGCCAGAACTCGCACTTTGAGAACTTGGCATAAAGCTTATTCCTCCGTAGGGTATGCAAGACCAACCGCAAA
This sequence comes from Platanthera zijinensis, assembly GCA_039513925.1. Taxonomy (NCBI): domain Eukaryota; kingdom Viridiplantae; phylum Streptophyta; class Magnoliopsida; order Asparagales; family Orchidaceae; genus Platanthera; species Platanthera zijinensis. The sequence continues at coordinate 55,170,471 of CM077082.1, forward strand.
TGGTTTGCGTGATCCTCTTCCGACTGAGAGTATACTAAGATGTCATCGATAAACACAATAACAAACAAATCCAAGTACTCTCGGAACGTTCGATGCATTAGGTCCATAAATACCGAAGGCGCGTTACATAGGCCAAACGGCATTACCGTGAACTCATAATGACCGTAGCGTGTTCCAAACGCCGTCTTGGGAATGTCACCTTCCCGAATCCTTAGCTGATAATATCCCGATTTCAAATCCAATTTGGAATAGACCGTTGATCCTGCCAGCTGATCAAAGAGGTCATCAATCTGCGGAATCGGATATTTGTTTTTCTTCGTCAGCTTATTCAACTAGCGGTAGTCAATACACAACCGTAAGCTACCGTCTTTCTTTTTCACAAAGAGAACAGGCGCGCTCCAAGGTGACATACTTGGGCGTATATATCCCTGCTCCAACAACTCTTGCAATTGGACTTTCAACTCAGCCATCTCTTTTGGCGCGACGCGATATGGAGAGCGGGCCACAGGTTTCGCACCTGGCACCAACTCAATAGAGAAGTCAATCTCCCGCTGGGGTGGTAACGCCGGAAGATCTTTAGGAAACACGTCGGCAAACTCTGACACAACTGGCACTTCACCGATACTGGTCTTTGGCTCAACAGCCTGAATTAGCGTGAAGAATAACTCCGCGCCCTTCCGAACAGCATTGACGACTTGGAGTGCAGACAACAGAGTCCCGCCAACTCCTCGCATACCAGCAAACTTCGTCACAAGTTCGGTATTGTGGCCCAGTGTAATCTCTTTGGAGTTGCAATCAATAAAGGCACGCTGCTCCGAGAGCCAGTCCATACCAAAGATCACATCAAACTCCGATAAAGGTAGCACAGCTGCACTCAAACCGAAATCCCGACTTCCTATTTGCACATCCACATCGCAAGCCCTATCCGCAAGCATCACACAGCCATTCAGCAACAGCACCCTTGTACTATCCACCGTCACATGACTTGGTACCCCAATGCGAGATACGAAATCCTCAGACAGAAAAGAATGCGAAGCACCCGTATCAAACAGGGCTCTCGCCAAGTTATTCCGAATCAGGACAAAGCCTGCAGCACACACATCATGCACAAGCTATACATAACCAAAACCAATAGCACAGCAAGTAAACTAAATCAACTCGTACCTGTGACGACGTCACTTTGCTTAATCGCTTCCTGTTGGCCAAGTTGATAGATTCGGGGTTGCGCCTGAGACGCAGAGGAATCAACCACCGCTTTGCCCTTCTCAGCATACGACGCCCCCGTCTTCTTTTCCCCTTTGGGCTGCACAACCCGACAGTCACGAGCAATATGCCCCACCCGGCCACAGTTATAGCATGTACGAGAATCCGGCCTTGATGTCGCTCCCGACACAACGGTCGTAGTCACTTGCCCAGATGGCTTGGACCTCTTGCCCCCTTTCTTCTGGTAAAACGACTTGCTTGGGCGAGGTGCTTGAAACTCTGGCTTCGACACCACCAAGCCCTTATTCCCTTGCACTCGCCGCATGTCCTTCTCCAATGCGCACGCAGTATCAACCAACGCCTGAAACCCTTGGCTCACAGAACTCGAAAACAGGAATCGCAACTCATCCCGCAATCCTTCATAGAACCGATTCGTTTTCCTTTGGTCATCCGCGAAGATTGTACCCGCATATCGTCCCAACCTAGTAAACTCATGCAAGTAGATATCCACACTATCTTCCCCTTGCTTTAACCGTTGGAACTCATTTTCCATAGCAATGCGTTGCGCCGCTGGGACATGTTTCGCCAGAAATATTCGAGAGAACTCCTCAATCGACACTTGCGTTAATTGCCTGCCCGCCAAATGGTGTACCTCAACCTCGTCCCACCACAACCGCGCCTCTCCTTCAAGCATGAAGGTGGCCAAGGTGACCTTAAGAGTTTCCTCCGCCCTGATCGCTGTCATTATCCTCTTGACACGCGATAACCAATCTTCCGCCTGCGTTGGGGATCCCATTCCCGCAAACGTAGGAGGACTGAAGCTCATGAATTGCTTCAACTGTCGGTCAGCTGCTCGTGGATCTACAGCCTCAACCGGCTCGGGTCTTACATCAACACGAACTGGCACTACTGCCGGCTGCGCTTGCCCGGTCGGCTGAATCATGGCAAATAGCGCCTCAGCCACTAAGCAAACAGTTTCCGCAGATGGAGGAGGTGTTGGCACCTCAGCTGGTGCCGCACTCTCATCAGAGCGCTGGGGCTCAGACTGCCCAGCACCACTACGTGTCACCTATAGGTGGACAAGACACACATTAGCGAACGAATGCAAGCAAAACAACACAAAAAGGAACGCGCAGATTCCTCAAACAAGATTTTGTACATTCCTTAATGGACATTCCAGAGTTCATTAGCGTTACAGCAGGTCGCACAAACACGTGCTCACCACCCCACAAAAGAATTCGACCACGAATTCGAAAGAGGAAAACCGACAAAAGCTGATACCAAAATGTAACAACCCCATCCGTTAAATGACGTATAGTAGAAGGTCCGGCCGGAGCCCCACACTATATGCCACAAACAGACGGTGAGGTCACAGGATAATACCAAACCATACGAATCCTAACTCAGAGCATTCTAGCGGAAGCTTTAAGTTACAACTTTGAACTCTCAACCGGAATGTCCAATATATAAACCACCTTTATATATAACCATGGAATGTACAACAAAGGTTTGGCCTTAAGGCCTTACAGTTCCTCTTTACATACAACATGTTTTACAAACCTCAGCGCGCAGGCCGGCCATACATGAGTAAAAGAGAACAACCAAAAACATTCGCTTAGCCTTCAAGGGCTAGCCGCAGCAGCAGCAGCAACAGCAGTAGGGCTTCAGCCCATCACTTACCACTTGGCTCTCCAGCACCAGCACGGGAACAATCCACCCAACCGGTGGCAAACAATGCAACGGTCAGCATTCAGCTGACCTAATTATAACAATCCTACCCCTTTCTCGGGGCATGAGCATTCTTTCCCTGCAAAGCATGACATCATCAAATAGCAACTATGTGCGCGCAGGCACATTCAAGCCATCACAACTATTGGCCACACGGCCCGACAGTCCGTGCACTCAGGGCACATTCTTGGTGTACCGGAATACCAGGGTCAACACCACCGTCTACACGGTATTTGAGCATTCTAGTCTTTCCGGCGCGCGGGCCTAAGACTCTCATTAGGCGCTCCAACAAAACCTATAACTAGGCTTCCAAGTCGGACGGACCTAACGCAGGTACGGATCAGCCACCCCCCGTTGCTCAAGTCGCCATGCCACCTCGAATACGGAAGTATCCATGGCTATTTATAGGCGCGGGTCGGTTTCACCTTTCCTGTTCGGCAATCTGCCTTTTCATCGAGTTGCAGCCCAACGGCTCAACTGCTCATACAGTGGCAACGCACGGCCACAAGAGTTGCATCCAACCCTCTTCATTTCCTGGACATCGTCCAGTACTTCCTGCCGCACCAAGCAACAGGTAGGCACAAGGCATCACAAGCTATAATCACGGAGCCTTCTCTGATATGCAAACAAGCATCACCAATCCAGAACATATCCAGATGGGCTTCACACAGCATGCCTAGAGCCGTACTCCAATTCCGGCCTCTAACAAGGGGGACTTCACATATCTACCCCAAGGGACACCACAACCCACCGCACACTCGCGGGGAAGGGTTTTGCCTATGCAATGCAGAAAAGAAGGACTTCACATGTCCAAGGAGGGAGATCGTTACCCTTGTCGATCTCTTCGGAGCCATCGAAAACTAGCCGGTGAGAAAGAACCGCAGCAGCCTTGCCTTCACAACGCCGGCTTCGGATCACGAATCGGACCACGGGAACTCCGCCGGTGGCTTGCTCTCCTCCTCCTTCTTCTTCCTCCTTTCTCTCTTCCTTAAGCACAAATGAAGAATGACTTCTTCCTTGACGAATTTAATCCAGCCAGGAATCACCTGAGCCCTTGGATCTAAAGAGAGAATCTGAACGGCCATGATCTGCCCAAAAAACCCAAATTTTGGCTGACACGGCCTGTGACACGCCCGTGTCACAGGCCGTGTACCCTTAAGCGGCACACGCAGTTTGAACCGACTGCAAAACACGGGCATCGACACGCCCGTGTCGAACCTGACACGCCCGTGTCAAACCTGAGACACGCCCGTGTCAAACCTGCTTCATCGAGCTGCACCCAGTACACGGGTCGGAACACGGCATCAGACACGCCCGTGTCCCACCTGACACGCCCGTGTTCACGGCCGTGTTCAAGGCCGTGTACTATTCTGACTCGAACAGGCCAATTTCGAAATTTAATTCGAACACGCCCTGGGACACGCCCGTGTCGGAGGCCGTGTCCCAGGCTCGACGATCGTCGACTCCCAATCGTCAACTAACCTGAACACGCCCTGGGACACGCCCGTGTCCCAGGCCGTGTACCCCCGACACGCCCTGGGACACGCCCGTGTCCCAGGCCGTGTAAAATTTCCTGTACCTCAAAAATCATTTTGAGTCCTTTGGGGTCTTTTTGGGGTGTTACATAATGATAGCGAACTAATTTGTTTTTCATTTACAGACTTTGTAGGTAGTAAAGATGATAGAAAGAGCACTTCTGGGACTTGCCAATTCCTAGGAAGAAGACACATTTCCTGGAGCAGCAAGAAGCAAAATTGTGTCACAATCTCAACGGCCGAGTCAGAATACATTTCTGCCAGCAGTTGTTGTGCACAATTGCTTTGGCTAAAGAACTAGCTGGAAGACTATAATATGCAAGTCAAAGACATCCCATTGTTTTGCGACTCCTCCAGTGCAAAAGCAATAGCCAACAACCCAGTGTCTCACAGCAGGACAAAGCACATAGAGCTGAGATACCATTTCATCCGGGAGCATGTGGAGCATCGGGACATAGATCTGCAGTATGTTCCAATAGAAAGGAAAATTGCAGATATTTTCATGAAGCCGCTGGACGAGACCAAGTTCAGTTTCTTCAAAACTAAATTGGGTTTGCTCAACAAAGAGGAATAAGCAAGGTGGAATCATTTCAAAGCGTAGAATTCAAGGACAAGTCAAAAAGGTTAGAATTTTTCTAAGTGGACTTCATTTCTCGAGAAGAAGGAATGACTACTCGAGAACTTGAATAAGACTACTCGAGTACTTCTTCGAATTCTCGAGAACTAAGTAAGTCACTCGAGTGCTATCACTCGAGTACTAAACTTCTTCTCGAGAAGTAGATTGTACCACTCGAGTACCTTCATACCGCCACTCGAGTACTGCTATTCCATCACTCGAGTACTGAAGTTCCACTCGAGAAATGACTCGACAGTTTCTGTAATTCTTTCAAATTTTTATATACACAACCCGAGTCCTATCCACCGCTATCTAAGGTATGTTTAAGCTTTATTAGACTCCTAATCATCATTACTAGGGTTATATAAATAGAAAATATCGGACTTCAAGAATCTACTCGAATTCAAATCCACTATCTATCGAAAGACTCTTCGCCTTCCGCCATTCCAACAAAGCTCGCCGCCATCGCCATCATCTTCCAATCAATCACCCGTAGTTCACTGAAGGACATGGCACCGCCGTCAAAGATCGGAGTTGGCAGTGAGCTGGTTACCGCCGACATCGCGGAGATTTCGGATTATTTCAGGAACTTTTTGATTCTTCTCGATACAGCAGGTTTGACATTCGTCCTTCAACAGCCGTGCAAGGTACTTTTTCCAGAAGTTGAAGAATTTTTCAAGAACATCAAAGTCAAGGGGAATTGAAAAGTGTTGAAGTCCAAGGTCAAGGGAATCAAGGTTAAACTTACCAAAACCTCTGTTTCAAAACTTCTTAAAATGCCTGTAGTGGATGAAGAAGATAACATAACAAATGAAGATAATGGAAGAACCTGTAATTTCTGTGGTATTTCACCTGAAGTTACAGCTATCAGAAGGCCAGACCTCAATCCAGAAAGCAAGTTGCTAGTGGATATTATTGGAAAAATACTTTTGTGCAGGACAAGCTCTATCAGTTTCATAACAAATGATCTTTTTGACATCATGACAGCCATCATCTGCAGGAAAAGATTTCAGTTTGGTATGCTCATTCTAGACAAGATAAGGGAGAGCATTAAGGCTCCAACCTATGCAAGGATTATTTCTTTATTGTTGCATGAAATTTATCCTAAGGTACTTGATTTCTCCAAAAGGCATAACCATCTATAATATGAAGAAAGTTTATGTTTCCTCCATTCAGAGATGGGAGTTGAAATTGCAGAACCCATCCCAGGCTGCTAAAGCCCATGAACACCCTGCTGCAGAGGAAAGGACCCAAACTCCATCTCTCCATAATATTGCCAGCACATCTGGTACAGCAGCTGAGGGGGAGCCTGCCTCCTTTGCGCAGCAAGTTAGGGTGCGCTCTCCTCCAGCTCCTTCTAGTCAGCAAGTCAGAATACCTTCTCCTCCTCCAAATACTTCTATCCTCCATCCACTCCAGAGGACATTCTATCAGATTCCCAGGTACAAGAAACCATCCTCTCCACCACTGATGATATAAACAAGATGATTGATGAACTTAGCTCAGATGAGCTTCTACCTCCCCTCCATTAAGTAAATGCTGAAGAGCCATCCAAGGAACCCACTCCTACACCATCTCCAAAGTCACCCATTGATCCCTCCCCAACTACAGAGAAAGAACAAGAGACAATTCTGCTTTCAAATGAGAATGAACAGTCACCAGAAGCTGCTGAAGCTTCCTTGAGGAGATTGGTTTTTTTCTCTTTTCACCATCACTGGTGAGGAAGGAGATGCTTTGGTTCATACTACAAGAGCTCATAGCTCAGTAGTAGTTGAAGAAATTCCTCCCTGGACTTCCCCTCCTCCTCTAGCTTTTGTTACTCCTCCTGCTACTGCTACACCAGTTATATCTGATATACTTTGTAAAATTGAACAGATGCTGCTAGAACAAAGGAAGTATTTTGATGATTCTCTGAAAGCTGTTCAAGAAAAGTTACTAATCTAGAAAAAGAAATGAGCCGAGGATTTGCTGAGATCCAACATAATACAGATCAGCTGAAGCATCTCTTCAAGATAGGTGGACAAGCATTGGATCACACTATACAAGTGTTGGACATGTCATGGACAAAGGTGTTACTCTAGCAAATAATAAAATTCAATTAGAAAAGAAGGCCCAGGAGCACCTCATGAAGACCTGTGAAGAGGTGGGTACCTTCAAAGATGAAGCTATAAAGAAAATATGTGTAGAAATTAGAAAGGGAGAGGGAATAGTGAAAGAACAAGTTGAAAAATATGACACTAATGTAAAGACCCTCTGGACTGAGAAAATGAATGAAATTAATAAAGATGTGCTAGCTCAGATTCAGTCTGTGAAGTTTTACACTTATGATACTACTTTGTGGATGCATAATCAGATATTCCCAGAATTCAAAGCTGATCCAAACATTATTCCTCACCATCTGAATCCTCTTAATGAAGGCCAGCCTGCTCAGATGCCTGCTCAAATGCCTACCTTCTCTCCTAGGCCAAAAGGGGAAACTCAACCTCTAGAATCTTACTCTCAGGTATGGGAATCTGACATTCCTCAAGATCTACCAAAAATTCAGATTCCTAAAAGAAGGAAGTATGAAGATGGAGCATCTGCCAGTAGATCTTTTCCAAACCCAGAGGAAGAGAAAAGGAAAGCTCAGGAGTTTGCTGAAATCTGGAGTCCAACTTCCAAATCCTTGATTCTAGATACACTGAAGCTTGTTATAGATTATAATGAAAGTAGGAATCTTCATTAAAGCTCAACTGAATGGGAATTATATGAGAAGTCTATGACTAAGAGAAGGATCTATGATAGAGAATATGAGAGAAATAATCAAAGTGCACCACCAAGAACTTCCAAGTACTATCCCAAGCCCTTAAGTTATCAATGGAGACAACAGGAAAAGTAGGATAGGCAGCAACAACAACAACAACATCAAAGCTAGGAATGTCTCTATGTTTTGAAATAAAGGATTGAATCTATGTAGAGTGGAATCTTGAGACATTTCTAATTATATAATTCTTATTTTTGATGATTATCTTTCTACTTCTAAATTTCATGCATTTTGTTCTGTGCTTACTCTTCACATATCTAGTTCTTTTTATTTTGGTATAATTCACCTTAGTATAGAGGGTTCTGACTTCTATAAATAGGGGGAGATTGTTGGGTATTGTATCCACAATAACCAAGATTTGTATGAAGTCACCCTTGAACTAAGATGAATTAGATTGTATTTGATTTCCTGTTTTAGTTATGTGTTTGTAAGACTAATTGCCAAGTGTAGACCAATGTCAATCTACAGTGGGTCATCAAATAAAGGACCATACAATGTAATCCCTCATTGTGTGATCCATGGTGTTGACTCATGTATAGCCTCTCAATTGGGATACACTTCATTTTCAAGCACTTGGACTTATGAAGGAAGACTGGATGCTGTTTGGAATGAAGAAGGAGAAGTTTCATAAAGTTGAAAATATTCTAAGTGTTTTACTCGAGTTGATTAATTGTACTTGAGTAGAAACCTTAGAAGCTCCCGAGTAGGTCATGTCTGAAACTCGAGTATAGGAAGTGGTTCTCGAGTAGCCTTAATCTAGCTCTCGAGTAGCCAAGTCCAGTACTCGAGTAGACCTTATCTAAATTTCGAGTGTTCAATTTTTAGTCTCAGAAAAGTTTCTAAGTAATATACTTGAGTAGTCAAGTCTTGTACTCGAGTAGTTTAGTAACTTATTTCGAGTGACAGAAGATAGATCTCGAGAAAATTCTAAGACTACTCGAGTGGCATATACTTGTACTCGAGTAATTCGGTTTGTACTCGAGTAGTCAAATTTCAATACTCGTGTGATCGATATTTTCATCCAGAATTTTCTCTAAGTCAAAGCTCTCGAGAAGTTTAAGTCTACCTCTCAAGAAGTATATCTAGCACTTGAGTGATCTCTTATCCACTCGAGTGATTTCTTTCTTTACTCTAGAATTTCCAGAATTAGCTCTTCTCGAGTCGTCAGAATCTTTCACTCGAGAGCCAATTTATTCACTCGAGTAGTATACTTCTTACTCGAGAAATGCTGAACCATTTTTCAGAAAATTCTTAAAGTTTCTATCAGATCTAATTTTTTGGATTCCTTGATATGACTGGTCCACATGGCCATCATTAATGACGATTATTACCGTTAGGGAGATCTTATAAAAGGTTCTGTCATTATGACTAACCCTAAGCGTATTATTCTAAGTTTTTTTGGATCGGCCGACATTTCCAAATCTACAGAAGCCGCCATTCTTCTTCGAGATCGCCAAGGCTACTTTCGATCCATATCGATTCGCAGATCAAGAGATTCTTCTTTCTCCATCTACTCCTTGATCATGTGAGTCAAAGCTTCTCAGAACAGATCTAGCCGAGCGTCTTCTTCTACAATTTCTTATAAAGCCGCAAAGTCAAAGAAAGAAGACCTAGGGAGAGATTTTCAGATCTAAGAAAATTATTGTTTGTATTCTACAATTTCTTTTTAATCTTGTAGGAGATTGTTCTCCGAGTGTAGGAGATTTGTTCTCCAAGTTGTAGGAAGTTTTTTTCTTCCGAGTGTAGATCCGTTTTGGATCGAGATTGTAGAAACGTTGTTCCGAGTGGTAGGGTCGTTTTTATCCGAGATTAGTGGAGTAGCCGAGTCTAGTGGTTTGCTAGATCGGTGAGTGGAAAGTGGACGTACCCAAGATTGGGGAACCACTATAATTCTTGGTGTCCTCTGTGAATGCTTGTTTATTTATTGTGCTTAGATCGTCATAGTTTTTATTCCATAAAAAGTAGCACAACTCACCTATTCACCGCCCTCTAGGTGATTTAGGTAGACAACTTAGACGTTTTTCAAAAGTATTCTTCATGAACGATCAACTAGGGCTGTAAAGATGCTGCAGTTAGGGCTTGCCTTACTTCCTCTACTTACTCAGAGATTTTCTCTTACCTTTATATTTAAGGTGTTAATCACAACATCTATCTTGCTGCAGCTAGGGTTAGCCTTGGCCGCTTCTTCTTCCTCAGAGATTTCTTTGATCTTTCTATTACAGGTGAAAATCGCAACAGCTAACTGCTTGAACTTTTAGATCAATGGGTTGAACTTTAGATTCAGGCTCTGTAATAATGGCGAAAGGAAGAAGACGAAGTTCTGCCTCTTTGTGAAAAGATAAAACCCTAAAAGTTTATTTGCTTTCACCGATCTCAATCCTTTTATCTTCTGACATCCAACGACTATTTAACCCGTGGTACAACCTGAAGTTGTTAGCTTTAACTTTGCTTTTACAGAAAAAGTCATACAGTAGGCCTACGACGCCATTTACCATATACTGTAGACTTCCCACAATGAGTTTGAATTTTGCTGACTTTTGCTGACGTCAACATCTACGGACTTAGCCAAATTCATAGTTTCATCCCAAGCGTTGAGTGAATAGCCTTCACTCGACATAAAAACCCTTAGTCAAATAATCTACACTGCCATGCGTTGAGTGCGTTGAGTGAACCTTCATCACTCAACGAATTTGGACTTAGCCAATTACTTGTGCACTGCTAGGCATTGAGTGCATTGAGTGAACGGCCTTCACTCAACACTTTTGTCCTTAGACAATCTTCCTGCTGTTTAGGCGTTAAGTGCATCTAGTGAGCCTTCATCACTCAACGCTTCTTGACTTAGCCGCTTCTTTGAATTCCGACCATCTTGCCAAGGCATTGAGTGAACTGCCTTCACTCATCGCTTCTGTACTTAGCCAATTTACATCTTTATGAATGCATTGAGAGATCTTTCATCACTCAACGGTTCTGCCTTTGCCTGTCTACTTGATTAGGCATTGAGTGAACTGCCTTAACTCAATGCTTCTATACTTAGCAGATTTTCTTGATGCACTTGCGTTGAGTGAGCTGTCCGCACTAAATGCATCTGGACTTAGATAGATTTTTCTATTTATATCTTCTTAAGCTTTGACTGAACATTGTCCTGTCGATGCTTTCTTCTTTGGGCGTTAAGTGAGATGTCCTCACTCAATGCTTTTGGACTTAGCCAGAATTCTTGACAGATTCATCAAATGTTTTGACTGCTTGAGCTTGACTCAATGCTTATTTCTTCAGGCATTGAGTAAGCTGTCCTCACTCAACGCTTTTGTACTTAGTCAGATTTCTTCCATGCCAATGCTGAAGCTTTGACAGACTGAGCTTTACTCGATGCCTCTTGTTATATGGAGTTGAGTGAACTGCCTTCACTAAATGCATGTGGACTTAGCCGCAAATCTGCTTTGCAGACTGTTGGTCTTTGACTACCCATGCTTCACTCAGTGCTTTTTTGCATCTGGCGCTGAGTTAACTGGCTTCACTCAATACCTATAAACTTAGACAAATTTATATCTTTCCAGCATCCTTCCTTGATATTTGCCGTTGAGCGAACTGGCTTCACTCAATGCCTATAAACTTAGACAAATTTCTTTATCTGTCCACCTTTCTTCCTTGTGACCACCTATCACAATCACTTATGCAGCTATCTAAACTTGTTACAAGGAACATCATGCACATATTAAACTTGAACATACATCAAATACAATTATGCTCTTAGTATTGATTGTGATACCTCTTCAAATCTAGGGAAAATTGAGGGCAATATTCCCAACAATCTCCCCCTATTTGAAGAAGGAAGAACACACAGAAATACTAGGAAGCATTATCACATAAAGAATATTAATTCAATGTAGTTGTAAGCTAGCAGATGTAGCTTTCTCATATCACTTGAATTTCTGTCTCTCCAGCATATTAATTCAATGTTCTCCATTTTAATGCATTGACTCAACATATCATGTCATTACTTTCTCATACCACTTGAACATTTGCTCATGTAATATTCACTTTCCTTTTACCACTTAAAACTTAAATGGAGCACTTTAGGTGAGCAATTACATAGTTATTAAATTAAACTAAATATAATTGCAATGAAACTTGAAGGGAACTGTTTTTGTTGCAACTTAAATAATTGCAACCAAAACTGTTTTTGTTGCTTTGACTATGAAACATTTAGTTTATTAAGGTATAACAAAAAACTGTTGCACTTTCCTTATACCACTTAAAACTTAAATGGAATTGGTTGATTATCATTTGCAATAATTTCCTCAATACTCCCCCATAATTTTCATAATCGACAATAATTTTTGTGCGGAGTTTGCCAAATCTTTCAGTTGGAAGTGAGTTTATTAAGGTGTCTGCCACTGATTCGACTGTAAGAACTTCAACTCAACTTATTTTGAATATGATTCAAGCAACCAATTCCTGGTTTATGAAGATTCTTACTAGACTCTCTTTTACCTGAAATCAAAGGAAGTATTTTATTAATCCCAAGTCACTCATTTCATATTCACTATGCATATTGTGTTTTAAGTTGATTACAATTTCAATTGTTGATTAAATAAATAGTAATACATCAACATAAAGACAAATAAGTAAAAATTGATTACCTTGAAACCGATTTGTGTAAAGAGACATGACATTTATGTTTTTTGAAAACCCGTCTATATTTAGATAACTGTCAATTTTTTGGTTCTTAGCTCTTGGGGCCTACATCAATCTGTAAAGGGCTTCATGGAGACACTTGAATTTTTCTACCTCTCCCTTCTTCTAGGATCCTTCTGGTTTGTGAACATAGACTTGTTCTACTATCTCTCCATTTAGAAAAGTTGATTTTATGCTTAGCTACTAGACTTCAAGTTCAAATTGAGCGGAAATAACTAATGGGGCACAAATTGTCTCCATTCGAACAACTGGAGCAAAGGTTTTGGTGAAATCTATACCTAGTTTCTAGCTATAACATTTTGCTACCTGATGGGCTTTATGAATTTGTATGGAAAAACTCACATTTTGATTTGATAAACAATTTTAAGAGTGAATAATTACTACATTACCCATGTTGTATAGATGGGTAATTTATTTCTTAAGTACTTAGTATCTAGATTACAAGAATGTGCCCAAAAAAGCAGTAAAAAAACACGGGTTCAAAGTTATGTTCAAACAAAGAAACCTCAAAGTAACGTCAAAATGCAGTCAACGCAATGCAAAAAAGCTCTTAAAACTCATAGCAACATCGACTACCCTCAATTTTGCGGTAAAATATTAAAGCAATGTTGAACTTGTAAAAGTAGCATCAAAAACTAAAAACAACATCGAATTTGCCAAACTTGCATCAAAATCTCTGAGCTGCACAAGAACATTCAAATAACACTGAAATCATAAGATCTACGCTGAGAAGTCTCAAGAACAACAAAACTAGCACATATTTCTTAAGAGAGACACCAACGTTAATCTCTCTTGGAACTTCTCACGACATAAAGCGAGAAGAAAATATAGCCATTAAATTTCTATCTTAGGCAAGTTATCCAGGTCTATGAAAGTAGGATTTAGAGCACCTAAAGCAATAATCAAAACAAATGCAAAAATTAGAAGGCATATATAACAAATGTCAACAATAGAAGAATTGTCCAGGGGAAGTAAGAAGGCAAAAAGGAGAAAAAGACTAGGAAAAGATACATAGAAAACTGTAGTGGAGGAACTACAATAAGGAGAAAAAAACAGTTTTTTTAGAAAGAAAAGGAAGATCAACTATCTCAATTCTCAGAAGCTCTAACTGTTGATCAAGAACAATCTTCCTTTCATTCCAAAGATTCAAATAAAGAAGCTCTCATCCTATGGGTAATTGCCAAAAATCACTCCTCCTCCTTCTCATTTAGAGTGTGTTAAATAAGAAGAACCTTCTACTACTCTGGTCTGAATCCACACCGCTGATAAGTATGATTAATACCTAATTTTTAGTATATAATTTAGGTTAATATTTATATTAATTAGTAGTATTTTCCTATGTTTTATTGAATAAATCATTTAATTTTTTATTTCTATTTTAATTTAGTTTGTTTTTATGTTTTGCAAGTTTTCTGCATTTTTTGGACAATTATGCAAAAATTGATAGTGCACACCCTCAGTCACGCCCGTGACCAAGGGCGTGTTATCTTTAAGAACACTTACAAACCTGAGGCCGTGTTCAGGAGATAATTTAATGATGATTTGTATAGGACACTCCTGTATTCCAAATCACATGCCTATAACATCTGTTTTCATGCCTGTAAAACCCTCCTCCCAAAATACAAGACACAACCAAGGGGAGACTTATGCCAAGAACAACCCTTTGTGGTAGCGTCAACACGCGTGCAAACCTGTACCACAAGATGCCTATTCTATCGGCTATTTCCAATACCATTGGCCAACCCATGAAAAAATTTCAACATAAGAGTCCATAATTCACAATGTATAAATGTCCCCAGTATATATAAATGTCAGCAAGCAAAAAGAGCTCTCGAATATACAAAGTACATGGTATAACAGAAGTCTACAATAATAAATACAATCCCTCACAACCGTAACAGAAGGTTTTGCTGCTAAAGTTGCAATATGTCTCCAAGTCTAGTCTCCCTGGCCTAATTGCTACTACTCCAGCTGGATGTGCTCCTAAAAATGGTGGTGTAATAACCATTAGTCACAAAAACTAAGTGGCTTCATGATTTCTCCCTCGGTGACTCTTAAGCATTGAGTGGAAGGAGGGAAAAAGGAAAGCTATAGTATAATAAGTAATATAACAAGTAGGTGATAGGATGATGTTCTTAATCTAGCAGTTAATATATCAACAGTTCAACAAGAAAGAAGGTAACAATAAGATGTATCTACATGTATATAAGTGCATATCTATACTAGTAATGCATTAAAGAGCAGAATATATAAATAACTGAATTAAACTTAACTTATAAAAGTGCCCATATAAATTTATAAGTTAAGGAACTGGTAAATTAAAAAGTAACCTATTATATAAAAGATCCCATACTAATTTATATGATGAGGGTCATATGTCATGCGATATAATGCAATGTAATGAATGTATGATGACTCACCCATGCTTACACATGCACTCTGATTGGCTATGTCGAAAAAGACCATAGTTCCTACTTTTCGAGGGTAACTAACCACTCAGGTGCCTCCCGTCATGGCCAGATTGAGATAGTACAACAACTTCTCCTCTATTAGGTGGGTATACACAATACCAGACCTAGGCCTCATGTATACCTCAATGCTATGAACCAAATAGCAGAGCCCTTACGTACTACGACATAGAAAAGGTCTTTAGGAAGTAAGAACTAAAGAGCCTAACCCAATAGGACTAGATAACATGAAAGGGGTCTTTGGGAAGTAAGCACCAAAGAACCCAGCCCAACTGACCATATTCTTTCCGCCGGCTTCCATCGGTGTGGTAATGGGTAAGCTCATAGACCTGCCACAAGTAATTCTCTCACTACGATCAATATGCAACAATGTATTCCAATACACCCATGAGTCTCTAATGAATATCCCATGCTATCAAGCACCCAAGGACTACCAATCGAGTCCCTAATACAATTCCTCCATTACCATGAATCAAGTGCTCACAAGCACCCAAGGACTTCCAACCCAGCCCTTAACATAATTTGCTAATTTCCATCTGCAAGCCAATGTTAATCAACACCCAAGGACTTCCAACCAAGTCCTTACTTTATTCCCTAGGACATAATCATATCCTATGATCTATATTAAGCCATCACTTCTACCCATAAGAGTTGTCCTAACTCTAGAATGGTGGACTATATAAGTCATTAGAATACTCCCCATATCCTATATGACTACTTGTGAGTTTAGAGAGATATATGTTCACTAGTAAGGTTTGCCCAAATATATATACTAGCGATTTCCAATCCGCATGCAAGAGTCATAACATACCTTGAATATAATTGAATTCATAAAGAATAGTAAATCTCAATATAAGCATGTTTCCAAATTCCTGATATAAATGTGCATCTTTAATAATTCATGTTCATCATATCATTTTATAATAAAATACTTTAATAAGGAAATGTTTCCAAACCAAATCTTAAGAAATTGCTACCACAGGTAAAAATTAATATTTTGATCTCTCCCACCAAATTTCAGCCTCTTGGATTCCATAATAATTATTTATGGCACAATATATTTTTAGGATATGACTGACGAATTCAAAGCAAATATATATCCAAAATTTATGAAACTTAACAGGGGTGTCCACAATATCATCAGACATATAACTACCAAATTTCATAAGCATCCAAAGAATATTTTGAGAGAAATTCATAAAACATCAAAACTTTGTACGTATGCATCACTGTTTACTAAAACATGATTTCATGGAGCAACGATCCAAAAAAGAAATTTGACACCCCATTATAAATAGGTCTCTACAAGGGTGACAACTTTTATGTTGTACCTGAAGACCAAATCTAATTGTATCCTACCTAAATTCGAGTTTGATTATGTCTGTGTAAAACTAGACAGAATCAGTTAGCACTTAAGTTATATTTTCTCTCGGCACATCAATTTTGATTTCACTTATAGGGAGATATAGAGCTCTCTAAAAACATGCAACCACTTTTCAGAAAGCTCTTTCCTAGTGCTACAACTTTCATGTTGAGCCTGAGGTCTAAATCATGCTGGATCATGCCTAAAAATAGGCTTGAAGCCAGCCGCGCGCACAAGACAGATTCTGTTTATAAAATAAATAATAGATCTTGCACATATCTTGAAGTAGATCTATCAGAGACTATTCATCTTCTTCCTCCAGCCGATGGTCAAGGTAAGACCAGGCTTCTCTATCCAATACTCCCTCAATAGACCACTATTCTTTATGAGATCAAGTCCTATAACTTTATGTTAAAGAGTGGAGTTGATTGAAGTCATTTTCTCGATGAACGATGCCCTAGAACTGAAGTTCTAGCGTGGTCTCTTCCTATAAAACTCCATGGATCTCACCAAAATGAGTAATATTGAGCCCAATGTCTCTCCTAATTTCAGATCTAAAGATCTAACACCAAGGGAGAGGGGAGGAAGTCACCTAATTCATGGTCATATATCGGGTTTGTCTTCTTGGCGAACATGATGGAGACGGCTTTCGATGATCTTGTTTCAAGCGTGATTCTTCCCAATGAATGGTTGGCTCAACAGCTTGAGTAGTGAGATGGAGAAAGAGTTACACATTTATATGAAGGAATGGAGCTCAATGTCAAAGGGCTTGAGGTGAGAGATAATGGTGGCTGATTTGACTAGAAACTAATGGGAGAATACTTCCCATACTTTTGATTGGACAACTCAAGCCATGTGTTACCCTCCTATAGGACCAAACTGTCAACACTAACATTGAAATATGGAAGATAAGGCATGGATACAGACATGTGCACAAAAAGGGGCCAATTTGGGATTTTTTTATACTTTTCCTAAGTACACGCCCGTGACCTAGGGCGTGTCGCCCGTCATGCCCCATGTACTTCATATAGACGTTATTTCATATTTTCGATATTGATGAATCATGCATGTGACATTGGTAAAGACACGCCCGTGTACTTCATGTAGTCGATATTTCATGCGGTCATTATTTCATGCATTTGATATTGATGAGCCATACCCATGACTTTGGTTGGGTCGCTCGTGAACTTTATGTAGTCAATATTGATAGTTTTACCTTCAAGACTACCTCAACACCTAGAGGGGGGCGGGGGTGAATAGGTTCTAATTCTTGTTTTAAAATTAAGACAGAATATCACTACAATGCTGTAATATAAAACATACAATTCTGCAGCAAACTCAGCACACACAATCACAGATTCTACAGCTACACAATTCACAGATTGCACACAGTATTTATAGTGGTTTCCCAAGGTCTGGGTACATCCACTTTCCCCCTTCACCTATCCAGCAGTATGCTAGATTCGGCCTAACTTCTTCCTTTATCTCAGATCCTCAGATCCTACAGCTCAGAATCCAGAAGGATTCCTACAACTTAGAATGTTTCCACATTCCTACAACTCAGGCTAATTAGCCCTACCACAGCCTTGCCACAAGGCCTACAACTCAGAGAATACCTTCTCCTACAACTCAGGCATAAACAGCCCTACCACCTAGAGAATAAATCTCCTACACTCAGCCTTTATAAAATAGGCTTACAACTAAGATCTATGAATCAATCCTACAGAATTTGATAAGGAATTTTTATAATCTCTTACCCCTATTGAGAGAGAAGGGATAAGAACTTTCTTGATCAGCTTTTTGAAGAGGCTGATGGCTGAAATCAACTTGATCTTAGCTTTCTTCAAAGCTTCTTGAATCTGAACTTAGTTGGGTTGATTTCCTTTGAATATAACTGACTGGCAGCTTCCTTATTAGACTCCAGAAATAGATCTAAATCTTCTTGATAGATTAGTACAGTATTTGCTTCTTAAGAGACCTGTGATTGTCTCCTTCTTTACTTCAAATAGCTGGATCTCTCTCTATCCAAACCTCTTGAAGATACTTTTGAATTCTTGATTGAATTCAACTTAGACAGAATCTGAATAGAAAACTACTTCAGAACGTCTTCTTAGATCTTCTCACGAAGATCTTCTTCTTTGTGACTTGTACTTTCTTGATAAGAGATCAATCTCACAATAGGTGTGTTAGTCGTGTGTATTATCAACTCCTTTCTTCTTCTGAATCCATCTATATATAGACTTCATCCATGGTAACCGGCTGATCCGGTTTCTAACTAACTTCTGACAAGTCTGACAGCTTCAATAAACCTGTTGTAACTCACAGCTGTCAAGTCATCAAACAGATCTTGAGCCTTTGTCTTTGTCAGTAAAGCATCGAGACTGACTGACATAAAGTGTCGAGATCATCTGTCAATATGTGTCGACACAAGTGACTTAAGTGTTGACACAGACTTTGGTGTTGTCGACATAGCTGCCTTGATGTTGACACAACTTCTTGACACTGCATCTTGAGAATGTGTCGACACTGATTATTTGTGTCGACACAATCACTTCTTTACTTTTCAGCACTCGACATTGTTGAAACACTGCTGAGTGTCGACACAAGTCCTGTGTGTCGACACAGTTTATGTAGACTAAGAATTCTGTGTGTCGACACTGCCTTCAGGTGTCGATACAGTTGAAGTCGACTCTGCCTCTGTGTGTCGACACTGCCTCCCGGGGTCGACATAAAGTCACTGAAGTGTCGACACAACCATTTCCAAGTGTCGACAAAATCTTACTAAAGTGTCGACACAGCTTCCTCAGGTGTCGACATATGGATTTAGAATATTTTTCCTGCATTATAGCAAATTCTTAACCTACACATATAAACTCAAAATAACATCAAATACACTTTGATGTATATCATTGAAATAAGTGAGGCTTCTCCAAATCAGGTACACATTTTTCAATGTACCCAACAATCTCCCCATATTTGGAGAAGTCATAACCCTTTAGCCAATGATATACACCACTTAGAAAATAAACATGATGATGTACATAAACATTATATTATAGGGTACTTTATTAACAAAACACATATCATAGTTACATCACAGAATAAAGATGTAAAAGAAAATGATCACAGAACAATGTTTTGTATATTTACTCAAAAATGTTTGTTACAAGTTATTTACATTGATTTCTTTAACAAACTAACAATTACATAGTTCTTTGACAAAAACTAGTAAAACTAAACTAAGGCTGGGCTGGCTCCTTTATGACTATTCCTTTCCCTGGTTTAATCTGAGTCTGCACAGAAAGTTCTGTATCTTCAATGAGCTTCTTGCCTTTCAACTCAGCTTTCTTTTGTGCTTCAGCCTTGATCCTTTGCCTTTCAAAGTAATGAAAAGGCTTAGGGAAATACTTGCTAGGCTCCTGAGCATCAGGAGGTAGCTTCCCCATCTTAGCCTTCCTTCTGTATTAAACTATAGCTTCTTTCCTTGCCTCATACTTCTGCCACTCCTGCTCATTATACCATTTACCCCTTTCATGAACTTGGTCTTTGACAGCTTTCCAGGCAGTTAATATGATATTTCTAGAAGTGGGGCTCCATTGCTCAAAGTCAGGTTTTAACTCTGCCTGCTCTCTAAATCTTTTCTTTGATAATTGAGCATCTTGCTGAGCTTTCAGACCAGCTTCAGGCATATCTACCTTTTCAATAATAACATTAGTAACTGGTAGAGGAGGGTTGAACATAAACTGAACTTGTTGATCACCTTCAAGTAGAGCTGTTTGCACACCTGACTCAGCCATATTATCATCATCACATAAGGGTGGATATCCCAGAGTTGCTCTAATGTTGTTGGTTACCCGTTTGGCATGATTAGAGAAAGCAAATACTAACATCCTCTCCAACTTTATGACTTCTCTGGTCATATGATCTCTTAAGTCCTCTTTTTGAAATCTGATTTGCCCATCCAAGTAATTGACTCCATCTTTAAAGAATGGCTTTAACTTTTGAAGCTTGTCATTAATTAACTTTTGAGATGAAGTGATGACAGTTTTAACTGAATCTAGGGCAGCCTGTATCTTCTTATCATAGTCTTCCATTTCTTTAGCCCTTGCAGTAGTCATTCCAGTAACAACATTTTTTAACTCAGTGACTATCTCATTATGAGATTCAGTCAGATTGTCATTCATTCTTATTTGATTTTCAAGGACATAACCTTGTTTGACAGCAATCTCATCCACTTGCTTCTTTATTTCTGCTTGTTGCTTGGCAAGAAATACCACATCATTGCCTCCCTTGTGGAAGTAATCCGTCATCTCTTTCTTATTATGGTTGACTTCAAATCTGATAGATTTTATGTCTTGTGTCAGATCAAATTGAAGAGGCTTATGGCTTTCATCTACATATTTTTCCAAGGCCAGTCTTTGCTCATCCAGCTTCATTTGTAAAGTCACCATAAGCTTGCTGTAATAAAAATCAGAAGTAGATTGTGAAGAAGTTGTTTGGAGAGCCTTCTTATAGCTTTGACTTCTTCTCTTAAAGACCATTAGTTTTCTTTTCTTGGCCTCCCTGACTTCTTTATGCTCAGATTCTAAAGAACTTTCAATATTAACTCTCTCTTGAGGAGTGGAAGAAATTTCTTTCTCAGCTCCATGTTGCTCCTCCTCAATATTAACCTGCTCCCCCTCAATCCTGACTTGCTCCTCCTCAAATCTTTAGGTCTCCATTTTATCTGTTGCTCCTTTAAAATCAGGAAAAAACTCTTCAAGAGTGAATTCTTGTTGAGTGTGAGCAGGAGATAGTACTTTCTCAGCAGCAGCAGCAACTCCAGAAATATCAAGATCAGTTTGAGAAACAATGTCCTCTGATAAATTGATTCTTTCTTCCTCTTGCACCTGTTCAGAGTCTAGCTCCCCCTGCAAATGTGCATTAATTGGCTCCCCCTACACCTGTGCAGATATAGTCTTTTCCTGGACTTATGCATCTTCATGACCATGCTCAGAAAGGTCATGTGCTGGTGATTTTTTTATTAGCTCTTGCTTGTCAACATCAGGCATCTCCTTTTAAAGAACTCTATCCCATCTTGAGAATAACCTTATGTCCATTCTCCTCATGTGATTTATCTTTGATCCAGGAATCTGTAGCATCACCTCTAGAATTATTCCAGCCAGGTACAGACTCATGATCCTAGCAAAGTTTGGCTTCTTTATCCCTTCTTTTATCTTATCAAACAGTACTGCAGACTAATTGGTTTGAATCTTAAAGATTACCCTTGTCATCAGGCTGAACATATAGGCTGATATCCTATCATGGCCACCTGGTTTACATAATATCACTTTTCTTACTATTTTAGACAGAAATTTACCTTGATGATTCATGCCTTTTCTGTTAATGGTTGCTCCTATCTTTAAAGTTGGATCCAATCCAGACCATTGAAGCGTCTCCCTGGTCCTTGAGGCTGGGACCTCTTCCTCATCATGTATTCTAGGAAGATGGAGAATCTTGCTCAACCGCTTCTGAGAAAGCTTGACTTTTTCTCCATGTACAGTGGATTTGATCTTTAATCCTGTTGAGTCCATTGATGCTGCAGTATAGAACTCGAATACTTCTTTCTTCCATATCTATGTAGGTTCTGAGACAAGATATTCTAAGCCGTTGTCTACAAGAAGTGAAATGACCTGTTTGATCTCTATTGCGGCATCGTCGAATGCATGCCTAACCAACTCATATCCTTCATTGATGTTGTCTTTAACCTTGGGCGCCATTGGAATGAAGAGAAAGCTTGGTTGGAGAGAAGAGAGTTTGTCGACACAAGGTTTTTTTCTCAAAACCCTGGTGAGCGTGTCGACAGAATATTTTCTTGACCTATTGATACCCTTCTAATCAAAGAAGGTCAAAAGGTGGGCAAAACAGTCTAAATGTGTCGACACAGTTGTAATGTGTCGACACAAACTCCTAATGTCTCGACAACAAAGTTGACCTCTATGTGTCGACACAAATTGATGATGTGTCGACACTTGACTTACGAAGACGAGGAACATAAATTCTATGTCGACACTTATTCGAAGTGTCAACAAAAAGTCTGAATGTGAGGAGACCACTTCTCTAGATGTGTCGACACAACCCTTCTGGATATGTCGACACCGCTTGTCTGGATGTGTCGACATATAGTCCCTTAGGTGTCGACACTTTTACTCTGTGTCAACACAATTTCCCTGAATTGTCGACATAATTTATCTGTGTCGACACTTTATTACTGAATGTGTCGACACCATTTTACTTAGACAATTTTTGGTAAACTAATCTATGGTCAGCATTCCTAATTAAATTTTAAATCTATTGAATTTAGTTTCATTCAGAGGCTTAGTAAAGACATCTGCAATTTGATAATCAGTTTTAACAAATTCTAATGAGATGTCTTCTTTTTCTACATGTTCTCTAAGAAAATGGTATCTTATCTCTATATGCTTAGTCCTACTATGTGAAACAGGATTGTTTGCAATAGAAATGGCACTTTTAGAATCACACAATAAAGGTGTTCTACTTACTTGAATACCATAGTCCCTTAGCTGATGTTGAATCCACAACAGCTGTGCACAGCAACTTCCTGCTGCCATATATTCAGACTCAGCTGTGGATATTGCCACACTAGTCTGCTTCTTACTGCTCCAGGATATCAACCTTCCTCCCAAGAATTGGCATGTACCTGTAGTACTTTGTTTATCTTCTCTACAACCTGCAAAATCTACATCTGAATAACCTGTTAGTAGAAAATCTCCATTCCTAGGGTACCAAAGGCCTAGATTAGGTGTGCCCTTTAGATATCTCAAAATCCTCTTGACTGCAGTATAATGTGATTCTTTAGGGCATGCTTGGTACCTAGCACAGGCACATATAACATACATAATGTCTGGTCTACTAGCAGTGAGATATAATAGAGAGCCAATTATTCCTCTATACAAAGACTCATCTACAGGATTACAAGCATCATCTTTTCATATAGGCATACTTATTCTCATAGGAGTTCTCATGGTGGAGGATGATTCCATACCATACTTCTTAATTAACTCCTTGGTGTACTTAGACTGGGATATGGACAAGCCATATTCAGTCTGTCTTACTTGGAGTCCCAAGAAGAACTTAAGTTCCCCCATACTGCTCATTTCAAACTTCCCTTGCATAAGTTTGGCAAACTTCTTGCAAAGGTTGTTCTCTATAGACCCAAAAATTATGTCATCTACATAGATTTGAATTAAGATTATCTTACCTTTAGATTCCCTTAGGAATAGAGTTTTGTCTATTTTACCTCTTGAGAAATTGTTCTCAATAAGGAAAGTAGACAGGGTTTCATACCAAGCTCTTGGGGCTTGCTTTAACCCATACAATGCTTTCCTAAGTCTATAGACATAACCAGGTTTAAGAGAATCTACAAAACCTGATGGCCGCTCTACATAGACTTCTTCTTTTAGATCACCATTCAAGAATGCTGATTTCATATCCATTTGATATACCTTGAAGCCTTGATATGCTGCATAGGCAAGGAACATCCTGATTGCTTCCAGTCTTGCTACTGGGGAAAATGTTTGATCAAAGTCTATTCCCTCTTCCTGTCTGTATCCTTTTGCAACCAATCTTGCTTTGTTCTTTACAATAAATCCACTCTCATCCAACTTGTTCCTAAAAATCCACTTTGTACCAATGATGTTGTGGTCTTTTGGTTTAGGAACTAACTCCCAGACCTTGCATCTTATAAACTGATTAAGCTCCTCTTGCATAGCATTAATCCAGTATTGTTCTTGGATAGCTTCTTCAAATTTCTTTGGCTCCAGTTGAGATAGAAAACTTGAGTGCAAGATTGTATTCAGATTTCTGCTTCTGGTTTGCACTCCATGTCTTGGATCACCAATTATCTGATTTGCTGGATGATCCTTTAGATGTCTTACAGCTGGAGGTAGACTTCCTTCTGGCTGAACACCTCCAGTTTCTTCATTATGCTGCACCTCTTGGTTGTCATCAGCTTCTAAAGAGTCTTGTACTCCCCTTGGACAGTAGCCATCATTTTCCAATTCTTCATCTGCAGTTGAGCCTTCTGTAATGGAAAGCTTGTCCATTCTATTGCTTATACCTATTGGACTGCATGAACAAATCCTTTGATGATTCTTCTTTCAGATCAACCAAAGATTACTTTAGGCCCATCATTGATATGTGAGTACTCCTTTAGCAGCCCCTTTGTTCCAGTCATGTGCCTGGAACATCCACTATCCAAGTACCATATAGGGGCATGACAACTTGGAATTTCCTGCAATAAAGAATTACTTTCCCTTAGAACCCAAGTAAGTCTTGGGTCCTTGGTTCAAGTTAGATTCATGCTTACAAAATCTACCTACAGCTCTTCTAACAGGTAGACTGTTTTCTTTCCTGACACTAGTGTTGTGCCAACAATCTATAGCATAATGTCCTGTCTTGCCATAGCACCAGCATTCATACTTGTTGTATCTAGGTCTAGATACATTTTTGGCACAAATTTTTTTGTTCTGTGCTGGTGCTACTGCAGCTACACCCACTGTTTTCCTTGGAACATGGGGTTTATTGACATGGGCTTACTTATTGGCATTAACACCCTTGTTATTTAGAACAAAAGTCTTATTATGATCATGAATATTATCAAGATCATATTTGTTAGAAGGCACTTGTACCTTTCTAAACATTACAAGAACTTTAAAATTTACTGGCTGGATTGGTGCTTTGCCTTTTCTCTTGAATTGGACATCCCTAGTGTTACTTTTAAAGCCTAATCCTGCCTTACCCTTTTGAGCCACAAACTCATCTATTAAGGGTAAGACTGATTTTGGCTTAGAGTAACAAGCCACTAGATCTTTCTCCTTTTGAAGTCTGACTTCCAGACTTTTAATTAGATCGTTTTTATATGTGATTGTACCCATCTGAATAACAGTTATAGTTTTCAGCTTGGCAACCTCATTTATTTTTTGATCCAATTCTTTCTTTAAACCAGATACAGTCATCTTAAGATCTGCAATTTCCTTAGCCTGAGTTTTGGTAAGGTTTTTGCTTTTCTTAAGTGCCTGCAATAAGTCCCCATATTCATCTATCAACTGATGAATATCTCCTTCAGATTCAGATCCATCCTCATCACTTGATGCAGATGAATCTGACTCTGAACAAGTACTGTAATCAGAAATTCTAGAATTACTTTGTACCTTACTGGGACCAGGCTGATCCTGGCACTTGTTGTCTTCTGATTCAACCATCAGTCCCATGCACTGATTGTCTTCTTGTTCATAGATGAAGTTTAGCAATTGCATAAACTCATCTTCTTCACTAACTGCATACAGTCCAATGTATGCTTCAGCTTCAGATTCTGACTCTGAGGAGGATTGATCTGTAAGACTCTTCTCCTTCTTAGCACCAAAGTATTTCTCCTTCTTGCCCTTTTGTTGAGTCTTCTTTCGGTCTGCTGACTCCTTCCTCTTTTCTGGACACTCAGCCACCACATGTCCAGGCCTATTACAGCAATAACAAACAATTTTTGATGTTGTAGCTTTGCTGGGCTTAGACCTGATCCTTTCCTTTCTTGATGATTTTCTCTTTTGATAGTAGTCATCAACGTGCTGTGATGTGGAGGGTCTTGAATTCCACTGCTTCTTCTTCAAGAACCTCTGAAACTGTCTTGTAAAGGTAGCAAAATTTGCATCTGAATTACTGCTATTTGAGTTCTGATTATCTGAATTCTCTGAGATAACTTCAGCAACTTCCTTAGGAGGTGATGGAGATATCCTTCTATTCTTTCTAGTGGCTTCAACCTTGAAGGCCACAGACCTTTCTCTATGCTCTCCTTTTGTATTTCTTTCTTCCTCCTTCCTAGCCATTAGTTGCATTTCATATGATAACAACTTTACAAATAAGATTGGAGGAGAAATGTCTGCTAGTTTGGCCACTTCTCTAATGGCATAAATCTTGGCATCCCAATCCTTTGTCAAGGATCTTAGGAATTTGTCATTCAGCTCATAAGTACTGAAGACCCTTCCATAGGACATCAGCTCATTCACTATCCTGTAGAATTTCTTGTAGCATTCAGATATGCTATCAGACTTTCCTTGTCGGAAACTCTCATATTCTTGATTGAGCATAGACTTTCTGTCTTGTCTAACTTCTTCAGAACCCTCCATGTAGATAATCAAAGTGTCCCATATTTCCTTGGAGGTTTTGTAGTGAATCAAATTTTGGAAAGTAGAATCATCTATGACACTCACTATGATATTCTGAGATCTTTTATCCATAGTTGCCAGTATAATCTCATCTTTAGTCATTTCAGAAAAATCTTAAGGAGTTCTTTGATTTGCATCTAGAACAGACACATTCATTGGGATATATGGACCTTCTTTTACTGTGATATATATCCTTGGGTCAGAGGCCTCCATAAACAACCTATCCCTTTCTTTCAAGATTCCAAAAATCTCTTTCCTGCAGATGGGTAATTTCATTGACTCTAGTTCCTTGTGATTCTCTCTAGAACCCATTTTCTTGATTCTTGATTCTGCCTTAGGGATCAAACTCAGACTATTAAGTCCTTCTTTGAGTAACCTCCCTCTGATACCACTTGATAGTTTTACCTTCAAGACTACCTAAACACCTAGAGGGGGGTGAATAGGTTCTAATTCTTATTTTAAAATTAAGACAGAATATCACTATAATGCTGTAATATAAAACAGACAATTCTGCAGCAAACTCAGCACACACAATCACAGATTCTACAACTATACAATTCACAGATTGCACACAGTATTTATAGTGGTTCCCCAAGGTCTGGGTACATCCACTTTCCCCCTTCACATATCCAGCAGTATGCTAGATTCAGCCTAACTTCTTCCTTTATCTCAGATCCTCAGATCCTACAGCTCAGAATCCAGAAGGATTCCTACAACTCAGAATATTTCCACATTCCTACAACTCAGGCTAACAAGCCCTACCTCAGCCTTGCTACAAGGCCTACAACTCAAAGAATACCTTCTCCTACAACTCAGGCATAAACAGCCCTACCACTCAGAGAACAAATCTCCTACACTCAGCCTTTATAAAACAGGCTTACAACTCAGATCTATGAATAGATCCTACAGAATTTGATAAGAAATTTTTATAATATCTTACCCCTGTTGAGAGAGAAGGGATAAGAACTTTCTTGATCAGCTTCTTAAAGAGGCTGATGGCTGAAATCAACTTGATCTTAGCTTTCTTAAAAGCTTCTTGAATCTGAACTTAGTTGGGTTGATTTCCTTTGAATATAACTGACTGACAGCTTCCTTCTTACACTCCAGAAATAGATCTGAATCTTCTTAACAGATTAGTTCAGTATCTGCTTCTTGAGAGACCTGTGACTGTCTCCTTCTTGACTTCAAATAGCTGGATCTCTCTCTATCCAAACCTCTTGAAGATACTTCTGAATTCTTGATTGAATTCAACTTAGACAGAATCTGAATAGAAAACTACTTCAGAACGTCTTCTTAGATCTTCTCATGAAGATCTTCTTCTTTGTGACTTGTACTTTCTTGATCAGATATCAATCTTATAATAGGTGTGTTAGTTGTGTGTATTATCAACTCCTTTCTTCTTCTGAATCCATCTATATATAGACTTCATCCATGGTAACCAGCTGATCCAGTTTCTAACTAACTTCTAATAAGTCTGACAGCTTCAGTAAACCTATTGTAACTCACAGATGTCAAGTCATCAAATAGATCTTGAGCCTTTGTCCTTGTCAGCAAAGCGTCGAGACTTACTGACATAAAGTGTCGAGATCATCTGTCAATATGTGTCGACACAAGTGACTTAAGTGTCGACACAGACTTTGGTGTTGTCGACATAGTTGCTTTGATGTCGACAGAGCTTCTTGACACTGCATCTTGAGAATGTATCGACACTGATTATTTGTGTCGACACAATCACTTCTTCACTTTTCAGCACTCGATATTGTTGAAACACTGCTGAGTGTCGACACAAGTCCTGTGTGTCGACACAGTTGATGTAGACTAAGAATTCTGTGTGTCGACACTGCCTTCAGGTGTCGATACAGTTGATGTCGACTCTGCCTCTGTGTGTCGACACTGCCTCCCGGGGTCGACACAAACTCACTGAAGTGTCGACAATGCCATTTTAGAGTGTCGACACAATCTTACTGAAGTACCGACACAACTTCCTCAGGTGTCGACATATGGACTT
Source organism: Platanthera zijinensis (assembly GCA_039513925.1). NCBI lineage: Eukaryota > Viridiplantae > Streptophyta > Magnoliopsida > Asparagales > Orchidaceae > Platanthera > Platanthera zijinensis. The sequence continues at coordinate 55,199,110 of CM077082.1, forward strand.
AGAATCTTTTTCCTGCATTCTAGCACATTCTTAACCTGCACATATAAACTCAAAATAACATCAAATACACCTTGATGTATATCATTGAGCTAAGTGAGGCTTCTCCAAATCAGGTACACATTTTCCAATGTACCAAACAAATATTTCATATAGTCGATATTTCATGCAGTCGATATCACAAGTCATGCCTGTGACCTTGGGGAAGTCACACCCATGAATTTGGTAGGGTCACATCCATATACTTCATGTAGTCGATATTTCAAGCAATCAATATTTCATGCAATCGATATCATAAGTTACTCCCATGACCTTGGTGAAGTCACGCCCATGACCTATGGATTTTTCTAGTTATTCAAAATTTTCAAAATTTTCTTTATTCAGTCATGTTGGCCTTTTCCCAATCTTATACACCTCAATGTCCTAAGGCTACTCCTTAGTCTGAGTCAACCCATCGTGACACAAGTCTTCAAGGGTTCTAGCTTGAAATGGGATGTTACAATGCCTGTGTATGCAATGTTTAGTCGATCAAGCACTCATCTAGCCGATCCCGAGTCCATCTAGCCAATTAATCTCAAGACATGTTCGCTTTCGAGTTGTCATGCCCATGTTCAAGTTGTCACACGCGTGTTCACTAGTTTATCCCTTATCACGTCTTCGTTCATACGCTAGTGCATGCTTCATTTAATGTTGCTGCCCAAGTACACGCCTTTGACCCTCCTTGGTCACGATAGTGTTCTCCCCTGATTTTCACCTTGCCGACACACCAGTCGCATGCCCCATCATTTACTACTGTCGCATACCCGCAACACACCCTAGGTCACAAGTATGACATATGGCGTGCAACATGAAATTTTTACCCATATAAATCCATCCTCTCCAATATCTCAGGGTCAAACTTTTGGAGATGTTTGGAGGGTTCTAGCCGTTGTTTTACTATTTTGATGTGTTCTTGCACATCTCTTTTTAATGTTCTTGCACTTCTCTTTCTAGCTTTCTTGTAATTTTCTTTTGCAACTTATGAAAGTTATGGGATGTCCCTCCACCTAGAGGCGGTGAATATGTGATGCTATATTTTTTGACAATTTAAAGCGGAATAGCTAAAGTATTAGTGACAAGCACATAATCACAGATAGTTCACTACACAAACAAAATAAGATATAGTGTTTTCCCGAGTTTGGTATGTCCACTTTCCCCCTCCAGCTATCTAATAGTGAGCTATCATCAGTAAACTCTAACAAAATATAGATCTGCAAATCCTATAACTCATAGACCAAGTCTCTTACCTCAGAGACAATGGTTGACCTCCTACCTCAGATCCTCTAGTTCAAGATCTTATAGATTAGATTCCATACTAGAATCCTACAACCAAATTCCACAAAGGAATCCTATAACTCAGAGACAAAGTTTCATACCTTAGAGGCACTGGATAACCCCTACCTCAGGTCATTAAATCCCTACACTTAGATCTCACTAAGATCTTACAATTAATTAAGTTTTTATAACAAAACTTTCTTTAAACTCAATAGATACCTTGATAGAACTGGAGTCTTCTTGAAGCCTGATACTGATTAGCTTCTTCTATGATCTTCTTGCTGAGTAAATCTTCTTCAGTTAAAGTTGTTTGCTTTGTACTTTAGAAGATCCACCTTCTTATTTTTAGTTGATTGAGCTTTGAGCACTTTAGTAAGTTGAATCGATTATTCTTCTTGGAGAATGAAGATATTAGTTTCCTATTTTGTCTTCTCTAGGCTTGAGCTTCCTGATATAATCTCATTTTCCAAAAGTTGAAGGTGAAAAAGCTTAAGTTCATTTTCTATCGACTAGGGTTTACTATTCACATTCTCTTTATTTTATATGATCGAGATCCTTAATGGTCGAATCTCAGACTGATTTTATGTCATAAATAATTTTCCCTAAAGTACATATTTGATTGGCCCTTTCTACAGAGACATTAAATTGGATAATGCCAAAACAACACATCATTTTGAATGTAAGCCTATTTGGTCAATTCGACTAGATATCTGGTTGAATCTCTTTATATTCAATTGAACTACTTCTTCAGTGCCCCTTCTAGTCAAATTATATAGATTTGGTCAAATATGACTATTCATTTTTTTAGACAATATAGTCTGCTCGAATCTGCTTCATATTTAGTCAAATGGCTTCTTCAGAGCTTCTTCCATTTGAATGATACACATCTTGTCGAATCTGATTATTTCTTCTTCTACACAATGTTATTTGATCGAATCTATACTTAGAACAAATTTCCATTAATACTGCTTTTTCTTCCTATCTTAGTCGAACGAATCTAGTCGAATCACTAGATAATTAGTCGAATTATGGCTTAAGATAGAAGTTTCTTTCTTCAAGACTTTAAGACAACTTTGAGCTTTAATAAACATCTAGTCAAATAGCTTTGATTCTTCAGCATAATAGTATAGAAGATCTTGATGGATTTGCACTCAACAGTTTATGCATCCTCAACATCTACTCGAATTGTCTTGATTCATCTACACGAGTGGTTTAATGTCTAGTCAAATTTGCACAGACTCTTTGCACTATGAGTACATCAGCCTGAATCGTCTTGATTATTCTACACAATCATTTTGATGTCTATTAGAATCTGTACTTAATCAAATTTAATCTTCACGAGTCATCTACCCAAATGGTCTTGACACTTCTACACGAATGACTATCATCTAGTCGAATATGTACTTAGACATGTTTCTGAAAACTTCCACATGATTCATCTTGATTCTTCTATATGTTTGGTTTGACTTTCTTGTTGAATCAGTAGCTTGATGGAATTTTTGTGCTCTATTGATATCTACATGATTCGTCCTAATTCTTCTGCATGTTTGGTTAGATTATCTAACCGTTCGACTAGATGACTAGTCAAATTTTGACTTAGATAATTTCTATCTTTTTATACTTGAATCCTTGACATTACCCAAACATTTAGACTTTGTATATTAGTCTTTTAAGAGTGTGTATCAAGTTCAATATATTCTAGATCTTAGATCGACATAGTGTCTTGCATAATGAGGGACTATATTGACAAGACTATGTCTGATGATACTAAGTCTTGCCCTATGATGGACTTATACTATCATGTTTTTGGAAACAACACAACAAAAGCATACAAATTAAATATAAATGTGTTTATCTATATTACGAGGACTTCTTCAAATCATGAACAATGTGAGCTATATTCCCAACAATCCACCTCTATTTAAAGAAGTTAGAACCAAAAATATAGATGATTAGTACATTAATAATTTAAATAAAATGAACACAGATGGAGACAACATTCCAAAGATTTATATATTAACTGATCAAAATGTTTCAATTATGTTAAACTATATTTTCATTTCCCTTTATCACAAGCAACACCCTACCCTTTTTTGTCTTCTTTCCATCTCGTCTTTCCATTCATTCCTATTTTTCCTATTCTTGTAGCAATTTCCATTAAGAGGCATTTCCGGACTCTTTCTCCATGATCTAAACATCTTCAGCATAATCAAAAAATTCAGTATGTTTCTGGTTGAGCTTGTTTGCCAGCCAAGAGGCTGTGTCCTGTGTCATAATCCCCCCCTTTATGGCCTCTTCAAATATATGCTTCACCATCTATGTTGGAACATGCGCTCTACATCTTTCAGGTTTGATAATATCAAATCCCAAGCTGTATTTGGTCATGCACTTTTGGGTATAGTGTGCAGGTTTACAGGTGTGAAGATTTTCAAGATCGACGATTTTTTGCACTATCGCTAGCGATATCCACTATAGCTGGTGATAGCCTGGATGTAGACACATTAGAGATCGATGGTCTAGTGAAACATAAAGGATTCTAGAAAAGGAAGCGCTAAATTAGGATATTGCCCGATGATAGTAGTCGTAAATTTGGAAACGACTCTCCTTTCCTTTCCGACGTGGGACAGCTGGCGGTGGTAGTACCAAAATTGGATATTGCTAGGCAATAGACACTATCACCCGACAATAGCGCTAAAATCTATATAAGCGTGATTATTTTCTCTTGGCGGCAAGTGCTCGAACCCTAGAATGTCTAGAGATGGTTCTTGTCATCCTTGTTGCTGAGAGCCACCATCTAAGAAGGAGAATTCTTTCCCTCTTGCAAAAAATGAAGGAGATCTTTGGAGACAAAATGCCATAACAAGATTCAGAAGATGATCGTGTGCCCAAGCCACGAGATTGAAAAGCACCGATCCTTTACTGCCTCTAGAGATATACTATTTTAGGGAGCACTAATTTTCTTTATTCTATTTCTCTTTTTTTCATTGATTACTGTATTTTGTGCAGAGAAATCATCCAGTTTGGACGTCAAATTCCTGAGAGGAGTATTTCCAAAATTGCCCGGCCTTGGAGGTCGTCGGATTTTTGGGAGAAATATGTGAAAATCGTCCTAGGAGGACGTCAAGATCTAGGAGATCTAGTAGGTTTGTCGATCTTATTGGGAATAAGTGAGAGAGCCAACAGGTCCTAGTTAAGGGTCAGTATAAAACCAAAGGAAATATTCGATTTACTTCCTTCGATCTCTGGCGTCATGAAGATCTAGTTTTGAACTTTGTAAACTCTCATTTTTTTGAAATAAAACCATGTATTCATATTTCATCTTTAATCATACATTCTTACTGTTAAAACTTTAATTTCTTGTGTGTGTCTACTACTATACAATCTTAGAAACAAGGAATAAAGTTTTTGTCGATATCACTGACGATATCTTGATATTGCCCGACGATAGCTCCAGAAAAATTACTTCTTGCCTCCGAATATTTTTTAATCTCTAGTAGTTCTCTACAAACCTTATTCTCCCCCATCTAAGGTTGGCAACTAGATCCAACAATCTCCACATTACAATCTTCTACCATATCAAACAAAGTTTGTACACAAAAATTTTGATTGTCCATATATTTTTGTAAGATCTGGTCCGAATAGGTAGTGAATTTTCTGATTAACTTCTCAGTTGCATTTTCAGATCTTGTTTTATTGATTACTGCCGCCTTTAAGGTTTATGGAAAGATTCTTCCCATTTGTCATCAAAGATCTTTAGTACTTTAACATTGAGTTTTACTACCACTCTATCTCTGATGATCTAGCTAGTTATCGAAGCATAAATATGAGCCATATCTTTTTTAATCTACCTAATCTATGGAGATAAGTCTTCCTTCACTGCCTTGACAATTATATATATATAATATTCAAAGGATTTTCTTTGTTCACTGAGAAACATCATCATCTGATCAATCATAGAGTCAGATGGTTTTTCATGAACAACATGGCCTGAGATCCCTGCAATTTCAGATTCTATTACTCTCATTTTCGTCTAGCTCTTTATTGAAATTTTTATTGTCAATTGGTTCATCTGAAGTATCTGGAAGATGAATAGGACTTATAACATAATGTCCCTTATTGTCTTATTTACTTTTGAACAATATTAGCACTCTACATTTGCTTGTCGGTACTGTAGTCATGTATAGATAGTCTTTACTTCTTTTATCTTCGCGATCCTTTTTAATATCCAGCTTAGTAGTAATTACATTCTCATCCAATTCTACCAAATTCTCTTCTTCTTCTCTTAGGGTAGACCACTCGGAGTGGATCTCTCCCTTAGCAGGATCTACCTTTTTCCCAGCATTTTTGTCTGTTCCATCATCACTCTAATTTAGATCAACTATAGGATCAAACATAATTTCCTTAATCAGATCCCTTGATATCTCCCCCTCAATGTTTGTAGGGGTTTGGTCAACTATGTCAATAGTTTATGCTACTATATTTATTGCATTTTGATATTTACTCTTTTTGCTCGCTTCAGGAGCACTCCTTTTAAATTCTCCCCAGCCTTAGGAAAGGCTCACCCCCACTTGCTTACTACATTAAGATCAGTCCTATTTAGGTAATGCAGTCATGCTTCTGTGAGTTGTTTCAGTTAAAAGTTTTCTAAGAAGTTGCTGAAGTAGAGAGAAAAGATTCTTCTAAAGTTAGGGGATCAGAAGGGAGTCCTTTATTTTGTCAAACAAAACAATTTTCTAGTTTGTTCTCTTCTTTACTATGACTCTGGTCATGAGATCAAACTAGCCTTTGCAGATTCTATCATTTGATACTGGCCGTCTTGTATATTAACACTTTTTTGATGATGTCTTCCATTGACATTCCAGGTGTGCTTAGTTTGTTTCTCTATAGTGCCCCACGAGGTGCTTCTAGGAAACTATACCATTGAAGGGCTACCATTTTGTCAAAAGAATTTGCTTCTTACTTTTCCTCTTCAGAGATTACAGTTAGCTTTAGCACAAAGTTTAGGGATCAAGAAGATATTCTTAACCAGTGTTTAACAATTTTGGGTTTGATTGCTTTCCAGAAATGACATCTCGACATTTTGATAGAATTTTATAATTTCTCTTTTAAAAATCCTTGTAGGCTCAGATAGAACAAACTCCCTTTTTCTTCACACATACCAATCAATGCATGTAGGCCTGCATCACCTTTAGCAAATCCACCGCAAACAAACTCGCTTCAAACATTAAACTCCATGTCGGTTCTTTTGGGAGCCATTACTGTCAATCTTGCCTGAATGGCTACTGAATCCTTTTTGAGAGACTTGAAGATAGGGCAGTGTTGGTCAAAGGGTGTAGGAAAATAGTTTGTGTACCCTAATATAGTATTTATATCTATTTATATATCTTATTTAGAATATCAAAGGGCGCGTACCTGTTTGCCTAAACCTAGGCAAGTCGATTCTATTAAAGATAAGATTAATGACCAAGATTAGCCTTCTTCTATAGGAGGAGCATCTGGCTTAATTAGCATTAAACTGTTTACATCTCTCCACATTTGACTAGTGCTGGAAGCCGTGTCCAGTCAAATCAATGTTGATTCGACTACATCTCAACAGGATCGTCCTAACTTTAACCCAAATCCTGTCAACACTTAGATATTTTCCTAAATTTGTCCAGATTAAAGCTATTGTGTTGATCACACTATTAGTCAACACTAACAAAGATATATTGAAATTTTAAAGAGATTTAGTGAAAAAAGTTTTATTCTAAGTTTATCATACTAGTTAAAATTTAAAGAAGTTGAATTTTGCTTCATCGAGAGGCTTAGTGAAGATATCTGCTACTTGTATATCATTAGGCATATATTCAAGACATATATCTTCCCTTTCTATATGCTCCATAATAAAAATAATACCTGATTTCAATGTTCTTTGTCCTGCTGTGAGATACATGATTTTTAGCAATTGAAATTGCACTAGAGGAATCATAGTACGTGGCTATCTTGTTGATCTTTATTGGAATATGCGTTCCACATCTCTTGGTTTAAGAATAACAAATATCAGTGTGTATTTGATCACATTTATTGTGTGTTTATAATGTGCAGGCTTACAGGTATGAAGACACCATGGTTTTACTTTCTATGACCTACCGTCGGGTGTTAGCTCTACCGCCGGTGCTAGCGATGAGGATTAGAGTGAGCACGCAATGATGTCTCTCTATAACCTACTGTCGGGCGCCAGACAATTCAACTACATTGAGGAGAAACCTCTACCACCGTGCACTAGCCAATCAAAGTGCATCGAGGAGGAACTGCTACCGCAGGGCGCTAGCCTTACCGCGCCGCGGTATCCAAAAGCGGCAAAAATATTTTTGGATATTTTTCCTAATTTGCTAGACAAATGGCGACACCGCATGAAAAAAACCTACAACAAGTCGCTAGTGTTACCGTTAGTGGTAGCTTATTTATAAGGATACTATACAAGCACGTAAATCTTTAGCTGATTGAGTAGTAGAAAAGGAAAGAGCTCTAACGGTGCAGTAGATACAAAGCAATCGCTTCGCGGTAACTTTAGGAAACTCCAAAAATATATCATGATTTGAATGAGAAACCAGAAAGAGCATCCAATATCATTTGGATGCCAAAAATACATCCTATGTTTATGGGGAATAATTTATTTCTAAAGATGAAGGCAAAATCCACGAAATTGAAAAGAAGAAAAGGAAGAAATTTGAAGACACCGAGCTACAGCCCCGCTACTACTGTGCGGTATCTCCCAGCACTGCCTTTTCGGTTTAAAATAGCCCAAAATTGAGTTTCAGTAGACAATTTTTTCACAAAATTTGAAAGGGGAGTTCACCCTAGCCATCAAGAGGGAAGGAAGGGGTTTTCCCAACTCATTTTTGGAGAAGAGTTCTTCAGAGGAGATCAAAAGGAATTCATGTGCGAGGATATAAGACTATCAACATGATGATCAAGAAGCAATATTCCTAATATTTAGATGGAGGATTCTCGCTACAAAAAACTCTCATCAAGCGCAAACCTTCACGGATCTGAAGGAAAACAAAGAGGAAGATTATCAAGCCACAAAGATTGAACTTTTGCAAGCGAATCGACATAAATAACAAGGGTTCTAGTTAGAAGGGTGTTCTCTCTTATTCTTGTATTTTCTTTAACCTTTTTGTATTCTATACGGAGAAATCGTCTGGTATGGATGTTGAATTCTTGGGAGGAGTCTGTGAGAAATTTTCCAAGGAGGTCGTCGAATTTCTGGGAGGAATCTGTGGATTTCGTCCTGGGAGGACGTCTCGATTTGGGAGATCTAGTAGACTCTAAGAACCTTTTAGGGAGGAAGGTGAGGATCCAGCTTGTCAATCTTCTTGGGAAGGAGAGAGAGAGAGCTATCTGGTCCTAGAGAAGGGTCGGTGAAAAAACAAAAATAGAATTGTTTTGTTTTCATCGCCTCCAATCTATGACGTCATGGAGATCTAGTTGTATTATTGTAAACCACCTTTTAGCTTTTAATAAAATTAAAGGTCTTTTATTTCATCTTGAATTCATGGTTGCATGTTGCTATGGTTTTAAGGGCTTTGTGGAAATTTAGAAAACAAAGTTTCACAGGGTAAAGTGATTTTGTGACCTACCGCCATATGGTAGTAGTCTGCCACCTAGCGGTAGCTTCCAGAACATGTTGCCCTGCTGAACTTGTGTTTTCTATGACCTACCGTCACGCGGCAGTTTCCTACCACCTCGAGATAGCTTCCAGAACAAGTTATCTCCTCTAAGGTTGGCCACCATATCCATCAAGTGGTTTCAGAGCTAGGTTATTCCAAAACAGTTTCATCATGGGGAATAATAGTCAACCCTTCTCTCGAATCGACTAATGTGGATGGAACTTTGTACACTGAAAAATCACTAGCACCACCTTTGTTTACAAGTTTGAACTATAATGGGTGGAAAATTTTAATGAGAAAGTTCCTTATTTCATTAGACATAGAGGTGTGGAATATGACTATTGTCAAGCCACCAAATAAGTTAAATATGAATGAATGTTATTTAAATGCTAAATTTATGAATAGTCTATTTTGTGGGCTTGGACATGAGATTTTCAAACTCATCTACACTTTACCTACTACCCATGATATATGAAATTTCTCGAGATTAGTTATAGATTTCCTTCTGCAAATAATGAATCTGAGCAATTCATTATGGATACAAGTGAAGAATCAAATCAAGACTTACTCTTGGAAGAAGACATGGTAACCACATCAAGGGAATGGGAAGATGAAATCTCAACTATGGATGAGGAATCACATGAAGAAGTCAATGAAACTCTATGCTTCAATTCTACCTCATCCAAAAACACTGTAAGAAAATTAAATTCCCTTCTTGTTTGTAATTCTATTTCTAGAATGCATGTTCTAGATGCGGGTAAACACAAAATTAAAAATCTAAAAAAATATTAACTCAAAATTATGTTTAAAAATAACATTTTAAAATAAATACCAATATAGAATCAACTATTGTTGTGCCTAGTTCTCTCACATGCTCTTTAGATAAATGTTTTACATCTTATATTTATTGTAATAATATAAAAGAAAAATTCAAGGTTTTTGAAAAAGAGCTACATATTTCAAAAGAATACAGTAAAAAATTGATTAATGAAAATAGTATCTTAACTCATAAACTATAATCATTAAAATTATTTGTGCAAAAAATTTCAAATAATAAAAAATCTTTTATGTTTAGTTTATCCTAAAAGATATATAAGGTATCTACTAGTGTTTCAAATTTCATAAGACATACATCTAGTAGAATATTTAATCTGAATCTAACTTCTCCTAATATTAAAGTAAATGTCAACAAATTTCATACTAATAATTATTTCAAAAATCACTATCATTATAAACCTCAACTTCATGATTATGGAAATTTGTCATATGAAAAGAATATTCAACCAAAGTATGAATGAAGGCCCATCTTTAAAAATGAAGCACATATTCCACTCGAAAGGGCACATTCATCATTATCTCCCTTTGGATTATCAAGCTATGTTTGGGTACCCAAAGGAACCGTAACACTTAGCTCCTTTTGGATACCTTAATATCTTATCCATTAGTATCCACCTATTGCATGAAGTAGAAACTAATCAAAACAAAATTACTCAATAATCTACTTCACGATGTGTATAATGTCCTTTTCTATTTTTTTTGTAAGCCAATATGCCATGAATACTTTACATATATTTTTTACTATAATACTTTCACATATTAAGTTTAATGATAAGTCAATCCAACTAAATGAATTTGAATAAAAATCATATCCTTGCTAAGTGGCCAAAATTTACTTATTATCTAAATTCTATCTTTTTAAATCCATTACCTATAAATGTCTTATATTTTCACTGAAATAAATTCATGTTACCTATGTGGCTTTAAGATCAACTATTTTTAAAAATCAATAAATAATTATAATATTCATCACATATAAAATCCATAAGATATAAATCGATATTTAGGATCGATCGCTTAGTATGATCATGATCACTTACCTATATCTTATGTCTCACCAAAGCGGTGGCATAGGATTGTGTGCATTAGAGACCTAACCTCTAAGTCATGTCTTGTACTTATTCGGGGAGAGTTCCAGTGGGGCCTTGCAAGGCACTTAGTGGAAAGAGTGCTAGGTTGAGAGTCATCTTTTGTAAGCATTTGGGATTAACACCCCAACCTACGACATGTGTAAAACTCCTCATGACCATCTGTCACTTAGTACAGGGTTAGACTATAGATATATAGATAGAGTATTGGAATCTAGGGCATACTCATGATACTCCTATACACTACATGAACATTATTTCACTTTTCATGTTCAATATAATCATGCATAATATTCTATCATACTATCTTTTGTTTGCATAATATATCTCTTTGAGCTTTCATGTTTTTAGAAAAACACAAGTATTTTTGAAAAAGGGAGGAAAAACAATCTCAAAATATGTTTTTATAAGCAAAAATGCAAGTCTCTATTGCGAGCGACAAGTGTTAGTACTAATGCTGGCGGTATGATAAAATCAATTATTTTTCTTTCTTTTTGCATTCTTTTTCTGGCATAGAAAATCACATAATTGAATGGCAGTATGATAAAATATTTAAAAATCAAATATAAAGTTATAAAATGATTTAAAAGAACAAAAATATGTTTTTCCTATATCTTTTTTGTGTGTTTTTTGTTTAATATTTTTAATAAAAAATTCAAAAATTATAAAAGCTGCTTATTATTCATTGACATTGTTAAGAATGATTAATTATATCAATTTAAGATGAATTATAATGTGTAATTTAATTTTTAAGAATCTTAAAACATTTTTTTGTTTATGTTATGCCATAAAAATTATCTTGTTATGTGCTGTGAATTAAATGTAGAAAATATGTGTAAGATTGCTTAACATGTCTCTAAGTATGAGTAATGTCTTATGTTTAATAATAATTCACTCACTCACTTATTTTTGATAACCTATATGTGTTCTTTATCATAAACTTGCATGATTGTGTAGTATAATAACCTAATAGTTTAAAATGCATAAATAGATTTCCTACACTACATTGAATTGATTATTTCAATTCTTTGTTTTTCATGCACTTATTCATTGGAGAAAGGTGTTTAAAAAAATTGTTATTGTTTGCGCAACATGTGAATTCAGAGTCATTTGTCACTAAAATAAAAATCAAATAAAAATCGATAAGGAAAACTCTACCAAGCACTACTCACCCTTCTGATGAGTCTTAATGAACATTATGAGATTAAGCACCTTAGAAAAAGAATTATAAAGTGTCTTGTAGCAAACAAATTATGCACCACTTCCTTTGTACACCGGATCACAAAATACAAATAATGTTAAAATTACATAAATATGATCCCCAAGAACTACTCTACCCCCTGATAAGTCTTAATAAGCATTGTGTGTGTAGAGGACTTTGGTAGTTGCACTTCTTACTCATGTGCATTGAAAAATATTAGAAGTATTTTTATTTTTTTATTTTAATATTATGTTATTCATTATATATGTCATGTGTTTTCATTAATCCACTTGTATACTTTATCAAAACACTATTTGTCCACATCATTATTTCTCATAAAACTTCTACTCATGAGAATTGGATCATAATGCATATCTATACTATTCTCTAAAATCACAAGTAAATGCACTAGATAATAAAGCATGACCGCTACAATGTTTATTTTTTACTTGAAATGCAAATTAGCTTACATTGTAATTCCTCTCTCTTTTAGATATTTTAAAATCATGCCTGCAAAATTTTTAATGAAATAACATCTCTTAGACTTGAATTGAAAACATCTTCTTATTAGTCTTAAAATTCCTTATCCTTAATATGATCATATTCTCCAAAAAGATGTTTATTTTAAGAGTGCTTATCATGTTTTTATATACATACTACTTGTGCTTAATCATGAATATTTACTCTCTCAACAAGTGGTAAACTATGTTTACTAAGTGATATTATTTGCTTAACAAGTGTTATTTTTCTATTTTTATCACTATACTATTTTATTCAATCATGCATACATTTTGCTAAATAAGTGGTAAAGAGATATCTATGATCTGCTCATTGCATCCCACTTTTCTTCTCCAACATAGACCGTTTTAATTCTCATTAAATACACTCACCTCTACCCTCTTTTTATTCTACCATAAAGGAGGAGATCATCTTGCATAAATTTCTTAATTCAAGGGGAGCATGATTGAAGAAGAATCGTGAAAGTGCGGAAGAGAGATCTACCTTCACTCTAGAGGGGGGGGGGGGGTGAATAGAGTATTTTAAAATAATTTTCAGTTTAAAAGAAATAAGGCAGATTAAGATTTAATTTATATTTAAGTATATATGTGCTTGCTATGAAACAAAGATAAAATAAAAACTAAAGAAACACACAGCACAAAGCAAAGATAAACACACAGCAAACCAGACGACACAAGGAGCTATAGTGGTTCCCCAACAACTTGGGTACGTCCACTCTTCTACCACCCTTGGTAGGAATCCACTCAGGAAGAGTTGATCAGGTGTCCTGACACCAAAGAGCTTTTGATAAGGTGCTCAAAAACCAAAACTAGATTTTTTGATCAGGTGTCTTGCCACCACTGAGTTTTGACAAGGCTCTCAGAACCACACTCAAAACTTTTGATGGGAGTCTTGATAACCCTTTTACAGCAGGAAAGTAAAACGTAAAGAGGTTGATGTTGTCTTCTCTGTTCTCAAATCAAATGAGAGAAGCACTAGTGGATATGATGAAGATGTCAAAGCTCCCCCTGAGATTAGCAGTAGGTTTAGGAGTAGAAGCTTTGCACAGGGTGATAGGCCTTCAATGAGACTTCTCCAGCAAATGATGATTTCAGCAAGGCTGAAATGTGAGTTGTCTGGAGACTTGAATGATGAAGCCTTTTAGCACTTGAAGCAGATCTTTTAGTCACAGAAGATGAAAACTTGATTAGAGAATTTTTGTTGTTCTTCTTCTGTAATGCAATTGTTGTGTCTCTTGGTGTTGGTGTTGGTGTTGGTGTTGAATGAACTGTCTTCTTGTGTCTCTCTTTTCTTCAGCTCAATATCTCCAAGAGAACTGAGAGAATAATAATGAATTCTTGACTTGAATGGCCGAATAAACAGTCTTGAATGATTTCCAAAAACATCATTTGTCTCTAGGGAAAGTTCATTAGCAATATTCCATTTTTACCTTCCTTGACATTTGCATCAGATAGCTTGAAACGGATAGGAAATCTTTTGCCATTAATGCAGCAATTAACTCTGAAAGAATTTGAAATAATTCCATAACTGATATTGACTTGATGGCAGAAAACGTCGACCTCATCAAGAAATAGTCGATCGGAGATCGATTATGGTCGACCAGAGCTCAGAGTTAATGAAATTGAACTGGAACAGAAATAGTCGATCTGAGCTCGGAGAAAATGGAGATAAGCAACAGACAGAAAGCGTCGACCAGAAAACGTCGACCTGGCTAAGGCAGAAATTGTCGACCTTGCTAAATCAGAAATAGTCGATCTTGAGCTTGGCAGAAATCGTCGACCTTCTCTTAGATAGAAATAGTCGACCTAAGCTTGACGACAAAGCGTCGATCTAAGCTCAGCAACAGAGCGTCGATCTAAGCTTGACGACAAAGCGTCGATCTAAGCTCAGCAACAGAGCGTCGACCTAAGCTTGACGACAAAGCGTCGATCTAAGCTTGACGACAAAGAAATAGCTGAAGGTCGGGCGCTGATCCAAGCTCGACGATCGTCGGACTGAAGCTCGACGATAGTCGACCTGAGCTCGACTATTTTTAACATTTGTCTCAGCTTTGATTCCTGATCTTGAATGGTCCTGGGGGCAGCTTCAAACCTAAGTTCTAAGCCCTAGACACATTCTAACTTGACCTTTTCAACTATACAACTAGGTCAAACAGATATCCTAAATACATAGTGATCCTTGCCCAAATTAGTAATAGGGTGTTCCAACAATCTCCCCCTATTTGGGTTAGGATTACTATTTACAGGACTTAGAATAAAATACAATCATCAAATGCAATCAAGCAATAAAAATTAAAGCAACAAACAACATAGCAGCAATCTGATAGAACCTCAGTAAGAGATTTAAGAAATGAATGAGCCATCTGCATACAAAAATCATTCCTTTTTACTTCCTTTCTTGAACAGAATTTCCCTATTGGGATTGAGGGATTCCTTCTTTGATCTCCTGTCATCTTCTGCACCTAAGGAGGTTTGAGCTTTTGCTCTGGGAACCACAGCCTCAGGATGCAGCTTCATATAATCTACAGGATCAAAGAATTTCCTTGAAGAATACCTTTCTAACTCTGCTTTTCTTTGCTCGGACAGAGTGGAGATGTTTGAGGTGTCCTTGCCTTGCTTTCTTGCCTTCTTCAGCTGGTCCAAGGCAGCAAGTTCTTTCATCCTGTAAGACCAGGAAATAGGATTATTTTCAGGATCCTCAAAAGGAATAGGAGATTCATATCTGTTAATGGTTTCAGGAGCAGCAGCAGTTCTTGATTCAACAGTTCTCTGAGCTTATATGGGTAAGGACCTTGAGATGTGTCAAGTTGCCTTTGTCCTTCCCTTTGAGTTCTGCAGTCTCTTTGATTACCTCTATACTGTCCTCTTCTGGACTGATTGCCTCTTTGAAAATGCCCTCTGGGAGGATATCTTTGAGATGGTTGAGAAGGGCTTTGCTTTGGAGCCGAAGGTAGAGAAGCTGAGCCTCCACCTGATCCAGAATCTGGAGGAGGAGGAGGAGGAGGAGGCTGAAACTTAGAGGAGCCTTTCTCATACCTGTCAAATTTTCTCTTTTTCTTCATTGCCTTCAATTGATTTTTGGAGTATTGCATCCACGGCTCAGTAATTTGGCAATCATGCAATATATAGTAGGGTACATCATTTGAATCCTTGGCTTTTTCGAGAGGAACTCTTTTCAGAGCTTTGCTTCTTGCTTTTCTTTTCCTTATAATAGTACCATAAGATTCATCAGATTCTGTTTGGAACTGATCACTTTCAGAACTTTGAGGTTGATCATACAGATCGTCGATCCTTCTGATATAATCTTCTTGATCTTTGAGCTTTTTAGAGACAGCTGGAGCAGGAGGAGAAGGTACAGCAGTAGAATAAATAGTATCAGCAGGAGCAGAAACATCAACAATCATATCATCAGCAGCAGAAATCTCAGCAGACAAAACAATAGTCATAACTTCATCATCATCAGCAGCAGCAGCACAAACAGAACCAACATCCACAGCTTTAAGAGAATTGACATAAGATTCAATTATACTGGGATCACATATTAAAAGAGGCACAATGGCCTTAGTAAAATCTTCAGCTTTCTGAACAGGAACTGGTGCAATTTGATGGTAGATAGAATCAAAACTACTCAGCAGTGACCTGAGGTCCACTGTAAATAAAAGCACTGGAGCAGCAGTATCAGCAACAGGCAATATAGCTGGAGGAGCAGCAGCAACTTCAATAGCTTCATAAGGCATCTCCCCCTGGCTTGATGTAGACAGAGCTGGATCAAGGCACCTAAATGAAGGATTGGCCTGCGGAGAAGAGAGAGCGGAGAGTCTGGAGGATAGCTCCTGAATGGACTTCTGGAGTGGAGCCAAGGAGGTCTCCAGCAAAGCCACTAGCTTGGGAGCCAGTAGCTCATATAGCCTATCGGCCAGACTCGGGAGATCCACTTGCTCAAGAGAGACTTGAGTAGAGGTGAATGAAGATGTGGCTGGGACTGAAGAAGTGGCTGCACGACTTGAAGGTGAGAAAGGAGGGATGGATGGCTGGGATATAGGGATGGTTGATATGGATGGTATAGGAATGGAGGTGGATGGTAAGAAAGAGGGTTGATCCAAAATGTCATACAACAATTGTTGGTAAGAGGAGGAGGATGGAGGATCAAGAGAGGAGGAGGGAGAATCATCCATGAAGGAATCATCCAGAATGGAAGAGTCAATTGATGGATAATAGAAAAGAGGGTGGAATGATTCTGAAATGGTGGCTGGAGGAGATGAAGAAGGTAATGAAGTGGTGATGGGGGAGGAGATGACAGGCTGAATGGGAGAAGAGGAAAGCAATGAAGAGACAAGGGGAGGAGGAGAAATAGGAGCAGAGGAGGAGGTAGGCAATCCCTCAAGAGATGTTGCGGGGGAAGAGACTGATAAAGTCCTTGTACCTGAAGCAATTATTACAGCAGCAGCCCTGCTGGGTCTGAGGATCTGCCTGTCCCACTTGCTGAATAGGGCACAGGATAGCCTCTTTGAAGCATTTATGTGCATCCCAGTTGAAATCAGCAATTCTGGGCACCTGGATTGCAGAAATACTCCTAAAATCCTTCCAAAATTCACAGAAGACTTGCTAATCTTCTTCTTGATTGAGTTAAAAATGATTGTTCCCCAATCCACTTTCTTCCTGTCAACAATTGCACCCATCAAGTTCAACTGATACTGCGTGATTGTATCATGCGCCGAGTGCTTTGCCAAAAGCACTTTTCCCGTAATGTCGGCGAGAAATTGAAACTCAATAGCCAAATCCTTCTTCAATAACCTGTTAGGGTTCGCGGTAAAATAACCCATTTGTTCTAACAACGAATTAACTTCCTCTCCAGACAAAGCGAAGGAATCATTTCCAGAACTGAGAGCGAACACGTCCGTCAGGAGATTTGGGGATAGCGGTACCTTCATTCCGCTGATTGTTCCGACAACAGTAGTCTCGTTCTCAACTGTTGCTGAAAACATCCATTCTTTAATCTCATTTGCTGCAATCTTAATTCTGGTTGACATCAACCGCACTAGCTGCTGGTCGCGACAAAGATTCAGAATGTCCTTGAAGCGCTGATCGCTGCCGTCGAAAGAGTCCATGTCGATGTCAAATCCTGTATCGAACTTCATTTTGGAGAGAATAGCGACTGTCGCTGCCATCTATATCTGCAAAAGTTCAACAAACAAGACCAAGTGTAGAGAGTTTTGGAGGGAAGAAGAAAATTTGTAGAGAGAATGAAGGCGAAAGCGACGAACGGCGGCCGAAAAATGATTTTATATTAGGGTTTGACACGGAAAAGAAAAAACCGTCAAACTCCGTTCGAAGTTTTTGGCTGACGGGGAATATGAAGAGTCTTTAATGACGTTGAACTCCGTTCAACGCTATTAAATAGCGTCGAGCTCAGCTCGACGGCGATTAATCAGAAGATAGATAGACGCGCTATCTAAAAGCGATGAACTCCGGTCAACGTTTTTGGACAACGTTGAACTCCGGTCGACGTTTTAGGGAAAAGCGTCGAGCTCCATTCGACGTTTTTTGGAAAAACGTCGAGCGCAGTTCAAAGACAAAATCTAGCCTACAGACACTAGAAAATATGATTTTTTAGCCTAGTTTTGGTCTATTTTTAGCTTTTGAAATCTTGGGATTTAATTTAAACTTCCTCCATCTAGCATTCCTAACTGATTCAGGAAGAAGGTATGCTTCTTTCCATCCAATGGTTTGGTGAAAATATCTCCCCTTTGCAAATCAGTTGGGATATATTGAAGTTCAATTTTATTTTTCTCTACATTATCCCTTAAAAAGAGATGCCTAATCTCTATATGTTTTGTCCTAAAATGGAGGACTGGATTTTGTACTATAGAGATAGCACTAGTATTATCACAAAAAATTTTAGACTTCTCTAAGTTGTATCCATAGTCTATGAGCTAATTTTGTATCCACAATATTTGTGAACAGCAATTGCCTGCAGCCATATATTCAGCTTCAGCAGTTGAGGTTGACACAGATGTTTGCTTCTTACAAAACCAGGAGATAAGTCTGTCACCAAGGAACTGACAAGTTCCACTAGTGCTTTTCCTGTCTACCCTGCATCCAGCATAATCAGCATCTGAAAATCCAGTTAATTCAAATCCTGAGTCTTTTGGATACCAGTGTCCTAGATTTGGACAACTTTTTACATATCTAAGAATCCTTTTAACTAGAGTTAGGTGTGACTCTCTATGGCTTACTTGGAATCTAGCACATATGTATGTAGCAAACATTATATCTGGTCTACTAGCTGTAAGGTACAATAGAGAGCCAATCATTGCTCTATATGTTGTCTGATCAACATGTTTGCCATGCTCATCAGCATCTAAAACAGTATTGGTAGGCATGGGTGTTTTCATACAGGATGCCTCAGACATACCAAATTTCTTAACCAATTCTTTAGCATACTTGGTTTGGGAAATAAATATGCCTTCAGCATGTTGTTTTACTTGCAATCCTAAGAAGAAGGAGAGCTCACCCATCCTACTCATTTCAAATTTGGAATGCATCAGGTTGGAAAACCTTCTGCACAAATTTGAATCAGTAGATCCAAATATGATATCATCTACATAAATTTGTACTAGTAGGGTATGGGACTTATGGGTTCTAATAAAAAGAGTTTGGTCTACTCTACCCCTTATAAAATCATTTTCCAGAAGAAAGCATGCTAAGGTCTCATACCATTCTCTAGGAGCTTGCTTGAGACCATATAATGCTTTATGCAATTTGAAAACATGATCAGGATAAGTTGAAGAGATAAAACTTGGAGGTTGTCTAACATAGACTTCCTCTTTGATATCTCCATTGAGAAAAGCACTCTTCACATCCATCTGGTAGACCTTGAATCCCTTGTGAGCAGCATAAGCTAGGAATATTCTAATGGCCTCTAACCTTGCAACTGGTGCAAAGGTCTGGTCATAGTCTATTCCTTCTTGTTGAGAGTAGCCTTGAGCAACTAGCCTTGCCTTGTTTCTGACAATAACTCCTTGATCATCCAGCTTGTTTCTAAACACCCACTTTGTTCCAACAATGGAGTGATCCTTTGGCTTAGGCACTAGTTACCAAACTTTATTTCTTTCAAATTGATGCAACTCCTCTTGCATTGCAATGATCCAGTGTGGATCTTGCTCTGCATCTTGAATGGATTGAGGCTCAACTTGAGATAGAAAACAAGTATGCATCAAGTTTTGGTTGACCTGATTTCGGGTTTGCACACCAGTTGAGATGTCTCCAATCACTTGGGAGATTGGATGATCTCTTGTTATTACTAGATCAACAGGGGATGTTGATTGTTCACCAACCTGTGTTGTTGTTTCCTCTTGTGGAATAACAACTGGCTCTTCAGGATGATTTTCTTCAAGAGGTTGAACTTCTTCTTCATCATCACTGCTCTCATTCTTTTGCTGAATAGGTTGAGTGGCTGTATCCTCTTCTTTAACCTGTAATCTGTCCATACTTTCTGAAATAGAGTGTACCTGCAAAGGTTCTATGCTAGAAGTAGACTTCTCCTTATAACACATGTTAGTCTCATCAAAAGTAACATGAACAGATTCTTCAATTTTACAAGAAGATTTATTATATACCCTATAAGCCTTGCTGATCATGGAGTATCCCAGAAACACTCCTTCATCAGCTTTAGCTTGGAATTTTGCTAAATACTTCTTATCATTATTATGAATATAACAAGTACAGCCAAAAATTTTAAAATAATCTACTTTAGGTTTCTTCCCTTTGAGCAATTCATAGGGAGTCTTACCCTTCAGTTTATGTATTAAACTTCTATTCAACACATAGTTGGAGGTGTTCACTACCTCAGCCCAAAAGGATAGAGGTAGGTGAACATCTGTCAACAATATAGTAGCAGATTCAATTAGGGTTCTATTTTTCCTTTCAGCTACCCCATTTTGTTGAGGAGTTCTAGGAGCTGAGAAAGTGTGTCTGATCCCTTTACTTTGACAGAACTCTTGCATAAGAAGAGAATCAAACTCTGTCCCATGATCACTTCTGATCAGGGCAATGTGAGTGTTGAACTCAATCTGTATGCATTTGAGAAACTCTGTCAAACACTTAAAGTTATCAGACTTCTTCCTCAGAAAGAATACCCAAGTGAATCTAGAGAAGTCATCTACAATCACTAAAGCATAAGATTTCCCTCCTAAGCTTTGTACTGTAATGGGTCCAAAAAGGTCCATGTGTAACAGGTACAAAATCCTAGGTGAATCACTCTTATTAAGTGACTTAAAGCTATTTTTAGTTTGCTTGCCTAATTGACAAGCCCTGCAGAGTCCTTCCTTCTTGTAGGGGCCAGAAGGTAGTCCTCTAACAAGGTTGTCCTTGGAGAGCCTAGCAATGGTTCTAAGGTTTAAATGTCCTAATCTTTTATGTCATAAATCATTTGGCTTGCATACTGAATTGAATAAACAAATGTCTGTATGGGCTGAAAGAAAATTTACTAGATAGATGTTACCTTTCCTTTTACCTGTTAATACAATTGTGTTATTTTCTGACTTGATCTTGCACAGGGATTTGTTGAAGGTCACTTTATATCCTTCATCACATAGCTGACTGATGCTTATCAGGTTGTGCTTCAGTCCTTCAACATATGCCACTTTCTTGAAAGTGACTGAGCCTATCTGAACAGCACCATATCCTTTGGTTTGGCCGAAATTTGAATCACCAAAAATCACTTTGGGTCCAAGTTTGGTTATGAAGGATGATAGGTTCTCTCTGTTCCCTGTCATGTGCTTTGAGCACCCACTATCCAGATACCATTGTTGGTTAGATACTGGATAGGTCTTCACCTGCACATAAACATTTTATTTATTTTTGACCCAGTTTACCTTGGGCCTAGGTTGATAGCCTTCAAAATCTGAAATGAAAGACATCCCAGGTTGACTCTTATAACCCTCAGGATGATATCTCCTAGGAGGTATTATGCATTCAGTATAAGGGTTAAAACATTGGGATGCAGGACTTCTAGGATTTAATTTAGATTTGCTTCTGAAAGCATGTTCACTGCTCTGAGCTCCGTTCGGAGATCGTCGAGCTGAGGTCGACGTTCCTGGGTAGGATCGTCGAGCTCCGTTCGAAGATCACCAGTGCTGAACTTCAGAGTCCAGAAAGCGTTGAGCTGAGTTTGACGTTTCAGCCTTATGTCGTCGAGCTCTGTTTGAAGCTCGTCGACCTCTGCTCGACGCTTTCTGCTAAACCATGATTTTCTTTGGCAGATCAGCATTCTTCCTAGCTACCTCTACTACTCCCTTCCCTTTGTCAGAGACAAATTTGATTGGAGTTGTTAATATTATAGGTTGGCTGGATGAAGCACCCAAGCCCAATGTACTATTAAGTCTAGAGTTCACTGTGCTTGTGATGTCCATCAGTCTGATACTTCTCCCATTGAGGGATTCTTCAAACTTTTTGCCTTTTGACAGTTCACTTTTTAGTGAGGCTATCTCCTCCCTACAGGATTCCAACTCCTCAGAGAGTTTGAGGTTATTTGAGTTTAGGACACTGTATTCAGATAATTGATTTCTGAGAGAGATTATCTCTTTCTCAGATTTTAGTAAATCTAAACACAATGTCTTAAATTCAATTTTAAAGTCCTCAGAATTAAAATCAAAAGAATTAATTACCTGGTCCTCTTTGGCTCCAGTTTCAGCTTCAGCTTCTGAATCAGATTCTGGTTCTGCATCTGAGTTTTGCTGAGAGTCATTAATAGCCATCATGCAGAATTCTTTTTCATCAGCATCATCCTCATCATCACTGGAGCTGGATGAAGTTTCAGAATCATCTTCAGTTTCACTCCATGTCTCAGCAACAAATCCTTTCCTTGTGTTCTTGTTCTTGCTGGAGGAGGCTTTGTCTGAGCTGTTCTTCTTGTAATCTTTCTCTTTTCTTCTTTCTCTTCTATCCTTTTTGTCCTTGTTCTTGTTTTCTGGACAATCAGGCACAATGTGGCCTGGTTTCCTGTAGCCAAAGCAAATAATTTCTTTGTTGTTATTTGTCTTATCATACCTTGGCTTATCATGTCCTTTGTATGGCCTTTTTTTGAAGTCTTTCCTGGCCAGTTTGTAGAATCTTTTGGCCAATATACTGACCAATTCCTCATTGCCTGTGAGCTTTTCTTCAGTTAGGTCCTCAATAGCTTTGAAAGCTATTGACTTCTCTTTCTTTATGGCTGGTGAGGCAGCCTTCTGTTCTTCTTCTCTGTTTCTGATGAGCAGCTCATAAGATTTGAGCTTGCCTAGGAGAGCTTCAGTAGTAATTTCACTTAGACTTCTGGCATCTTTAATTGGCCAAATTCTTGAATCCCATGTGCTGGGGAAGCACATTAGGATCTTGTCATTAAGCTCAGTTAATGAGATGTCTTTATCCAAGGTATTTAACTCATTGACAATCAGACTCAATCTTTTGTACATATCTGCTACTGACTCGGTCTCTCTTTTCTTAAAATTCTCATATTGGGTTATGAGGTGAGATCTTCTATCTTTTCTTTCGTCAGCAGATCCTGAGACAATATCTGAAAGTTTGTCCCAAATTTCCTTAGCTGAATTGCATTCAGCTACCTTATGAAAAATCTCATCAGACATTGTCTGGGCTAAGATGTTCATAGCCTTGGCATCTGCAGTCTTCCACTTCTTTATATCTGTATCTGTTCCAGAAGGAGGTGGAACAACATTTGTACTTGAGCTTGCTGGTGGACTTGGACAAACTGTCAAAACAGAATTAAAAATATCTTCGTCAATAGAATTCATGTATAATTTAATCCTTGCCTTCCAGAGTGCAAACTTTGAAAGATTGCACACTGGTTGTCTGGTGCTAGCATAGTCTTTATTCTATGCCATGGTTTTATATAAAAATAAATATAATACAACTAATAACAAGCCTCTATAGAAGGTTGATCTTTTTCAGAGATCTTTTGGTTCAGGTGTTAGCCTGTACAACCAATCTAGTGAAGATTTAGTTGTTGGACAACCAACCTCCCTCTGATACCAATTGAAAGTGTAGAAGAGAGATCTACCTTCACTCTAGAGGGGGGGGGTGAATAGAGTATTTTAAAATAATTTTCAGTTTAAAAGAAATAAGGCAGATTAAGATTTAATTTATATTTAAGTGTATATGTGCTTGCTATGAAACAAAGATAAAATAAAAACTAAAGAAACACACATCACAAAGCAAAGATAAACACACAGCAAACCAGACGACACAAGGATCTATAGTGGTTCCCCAGCAACTTGGGTACGTCCACTCTTCTACCACCCTTGGTAGGAATCCACTCAGGAAGAGTTGATCAGGTGTCCTGACACCAAAGAGCTTTTGATAAGGTGCTCAAAAACCAAAATTAGATTTTTTGATCAGGTGTCTTGCCACCACTGAGTTTTGACAAGTCTCTCAGAACCACACTCAAAACTTTTGAAGGGAGTCTTGATAACCCTTTTACAGTAGGAAAGTAAAAAGTAAAGAGGTTGATGTTGTCTTCTCTGTTCTCAAATCAAATGAGAGAAGCACTAGTGGATATGATGAAGATGTCAAAGCTCCCCCTGAGATTAGCAGTAGGTTCAAGAGTAGAAGCTTTGCACAGGGTGATAGGCCTTCAATGAGACTTCTCCAGCAAATGATGATTTCAGCAAGGCTGAAATGTGAGTTGTCTGGAGACTTGAATGATGAAGCCTTTTAGCACTTGAAGCAGATCTTTTAGTCACAGAAGA
Source organism: Platanthera zijinensis (assembly GCA_039513925.1). Taxonomy (NCBI): domain Eukaryota; kingdom Viridiplantae; phylum Streptophyta; class Magnoliopsida; order Asparagales; family Orchidaceae; genus Platanthera; species Platanthera zijinensis. Next base: position 55,223,461 of record CM077082.1, read on the forward strand.
TGAAAACTTGATTAGAGAATTTTTGTTATTCTTCTTCTGTAATGCAATTCTTGTGTCTCTTGGTGTTGGTGTTGGTGTTGAATGATCTGTCTTCTTGTGTCTCTCTTTTCTTCAGCTCAATATCTCCAAGAGAACTGAGAGAATAATAATGAATTCTTGACTTGAATGGCCGAATAAACAGTCTTGAATGATTTCCAAAAACATCATTTGTCTCTAGGGAAAGTCCATTAGCAATATTCCATTTTTACCTTCCTTGACATTTGCATCAGATAGCTTGAAAAGGCTAGGAAATCTTTTGCCATTAATGCAGCAATTAACTCTGAAAGAATTTGAAATAATTCCATAACTGATATTGACTTGATAGCAGAAAATGTCGACCTCATCAAGAAATAGTCGATCGGAGATCGACTATGGTCGACCAGAGCTCAAAGTTAATGAAATTGAACTGGAACAGAAATAGTCGATCTGAGCTCGGAGAAAATGGAGATAAGCAACAGACAGAAAGCGTCGACCAGAAAACGTCGACCTGGCTAAGGCAGAAATCGTCGACCTTGCTAAATCAGAAATAGTCGATCTTAAGCTTGGCAGAAATCATCGACCTTCTCTTAGACAGAAATAGTCGACCTAAGCTTGACGACAAAGCGTCGATCTAAGCTCAGCAACAGAGCGTCGATCTAAGCTTGACGACAAAGCGTCGATCTAAGCTCAGCAACAGAGTGTCGATCTAAGCTTGACGACAAAGCGTCGATCTAAGCTCAGCAACAGAGCGTCGACCAAAGCTTGACGACAAAGCGTCGATCTGAGCTTGACGACAAAGAAATAGCTGAAGGCCGGGCGCTGATCCAAGATCGACGATCGTCGGACTGAAGCTCGACGATAGTCGACCTGAGCTCGACTATTTTTAACATTTGTCTCAGCTTTGATTCCTGATCTTTAATGGTCCTAGGGGCAGCTTCAAACCTAAGTTCTAAGCCCTAGACACATTCTAACTTGACCTTTTCAACTATACAACTAGGTCAAACAGATATCCTAAATACATAGTGATCCTTGCCCAAATTAGTAATAGGGTGTTCCAACACATGGTAATTAACATAACAAATTGTAACATGTTTTTCTTTTTAATAAGTGGCAACATATATTAATCAACCAGTGGTATCCTAAAAAAACTCTACTTACTAATACACTCTATCACACCCTCTTTTGATAATACCAAAACGGGGAGAATGAAATTGAAGAAATATCTCATTTAGGAAGAGTACAAACTAGGAAGAATCTATGTAAGAGGAGTATCCATCTCGGGGGAGTACACAATAAACGCTTATCACTTACTATAAACACAAATACCATTATTTCTTCATAGTGGGTTTGTTATTATCAAAAGGGGGAGTTTGTTGGAACATGCGTTCCAGATCTCTTAGTTTGAGAATATCAATTCTCAGTGCGTATTTGATCACGTTTATTGTGTGTTTATAGTGTGCAGGTTTACAGGTATGAAGACACCATGGTTTCACTTTCTGTGACTTACCGCTGAGCATTAGGCCTATTGCAGGCACTAGCGACACATAATTAAAGTGAGCATGCAATTATGTCTCTCTGTGACTTACCGCTGGGCACTAGGCCTACCACCACATGCTAGCCAATTCGTCTGCATCGAGGAGAAACTGCTACTTCCGGGCGCTAGCCTACCATCAGGCACTAGAAAATTCAACTGCATTGAGGAGAAATTCTACCGTAGGGTGCTAGCCTTACCACACCGTAGTATCCAAAAGCAACGAAAATATTTTTGGATATTATTCCTAATTTGGTGGACAGCTGACGACACTGTGTAAAAAAGACCTACCATCGAACATCGTCATTACCGTCAATAGTAGCTTATTTATTATGAGATAATAAAAGCGCACAAATCTTTAGCTGATTAAGGAGAAGAAAAGGAAAGACCTTTGATGGTCCATTGCATACAAAGCAATCGCCTCGCAGTAACTTTAGGAAACTCCAAATATTTATCATGATTTGAATGAGAAACCAGAAGGAGCATCCAATATCATTTGGAAGGCAAGAATACATCCTATTTTCATGGGGAATAATTTATTTCTAAAGATGAAGGCAAAATGCACGAAATTGAAAATAAGAAAAGGAAGGAATTTGAAGACTCCGAGCTACTGCCCTCTACCGCCGCGCGGTAGCTCCCAACACTGCTTTCTCTATTTAAAATAGCTCAAAATATAGTTTAAGAACACGGTTTTTCATGAAATTTGAAAGGGGAGTTAACCCTAGCCATCTAATGGGAAGGAAGGGGTCTTCCCAACTCATTTCAAAGTATATTTCTTTAGAGGAGATCAAAAGAAATTCATGCGCAAGGATTGAAGGCTATCGACATGATGATCAAGAAGCCATCTTCCTAATATTCATGTGGAGGATTATCGCTACGAAAAACTATCATCAAGCACACATCTTCACGGATATGAAGGACATCAAAGTGGAAGACCTTCAAGCCATAAAGAATGAACCTTGTAAGCAAACTTACATCAACATAAAGGGTTCTAGTTAGAGGGGAGTTTTCTCTTATTCTTGTATTTTCGTTAACCTTTTTGTATTCTGTGTAGATAAATTATCTAGAGTGGACGTCAAATTCTTAGAAGGAGTTTATAAGAAATCAGCCTGGGAGGCCGTCAGATTTCTGGGAGGAATCTGTGGAAATTGTCCTGGGAGGAAGTCTTAATTCCGGGGATCTAGTAGGCTCTAAGACACTTATGGGGAGGAATGTAAGGATCCGACTCGTCAATCTTATTAGGAAGAAGAAAGAGAGCCAACCGTTCTAGAGAAGGGTTGGTATAGAAACCAAAAGATAATTATTTCATCGCCTCCCATCCTCGGTGTCATAGAGATCTAGTTGTATTATTGTAAAACACCTTTTAGTTTTGAATAAATTTAAAGTTCTTTTATTTCATCTTGAATTTGTGGTTGCATGTTGCTAGGGTTCTAAGGGATGTATGGAAATTCAGGAAACAAAGTTTCACAGGGTAAAGTGGTTTTATGACCTATCGTTATGTGGTAGTAGTCTGTGGCCCAGCGGTAGCTTCAAGTACAGGTTGCCTTGTTGAACTTGTGCTTTCTATGACCTACCACCATGCAGTAGTAGCCTACTGCCCCGCGGTAGCTTCTAGAACAAGTTAGCATGCTAAAATTCTTTTAATTCTAAATTTTAAGTCAAATCCTATTCACCCCCTCTAAGGTTGGCCACCAGATCCAATAATCTTGATGTTGTAGTCTTCAAGTTAATGTTGTATCCAAATTAACTGCACACAACAACTCTCAACAGAGATGTAATCAGACTCATTAATGTATATTGCAATACTGGTATGTTTCTTACTGCTCCATAAAGTAAGTCTTTTTCCTAAGAATTGGCAGGTACTCGATGTACTCTTTTACCTTCCTTGTATCATGAAAAATCTGTACTTGAGAATTTTATTAGTTCAAAATTATTGCTCCTAGGGTACCATCGACCAATATTGGGTATATCTTTAAGATATCATTCTCTTTGTAGAGGTGTAAATGAGATTCCTTAGAGTTCACCTATTATCTAGTATAAATACATGGTGCAAATATGATATCTGGTCTCCTAACAGTGAGGTAGAGAAAAGATCCAATGATTCTTCTGTACAAAGTTTCATCAAAAGGTTTTCCCTTTTTATCACTGTCAGGAGAAATAATGGATTCTATTGGAGTCCTTATTGATGTTACATTCTCTATTAAAAATTTCTTACTTAGCTCCGTAGTGAACTTGTTTTAACAGATAAAGGTTCCATATTCAAATTATTTCACTTGGAGCCCTAAGAAATATTTTAGTTAACCCATACTGCTCATTTCAAACTTTCTTTGCATCAAGTTAGCAAACTTTTTGTATATGTTATCATTAGTAGATCCAAAGATAATGTCATCAATATATATTTGGAGTAGTAGTATCTTGCCCTTGACCTTCCCTTAAGAAAAATGTCTTATCTATCTTTCCCCTTTATTTTTAATGAGAAAGCTAGATAGGGTCTCATATCAAGTGTTAGGTGATTTTTTCAACCAATATAAGACTTTTCTTAGAAAATATACATGGTTAGGAAAAGTAAGAACAATAAAACTTAGGGTTTGCTCTACATAAACTTTCTCCTTAAAATCTCCATTTAGAAATGCAGACTTCACATCCATTTGGTAAAATTTAAACTCTTTGTGACCTGCATAGGCTAAGAATAGTTTGATAGCCTCCAATATAGCCACTAGTATAAAGGTTTGGTCGAAGTTTATTCCCTCTTCTTATTTGTATCCCTTTGCCACCATCCTAGATTTATTCTTGATGATTACCCCTTGCTCATCCATCTTGTTTCTATAGACCCACTTAGTTCTAATTATTTTTTGATGTTAGGGTCTAGGAACTAACATCTATACTTTACATCTCATGAATAGGCCGAGTTCTTCTTGCATTGATATAATTAATGTTGCATCAACATTTGGCTCCTGTAATTTCTTTGGTTTAATCTATGATAGGAAACTGAGGTATAATGCTTCATTTCGAGTTGTCCTCATTATTTTCTCACCCTTACTGAGGTCCCCAATAAACATACATGAAGGATGGTCTTTTAGATGTATGGTGGTTGTCTGTAGCCTTTTGTCATCCTCTTGTCCTTCAATTTTAGCATGTTGATCTATTGTAGTCAAGTATGATCCTCTTTGTTCTACTACAACTTGTTCAACAACTTCTTCTTGAATATGAACATCACCTTTAGTAAGTGCATCTAGTGAAGTGGATTCTATAGCTACTGTATTCTCTCTAATCGTTAGCTCTTTCAACCTTGAGTTTAAACCTGCAAAATTAAAGGAGCTAGAAAATCTCTCATGTATCAAGCTTGTCTTATCAAATACAATGTTTATTGATTCTTCCACATATTTGTTTTTCTTATTATAGATTCAATATGACTTGATGTAGCTACTGTACCCAACAAATGCCTTCTAATCATTTATCAGGACATTTAATAATATATGATTTTACATTATTCAATGCAAAGCATTTGTTCCCAAAGATTTTAAAGTAGGATAATGTTGGTTTTTTTGCCTTTCATTAGTTCATAGGAAGTTTTGTTGTGATCCATGTAAATTAGGGCTCTATTTTGTACATGACAAACTATGTTGAGTACTTTAGCCCAGAAATACTCTAGTAGTGAATAGTCACTCAACATGGCATACTAGCCATTATAAGTATTCTATTCTTTCTCCCGACAACTCAATTCTCTCAGAAACTCCATTATGCTGTGGTGTTCTAGGAGAGGAAAACTCTTAAAAGATACCTAGCTTTGCTAAATTTTGTCATAGCTCTAGATTGAAACTCTATACCATAGTCACTTTTGATTTTGATCACAAAACATCCCATTTCATTCTGATTTTTCTTGACAAAAGACATTAAGATGTTTAATGTATTTTGCTTTTTTTTTAGAAATAACACCCATGCAAATCTAGAGTAGACATTAATAATTATAAGGGTATATAATTTTTCTCCTTGACTATGAACTGGTATGGGAAAAATAGGTCCATATATAAGATATATAGGCTTCTAGTGGAATCTTTGGGTCCAATACTCTTTAAGTAAGTTTTTGTTTGTTTTCCCATTTGATATGAATGGCATGGGCCATCCTTGATGCAATTTCATTTGGGTCCATCTCTTACTAATTTTTTAGTAGTTCTTTTTATAGTATTATAGTTTATGTGAGCTAGTATCTTGTGCCATTGGACACAGATTGATGCTCTATCATTTACCACCATACATATGGTTATGGAAGAATCCAAACACAGGAAATTTAAGTAATATATATTTCCACTTCTAGTGCATGTCAGTATTATCTCAGAATTTGTAGATTCCTTAATCAAGCACTTATCCTTGTGGAATACAACAACATAGCCTAATTCATAGAGTTGTCTTATGCTTATAAGGTGTTACTGCAACCCTTCCATATAATCCACCTTTGTCAAGGATACTATGCCATTGGTGATCATACTGTAGACTTTTGTTAGAAATCTGTGTGATCCTTCAAAGATAACCTTAGGTCCATCTTCAACGATGGTGAACTCTTTAAGTAGGCTTTTGGTTCCAGCCACATTCCTAGAACAACTACTATCCAAATACTATATTGGATTTTTACTGGTCTTTGAATAACCCTGCAAAACAAATCACTCCTCCTTAGGTACCTAAATAGTTTTGGGTCTTTGTTTTTGTTAGCTTTAATTGCAGGGTATTTTATTTTAATGTTATTAAGTAACTTCACATGATTCACTCTAGGAACTGTTGGGTTAAACCAATAGTCTATAATAAAGTAGTCTATCTTGCCACAACACCAGCAGTTATATCTATTATATCTCCCCTTCCACTGCACTTTAGAAGCGAGATGAGTATGACGATGACCTGAAGAGTAACATTCAGAAATCATGATATTTTTGTTATTGTCTTCGTGGCTATGTGTTTGATTTGAATGGGGAAACACATTCACATGACCTCTCTTGGCAGCAAGCTTGTGTATTATAAAGGCCGAGTGGAAGGAGCTGTTGTTTTCGAGTGGGTAGGATCCAGGAGTGGATCTGAGGTAAGATCTTTAGGGATCTGAGGTTGGAGATTTGGTGTATCTATGAGAGGTAGGGTTACTATACCTGAGGTAGAATTTGCTTAACTCTGAGTGTAGGGCTGGTGTGCGTGAGGTAGGACTATATTCAGTTTGAGTTGTAGGAGTGAGATTCACTCTGAGTTGTAAGATCCTGAGGGATCTGAGGTGTAAGCTCAAGGAGTTGAGGATATATGAGGAGTTAACCGAATCTAGCTCACTGTTAGATAGGTGAAGAGGGAAAGTTGATGTACTCTAGATAGGGGAACCACTATAAAATCTTGTGTGTTATTGTGATTCTTGAAATCTAATAACTTATAACTATAACACACCTCAAGATCATAATTCTAAAAGATTTAAAAGTTCCAAAACAGACCAATTCACCACCCTTTAAGTGTTTAGCTACCCTTGAACAAAGACTTTCAAGAGATATCAGATCTAGGTTGTTCAAAAAGGACTTAATAGTCTGAACAAGATCTCCAAGGGTAGCAGAAGCTTATCTCCATGGATTTAGGTGAGAACCACAAGGAGTTTGGTTATATGAAACTTCCAATTTGTAGGAAGGATACTTTTGGGATCTGGAAGGAGTGGGTAAGGCTGTTCATATAAGCCTCAGACCCTAGGATATACATAACTGTTTAAGAGGGACCTTTTATTCCCATGAAGGTCTCTGTTATAGATTCCAATGTCCAGACTCCCAAGAAATACACTGAGATGACCAAAAATGAAGTAATTCTGTCCACTATGGACAAGAGGGATCAGAATATTATTGTAAGTACCATAAATGATTCTACATTCCATAACTTGGTCCACTGTAGAACTGATAAGGAATGTGGGATTCTCTAATTGTGTATACAAAAGGGACAGAGGAGGTAAAGGATGATAGGAAATCCCTCCTGAACCAGTAGTGTGAGGCCTTCAAGAAAGGCAAGAAGGATTTCATAGCTGAATGCTAGGAAATGTTTTTCAAGGTTGTGAATAGTCTAATCATCTATGGCAGATAGTTCACAAACTATGAGCTTAATGACAAGTTCTTGAGATCCCTCAATAAGAAATGAGATATCAAGATCTGTGCCATCGGGGAGGTTAGCAATCTGGCCAACACTCTGCCCCATAACCTGTTTGGGAAGCTGCTATCTCATGAGCAACAGTTAAACTCTATAAGGGAAAATGAAGTTGTTGTTAGAACCCTCAATAGAGAAAAGATTGTGGCCTTCAAAGCTGAAGCCACAAGGAGGTGCAGGGAAAAGACTCCTTCTCCATCAAGGAGAGCTATTGAGTTAGAGTGCTCAGATCCCAGCACCTCAAGCAATGAACTGTCATATGGAGAACTTACCTTATTCTCCAAATAGCTCAATAAGATATTGAGTAGGATAATACAGTGGAAGATTAAGGGCTCTTTTAGCTCTAGCTCCAAAAAGCCATATACCAACATAGAGAAGTCCAGAAAAGACTCCTCTAGGGAAAGGTATGATTCTAAACAGAACAAACACTTTAATACTAATATTTTTTGCTATAATTGCAACAAATCTAGACATATCATGCTGAATATCTAGTCAAGAGGAAGGAGAATAAGAAATCAGATGAAAAGAAACATCACAAGGATAAGAAGGCTGAAAAGAGCTTCTTGGCCAAGAATAAATCCTGCTTGTTAGATAGTGATTCCAAGTCATAAAAATTAGAAGAAGAAGAGGCCCATATTGGTCTTATTTCTATTAAATAGAAGGCTGATCTTCCTGCTGCCATAATAGGCATCATGGCACAACTATCCTCCTATTGATAATCAGGATAGTTCTATTCCTGATGAGGTACTCTCTCTTCTTAACTCTCCTTCTATATATGAGACCGGCTCAGAATATGAGGCATCCACTTCATCTAGTGAGGATGATGGATCAAAATCTGATGAGGATGTCAATTAATTGATTGACAAGTATGGTGCCATCCTAGAAGCTTTGAAGAAGAGCAAGAAGCTTATCAAGAGACAAGCTGAAGAGATTACCTCTCTACAATAAGCTACTTCATTGTAGTCTGAGTAAGCTTTTATGCTTGCCCAGATGAGGAGGGAAGTCAGTAAGCTGAAGAAAATCTCAATCTGTTGGAACTCCTTATTACTGATTTGGGCTAGGAATACTATTAGGATTTTTATTTTGAACCAACTTGAATAGACTAGGGTCCTATTTTATTTCCAGAGTCATTTCAGAAGGTATTCCAGAGAAGATCATTTCGACGAACTCTGAGCTTAGTTCGACGAACTCTGAACTCAGTTCGACTAACTCAGATCTCAAACTCTGAGCTTAGTTCGATGAACTCTGAGCTCAGTTCGACGAACACAGAGCTGAGCTCGATGAAAGTATAAGCTTAGTTAGTAAAAGCTCAGCTCGATGAAACCCAGGCTCAGTTTGATGAAATCCTTGCTGAGTTCGATAATCAGACAGTTTCTATATCAAAAGAAGGCAGAATGATTTCAAATGTTTGGTAACTGAAACAATGATATTTAATGTTAAATATTCTAAAGAATATAGCCGTTTAAGGAAACATTAAATATGGATTCATCATAGATTTTTAAATCTAATTAATTCCAATGCAGTTACAAATTCTCAAGGGATTCTTCAGACGTTTCAAGAATCGTTTTATTTCAAATTTTGAACTCTTCCCTGACAGACTATATATACAGAAGATTGCTGCCTCAAAAAATATAGATAGATAGAGATAGAGATACATTCTGCTTTAAACTCTTTTAGTGACACATCTTCAATCTGAGAGACATCCGGATCCATATCTGTCTAAAATATCTATTGGAGAGTAAAAGCTTACAAGAAGGCCTACACCCTGAAGAAAAGTCTCCAACCTTGATCACAATCTCTATTCAAATCAGGGGGAGCTTTTTTACAACATCATCCACTAAGTCTTCTCGGAGATACTTAACAGAGAATACAACATCTAACTCTCTTTAGTTTATTCTTAAACTGTGTACAGGGTTCTAACTCCCTTCAAAAGTTAACACTTGGTTCATAAGTCACCTGATCAAAAGACTTAGTTTGGTCTTTGGGTACCTGGTCAAAAGCCCAAAGGGTTGTAAGATCTCCCTTAGAAAATAGATCTTCTGGTGGCAGGGCACCTGATCAAAAACCTGTAGAGGATTTCTACCAGGGTGGTAGAAGAGTAGATGTACCCAGATTTATTGGGGAACTACTATAAAATCCTTGTGTCGTCTGTGATTGTTACTTTTATTTGTGTGTTGGGCTTATTATCTATATATATATATCACTAATTTTTAAAACCTCTGTAAAAATAAATCAAAGTTTTTAAAATACTCTATTCACTCCCTCTTGAGTAAAGTTAGATCTATCCCTTCCACTTTCAATTGGTATCAGAGGAGGTTTGGTTATACAGGCTAACACTTGAACCAATAGATCTGGTAGATCTTACTTTACCTAGAAGTTTGCTTTTAGATCAGTGATAAAATTATCATGGCACAAAATAAGGACTACTCAAGCACTAGACCTCCTATTTGCAATCTTAATAATTTTGCACTATGGCAGGCATGGGTTAGGCTATATATGAATTCTATTGATGAGGATATCTACAATTCAATCTTGACAAGTCCATCTCTACCACTGGAAACAACAAGCACTAATGCTATACCACCTCCAGAATGGACAGAAGCTCAGAGAAAAGCAAAAACTACTGATGCAAAGGCTATGAATATAATATCCCAAACAAGCTCTGATGATATTTTTCAGAAGGTTGCTGAATGAATCTCAGCAAAAGATATTTGTGAAAAATATTTAAGTTGTCTACCTAAATCACCTAGAGGGGGGTGAATAGGTGAGTTGTGCGTCTATTTGTGGAATAAAAAAATTTAGCGATCTATGCACAGAGAAATAACCAAGCAAACACAGACGACACCAAGAATTATAGTGGTTCCCCAACCTTGGGTACGTCCACTTTCCACTCATTGATCTAGCAAAGCACTAGACTCGGCTACTCCACTAATCTCGGATTTAAAACAATCCTACAACTCGGAACAACGTTCCATTAACTCGATCCACAAAATGGATCTACACTCGAAAGATGAAAACTTCCTACAACTCGGAGAACAAAGCTCCCACACTAGGAGAATAATCTCCTACAAGATTAGAATGAATTTAAGAAATATAAACAGAATATCTCTCTCAGATCTGGAAATTTCTGCCTAGGTCTTCCTTCTTGATTTTTGCGGCTTTATTAGAAATTGTTGAAGAAGACTCTCAGCTAGATCCTTGATCTGAGATTTCTTGACTCACAAGATCAAAGAGAGGATGAAGAGATTGAAGAAGATCTTGATCTGAAGGTTGATTGGTCTGAATCTTCTTGATCGAAAGCCCTTGGCGATGTGCACGATGAGCGACGGCGGCTTTCGATTAGGAAAGAGAATTGCGATTCAGAATTCTTAGAATATTTCTTTTACATGCTTCTTAGGGTTATTCGTAATGACAAGACCTTTTTAAGAAATCCCTAACGGTCATAATTATCATTAATGACGGAAACGTGGACCAATCATGTCAAGTTATTTAAAAATAACTCTGTTTGGGACTTAGCAAAATTTTCTGAAAAGAAGATTGGATTACTCGAGTGAAGAAAGAACTACTCGAGTACTAGAACGAGTTCTCGAGAAGACAATATCTGACTACTCGAGAAGAAGCACTTCAGGAAATTTTAGGACAGAACTCATTAACACTTGAGTGGAATGAGGATTACTCGAGTGCTAGAAATACTACTCGGGAAGTAGAAGTGAACTTCTCGAGAAAAAGAATTAGAGTAAATTTTGGAAAGAAAACTAGTTACTCGAGTACTTGATCTAGACTTCTCGAGAAGTAGATAGACTACTCGAGTACTGGAACTTCACTACTAGAGTGGGGTAAAAACTTCTCGAGAACTTCTCTTCTATCACTCGAGTCAAAGGCTCATATACTCGAGTATTGAACTTGACTACTCTAATATTATACTTATAAAATTTCTGAGATGGAGAAACTGTTTACTCGAGAAAGAGAAGAGGTCAACTCAAGTAATGGACTTGGCCTCTAGAGTACTAGATTCAGACTTCTCGAGAACCATTTCCTTTACTCGAAATAATGACCAGACTTACTCGAGTACAACTAGATGATCTACTCGAGTACTAGGGTTCTACTCGAGTGAAACACTTAGAAAAATTTTGGTTAATGAAAATTTTCCTTTCTTCAATGGAATCATCATGTCTTTCTCCAACAAACCTAGTGCTTGAAAATGAAGTGTATCCCAATAGAGAGGCTAGATATGAGTCAACACCATGGATCACACAATGAGGGATTATATTGTATGGTCCTGTATTCAGTGACCCACTATTGACTGACATTGTTCTACACTTGGCAATAAGTTCTACAAACACATAACTCAAACAATACATCAAATACAACTTAATTCATCTTAGTTCAAGGGTGACTTCATACAAATCTAGGTTATTGTGGATACAATACCCAACAATCTCCCCCTATTTATAAAAGTCAGAACCCTCTACACTAAGGTGAATTATATCATCATAAATAAGTAAAAAGACTAGATATAAAAGAGAATAACAGAGTAACATGCTAGAAACTTAAGACAAAGAATAGATAATAAAAATTAAGGATTTATATAAATTGAATTGTCCAAAATTTCATTTCCACACAATATCAATCCACAATCTTAGAACTTTGATCATTCTTTAGCTTGATGCTGATGTTGCTGTTGCTGTCTGTCTTTCTTATTTTGTTGCCTTCTCTGATAGCTGAATGGCTTTGGGTAGTATTTAGGAGGTTTTGGAGGTGCAGTAGGATTATTCCTACCATGGTCTCGATCATAAATTCTTCTTTTTGTCATAGACTTCTCATACAAGTCCCACTCATGGGAGCTATAATGGTCATGTCTATTCTCAATAAAGTCCAAAACTAACTTGAGAGTATCAAGGAACAGTGGCTTTGAAGTAGGACTCCAGATTTCTACATATTCCTGAGCTTTTCTTTTCTCTGCCTCTGGGTTTGGAATGGTCCTACTGGCAGAAGCTCCGTCACCATATTTTATTCTTTTGGGGATCTGTACTTTAGGTTGATCTAGAGGTATATCTGTTTCCCAAACCTGTGCATAAGTTTCTGGAGGAGGAACTTTTGAGCCTTCAGGCCTTGGAGAGAATATAGGTTGAGGAGAAGGGATTTGAGCTGGCTGAAGTTGAGCAAGAGGAATTATTTTAGGGTCTGCCTGAAAGTTAGGGAAGATCTGGTTGTGCATCAACACTACAATATCATAAGTATGAAATTTCACACCAACTACCCGATTCTTTATATCAACATGAATCTCATTCATCTTAGCTGTCCAAAGAGTTTTCACATTAGCATCTAATTTTTCTAAATACTCTTTGACTAGACTCTCCCCCTTTCTGACTTCTACACAGAGGGTAGTTATAGCATCATCTTTGAATTTTCCTACCTCTTCACATATCTGGAGGTTGTGCTCTCGAGCCTTCTTTTCTAACTGAATCTGATTGTTAGCCAAAGTAACTGATTGGTCCATCAATTGGCCAACACTAGTGATGGTGTGGTTCAGTGCTTTTCCACCTATCTTGAACAAGTGTTTCAGCTCATTTGTATTGTGCTAGATTTTAACAAATCCTCGGCTCATTTCTTTTTCTATGGCAGTAACTTTTTCTGTGACAGCTTTTAAAGAATCATCAAAATACTTTCTCTATTCTAAGAGCATATGTTCTATCTTACCCAGTATATCATTAGCAGCAGGTGTTGGAGTTACAACTTGAGCAACTGGAGGAGGAGGAGGAGCAGTCCATGGAGCAATCTCTTCAACTATCACTGAACTCTGAGCTCTAGAAGTGTGAATCAAAATATATCCTTCCTCACCAAGGAAGGTGGGAAGAGTAAAGTCCAAGCTCTTCAAAGGAGCTTCAGCTGGTTCAGGGGATGGTTCTATTGTTGAAATTGGTGAAGTGAAAGTGGGTGGTCGGGCAGTCCGGGCGGATTAGGCGGACTGACCGCGCGGACTGGTTCTTTGTCCGACGAGTTGGTGGTTGGCGACCTGCGGGCTGTGTTGCGGACTGAGCGAACTGCGCGGACTGGATTGTGTCCGACAGTGTTCTGTGTTCTGCAGGTGATGCGCGCGGCCTGTGCGGACTGGGCTTGGAGTCCGCTCTTCTTCTTTGAAGTTGCGGTAAGCGCGGTCTGGGCTTGGAGCTGGCGGACTGGTTTGGTATCCGCCGAGCTCGTTATCCTTTCTGGACTTGCTCTTGTGGAGTTCAGGGTTTCCGCAGTGTCCACTGTGACCGGGCCTTTGTGCCAGTGGTCGCGGACTGCGCGAGATGAAGTTGGTTTCCACAGTGTCCGCAATGACCGGGCGGTGTGCCTGTGGTCTGGACATTGTGAGCTGGGCTGTTGTCCGCAGTGTCCGCTGTGACCAGGCGGGTTGCCTGTGGATGCGGACTGGTGCTTGCGGACAGGCGTGTTGTCTTGCCTTCGACGGACTGGCTTTGTTCTCAGCTAGTGGCTCTTGCGTCCCGGCTAGTCCTGCAGTTTTCTGCGGACTGAGCGGACTGCCCTGAGCTTCTCGCCATCTCGCCCGGACTTGGTTGTTTTGTTTCGTCCCATGCGGGCGGACTCGGCGGGATAGCATTGCTAGCTGCGACCTTGGGGAGGTGACTCTATCTCATAGGGTGGTGACTACACTCCTCACTCGGCCTATAAATATGACCCCCCGACACGTTATTTGATATAAGAGTGAACAGTGGCGCGGCTAGCAGTATTGAACCAGGAGTTTGGTTCTGACCTCTGTGGAGTTTGCGGGCTGCATTCGGCGGTTTCTAGCATCAGCTTTATCTCAAGTTCTATTTTGTCCGCGCGACCTCATGGTCTCTGCGAGTAGACGGCGGGTTCCTCTGTTCAGCAGCAGTTCGGCGAATAACGATGAGTCCGCGTGACCTTGCGATCTCAAGCGGACTCAGTGTTCAGATTGGTTCCAGCTCAGTTCGGGAGGTCTCAGCGATCTGTGCGGCTTCGGCGGTCTCGGCGGTTTCTGGAGTCTGTCCGCCAGAGTTGTTTTGTTGTTTCTATTTTTTCTTGTATTGGCGAAATTATGTCTCGCCATATATACCTCGCCCTGTAAAGAAGATTAATAAGAATTTGATCTGCTTGCTTCTGTCTATGCCTTTTGTTATTTGAGTTGCTTCCTGCTTTCCGCGGTTCAAGTTGTGATCTGGGTAGTGCCGAAAATATTGATTTAGTGTTTGGGCTACCTTGCTGATCAACTTGAGAAAATTCAACATGGTATCAGAGGGAGGTTCAGTTGCTTGAGCAATGATCAACAAGCTTTGTTGTTGCTCTGTGTGCTTCTGAAGGATAACCAAGTTTGTACCATGGACGGTGGTTTTGCAAGAGGTCTTGGTATTGAGCTTCTGACGCCGACTAACTTCAAGAAGTGGAAGTCGTTCATGAAGAGCTATCTTCTGGGCAAGGAGTTATGGGAGGTCGTCGGTGGGGATGATCAAGTAGAAATCACTGCTGAGTTTGGAACAGCCAAGCAGGTGAGAGTGTGGAAGAAGATAAATGCCAAGGCTGAGTTTGCTCTCAAGCGGGCGGTATCACCTGAACTCTTTGATCATATTTTAGGATGTGAGTCTGCTGCTGAGATATGGACTTCCCTTGATGGGTTGTTCAATAGGAAGAATGTAGCAAGGCTACAGTTCTTGGAGAATGAGTTGGCTAAGACAACTCAGGGAGATCTTTCTATCTCCAAATTCTTCCTGAAGATGAAGAGCTTGTGTGCTGAGCTCTCTGCTCTTGATCCTGATGAGCCGATCTCTGAGGTTAAGCTGAAGAGGCACATAATCCGCGGTCTGCGGAAGGAGTATGTGGCCTTCGTTACTTCTGTTCAAGGCTGGGCTACTCAGCCCTCTCTTATGGAGCTGGAAAATCTGCTTGTCTCGCAGGAGAGCTTGACAAGGCAGATGGCCGGAGTGACGGTCTCTGAAGGAGCTAGTGATGCTCTCTTCACTGAGAAGAAGAAGAAGAAGAGATGGGAAGGGAAGAAGAAGCAGACTGCGGCTGGAGATGAATCTTCATCTTCTAAACAGCAGGAGGGGAGCTTTGCTCCTAAGAAGGACTGGAAGAAGAATCTGAAGTGCTACAGATGTCATCAACCAGGTCACTTCAAGCGAGACTGCAAGGTCAAGCTGCAGCCTGGGCATGCTGCAGGCAAGGAGGAAGCCTCCTCAAGCAAGGAGGAAGCTGGCTGGGGTGGAGCATTCATGACGGGCACTTGTGTCCGTGCTTTGTCCACCGTTGACATGGAGGACGACTGGATCGTTGAATCCGGGTATGGTCATCACCTCACCGGAGATATGTCAAAGTTTTCTTCGCTGCAGGCCTACTCAGGTAATGAAGCTATTATAACTGCTGATAATACTATTCATACAGTAGAGAAGGAGGGTATAGTAACAGTGGGTAGTGATAAGGGGCCGCTCACGTTAAGGAGTGTTTATCACGTACTGGGGATGAAGAAGAACCTCTTCTCTGTGACCAATGTGGTTGATGCTGGCTATCACGTTCTGTTTGGGCCAACAGAAGTGAAGTTCCTTCGCAACGTATCAACGGTTAAGAATAATGTTGCTCATATTGGAAGGAGAGTGAAGGACTTGTTTGTTTTATCAACAAGCTCCTATGTTGATCACATGAGGGCCAATGATAGCGCTGCTATGTGGCATGATAGGTTGGGGCATGTAGGGATGGATAAGCTGAAGGCTATGTCAAATAGGAGCCTGGTGAGAGGCTTGCCAAAGCTATCATCCTTCGATGATGGTCATGTTTGTGCTGGATGTTAGTATGGGAAGTCTCATCGTCTTCCATTTGATAAGTCACAAACAAGAAGCAAAGCACCACTGGAGGTTATCCATGGTGATCTAATGGGACCAACCGCGACTGCTAGCCTCGGTGGGAGCAGGTACATGCTAGTCTTGATTGATGACTATTCAAGATAAACTTGGGTGTATTTCTTGAAGGAGAAGTCTGAAGCCTTCCGGTTGTTTGTGGAGTTCAAGGAGCTGGTGGTGGGTCGGCTTAAGCTGAGGATTAAAAAGCTTAGAACTGACAACGGCGGAGAATTTGTCTCCTCTGAGTTTTCTAACTTTTGCAGGAAGCATGGAATCCAGAGGGAGCTCACTTGTGCTCATACTCCACAACAAAACGGAGTAGCGGAGTGGAAGATCCGTCATCTGACGGAGACTTGCAAATGTTGGCTTCATGCAAAGAGTATCCCAAGGTCCTTCTGGGTGGAGGGAATGTCTTGTGCTGCCTATGTCATCAATCGGATGCCTCTAAGTCCGATCAACATGAAGTCTCCCTTCGAGATGTTGCTGAAGGAGAAGCCAAGTGTTGAACACCTTCGGGTGTTTGGATCAACTTGCTATGTGCATATTCCTGATGCTCTAAGGACTAAGCTTGATGCAAAGGCAAGGAAGCTTGTCTTTGTTGGCTATGATGAGCGGAAGAATGGATGGAGATGCATGGATCCGGTGACGAAGAAGTTCGTGGTGTCAAGAGACGTTGTCTTTGACGAACTGACGTCATATGGAGGAAGCTCGGTTGAGCTACCGGAGAGCAAGGTTGATGAAGGTCAGGAGGTGGCTGAGGTTGCTGATCAAGTGGAGCTGGCTGTGTCACCAGCAACTCCAGTTGCTTCAAGTTCTGGAGGAGAAGCTTCTGGGTCAGGAAGTAGGGGGAGTATTGCTCCAAGCTTGCCGAAGAGCAAAGGTGAACCAGAAGAAGCAGCGGAGGTGGTGAGCAAGGATCAGCCTCTTCGGAGATCAAAGAGGGTGATCAAGCCTCCAGCTCGCTACTGTGAAGGAAACACCGTAAGCTATGTCTCATGTTTCTTTGCAGGTCCTCTTGATGAGCGAGAGCCTGCTAGCTTTAATGAGGCCACTGGAGTCAAGGAGTGGGAAGATGCCATTAGAGAGGAGATGGATGCTCTCAAGAAGAATGAAACTTGGGATCTTGTGCCCAGAGTTGATGGCATTACTCCGGTGACTTGCAAGTGGGTGTTTAAGTTGAAGAAGAAGGCGGATGGGAGCATTGAGAGATACAAGGCTCGCCTGGTGGCTCGGGGATTCTCTCAACAGTATGGAGAAGACTATGAGGAGATGTTCAGTCCTGTTACAAAGATGACTTCAGTTCGGATGGTGATTGCATTGGCTGCTTGCCAAGGATGGAGGATGTGGCAGCTTGATGTAAAGAATGCCTTTCTTTACAGAGAGATTGACAAGGACATCTTCATGGATCAGCCTCTTGGAATCATTTCTGAAGTTCATCTGGATTACGTCTGCAAGCTCAGGAAGGCTCTCTACGGGTTGAAGCAAGCTCCTAGAGCTTGGTATGGGAAGATAGCAGAGTATCTGCAATTCTGCGGATACCTGGCTTCAAACTCGGACTCTAGCTTGTTTATCAAGAAGAAGGGGGAGCTTCGAGTCTTGGTCCTGTTGTACGTTGATGATATGATCATCACGGGGAATTCTGAGGAAGAGGTAGCTAGGCTCAGAGCTGAGCTAGCTATTCGCTTCGAGATGAAAGACCTGGGAGAGCTTCATCACTTTCTTGGTCTCGAAGTGGAGAGGAAGGAGAGTGGGTTACTCATCTGCCAGAAGGGATATGCTTAACGCATAGTGAACCGGTTTGGTTTGACTGAAGGGAAGACTTGCTCTACTCCTCTGGATCAAGGCCTAAAGCTTCGTCGAGATGAAGGAAGGATTCTTCCTGATCCTTTGGTGTTTAGAGATCTTGTTGGGAGCTTGATCTACCTGACGATTACGAGACCTGATATAGCTTATGCTGTTGGTCGTGTAAGTCAGTTCATGGCAGTGCCAAGGAAGTCTCATCTTGTAGCGGCAAAGAACATTCTGAAGTATGTCAAAGCAACTTCTGACATGGGACTTCTTTACAGAAGGGATGCGAGGTTCTCTTTGCTTGGGTACACGGATGCTGATTATGGTGGTGACTCGGATGACCGAAGGTCAACTTCTGATTATGTGTTCACTTGTGGATCAGCGGGCATTTCGTGGTGCAGCAAGAAGCAGGACTCGGTAACCGTCTCTACTACAGAAGCAGAGTACAAGGCTTCGGCCTTGGCAGCTCGGGAAGCTATTTGGCTAAGGAGGCTAGTAGAGGATGTCCATGAGGAAGTGCAAGGTCCTACCTTACTCCGAGGGGATAATGAAAGTGCTCTCAAGCTGGTAACCAATCCAGTTTGTCATGCCAGGACCAAGATTATTGAGATCGATCACCACTTCATAAGGGAGAAGGTGCTGGAAGGATCTCTTGTGGTCGGTCATGTTCGGAGTGAAGATAACCTTGCTGACATCTTCACCAAGTCGCTAACGAAAGGGCCTTTTCAGCGGCTTCGTGGTCTACTCGGCCTGATCACCACTTCTCACTTCAAGGGGGAGTGTTGAAATTGGTGAAGTGAAAGTGGGTGGTCGGGCAGTCCGGGCGGATTAGGCGGACTGACCGTGCGGACTGGTTCTTAGTCCGACGGGTTGGTGGTTGGCGACCTGCGTTGCTGCTGCGGGCTGTGTTGCGGACTGAGTGAACTGCGCGGACTGGATTGTGTCCGACAGTGTTATGTGTTCTGCAGGTGATGCACGCGGCCTGTGCGGACTGGGCTTGGAGTCCGCTCTTCTTCTTTGAAGTTGCGGTAAGCGCGGTCTGGGCTTGGAGCTGGCGGACTGGTTTGGTATCTATCGAGCTCGTTATCCTTTCTGGACTTGCTCTTGTGGAGTTCAGGGTTTCCGCAGTGTCTGCTGTGACCGGGCCTTTGTGCTAGTGGTCGCGGACTGCGCGAGATGAAGTTGGTTTCCGCAGTGTCCGCAGTGATCGGGCGGTGTGCCTGTGGTCTGGACATTGCGAGCTGGGCTATTGTCCGTAGTGTCCGCTGTGACCAGGCGGGTTGCCTGTGGATGCGGACTGGTGCTTGCGGACAGGCGTGTTGTCTTGCCTTCGACGGACTGGCTTTGTTCTCAGCTAGTGGCTCTTGCGTCCCGGCTAGTCCTGCAATTTTCTGCGGACTGAGCGGACTGCCCTGAGCTTCTCGCCATCTCGCCCGGACTTGGCTGTTTAGTTTCATCCCATACGGGTGGACTCGGCGGGATAGCATTGCTAGCTGCGACCTTGGGGAGGTGACTCTATCTCATAGGGTGGTGACTACACTCCTCACTCGGCCTATAAATAGGACCTCCCCCCCCCCCGACACGTTATTTGATATCAGAGTGAACAGTGGCGCGGCTAGCAGTGTTGAACCATGAGTTTGGTTCTGACCTCTGTGGAGTTTGCGGGCTGCATTCGGCGGTTTCCAGCATCAGCTTTATCTCAAGTTCTATTCTGTCCGCGCGACCTCGCGGTCTCTGCGAGTAGACGGCGATTTCCTCTGTTCAACAGCAGTTCGGCGAATAACGGCGAGTCCGCGTGACCTTGCGGTCTCAAGCGGACTCAGTGTTAAGATTGGTTCCAGCTCAGTTCGGGCAGTCTCAGCGACCTGTGCGGCTTCGGCGGTCTCGTCGGTTTCTGGAGTCTGTCCGCCCGAGTTGTTTTGTTGTTTCTATTTTTTCTTGTACTGGCGAAATCATGTCTCGCCATGTATGCCTCGCCCTGTAAAGAAGATTAATAAGAATTTGATCTGCTTGCTTCTGTCTATGCCTTTGGTTATTTGAGTTGCTTCCTGCTTTCCGCGGTTCAAGTTGTGATCTGGGTAGTGCCGAAAATATTGATTTGGTGTTTGGGCTACCTTGCTGATCAACTTGAGAAAATTCAACATCTATCTCATTAGAAATAAAAATAGTCACTTCTTGCTCTATGTTAGCAGCAGGAGAATTGTGAATAGGGGATTCAGGTTCTGATTGAACAGGAGAGGGTGATGATGCTGGAGTTTGTTCTTTCTGGAGGGGAGGAAGGGGCTCTTCAGAGCTTAGTTCTTCTATCATCTGGTTAATGTCTTCTACAGTTGAGAGTATGGTTTATTGTACTTTAGCATCTGATAGAGTTTCTTCAGGAGTGGTTGGAGGGAGAGATGCAGAAGCAGGAGGGGTAGGTATTCTTTCCTCTTGAATAGAACGAGCAGGCTCCCCCTCAACAGCTACACCAGATGTGCTAGTAGTATAAGGTAGAGAGGGAGATGGGGTCCTGTCCTCAGAAGCTGGATGATCATGAGCCTGGGCTAGATTCAGCAACTTGAGTTCCCATATCTGAATAGACGAAATGGATACCTTCTTCATGTGATGGAGAGTTGTCCCTTTGGATAAATTAAAAACTTCTGGATTTATCTCATGCAACATAAGAGAAATGATCCTGGCATAGTTGGGAGCCTTAATGCTTTCCCTTGTTTTATCCAAAATCATCATACCAAATTGAAACGTCTTTCTAGAAATAATGGCATCATGTAGAAAAGATCAGTAAAGATGAAATAGAACTTTTCCCAGAATGTCTACTAGAAGCTTCCCTCAACATTGAGGTCTGGACAGCGAATGTTCTTGATAACCACAGATATTCCACAGAAACTGTATGTAATATCATAATCTTCAGAAGCGAGGTCATCTTCTTCATCAACTAATGGTAGCTGAAGAAGTGTAGAAACAGTGGACTTGGTGAGTTTGATCTTAATCCCTTTGACCTTGGACTTAAGAACCTTGCAATTTCTCTTCACTTTGATATTTCGAAAGAATTCTTCTACTTCAGGAAAAAGAATCTTGCAGGGTTGTTGGAGAACGAAGGTCAAACCGGCGGTGTCAAGAAGAATAAGAAGATTTCTGAAATCATCTAAAAGTTCTGCAATTCTGGCGACAACGAGTTTACTGCATATGCCAACCTTGGAAGACGATGCCATTTTTCCAGAGAACTAGAGAAATCGACTACTAGAAGTGGCGACGGCGGCGAGCTATGTAACCTCGATGGAAGGCGAAGGGACTTTCTTTCTTTGTCGAGAGAGAGGGTTTTTGAAATTGTGTAGAAAATGAAATCCGGTTTTTCTTTTTATATAACCCTATCGATGATTGAGGAAGTAATTAATCGAACATACCTTAGAAAATGGCAGTATAAGCTTCGGGTTGCGAATAAAGAGATTTGAATAGAATTTGAGAAATTTTCTTCCTGTTTCTCGAGTGGACCGGCAGTACTCGAATGAGAGAATGATGGTACTCGAGTGATATCTTCATACTTCTCGAAAGGAAACTCATTACTCGAGTGGTATTACTCGAGTGACTTGCTGAGTTCTCGAGTTGTCTAAAGAAGTACTCGAGTAGTCATTTTCTTACTCGAGAAATTAAGTCTGAACTTGAGAAATTTTGACTTTTGACGTATTCCTTAATCTCCGAGCTATGTTGTGAGTCCTCCTTCTCTATCCTTCTTTGTTGAGCATTCCAAGTTCTTTTTTGAAGAACGAGAACTTGGTTTCGTACAGCGGATTCGTGAATATATCTGCAATCTGCCTATCAGTAGGGACATATTATAGATCTATATCCCCATGCTCCACATGCTCCAGGATGAAGTGGTATCACAGCTCTATGTGCTTTGTCCGGCTGTAAGAGACTAGGTTGTTAGCTATTGCAATCGCACTAGAGGAGTCGCAAAATAAGGGAATGTCTTTGACTTGCATATTGTAATCTTCCAGTTGGTTCTTTAACCAAAGCAATTGTGCACAACAACTGCCGGCAGAAATGTATTCTGACTCAGCCGTTGAAATTGTGACACAATTTCGCTTTTGTTGCTCCAAGAAATGAGTCTTCTTCCAAGGAATTGGAAAGTATCGGAAGTTCTCTTTCTATCATCTTTACTACATGCAAAATCTGCATCTATGAAACTAATTAGTTCATTGTCATTACTTCCTGGGTACCATAAGCCAAGATTAGGTGTACCTTTAAGGTATCTCAAAATTCTCTTTGCAGCAGCATAATGAGATTCCTTACAGTTCACTTGGAATCTAGCACATACACATGTTAAGAACATTATGTCTGGTCTACTAGCAGTAAGGTAGAGCAAGAATCCAATTATGCTTCTGTACTTGGTTTCATCAAAAGGTTTCACTTTCTCATCCTTATCTAGAGACACAGTTGAACCCATTGGATTCCTCATAGAGGTTGCGTTCTCCAATCCAAATTTCTTAATTAACTCCTTTGTGAACTTTGTCTGAGAGATGAAAATTCCATCTTCAGATTGTTTCACTTGAAGTCCTAAGAAATACTTCAGCTCTCCCATACTGCTCATTTCAAACTTCCCTTGCATAAGTTTTGAAAACATCTTGCAGAAGTTGTTGTCGGTAGATCCAAAAATTATGTCGTTGACATAGATTTGTACTAGCAAAATCTTGCCTTTTATTTCCCTAAGAAATAATATCTTATCTATCTTTCCTCTTGTGAACTTGCTCTCAAGAAGAAAGTTAGACAGCATCTCATACCAAGCTCGAGGAGCTTGTTTCAAACCATACAAAGCTTTAGATAACATATAAACATACTCAGGGAAGTTATAATCAACGAAACATGGGGGTTGTTTCACATACACCTCTTCCTTTATGTCAGCATTAAGGAAGGCAGACTTTAAATCCATCTGATAGACAGTGAAGCCCTTAAGTGCAGTATATTCTAGGAACAACCTGATTGCCTCCAGCCTTGCCACTGGAGCATACGTCTGGTCAAAGTCAATTCCTTCTTCTTGTTTGAATCCTTGTGCGATGAGTCTGGCCTTATTCTTTATGATTGTTCCATCCTCGTCCATCTTGTTCATGTATACCCACTTTGTCTCGATGAGTTTCTTACCTTTGGGTCTTGGAACAAGTTTCCAGACTTGACAATGCTTGAACTGATTCAACTCTTCTTCCATAACCATTATCCATGATGTGTCCGAGTTTGCTTCCTCAAACTTCTTTGGTTCAACCTGTGAGAGAAAACTCAAATATAAATTCTCATTAGTAGTACCTCTATGATTTCTGACACCATCCCCGGGATCTCCTATAATTGCTCCATTGGGTGATCCTTCAGATGTCTGAGCTCTAGAGTCCTTGTATCTGGAGTGTCTTCAACCACAGGAGTGACTTCATCAACTTGGATGATCTCTTCATCTTGATCATCAATCACTCCAATAGGGATTGGAGTGGTGATCTTGATGAACTTTTCAAATTTTTCTTAAGTCGACTCACCCAAGTTAAGTTCTTTCATCTTTGAACCTGCATCTTCAATAAACACACAAGAAGAGTTGCCTTGCAGCAAGCTCGTCTCATCAAATATAACATGAATAGATTCTTCTACAACTAGGGTTTTCTTATTAAATACGCTATATGCCTTACTATGGCTACTATACCCTACGAAAATACCTTCAAAGATCTTTTCACTAAATTTAGTAGTGTGATACTTGCCATTATTAAGGACGAAGCACTTACAACCAAAGATTCTAAAATATGAAACAGTTGGCTTCCTACCCTTTAGTAGTTCGTAAAGTGTCTTATTATGGTTCTTATTTATGAGTGCTCGATTTTGCATGTGGCATGCAGTGTTGACGGCTTTAGCCCAGAAATATTTTTGTAGTGAGGCATCACTCAACATAGTTCTGTAGGCCTCTATAAGTGTTTTATTCCTTCTCTCAGCTACTCCATTATGTTGAGGAGTACGAGGAGAGGAAAACTCATGAAAGATACCTAAGCTTTCACAAAATTCAGTCATGGCCCCAGACCTCAACTCAATTCCATTATCACTTCTGATTTTGACTACGGAACAGTTGTATTCATTCTGGATCTGCCTGATAAAATTTGTAAAGATGTCAAAAGTATCTGACTTGTGTTTTAGAAAGAAGACCCACTCAAAGCGCGAGTAATCATCAACAATAACCAATATATAATCCTTACCTCCCAAACTTCTAACTTGCAGTGGACTGAACAAGTCTATATGAAGTAGGTGTAAACACCTATTAGAGTCTTTGCCAATAATGCTTTTAAAGGTAGCCCTTGTTTGCTTGCATTTTATATATGGCGTGATAAGGTCTATCTTTAGCGCACTTAACATTTGGACATCACGTACTAAATTAAGAGAAAATAATTTATTAATATTTTTGAAATTAATATATGCTAATCTCTTACGCCATTGGTCACCAAGAGATGCACTATCTTTTGCCAAAAGACACACTGGTATAGAAGAGTCTATTCAAATAAAATTCAAACAAAAGATATTTCTACTATGAGTGACTGATAAAATCGTTTCTAAATTATCAACCGATTTTATCAAACACTTATCTGCATAAAATTCTACAATGTATCTTTTATCACAGAGTTGGCTTATGCTTATGAGATTGTGTTCCAATCCTTCAACATAAGCCACATCCGAAAAGGATACACTACCATTTGTAATCATATCGTAGCCTTTCTTAATTCCTCTGTCAGAACCTCCAAAGATGACCTTTGGACCATTCATGAATGGTGAGTAATTCTGGAGAAGGCTTCTTGTCCGGGTCATATACCGAGAGCATCCACTATCCAAATACCAGATAGGAGTTTTGGTTGTCTTTGGACATACCTATAATCACAAGTAAGTTTGCCTTAGGAACCCAAGCTTGCTTGGGTCCTTGGAATCTTGTTAGCATGCTCCCCTATGTATGTTAACATTGTGAGCGGTCTTTCTCACATTATTAACTCGAGGAGTTTCATAATGTCTGGGATTAAACTAGCAATATATGACAAAGTGATCAATCTTGCCACAACACCAATAGTTAAATCTGTTGTATCTTTGCCTAAAGATCTCCTGCTCGACCTTTTGAGATTGTGGTCTAGCAGAGGCAGTAGAATTAGAAGTAGAAGCTTCATGGTGATAACATTCACATGACTTCTTCTCCTTAGTAGGCTTTTCTACAACGGGTTTAACTCTTGGAGCTTTCTCGATGTTGTGGCCATGATTATAAGGTTTGTAGCACTGAAGAGTGATCTCCTCATAAGGTGCCTTGAAGACACTCTCGCCAAAGTTCTGGGGACGAGTCCATCCTTGGTAACGAGACTTGGGCTCTACGTAAGTAGGCCTAGCAAAGTGACCATAGGACGAATCCAGATCAAACTTATTTGTTGGAAAGATAACCTTTCTAAATGACGTTTGTTCTAGAGGAGCTTTCCCCTTCTCCTTGGCTAGTGCTTTCTTAACAGCCTTATTTATCCTTTGGGATTTATTTCTCCTAGAAGATTTACTAGGACCAGCCATATGGCCTAAGCCAGAACCTTTGGCCTGAGTAGAGAATTCAACAACAAGCGGAAGAACTGTCTTGGGCATGGAGAAACCTTCAACAAGTTTCTTTTCGGCTGCAAGTTGTTCTTCCAATCCCTTGATGATTTTCTCCTTCAGATCTAGGTGCTCGAGAGCCTTATTGTATTCTTCCATAGCATTATGGAAGTTTTTCTTGAGTGAGTCCATCATTACAATTTCCTCTCTCAGATTGCTCTATTCAGCCATAAGAGATTTGATCTCCTTAGCCTGAGCTCTTGCCACTCTACGACATTTGTCGTAGGCTTTGATCAACTCTTTATATTGAGACATGAGTTCAGATTTCTCATCAGAAGAACATTCCTCATTTTCATGGTCAGAATCATCAGATTCAGAAAGAGGAGTGTGAGAGTTTATCTTCCCAGTGAACTAGGGCTCTTCTTCTTCATCAGTTTGCGTCATTAGTCTAATGTAGGCTTCCTCTTCATCACTTGACTCAGATAAGTCAGATTCGCTGAGAGTCTTGCCCTTTTGGCTACTAGGCTTCTTTCAGTTCTCTTCTTGTGATAAGAGGATTTCTTATCCTCTCTTTTTCCACCCTCCTTCTTCTTGTGGGGGCAATCAGCAATAATATGACCTGGCTAATTATAACAGTAACAAACGATGTCCGCCGAAATATGTTTTTTCTGTTTAGTATTATACCTGTCTTGGCTACTTGAGCCTTTCTTGTGTCGATCACCATCATGACGTGATCTTCTATACGAAGCATCCTTGCCTCTCCATTGCTTCTTCTTGTTCAAGAATTTCTTGAACTGTCTTGAGAGTAGAGAGAACTCTCCTTCAGATAGTTCTGAGCCTGAGGTGCTTGGCTCTGAAGATTCTTCTTCACTTTCTTCTTATGCTGGGGCAGGAGAGGCAGCCTTAGACTTCCTTGAGGTGTCTGCCTTGAGAGCTAGAGACTTCTCCTTGGATGAAGACCTGTTCTTCTCTTCTTCAGCTTTTCTTGAATTGATTTGCAGCTCATATGACATAAGCTTTCTGAAGAGATTTTGCGGGTCAGTCTCAGCTAGCTTTCCATGCTTGGATAACTTAATAGACAACTTGGGGCAGATCTGATCAAGGTGTTAACCTTTTAATGATCAACCTCCCTCTGATACCAATTGAAAAATGTTTAAGTTGTCTACCTAAATCACCTAGAGGGGGGTGAATAGGTGAGTTGTGCGTCTATTTATGGAATAAAAAATTTAGCGATCTATGCACAGAGAAATAACCAAGCAAACATAGACGACACCAAGAATTATAGTGGTTCCCAATCTTGGGTACGTCCACTTTCCACTCACCGATCTAGCAAAGCACTAGACTCGGCTACTCCACTAATCTCGGATTTAAAAAAATCCTACAACTCAGAACAACGTTCCTACAACTCGATCCACAAAATGGATGTACACTCGGAAGATGAAAACTTCCTACAACTCGGAGAACAAAGCTCCTACACTCAGAGAATAATCTCCTACAAGATTAGAATGAATTTAAGAAATACAAACAGAATATCTCTCTCAGATCTGGAAATTTCTGCTTAGGTCTTCTTTCTTGATCTTTGCGGCTTTATCAGAAATTGTTGAAGAAGACTCTCGGCTAGATCCTTTATCTGAGATTTATTGACTCACAAGATCAAAGAGAGTATGAAGAGATTGAAGAAGATCTTGATCTACAAGTCGACTGGTCTGAATCTTCTGGATCGAAAGCCCTTGGCGATGTGCACGATGAGCGGCGGCAGATTCTGATTGGGAAAGAGAATTGTGATTCAGAATTCTTAGAATATTTCTTTTACACGCTTCTTAGGGTTAGTCGTAATGACAAGACCTTTTATAATAAATCCCTAATGGTCATAACTATCATTAATGACGTCCACGTGGACCAATCATGTTAAGTTATTTGAAAATAACTCTATTTGGGACTTAGCAAAATTTTCTGAAAAGATGATTGGATTACTCGAGTGAAGGAAGAACTACTCGACTACTAGAACGGGTTCTCGAGAAGACAATATCAAACTACTCGAGAAGAAGCACTTCAGGAAATTTTAGGACAGAACTCATTAACACTTGAGTGGAATGAGGATTACTCGAGTGCTAGAAATACTACTCGAGAAGTATAAGTGAACTTCTCAAGAAAAAGACTTAGATTAAATTCTGGAAAGAAAACTGGTTACTCGAGTAGTAGATCTAGACTTCTCAAGAAGTAGATAGACAACTCGAGTACTGGAACTTCTCTACTCGAGTGGGGTATAAACTTCTCAAGAACTTCTCTTCTATCACTCGAGTCAAAGGCTCCTATACTCGAGTACTGAACTTGACTACTTGAATGTAATACTTAGAAAATTTCTGAGATGGAGAAACTGTTTACTCGAGAAAGAGAAGAGGTCAACTCGAGTAATGGACTTAGCCTCTCGAGAACTAGATTCAGACTTCTCGAGAAACATTTCCTTTACTCAAAATATAGACCAGACTTACTCGAGTACAACTATATTATCTACTCAAGTACTAGGGTTCTACTCAAGTAAAACACTTAGAAAAATTTTGGTTAATGAAAATTTTCCTTTCTTTAATGGAATCAGCAACATGTCTTTCTCCAACAAACCTAGTGCTTGAAAATGAAGTGTATCCCAATAGAGAGGCTACACATGAGTCAACACCATGGATCACATAATGAGGGATTACATTATATGGTCTTGTGTTTAGTGACCCAATGTACACTGACATTAGTCTACACTTGGAAATAAGTCCTCCAAACACATAACTCAAACAATACATCAAATAAAACTTAATTCATCTTAATTCAAGGGTGACTTCATACAAATCTAAGTTATTGTGGATATAATACCGAACAATCTGGGAATCCCTCACTACATTGGTAGTTGGATCAACAGATGAAAGAAAATACAGAAGATCACACTTGATTTCTCAATATGAGAATTTCAAAAAGGGAGAAACTGAATGCGTTGCTGATATATATACAAGACTCAGTCTCATAATCAATGAACTAAAAACTTTGGAGAAAGATATTTCATTGACAGAAGTAAACGACAAAATACGCATGTGTTTTCCTAGCACATGAGATTCAAGAATTTGGCCAATTAGAGAAGCCAGAAGTGTGAATGAAATTTCAACAAAAACTTTGTTGGGCAAGCTCAAATCATATGAGCAGCTCATCAAAACAAAGGAAGCTGAACAAATTACTTTGACCTCAGTAAAGAAGGACAAAAGTATTGCTTTCCAAGCAACTAAAGAGGAAGAACAACTTCCAAAAAATGAAGAACTCATGAGTCTTTTGGATAAAAGATTTTACAAAATGGCCAGGAAAGACTTCAAGAGAAGATTTTACAGAAACAAGGACAAACCAAGGTATGACAAAACACCTAATAAAGAAATTGTTTACTATGGTTGAAGGGAACCAGGACACATTCTTCCAGAATGTCCTGAAAATCAGAAGAAGGAGAAAGAATTTAAGAAGCATTCAAATAAACCCTCTTCTAGTAAACACAGACAGAAGGGGAGAGGCTTTGTAGTTGAAACATGGAGTGAGTTAGAAACTGAATCTTCATCCAGATCAAGTGAAGATGAAGAGGAATCAAAGGCTAAGAAAGTCAGTTTGATGACAATCAATGCATCAAACAATAATTTTGATTCTAAATCTGAGTCTGAAGAATACCAGGTAATTTCAACTTTTGATTTTACATCAGATTAATTCAAAATAGATTTTAAATTGCTTTGTAAAGATTTGATATAATCTGAGAAGGAAATAAAATTTCTCAGAGAGAAATTAACTGAATTAAACAATCTATCTTCAAAAAAAATTAAACTTAAAGAAGATTTAAAAATTTCTAAGGAACAAATAGTTTCTCTAGAAATTAAATAATCTGAGGCTAAGAAGTTTGAAAGATCTCTTAATGGGAGAAGTATCAAGCTGATGAATATTACATGTACAGTCAATGCCAGATTAAATGGCAGAATAGGCTTGGGAGCTTCATCTAGTCAACCTCTAATTTTTAAGAAAGATATTTTAACTACTCCAGTAAAATTTATATCTACTAAAGGAAAAGAAATATTAGCAATTATAGATAAAGACACTGAAGCTTTGTCATATAATGAACCAGAGAATAAATCAAAATCCTTTCAGAAAAACCATGTTCAACAGAATTTGTCGAACCGAGTTCGACAAAATCACTATTATTCGTCGAACAGAGATAGACGAACGCAGAATGCAGGAAATGATTATAACTATTTGGTGAAGGGAGCTCGATGAAATCACCATTATTCGTCGAACGGAGCTCAACGAAATCAGAATAATTTGTCGAACTCAAATTTTTCAAACAGAAATTTTACTACTTTTCAAAAGAATTATCAAACTCAAAAGTTGTTAAATCCTTTCACTGAGTGGATTATTCCTCCCAAGAGATATCATCAACTTGGATATGAAAATCAACCATAATATTCTTATATTTTTACTGATTATGTCAAAAAATAAGGACCCGAGGTAATCTAGGTCAAGAACACCTAACTTATTTTTAATACAAAAAAAGAACAATCCTACCACAAAGGAACAATGGTATTTGGATTGTGGGTGCTCTAAACACATGACATGAAGAAAATCTAATCTAAAAGACTTCAAAGTAAAGCTTGGACCAAAAGTCATATTTGGAGACTCCAACTGTGGCCAGACAGAGGGCTATGACAATGTAAAAAATTGTAGTTACCTTTAGAAAGGTAGCTTATGTGAGAGGTCTTAAGCATAACCTCATTAGCATCAGTCAACTATGTGATGAATGTTATCAGGTATTATTTAATAAGTCTTTATGATCTATTATATCTAATGAAAACAAAGTTATTTTATTTGGGGTTAGACAGGGTAACATATATTTAGTCAATTTTAATTTAGCTAAATCTAAAATATATTTGTTTAATCAGATAAGTAAAACAAATGAACTTTGGCATAAAATATTAGGGCATGTTAACCTTAGAACTATTGCTAAATTATTTAAGGATAATCTTGTCAGAGGACTACCTTCTGGTTCTTACAAGAAGGAAGGACTTTGCAGGGCTTGTCAATTAGGTAAGCAAACTAAAAATAGTTTTAAATCCATATCATAGAGTGATTCACCAAGAATTTTGTATTTACTACACATGGACCTTTTTGGACCTATTACAATACAAAGTTTGGGAGGAAAGTCATACACTTAAGTAATAATTTATGATTTCTTCAGATTAACTTGGGTGTTCTTTCTTAGGAACAAGTCTGACAACTTCAAGATTCTTACAGACTTTCTTAAGAACATTAAGATTGAGTATTCTACTCAGATTGTATTGATCAGAAGTGATCATGACACTGAGTTTGAATCTCTTCATGATGAAAGAATTCTGTGAGAAAGAAGGAATCGGGCAGTGTTTCTCTGCTCCTAGACTCCTCAACAAAATGGGGTGGCAGAAAGGAAAAAATAAAATCCTAATTGAATCTGCTAGAACATTACTTGAAGATGCTCACTTGCTCCTATCTTTTTGGGTAGAGGTAGTAAGCACAGCAAATTATGTTCTTAACAGAAGTCTCATTCATAAACTCAAGGGTAAGACTCCCTATGAATTGCTTAAAAATAAGAAACCTAAAGTAAATTATTTTAAAATTTCTGGGTTTAAATGTTATATTCATAATAATGACAATAAACATTTAGGAAAATTTGAAGTCAAAGCTACAGATGGTTTTTTTTGGATATTCACTGGTCAGTAAGGATTATAGGGTTTATAATAAATGTACCATTAAAATAGAGGAATCAGTACATGTAATATTTGATGAATCAAACATGTTGTATAAGGAGAGGAATACCTCTACCATAAATTCCTTTCAGGTACCAATTCTGTGTGAAAAACTGACTTAAACCTAAAGCAAGAGGAAACATTGCATCCTTCTCAACAATTTGTTGAAGATAGTAATGAAGATAGTCCTGAAATTTATGTTGAAAAAGTTATAGAATATGAAATTAAATAAGAGGAATTAACAACACAAATCATTGAAGAACCAACTCCACCTATTGATTATGTCACTCTTAGAGATCATCCTAGAACTCAAGTGATTGGAGACATATCAATTGGTGTACAAATAAGGCATCAACTCAATCAAGATCAGATGCATACATGTTTTCTATCTCAGATTGAACCTCAATCCATAAAAGATGCAGAACAAGATCCTTATTAGATCATTGCAATGCAAGAGGAACTCAATCAGTTTGAGAGAAATTGAGTTTGGGACTTAGTTCCAAGACCCAAAGACTATCAAGTCATTGGAACCAAATGGGTCTTCATGAATAAATTGGATGCTCAAGGAGTTAAAGTGAGAAATAAAGCTAGATTGGTAGCTCAAGGATATTCACAGGAGGAAGGAATAGATTATGATCAAACCTTTGCTCCTGTTGCAAGATTAGAAGCTATCAAAATATTTCTTGTTTTTGTTGAATTAAAGAAATTCAAGGTATATCAGATGGATTTAAAGAGTGAATTTTTGAATGGAGATATCAAAGAGGAAGTTTATGTAGAATAACCTCCAGGTTTTATCTCTTCAACTCACTCATCTCATGTTTTTAAGCTTAATAAAGCTCTTTATGGTCTTAAATAAGCTCCAAGAGCTTGGTATGAGACCCTTGCTCATTTTCTTTTAGAAAATAAATTTTGTAGAGGTAAGGCAGACAAAACCTTATTTTTTAGACATCATAAAACTGAAATTATACTAGTTCAAATATATGTCGATGATTTAATTTTTTGTTCTACCAATTCAAAACTTTACAAAAGGTTCTCTGACCTAATGCATTGAAAGTTTGAAATGAGTAGCATATGTGGATTATCTTATTTTTCTTGGCTTACAAGTGAAGCAAACACCTGATGGCATCTTCATATCTCAATCTAAATATATTAAAGAGCTAATTAAAAGATTTGGGATGTCAGATGCCTCCTCTATGAAAACACATATGCCCACTAATGTTATAGTTGATAATGATGAAGAGGGCAAACCTGTTGATCAGAAAACATATAAAACAATCATTGGGCCTCTATTGTATTTAATTGCAAGTAGACAAGATATTATGTTTGTAACCTGTATTTATGCTAGGTTTCAAATTAACCCTAAAGAATCACACCTTAATTTAGTAAAAAGAATTTTGAGAAATATAAAGGGTTGTTCTAATCTAGGACTCCGGTATCCTATTGAGTCAGGATTTGAATTAACTGGATTCACAGATACTAACTATGCTGGATGCAGAGTTAATAGAAAAAGCACATCAGGAACTTATCAGTTTCTTGGTGATAGGCTTGTGTCATGATTTTGCAAGAAGCAAACATCTGTTCCTACTTCAACTGCTGAAGCTGAATATATTTCAGCAGGTAGTTATTGTTTATAGATATTTTAGATTCAAAATCAATTACTAGATTATGGTTACAACTTAAATAATTCAATTATATACTGTGATAATACTAGTGCAATTTCAATTGCACAGAATCCAATCCTCCATAGTAGGACTAAACATATAGAAATAAGGCACCACTTTATCAGAGATAAAGTGGATAAAAATAAAATTAGCCTAGTATTCATTTCTACTGATTTACAAAGTGCAGATATTTTCACCAAACCATTGGATTAAAAGAAACATATTTTCTTTTTAAATCAATTAGGAATGATTGATGGAGAATCATTAAGTTTATTTTGAACAGGATCGACGAACTGCAAACCTTTCGTCGAACGGAGATCGACGAATTGTAAACCTTTCGTCGAATGGAGATCGATGAATTGTGAACCATTCGGAGATCGATAAATTGTGAACCTTTCGTTAAACAGAGATCGACGAATTGGGAATATTTCGTCGAACGAAGCTTGACGACTTGTTTTTCATCCTTTCAACTTTTGAAAACTTATATCTAGGTTTTAATTGATCTTCATCCCGCGCATTCTCCATTTCTCTTCTCTTGCACTTGATCTTTTTGTTTTGCAGGATAATGACGGTGTTGCAAGCGATTCTTACTGCGATGAAATTCGACGCTGGATTCGATATTGATATGAACTCTTTTCAACATTCGGATCAAATATTTCTGGACATCTTGCAACTTTTTGAGGCACAGCATCTACATTATTTTATGACCACACGAATCAAGCTCCTGTTTGCAGAAATAAAGGAATGGGTTTATAGTGCAAAGGTTCAAGATCTTACAACCATTACTGGCTCAATCTCAAGACATCAAGTTTCACTTACCCCTGTAATTTTATCTGAAATATTTGGATTAGTCAATGGAGAAGATGCATTAGAATTATCAAGTATAGAATTTGATATTATGCTAGATAGAATGGGTCACTCATAAGGAAACCCTAACCATTTATTGAAAAAGAATTTTTCTGTAGAATATAAATTTCTAGCCGATGTGGTTGGGAAAGTTCTTCTGGGCAAACATTCAGCCTATGACTATGTCATCAGGCACTAGTTTCTATTGATGAGTGCTCTAGTTGACCAAAAAACATTAACTGGGGGACAGTTTTGTTTGATTCAATCAAGAAGAAGATTAGCAAGAAGGATGTGAGTTATGAAAGAGTTTTGGGAATTTTTCTTCAGGACAAATGTCCAGAGGACTTGGTCTCTCAGACAGTGCATATTTGGTTCTACTGATCCCAAACTATGCAAGAGGTTCTCTGAACTAATGCACTCTAAGTTTGAGATGAGCAGCATGGGTGAGTTATCCTATTTCCTTGGTCTCCAAGTGAAACAGAGTGTTGATGGCATTTTCATTTCTCAATCAAAATATGCCAGGGAGCTGGTTAAAAGATTTGGAATGTCTGATGCTTCATCAATGAGCACACCTATGGCCTCAAATGCAGTTATTGATTCTGATGTTAATGGCAAGCCTGTTGATCAAAAGAATTATAGAGCCATTGTTGGTTCCCTGCTGTATTTGACTGCAAGTAGGCCTGACATAATGTTTGCTACATGCCTATGTGCTAGGTTTCAGGTCAACCCAAAGGAATCTCACTTAACTCTCCTCAAGAGGATCTTGAGATACCTTAAGGGATGCCCTAACTTAGGACTGTGGTACCCAGCTGAGTCAGGATTTGAATTAATTGGATATTCAGATGCTGATTATGCTGGTTGTAGAGTTGACAGGAAAAGCACCTCAGGGACTTGTCAGTTCCTGGGAGAGAGACTTGTCTCTTGGTTTTGCAAGAAACAGGCATCTGTGTCTACTTCAACTGCTGAGGCTGAATATATAGCAGCAGCTAGTTGCTGTTCACAGATCCTGTGGATTCAAAATCAGCTAGTGGATTATGGGTGCACACACTCAAACACAAAAATTCTGTGTGACAGTACCAGTGCAATATCAATTGCTCAAAATCCTGTGCACCATTCCAGGACCAAGCACATTGAGATTAGACATCATTTTCTGAGAGATAATGTGGAAAAGAACAAGATAGTAATGGAATTTATATCCACAGACCTGCAAAGAGGAGATATTTTCACTAAGCCCCTTGATGAACAAAAGCATTTGTTCTTCCTGAACCAGCTTGGCATGATTAATGGTTCAGAGTAGTGAAAATTTGGTTAGTTTTGTTTTCTGTCTAAAATCGTCGAACGACTGCTCGACGATCTTCGACTAGGTCAGAACTATCGTCGACCAACGGTCGACGACAGCTCGTTCTGTAGTAAGGCAGAAATCGTCGACCAACTGGTCAACGATCTCTCCTTAGGTATCTATCGTCGACCAATGGTCGACGACAGATTTTCTGTGCTGTGTGGAGAATCGTCGACCATCATATATTGATCGACGATCGTGGTAATTGCGTGTAGTCGGTCGATGTTTACCGATTAGTCAAACATTGACTATCGTCGGTCTGTGTTCGACGACCGATTTTATTCCGGGATCGACGATCGCAGCTTTGTTTCTAATAGTCGATTTAGGTCTGAAGATCGTCGTCCTTCCGCTCCGTCTTTTCATATTCCTTCTTCTGGATTAGAATTCGCTCTCGAACTCTAATCCCGCGCGATTCTCTTCTCCCCTGGTTTGCTTCTCGATTCGCCATTTTCTCTCAAATCCTATGGCGATTCCTTCTGCTGTTCTCTTCGGAATGAAGTTCGACACTGGCTTCTGTGTCGACTTCGATTCTTTCAGCCGATGCGATCAACCAATCCAAGATATTCTGCAGCTATGTGAAGACCAAGGCCTCAAGAAATTTATGTCGTTCTCTCCTAAGATTCATATACCAGAAATTCGTGAATGGGTATACACCTCGTCCTCCAGCGACGAAGCGATGTCAGGAAAGATAAATGGCGAGGAGGTCACTCTGACTCCTGAAGTATTGACTGAGCTGTTTGGACTGCCAACAGGAACTGAGGAATATGAGCAAAGCACAGAGGAATATGGCCGCATGCTCACTGTGATGGGCCATGCCGAAGGGATTCCGGCTAAGTTGCTAAAGATAAACCTGTCTCCAGAGTACAAGTTTCTGGCCGACCTGGTGGGCAAGGTCGTTTTGGGAAAACATTCTGCTCATGACAATATCAACCGGCAACAATTTGCCCTGATGTCAGCTTTGGTGAATAAGGCACAGATTGCCTGGGGAAAAGTTCTGTTTGAACTAATAAGGAGAAAGAACAATCAGAAAGAGGTAAACCTTGCAAGGGTATTGGGTGTGTTTCTATATGTGAAAGCACCCCTGCTGCTTGTTTCTGCACCCTCCGCAGTAAATGCCAGCAAGAGGTTGGACCCCTCTCTATTCAAGAAATCCCAAAGGATTATCAAGAAGTCAGCCAGGGTTGATCCTAACCCTCCTTCAGACACAAGGGCTGATTCGGCCGCTCTCCCGCTTACTGGGGAAGGCTCAGCAATCCCTTCATCCTCCCTCTTTACCCCTGCATCCTCTTCTCCTGCATTACTTTCTACAACACCTGAAGTGCCACCACAACATGCATCACAACATGCATCCTTCATTCCACCTGCATCTCCACACCAGTCACCAACACCACAACATCTGGCAGCTTCAGCCAGTGTTGACATGGTGACTGCTACCATCCTCACAAACCTTTCTCAACATGAATCCCACACTCATGTTGATGTTCACCTATCTCCACATGACTCATTTGATCATGTGGCAGATCATCCTGCCTCCATTCCATCCACCTCCACATCATCAGCATTTCAGATAACTCCTGAATTGCTTGCACATATTGTCGAGCTCATTACTCCCTCCATCCAAAAAATGATTGAGGCTGCCAATGCCCCTCTCATTGCCTCCATCAATTCTCTCACTGATGCCATCAAATCCATCTCATCTTCTGCTGAGCCCCCTTCTGTAAGATGCATGACTCCAGTCCCCACTGAAGTCATGCAGGGGGAGATGTCTGTTGAAGTGGTCTCAGGTGATGCCCTGACCCTTCAGGACAATTCCTCTCTTCCCCTTCAAGAAACTGTAGAAGAACCTCAAGAGAGTCCAGAGAAAGAACCAGAAGGTAAACCTTAAAACTCTTCCTCCAAAGGATATAATCAGGACTTCAATTTGATATTTGTATCTAACAAAGACATTCACTCCCTAGTGAATCTAGCTTCTGAGGAAGAAGTTCCTGAAAAAGAAAATGAGGAAGTCCCCATGGACGTTTGTGAGAATGATGCTGCTCAACCTGATGGTATAGCTTTATTTAAGATTCTAATTAATTCAAACTCCAACTTTGAGTTAATTTCTTATTCTTTCCTTTCCATCACAGCTGCTGATGATCTCACATCAGTATTGCAAATTGATGCTGCTAAATCCATTGATTCTGATAAAGATTTAGAATCCTATCTTAACCTAGACTGTGAGTCCTCACTCACATCTACTCCTCTTGTTCCCTCTTTTCAAGAGAAAATGGTCCCTTATAGACCTGAGTACTTTGATGACCCCTTGGTCAAGGATACTCTTTTCTTTTCCTGTATGGCACTCCTCTTGTGCCTTGCAGAGGTGTCTATCCCTGATGTCACTGAACATCTAGAAGGAATTATAACCTCCTTCCTAGATGCAAAGTGGTATCCTGTGTAGATCTTCAGGTAATCCTATCTATTACCTGTTGTTTGTTCACCTTGGGGGGAATATTTTATTCCCACTTGGTTGTTAACCTATCTCTCTTTGCATGCAGGCACAACCATAAATGCTGCTGCTGCTGCTGAAAACATCAACATCCCTGCTGATGCTGCTGCTGAAGAAATTGAAGATGTGCAAGATAGGGCAGACAATGCTCCCAAGATGACTGAAATGGACTCAAGCTCAGGTACTCTAAACCTAGAACAATTTATAGCCTTTGTGGCTGAGAACATTGCCTCTGAGTACATTGAAGGGATGGTTAATTATCATCTGGATTCCCTAGCCATCTCTCTAGAGAAAGCATCTGCCCCTGCAGATATCGTCATCTTTTCTCCTCCTATCCTTACCTATCCTCTATCCATTCCCTCTATTGCAGAACTGGTCCCCAAGACAGTTCCTGAGTTGTATCCAGAATCAGAACTCTGGAAGAAGTCTCCAAATGTGGATCTTGATGCCCTCCTTAGGCAAGATGCCATTGAGGAAGCTAAAGAGAAAGAAGAAAGAGAAAAGAAAGACAAAGCTGAACCTGCTGCCAAGGATCCTTCTGAACTTGACTTTGATGATTATGCTGGGAAAGACTCATCTCATTCTGATGATGATGATGATGATTCTGATGATTCTGACTCCACTAAGAAAAGGAAAAGAGTTGCTTCCAAGAAAAGAAAAGCTCCTGCTCCTCCTACTGCCAATCCTAACAAGGATGTTCCCTATTACATTCTGAAGGGAATAGATCCTAAGAGCAAGGAATTTCAGCCATGGATGAGACTGTCAAAGAATCAGACTAAAGAGAAGAAGAGGACAAAGAGATATGACACTCCTGTTCAGAAATTCCCCCCCAGAGGTCCTCCTCCACCTCCTGGTGCTGGAGCCTCTGGAAGTCTCTCTTCTGCCCCCTCTGCAAGGTCAGCCAGTTCTAACACTTCTCAGACCTACCAAAGAAGGAGTAATCAAAGCCAGGGAGGCCAAGATGTTTCAGGACAGGGAAGAAAAAGAAATGACAATGCTCTCGTGGAACAAATAAAGGAGATGACTTTTCAGCAACCTACATTCTCTCCTCCTCCTTCTCCTCCCAGGAAAGGTCCATCCTCTTCTTCAAGAAGACCTGCTGCTGCTGAGACAACTGAATCAAAAGGAAAAAGAGTGGTCTTTTCAGAAAAATCCCACAAAAAGTTCATTGAGCTTGCACCTCCAAGATCTCTATATGCTCAAACTGATCCTAAGAAGGCTGTGCAGATTCCTCTTGATTCAAGCAAACTTGCTACAGCTCTTCAAAGAAACATAGAGATTGCAGCTCATACAGATATTGATAGACCTCCCTCTCCATCAGATAAAACTGAAGCTGAAAGGATTGCCTATATGGCAAGATTCAAAGAGTCTATTGCTCTAAGCATGATGGAGAGAGCCAAATCTCAAGGACTAGATCCTACAGCTTACTCAACAATGTCAGAATTCAGAGAAAAGGAACTCAGCAGAATTCAAGTCAATCCAGAAGCCTTTGACACTGAGGAATACATGAGACTACATCCTGCTGCAGTTCTACCAAGTTATGCTGAAAAGAAAATCATAGGTGAACATGATCTAATGCTATCCAAGAGACAAGCAGCAAACCCTAACAGAGAAATTATTTTCAAACCAGCTGCAATACCCAAAAACTCATCTGATGCTAAACATGCTGATAAATCTGCTTGATACATTCCATTTCTGCTGATTTATGCTTGTTATATTTTCTGTGTATTGCCTGTGTTTTAACATTCTGGTTAATCTTTAGATTTGTTGTTGTCTGCTTTAGCCTTTAAATTGGATTGGATAACATAACCCAAATAGGGGGAGATTGTTGGTACCCTAGATGTGATTTGGCTTATGTAATCCCTTTCCAGCCCCTCTTGATCCATATAAAGATATATGATCATGTTTAGACTTTGCTTAGTCTCCCTAGGGCAGTATATGACTGACCTAGAGTTTAGGCTAGTAGTTTTAGAATGTGTTTTGGTTAAAGGCTTTTTCCGTTCGACTATCGTCGAACGAGGCCTCGCGATCGTCGATCATTGATCGACGATAGCAGGGCTATCGAATCGTTGAGTCAAGACAATTATCGTCGACCGATGGTCGACGATCTCAGAGCAAGCCTCTTATGCTCTGAAGGTTGGTCGATGATCTGCCATCTGCAGTTCAACGATCTTGTTCTTGTTCGACGATATCTGTCTCAACAGATATTTTGTCTTAGTCGTCGACATCTTGTGATGTTCGACGATATCTGTGTCGACAGATTGTTGCCTTAGTTGTCGACGATTTCTGGTCGACGATATCTGTCTCGACAGATCTTTTGCTTTGGTCGACGATAGTTTGAGCTGGTCGACGATTTCCGTTCGACGATTTCTGTTTCGACAGACTTCTGTTTTTAGTCGACGATCTGTTAGTAGGTCGACGATCTTCGAACCCCTGTTCGACGATTTCTGTCTGCCTTTATCTTTTTGTATTTATTCTATTCCTTGGTTTATTTCCAAGTGTTTTAGTTGGTGGTTAGATTGATTCTCTGATATTATTGTTGCTAAATTTATGGTTTAAATTCAAATAAATTGATTACAAATTCTGTCAAGCATAAATCACGGGATTCAGTATTCTTGATAAAGCATTTTGTCCTATTATACAAATTGCGTTGACTTTATCTTTCCAGCCTGTTTTCTAGCCGTTGGTACTATGTACTATTTCCAAGAATGGTACGTCTTTATGCTGAGATATTTTTCCCGCTTATTTTATTCCTTATTGGGACTGACAGAAAGTTAATAGGCCATTCTATTCCTATTGCTATATTCTATTTTGAGATAATCTGTTGCAGGGCTCGAGAATTCAAATCAATAGAGCCGTTCCAAAGGAAAAACGTGAAGACATATTTTAAAAGAGATTCTTCTCTCAGAAAAGAAGAAGGAACAAACACAGAGAAATATTATTCATTCGCTCAAGCATCATTAGAGCAGCTCTTCACAATCTCACAACAAGAAGAAGAAAAGTTTTCCTGAAGCAAAAGCCCAGAGCAATCATCTTTCATTCTCAAGTCTCCTGAGCATCTGCTTAGAGTTTTCAAGACTTCAGAAAGAGCTTCAGTTCTGCTTCAAGTGCTCCAGAATCTTAAGACCTGATAAAAATCAGTCTTCAGATCTCTGAGGATTTAGTTTCAGTTTATCTGAAACTCCTTCATCCTGAAGCAAAGGCTTTCCCTGGACTTCCACTAAGCCAGGGGGAGACTTTGATTCTTTAGAGAATCCACAAATCTTCTCTAATCTGTATTTAAAACAGAGAAGATAATCTAACCCTCTCAACCCCTTTGTAAAAAGAGTTTGTTCACACCTCTTCAAAAGTGAACGTTGGTGACAGGGCACCTTATCAACAACCTGTGGTTGAGCATCCTTATCAAAAGCTCAAAGGGTCT
The DNA here is from genome assembly GCA_039513925.1 of Platanthera zijinensis. Taxonomy (NCBI): domain Eukaryota; kingdom Viridiplantae; phylum Streptophyta; class Magnoliopsida; order Asparagales; family Orchidaceae; genus Platanthera; species Platanthera zijinensis. The sequence goes on from CM077082.1 coordinate 55,264,910, forward strand.
GTTTGATCTACCTGAATCAGATCATTGGTGGCAGGGCACCTTAGCAAAAACCTGTAGTGGATTCCTACCAGGGTGGTAGAAGAGTGGATGTACCTATTTAAAGGGAACCACTATATATCCTGTGTCTCTCTGGTTCTTGCTGATTTGTTTATTCTGTGGCTGTGATAGAACTACCTAGGATTGCTAGTTGCTGTGATAGGCTTGTAGTTAACTGAAATTTCAGTCAACTTCTTCACTTGTGCACTTCACTGTGTTAGGCTCTTAGGGTTCAAGTATCAGATTTTTTTATTCCGCAAATAAACTCCAAGGGAGCTGACTAAGTGTTCATAAAATTTTGAATACTCTATTCACCCCCCTCTAGAGTAGTTTACAACTTATCCCCTCACTTTCAATTGGTATCAGAGGGAGGTTAGCTGTTCATACAGGCTAACACCTGAGTTAAAAGATCTTGTGATAAGTTGTTTCCTGATACCATTCACAAACACTTTCACACATGGCCCAGTCTAAGGATTATTCAAGCACCAGACCTCCTGTATGCAACTTGTCCAAGTTTGGCATATGGAAGGCCAGGATAAGACTATACATGAATTCTATTGATGAAGATATTTTTTCTTCTATTTTGACAGGACCACCTGCTAGGCCTGCTGCTGCTTCAACTTCTGCTGATCTCAGTGCTGTGCCACCACCTGACTACAATGAAACTTACAAGAAGGCAAAAGCAGCTGATGCTAAAGCAATGAATATCCTAGCTCAGACAATGTCTGATGAGATATTCCAGAAGCTGGCTGAATGCACCTCAGCCAAAGCTATGTGGGATTCCCTCAACCACATAGTTGCTGGCTCAGCTGATGAGAGGAAGGACAGGAGATCCAATCTCACCTCTCAGTATGAAAATTTCAAGAAGGATGATGCTGAAGACATTGACACCATGTACACAAGACTCAGTTCAATAATAAGTGAACTGAGGTCTTTAGACAAGGAGATAACCTTGTCAGAAGTCAATGACAAGATCCTGATGTGCCTTCCCATCTCATGGGACTCAAGGATATGGCCCATCAAGGATGGAAGAAACACTGTGGAACTCTCCACAGAAGCTCTGTTGGGAAAGCTCAGGTCATATGAGCAAACCTTAAAGAGTAGAGCTGCTGTAACTGAAGTGAAGACTCCAACACCAATAAAGAAAGAGCATTCTCTAGCTCTTAAGGCTGCTGAGACTTCTGAAGGAAGTCAATCAAATGAGGAGTTACTGGCACTCATTGCCAAGAGGTTCTTCAACATGGGAAGAAGAGACCTCAGAAAGAAGTTCTCCAAGCATGAGGACAAGCCAAGGTATGACAAGACTTCATCTAAAGAAATCATTTGTTATGTTTGCAGCAAGCCTGGACATATTGCTCCAGATTGTCCAGAGAAGAAGTACAAGGAGAAGAAACATGAGAAAGAATACAGGAAGCACCACTCCAAGTCCTCATCACACAAATACAAGAAGAAGGACAAGGGATTTGTGGCTGCTACCTGGAGTGAAACAGAAGAGGATACCTGCTCCTCTAGCTCCAGTGATTCAGAAGAAGAAGAAGAGAAGAAAGCCAAAGAGGTCTGCCTCATGGCCATTGATGCCTGCAGCTCTCTGTCAGCTGCAGAGAATTCTGAAGAAGAAGGAGACAATGAAGAAGATTCCTTTATGGAGGACCAGGTAATCGACTCATTTGACTTCTCATCTCCTGAGTTCAAACTAAAATTTAAAACTCTATGTTTAGACTTACTATTATCTGAAAAAGAAATTAAGTCACTTAGATTAAAAATAATGGAACTAGACATGGAAGGCACTGAAATAATCAGATTAGAAAAGGAATTAGAAAGCTCAAAAGAAGAAGTAACATTCCTAAAATTAGAACTAGCTAAATCTAAGAGGTTAGAAGAACAATTAAATGGCAGAAGCCTCAAATTATCTGAAATAACCTGTATAGCAAACACTAGGGTTGGTAATGATAAACTAGGCTTAGGTGCTACACCTAGTGAACCCATCCTCCTCACAAAGGAGAGATTTAGCACTCCAGTAAAATTTGTTTCTGAATCAGGAATAAAGAATACTGAGGAAATTGAAAAATGCAAGAAAATTCAGAATAAGATTAAGAAAGAGAATAGGAAGAAAAAATTTCTAGCTTTACAAAAATCGTCGAACATTAATCGACGATCGTCAAACCAATCGTCGAACGACTATCGACGATCGCTGAACACCTACACTGAGTATAATAGCGTTGGTGCAGGAGGTCGACGATCTCATCTTGAGTCGTCGACCAGTGATCGACGATCGTGGAATCCAGAACATCATTCTACCATAAATGATCGATGATATGGCTTGCGATCGTCGACCAGTGATCGACGATCTGGACTTAAGCTGGAAAATAAAAATCAAACTTCCAGAACTTCAAATCCTAATCACCACCCCAGGTTGTTTAATCCTTCAACTGAATGGATTATCCCACCTAGGAGATCACACCCTTTAGGATATAAATCTAAGCCTGCAAAATCTTTTATATCTAGTTTTTCTTTTGTGAAGAATACTGAACCCAAGGTAACCTGGGTCCACAATGTATAACTGTTCTTTCTGCAGGTGAAGACCTATCCAGTCATACATGACAAATGGTATCTGGATAGTGGATGCTCAAAGCATATGACAGGAAAGAAGAAGAACCTGTCAGGTTTCAAAGCCAAGCTGGGACCAAAAGTTGTATTTGGGGATTCCAGCTGTGGACAGACTGAAGGGTATGGCAGCTTCACCATAGGAGCTGTAACCTTCAAGAAAGTAGCTTATGTCTCAGGACTAAAGCACAACCTAATCTCTGTAAGTCAAATGTGTGATGCTGGGTACAAGGTATGGTTTACTGACACTGCTTGCAATATTTCTTTAAATAATACTGTGGTGTTAGTAGGTATTAGAATTGGAAATGTTTATGTTGTAGATTTTAATTCCTCCAAATCTGAAATATGCTTATTTAATGAAGTAACCAGTAATAATACCCTTTGGCATAAGAGACTTAGTCATGTAAACTTGAAAAACATTTCTAGGTTGGCTAAATACAATCTTGTAAGAGGATTACCTTCTTGCCCCTACAAGAAGGAAGGCCTTTGCAAAGCTTGTCAACTAGGAAAGCAAACAAGAAATAGCTTTAAATCAGTTAATAAAAGTGATTCTCCCAGGATTCTGTACTTGTTACATTTGGACTTATTTGGTCCTATTGCTGTGCAGAGTCTTGGAGGGAAGTCTTACACTCTAGTAATTGTAGATGACTTCTCCAGGTTCACTTGGGTATTCTTCTTGAGAACTAAGGCTGATAACTTCAAGGTTCTTACAGATTTTCTAAAGTGTATACAGAGTGAGTATTCTACTCAGATTGCCTTGATCAGAAGTGATCATGGTACTGAGTTTGAGTCTCTTCTTATGCAAGAATTCTGTGAGAAGGAAGGTATCAAACATAGCTTCTCTGCTCCTAGAACTCCTCAACAAAATGGGGTAGTTGAAAGGAAAAAACAGAACCCTAATTGAAGCTGCAAGTACATTGTTGGCTGATGCTAACATGCCTCTGTCCTTTTGGGCTGAAGCAGTTAGCACAGCTAACTATGTATTGAACAGAAGTCTGATACATAAACTTAAGGGTAAGACTCCCTATGAATTACTTAAGCAAGTGAAACCTAAAATAGACTATTTTAGAGTATTTGGCTGTGTTGCTTTTGTTCATAACAATAACAAAGAATACCATAGAAAATTTGAGGCAAAAGCATCAATGGGAGTTTTTCTAGGATACTCTCAAGTAAGCAAAGCCTATAGGGTCCTTAATAAATCCTCTCTTAAGATAGAAGAGTCTGCACATATCTCTTTTGATGAGACAGTCATGTATTATAAGGAGAAGGATTCTTCCTCTAATAGTACAGTGCAAGTCCTAGGAGTAAGTAAGGATTTGGAAGGTTTGAGACTCACACAGGAGAATCATCCCCAACAAACTCCTCAGGTTGCTCCCTCAGATTCTGAATCTGATGTAGAACTGCTTGAAGTTAAAGCACCTGCTCCAACAGTTGATCAAATTCCACATGAGGAATTAAATCTTGAAACTGTTGAAGATCAGATCATTGTTGAACCTACTGATCTTGTCACACTTAGAGATCACCCTGTATCTCAAGTGATTGGAGACATTTCAGCAGGAGTCCAGACAAGACATCAACTCAACAAAAATGTGATGTTTGCTTGTTTCCTTTCTCAGGATGAGCCCCTAACCATTAAAGATGCTGAGCTTGATCCCCACTGGATTATAGCAATGCAAGAGGAGCTTAACCAGTTTGAAAGATGTAAAGTTTGGACCTTGGTTCCAAGACCAAGAGGCCAACGGATCATAGGCACCAAGTGGGTGTTTAGAAACAAGCTTGATGCCCAAGGCATAGTAGTTAGAAATAAAGCTAGGCTAGTAGCTCAAGGCTATAGACAGGAGGAAGGCATAGATTATGATCAAACTTTTGCCCCTGTAGCTAGACTAGAAGCCATTAGGATTTTCCTAGCCTATGCTGCCTATAAAAGATTTAAGGTCTTCCAAATGGATGTGAAGAGTGCCTTCCTCAATGGAGATTTAAAGGAAGAAGTGTTTGTTGAACAACCACCAGGGTTTGTTTCATCAACCTTACCCATCATGTGTTCAAACTCCAAAAGGCTCTCTATGGACTTAAGCAAGCTCCTAGAGCTTGGTATGAGACCTTAGCAAATTTTCTTCTAGAACACAAGTTTGTGAGAGGTGTAGTAGATAGAACCCTATTCATTAGACATCATAAGGACTCACAACTGTTAGTTCAAATCTATGTAGATGACATTATATTTGGTTCTACTGATCCCAAACTATGCAAGAGGTTCTCTGAACTAATGCACTCTAAGTTTGAGATGAGCAGCATGGGTGAGTTATCCTATTTCCTTGGTCTCCAAGTGAAACAGAGTGTTGATGGCATTTTCATTTCTCAATCAAAATATGCCAGGGAGCTGGTTAAAAGATTTGGAATGTCTGATGCTTCATCAATGAGCACACCTATGGCCTCAAATGCAGTTATTGATTCTGATGTTAATGGCAAGCCTGTTGATCAAAAGAATTATAGAGCCATTGTTGGTTCCCTGCTGTATTTGACTGCAAGTAGGCCTGACATAATGTTTGCTACATGCCTATGTGCTAGGTTTCAGGTCAACCCAAAGGAATCTCACTTAACTCTCCTCAAGAGGATCTTGAGATACCTTAAGGGATGCCCTAACTTAGGACTGTGGTACCCAGCTGAGTCAGGATTTGAATTAATTGGATATTCAGATGCTGATTATGCTGGTTGTAGAGTTGACAGGAAAAGCACCTCAGGGACTTGTCAGTTCCTGGGAGAGAGACTTGTCTCTTGGTTTTGCAAGAAACAGGCATCTGTGTCTACTTCAACTGCTGAGGCTGAATATATAGCAGCAGCTAGTTGCTGTTCACAGATCCTGTGGATTCAAAATCAGCTAGTGGATTATGGGTGCACACACTCAAACACAAAAATTCTGTGTGACAGTACCAGTGCAATATCAATTGCTCAAAATCCTGTGCACCATTCCAGGACCAAGCACATTGAGATTAGACATCATTTTCTGAGAGATAATGTGGAAAAGAACAAGATAGTAATGGAATTTATATCCACAGACCTGCAAAGAGGAGATATTTTCACTAAGCCCCTTGATGAACAAAAGCATTTGTTCTTCCTGAACCAGCTTGGCATGATTAATGGTTCAGAGTAGTGAAAATTTGGTTAGTTTTGTTTTCTGTCTAAAATCGTCGAACGACTGCTCGACGATCTTCGACTAGGTCAGAACTATCGTCGACCAACGGTCGACGACAGCTCGTTCTGTAGTAAGGCAGAAATCGTCGACCAACTGGTCAACGATCTCTCCTTAGGTATCTATCGTCGACCAATGGTCGACGACAGATTTTCTGTGCTGTGTGGAGAATCGTCGACCATCATATATTGATCGACGATCGTGGTAATTGCGTGTAGTCGGTCGATGTTTACCGATTAGTCAAACATTGACTATCGTCGGTCTGTGTTCGACGACCGATTTTATTCCGGGATCGACGATCGCAGCTTTGTTTCTAATAGTCGATTTAGGTCTGAAGATCGTCGTCCTTCCGCTCCGTCTTTTCATATTCCTTCTTCTGGATTAGAATTCGCTCTCGAACTCTAATCCCGCGCGATTCTCTTCTCCCCTGGTTTGCTTCTCGATTCGCCATTTTCTCTCAAATCCTATGGCGATTCCTTCTGCTGTTCTCTTCGGAATGAAGTTCGACACTGGCTTCTGTGTCGACTTCGATTCTTTCAGCCGATGCGATCAACCAATCCAAGATATTCTGCAGCTATGTGAAGACCAAGGCCTCAAGAAATTTATGTCGTTCTCTCCTAAGATTCATATACCAGAAATTCGTGAATGGGTATACACCTCGTCCTCCAGCGACGAAGCGATGTCAGGAAAGATAAATGGCGAGGAGGTCACTCTGACTCCTGAAGTATTGACTGAGCTGTTTGGACTGCCAACAGGAACTGAGGAATATGAGCAAAGCACAGAGGAATATGGCCGCATGCTCACTGTGATGGGCCATGCCGAAGGGATTCCGGCTAAGTTGCTAAAGATAAACCTGTCTCCAGAGTACAAGTTTCTGGCCGACCTGGTGGGCAAGGTCGTTTTGGGAAAACATTCTGCTCATGACAATATCAACCGGCAACAATTTGCCCTGATGTCAGCTTTGGTGAATAAGGCACAGATTGCCTGGGGAAAAGTTCTGTTTGAACTAATAAGGAGAAAGAACAATCAGAAAGAGGTAAACCTTGCAAGGGTATTGGGTGTGTTTCTATATGTGAAAGCACCCCTGCTGCTTGTTTCTGCACCCTCCGCAGTAAATGCCAGCAAGAGGTTGGACCCCTCTCTATTCAAGAAATCCCAAAGGATTATCAAGAAGTCAGCCAGGGTTGATCCTAACCCTCCTTCAGACACAAGGGCTGATTCGGCCGCTCTCCCGCTTACTGGGGAAGGCTCAGCAATCCCTTCATCCTCCCTCTTTACCCCTGCATCCTCTTCTCCTGCATTACTTTCTACAACACCTGAAGTGCCACCACAACATGCATCACAACATGCATCCTTCATTCCACCTGCATCTCCACACCAGTCACCAACACCACAACATCTGGCAGCTTCAGCCAGTGTTGACATGGTGACTGCTACCATCCTCACAAACCTTTCTCAACATGAATCCCACACTCATGTTGATGTTCACCTATCTCCACATGACTCATTTGATCATGTGGCAGATCATCCTGCCTCCATTCCATCCACCTCCACATCATCAGCATTTCAGATAACTCCTGAATTGCTTGCACATATTGTCGAGCTCATTACTCCCTCCATCCAAAAAATGATTGAGGCTGCCAATGCCCCTCTCATTGCCTCCATCAATTCTCTCACTGATGCCATCAAATCCATCTCATCTTCTGCTGAGCCCCCTTCTGTAAGATGCATGACTCCAGTCCCCACTGAAGTCATGCAGGGGGAGATGTCTGTTGAAGTGGTCTCAGGTGATGCCCTGACCCTTCAGGACAATTCCTCTCTTCCCCTTCAAGAAACTGTAGAAGAACCTCAAGAGAGTCCAGAGAAAGAACCAGAAGGTAAACCTTAAAACTCTTCCTCCAAAGGATATAATCAGGACTTCAATTTGATATTTGTATCTAACAAAGACATTCACTCCCTAGTGAATCTAGCTTCTGAGGAAGAAGTTCCTGAAAAAGAAAATGAGGAAGTCCCCATGGACGTTTGTGAGAATGATGCTGCTCAACCTGATGGTATAGCTTTATTTAAGATTCTAATTAATTCAAACTCCAACTTTGAGTTAATTTCTTATTCTTTCCTTTCCATCACAGCTGCTGATGATCTCACATCAGTATTGCAAATTGATGCTGCTAAATCCATTGATTCTGATAAAGATTTAGAATCCTATCTTAACCTAGACTGTGAGTCCTCACTCACATCTACTCCTCTTGTTCCCTCTTTTCAAGAGAAAATGGTCCCTTATAGACCTGAGTACTTTGATGACCCCTTGGTCAAGGATACTCTTTTCTTTTCCTGTATGGCACTCCTCTTGTGCCTTGCAGAGGTGTCTATCCCTGATGTCACTGAACATCTAGAAGGAATTATAACCTCCTTCCTAGATGCAAAGTGGTATCCTGTGTAGATCTTCAGGTAATCCTATCTATTACCTGTTGTTTGTTCACCTTGGGGGGAATATTTTATTCCCACTTGGTTGTTAACCTATCTCTCTTTGCATGCAGGCACAACCATAAATGCTGCTGCTGCTGCTGAAAACATCAACATCCCTGCTGATGCTGCTGCTGAAGAAATTGAAGATGTGCAAGATAGGGCAGACAATGCTCCCAAGATGACTGAAATGGACTCAAGCTCAGGTACTCTAAACCTAGAACAATTTATAGCCTTTGTGGCTGAGAACATTGCCTCTGAGTACATTGAAGGGATGGCTAATTATCATCTGGATTCCCTAGCCATCTCTCTAGAGAAAGCATCTGCCCCTGCAGATATCGTCATCTTTTCTCCTCCTATCCTTACCTATCCTCTATCCATTCCCTCTATTGCAGAACTGGTCCCCAAGACAGTTCCTGAGTTGTATCCAGAATCAGAACTCTGGAAGAAGTCTCCAAATGTGGATCTTGATGCCCTCCTTAGGCAAGATGCCATTGAGGAAGCTAAAGAGAAAGAAGAAAGAGAAAAGAAAGACAAAGCTGAACCTGCTGCCAAGGATCCTTCTGAACTTGACTTTGATGATTATGCTGGGAAAGACTCATCTCATTCTGATGATGATGATGATGATTCTGATGATTCTGACTCCACTAAGAAAAGGAAAAGAGTTGCTTCCAAGAAAAGAAAAGCTCCTGCTCCTCCTACTGCCAATCCTAACAAGGATGTTCCCTATTACATTCTGAAGGGAATAGATCCTAAGAGCAAGGAATTTCAGCCATGGATGAGACTGTCAAAGAATCAGACTAAAGAGAAGAAGAGGACAAAGAGATATGACACTCCTGTTCAGAAATTCCCCCCCAGAGGTCCTCCTCCACCTCCTGGTGCTGGAGCCTCTGGAAGTCTCTCTTCTGCCCCCTCTGCAAGGTCAGCCAGTTCTAACACTTCTCAGACCTACCAAAGAAGGAGTAATCAAAGCCAGGGAGGCCAAGATGTTTCAGGACAGGGAAGAAAAAGAAATGACAATGCTCTCGTGGAACAAATAAAGGAGATGACTTTTCAGCAACCTACATTCTCTCCTCCTCCTTCTCCTCCCAGGAAAGGTCCATCCTCTTCTTCAAGAAGACCTGCTGCTGCTGAGACAACTGAATCAAAAGGAAAAAGAGTGGTCTTTTCAGAAAAATCCCACAAAAAGTTCATTGAGCTTGCACCTCCAAGATCTCTATATGCTCAAACTGATCCTAAGAAGGCTGTGCAGATTCCTCTTGATTCAAGCAAACTTGCTACAGCTCTTCAAAGAAACATAGAGATTGCAGCTCATACAGATACTGATAGACCTCCCTCTCCATCAGATAAAACTGAAGCTGAAAGGATTGCCTCTATGGCAAGATTCAAAGAGTCTATTGCTCTAAGCATGATGGAGAGAGCCAAATCTCAAGGACTAGATCCTACAGCTTACTCAACAATGTCAGAATTCAGAGAAAAGGAACTCAGCAGAATTCAAGTCAATCCAGAAGCCTTTGACACTGAGGAATACATGAGACTACATCCTGCTGCAGTTCTACCAAGTTATGCTGAAAAGAAAATCATAGGTGAACATGATCTAATGCTATCCAAGAGACAAGCAGCAAACCCTAACAGAGAAATTATTTTCAAACCAGCTGCAATACCCAAAAACTCATCTGATGCTAAACATGCTGATAAATCTGCTTGATACATTCCATTTCTGCTGATTTATGCTTGTTATATTTTCTGTGTATTGCCTGTGTTTTAACATTCTGGTTAATCTTTAGATTTGTTGTTGTCTGCTTTAGCCTTTAAATTGGATTGGATAACATAACCCAAATAGGGGGAGATTGTTGGTACCCTAGATGTGATTTGGCTTATGTAATCCCTTTCCAGCCCCTCTTGATCCATATAAAGATATATGATCATGTTTAGACTTTGCTTAGTCTCCCTAGGGCAGTATATGACTGACCTAGAGTTTAGGCTAGTAGTTTTAGAATGTGTTTTGGTTAAAGGCTTTTTCCGTTCGACTATCGTCGAACGAGGCCTCGCGATCGTCGATCATTGATCGACGATAGCAGGGCTATCGAATCGTTGAGTCAAGACAATTATCGTCGACCGATGGTCGACGATCTCAGAGCAAGCCTCTTATGCTCTGAAGGTTGGTCGACGATCTGCCATCTGCAGTTCAACGATCTTGTTCTTGTTCGACGATATCTGTCTCAACAGATATTTTGTCTTAGTCGTCGACATCTTGTGATGTTCGACAATATCTGTGTCGACAGATTGTTGCCTTAGTTGTCGACGATTTCTGGTCGACGATATCTGTCTCGACAGATCTTTTGCTTTGGTCGACGATAGTTTGAGCTGGTCGACGATTTCCGTTCGACGATTTCTGTTTCGACAGACTTCTGTTTTTAGTCGACGATCTGTTAGTAGGTCGACGATCTTCGAACCCCTGTTCGACGATTTCTGTCTGCCTTTATCTTTTTGTATTTATTCTATTCCTTGGTTTATTTCCAAGTGTTTTAGTTGGTGGTTAGATTGATTCTCTGATATTATTGTTGCTAAATTTATGGTTTAAATTCAAATAAATTGATTACAAATTCTGTCAAGCATAAATCACGGGATTCAGTATTCTTGATAAAGCATTTTGTCCTATTATACAAATTGCGTTGACTTTATCTTTCCAGCCTGTTTTCTAGCCGTTGGTACTATGTACTATTTCCAAGAATGGTACGTCTTTATGCTGAGATATTTTTCCCGCTTATTTTATTCCTTATTGGGACTGACAGAAAGTTAATAGGCCATTCTATTCCTATTGCTATATTCTATTTTGAGATAATCTGTTGCAGGGCTCGAGAATTCAAATCAATAGAGCCGTTCCAAAGGAAAAACGTGAAGACATATTTTAAAAGAGATTCTTCTCTCAGAAAAGAAGAAGGAACAAACACAGAGAAATATTATTCATTCGCTCAAGCATCATTAGAGCAGCTCTTCACAATCTCACAACAAGAAGAAGAAAAGTTTTCCTGAAGCAAAAGCCCAGAGCAATCATCTTTCATTCTCAAGTCTCCTGAGCATCTGCTTAGAGTTTTCAAGACTTCAGAAAGAGCTTCAGTTCTGCTTCAAGTGCTCCAGAATCTTAAGACCTGATAAAAATCAGTCTTCAGATCTCTGAGGATTTAGTTTCAGTTTATCTGAAACTCCTTCATCCTGAAGCAAAGGCTTTCCCTGGACTTCCACTAAGCCAGGGGGAGACTTTGATTCTTTAGAGAATCCACAAATCTTCTCTAATCTGTATTTAAAACAGAGAAGATAATCTAACCCTCTCAACCCCTTTGTAAAAAGAGTTTGTTCACACCTCTTCAAAAGTGAACGTTGGTGACAGGGCACCTTATCAACAACCTGTGGTTGAGCATCCTTATCAAAAGCTCAAAGGGTCTGTTTGATCTACCTGAATCAGATCATTGGTGGCAGGGCACCTTAGCAAAAACCTGTAGTGGATTCCTACCAGGGTGGTAGAAGAGTGGATGTACCTATTTAAAGGGAACCACTATATATCCTGTGTCTCTCTGGTTCTTGCTGATTTGTTTATTCTGTGGCTGTGATAGAACTACCTAGGATTGCTAGTTGCTGTGATAGGCTTGTAGTTAACTGAAATTTCAGTCAACTTCTTCACTTGTGCACTTCACTGTGTTAGGCTCTTAGGGTTCAAGTATCAGATTTTTTTATTCCGCAAATAAACTCCAAGGGAGCTGACTAAGTGTTCATAAAATTTTGAATACTCTATTCACCCCCCCTCTAGAGTAGTTTACAACTTATCCCCTCACTTTCAGGTAAGGATACCTCTCAGTTTACTACTATGTCTTCATACAGGCTACAGGAATTGGACAGCTATCAGAAGAAAAGCATGTTTAATTTTGATGAATATATGAGCTTACATCTAGAAGTTGTTGTTCCCACAGTCTCCTCCCAGAAGATTATTGGCTCTCAATATCTGAAGCTAAGCAAAAGGGAGTCAGATGATCCAATAAAACAACTGATCTTCACCAAGTCTTCTTCAGATCCTTCAGCAGATGCATCTCAAAAGGATTCCTAAGTTTTATTATGTTTTTAAATATTACTGTTATAACTTAACTTTTTATATATCTACTGAAATTTATGTTTCTGCAAGATAATTGTTTATGACTATTGTTTTTCTTGTTTGATAGTATCCTCACCCAAATAGGGGGAGATTGTTGGAACTCCTTATTACTGATTTTGACTAGGATTACTATTATGATTTTTATTTTGACCCAACTTGTATAGACTAGGGTCATATTTTATTTCCAGAGTCATTTCAGAAGGTATTCCAGAGAAGATCAGTTTGACGAACTCTGAGCTCAGTTCGACGAACTCTGAACTCAGTTCTACTAACTCAGATCTCAAACTCTAAGCTTAGTTTGATGAACTCTGAGCTCAGTTCGACGAACGCAGAGCTCAGCTTGATGAAAGCATAAGCTCAGTTAGTAAAATCTCAGCTCGACGAAACTCAGGCTCAGTTCGACGAAATCCTTGCTGAGTTCGACGATCAGACAGTTTCTATATCAACAGAAGGCAGAATGATTTCAAATGTTTGGTAACTAAAACTCTGATATTTAATACTAAATATTCTAAAGAATATAGCCATTTAAGGTAGCATTAAATATGGATTCATCACTGAGTTTTAGATCTAATTAATTCTAAGGCAGTTACAAATTCTCAAGGGATTCTTCAGATATTTCAAGAATCGTTTTATTTAAAATTTTGAACTCTTCCCTGATAGACTATATATACAGAAGATTTCTGCCTCAAAAAATACAGATAGATAGAGATAGAGATACATTCTGCTTCAGACTCTTCCAGTGACACATCTTCAATCTGAGAGACATCCTGATCCATATCTGTCTAAAATATATGTTGGAGAGTAAAAGCTTACAAGAAGGTCTACACCCTGAAGAAAAGTCTCATCCCTTGATCACAATCTCTATTCAAATCAGAGGGAGCTTTTTACAACATCATCCACTAAATATTCTAAGAGATACTTGACAAATAAGACAACATCTAACTCTCTTTAATTTATTCTTTAACTGTGTACAAGGTTCTAACTCCCTTCAAAAGATAACACTTGGTTCATATGTAACCTAATCAAAAGGCTTAGGTTTGGTTTTTGGATACCTAGTCAAAAGCCCAAAGGGTTGCTAGATCTCCCTTAGAAAATAGATCTTCTAGTGGCAGGGCACCTGATCAAAAACCCATAATGGATTCCTACCAGGGTGGTAGAAAAGTAGATGTACCCAGATTTATTGGGGAACTACTATAAAATCTTTGTATCATCTGTGATTGTTACTTTTTTATTTGTGTGATGTGCTTATTATCTATATATATCACTAATTTTCAAAACCTCTATAAAAAAAATCAAAGTTTTTAAAATACTCTATTCACCCCCCCCCCCCTCTAGAGTAAAGTTAGGTCTATCCCTTCCACTTTCACAATCGTCCAAATAAGCACCATTAGCTAGAAGAACAAGATCATTAAGGATCTTTAAGAGAAGCTCCTCAAAGAGAGGATGCTAGTGGCTGAAGTTTTTAAGCCCAAGACAGTGCTGCCACTGATTGACTCTTTCTCCTCTCAAAATAATAAAAGGGGATTGGGGTTCAAGTGGAATACTTGCCCATTCCAAAGAAAAAGACAAGGCTCCAGTTATGCCTAAGACCACCTTTCAAAAGGTTATTCTCCATTCTAACAGGTATGACCATGATAATATGTAAGGTCACTGGAAGAATGGAAATTCTTACTGTAAGAACTTTAATGATACTTCCAATAGAAGAAGAAAGGGCATGTGATTTAGTGCACTGAAGGCTCCTCATGAGAAAATCCAAATGGCCTACCATGTACATTTGTCTTTAGTGCTCCTGCACCCACTCTCAAGAGTAAGGAAGTGGCCTCCACCCAAGATCTTTCATCTAAGATTAAGACCGTGAGAAAGATTGTATGTAAACCTTACTTGGCCATTTCTGATGCCATCAACACCATATCATCTGCAAAGAAGACATTTGTTGTTGTAAATCAGAATAAACCAAATGTACCTACAGACTGACTTACCTTCATTGAAATTCTTGCTTAACAAAATAAGAAGAAGGCCGCTGCTCTCCATTCTGAACAGATAAATACTGATGGCTTACACAAATCAAAGGCTGTTCAAAAGAAGAGATATAATATCCATGAGTGTTGGTGCTGTGGCAAGGTGGGTCACTGAAAGTGAGACAAAGATCTATCTCAACTCTAGAGGGGGGGTGAATAGAGTATTTTTAAAATAACTTTATAATTTAAACAAGCAAAACAATTAAGATTTAATTTATGTATAAGTGTAAGGTGCCTTGCTATATAATTTAAAACTAAGACAACAAAAAGAAAATCACAGCACACCGCAAAGAAAATACTCAAGCAACCAGAAGACACAGGGAGCTATAGTGGTTCCCCAAAAACCTGGGTACATCCACTCTTCTACCACCCTTGGTAGGAATCCACTGCAGGAAGGGTTGATCAGGTGTCTTGGGCACCAATGAGCTTTTGATAAGGTGCTCAAAAACCAAACTAGATTTTTTGATCAGGTGTCTTGCCACCACTGAGTTTTGACAAGGTTCTCAGAACCAGAATCAAAACTTTTGAAGGGAGTTTTGGTAACCCTTTTACAGCAGGAAAGAAAAAGGAAAAGAGTGAAGTTGTCTTCTCTGTCTCAATCAAAGAGAGAAGCACAAGTGGATTGATTGTGTTGTCAAAGCTCCCCCTGAGAAAGATGAGAGCTTTGCTAGGGTGAAAGGTCTTCAGAAGCTTCAGATCTCCAGCATAAGATGGTTTCAGTAGTGGCTGAAATATGAATTGTTTGGAGTCCTTGTGATGAAGCTATGATCACTTTTTCAGTATGTCAAAATGTTCAACTGATTCTTCAGGATTGATCACTTTAATATCTGTCACTGTAAGTTTTGTTTGTTGTGTTATATGTGTGGCTGACTGGAGAGAAAGGAGAAGATCTTATTCTCTGAAGATTCCTTGTCTAAGATAGCCGTTAACAGACATTAAATGTCCTCCATAAAAGTCTTGTATTCTAGAGGAAAGTCAAATAAACATTCTCAAAAAGAATTCCTTGAAACTTGCTCCAGAATAAAGGAAAATGGCTGGCAGATCTCTTGAAATAAATGCTGAGATAATTTGAAAAACATTCCAAAGTCTGACTGAATTTGAATCCTTAAAATCGTCGATCTCTCAGGAAAAACGTCGATCTGAGCTCTACGATCGTCGACCTGAGCTCAGAGATTGGAATGAAGATCAGATAGAAAACATCAAACTGAGCTCGAAGATCGTCGACCGGAGCTCAGCAACCTGAAGGACAAGCTGAAGACAGATCGTGGATCTGAGCTCGAAGATCGTCGACTAGAGCTCGACGATTTAGCAGAGTTGAGCTCAAAGAGCGTCGAACGGAGTTCGACGTTTCGTCGACCTAAGCTCGACGATAATTGTCTTTGCCTCAGCTTTAAGTCTGATTCCTTGAATGGTCCTGGGGGCAGCTTCAAACCTAAATTCTAAGCCCTAAACACATTCTAATGTTGACCTTTTTAACTATACATCTAGGTCAAACTGGTTTCCTAAGACAAACATAGTGATCCTTTCTCAAATTAGTAATAGGGTGTTCCAACAATCTCCCCCTATTTGGGTTAGGATTACTATTTATAAATCTCAGAAATAAAAACAACAACAACATACAGAAGAGCAATAAACTAAAACAAAAGAACAGAGCAAGCAACAAAGCAGCAGTCATATGGAATATCAGCAAATGTTCAGAATGATTGTACTGTCTGCTTACAGATATTACTTCTTTTCACTTCCTTTCTTAAATAGAATTTCCCTGTTGGGATTAAGAGCTTCCTTCTTTGACCTTCTATCATCCTCTGTACCTAAGGAGGTTTGAGATCTAGCCCTGGGAACCACAGCCTCAGGATGCAATATCATGTAGTCCACTGGGTCAAAGAATTTTCTTGATGCATACCTTTCCAGTTCTGCTTTTCTCTGATCTGATAAAGTAGTAATATTGGAGAAGTCTTTTCCTTGTTCTCTGGCTTTCTTCAACTGATCTAAAGCAGCAATTTCTTTCATCCTAGCAGTCCATGATAATGGATTGTTCTCTGGATCTTCAAAAGGAACTGCAGGCTCATATCTGTTTACAGTTTCTGAAGCAGTAGGAGTTCTAGTATCAACATTTTCTCTGAGTTTATAAGGGAAAGGACCTAGAGTTGAGTCCATGTGCCTTTGTCCTTCCCTTGCATGAAATATATGTTCTCTTTGATTTCCTCTATACTGTCTCCTTCTGGACTGATAACCCCTTTGGTATTGTCCCTTGGGATGATATCTTTGTGAGGACTGGGAGGAACTTTGCTTTGAAGCTGGGGTTTGAGAAGCTGAGCCTCCACCTGATCCTGAATCTGGAGGAGGAGGAGGAGGAGGAGGCTAAAACCGAGAAGATCCTTTCTCATATCTATCCAATTTCCTTCTTTTCTTTATAGCTTTTGATTGATTTTTGGAGAACTGCATCCAGGGCTCATAGATTGGACAGTCATGCAGAATATAGTATGGAATGTCATTGGCATCTTTGGCTTGAGCAGGAGGAACCTTCATCATGGCCTTGCTTCTGGCCTTCCTTTTCTTGGCAATAGTACCAGAAGAGTCATCAGATTCAGTGTGAAACTGATCACTTTCTGAACTTTGGGGTCTATCATACAAATCATCAATGCTCTTTATATATTTCTCTTATTGTTTCAATTGATCAGGATTTAGAGCAGGAATAGCAGCAGTAGCAGAAATTGGAGCAACAGCAGGAGCAGCAGCAGGAGCAGATTCTTCCAGATATGTAGCAAGTTCTTTAGCAGCAGTATCATCAACAATAGGCAACATTTTAATATCAGAAGATTCAATGGAAGCAGTAGCAGCAATAATAGAGATGGAAGCAATAACATCCACAGCCTTGAAAGAATTGGCATATGAGGCAATCAGGCTGGGATCACATACTGAGATAGGCACAATGGCCTTAGTAAGATCTTCAACTTGTTGCACTGGCAGAGAACTGAAATACACAGAATCAAATACTGATAGCAGACTCTGAAGATCCACTGCAAAGACAGGAGCAGGAACTGAACCTTCAGCAGCCTCAGGCACAACCAGAGCTTTATAAGGCATCTCCCCCTGCCTGGATTCAGTGGAAACTGGATCAAGGCACCCAGAAGAAGGGATTTCCTGAGAGGAGAGGAAGGGAGAAAGCCTGGTAGACAGCTCCTGAACACTTTTCAGAAGTGGAGCCAAGGTGGTCTCCAGCAATGAGGTTAGCCTGGGGGCTAGCAGCTCATACAGCCTGTCTGCCAAAGCCGAAAGATCTACATGCTCAAGTGGGGCTTGAGTAGAGGTAGGAGTTGAAGTGGCTGGAATGATGTTGGCTGGAGCTGATGGAATGGAGAATGTGGAGGTAGGATGAGTAGGGATGGATGGTCTAGGAGTAGGAGGTGTTGAGATTGATGTAACTGGGTTGGAGATGGATGTGATGGTAGGGGAAAAGGATGGGGTGAAGGATGGTTGAGAGAGTATGTCTTGAAGAAGTTGTTGGTAGGAGGATGTAGAGGGAAGCTCAGGAGGAGTGGGAGGAGAATCATCCATGAAGGAGTCATCTAAGAGAGAAAATGATGGAGTAGTGACAGGTGGATAGTAGAATAACGGATGGAATTATTCTGAGGTAGTGGCTGGAGGAGGTGAGATTGGTGATGAGATTGTAATGGGGGAAGATATGGTTGTGGTGGAGATTGGTGGTGAGGTTGAGATGACTGGGGCAGAGATAGCTGGAGGAGGAGGAGAAGCAGGCAAATCTTCTGCTGGGGCAGAGACCTGAGGAGCAGTGACTGAGGCAGTCCTTGTGCCTGAAGCAGGTATTGCTGCAGCAGCCCTGTTGGGGTTTATGATCTGCCTGTCCCACCTGCTGAAGAGGGCACAGGTAAGTCTTTTGGATGCATTGATGTACATCCCACTTGAAGTCAGCAGTTCAGGGCACCTGGAGTGCAGGTAAACCCCTAAGATCCTCCCAAAGCTTACACAGCTTTTGCTAAGTTTCTTCTTGATCAAATTAAAGAAGATGGAGCCCCAGTCCAGATGTTTTTTGTCAACCAATGCTCCCATTAGACAGAACTAGAATCTTGAAATTGTATCATGGGCGGAGTGCTTTGCCAGGAGCACTTTTCCAACAACATCATCCAAGAATTGAAATTCAATAGATAAATTCTTTTTCAGCAATTTATTAGGGTTCACAGCAGAGTGACCCATTCTATCTAGCATTGAATCAAACTCTTCTCCAGACAAATCAATAGAATTATTTCCAGTACTGAGGTTGAAAACTTCTATTAGTAGAGCGGGGGACAATGGTACCTGAGTCCTTTTGATCGAGCCGACTATAGAATTCTCATTCTCATTTGTGGCAGAAAAACACCATTCTTTTATTTCATCTGCTGCAATCTTCACTCTGGTGGACATAATCTAAACTAACTGTTGTTCTTGGAAAAGATTTAAGATGTCTTTGAATCTCTGGTCGCTTCCATCGAAAGAATTCATGTCGATGTCGAAGCCTGTATCAAATTTCATTTTTGAAAGAGCAGCAACTGACGCAGCCATCTGTACCTGCAAAGATTGAGCAAACACAACCAAGTGTAGAAAGTTTGGAGGGAAAGAGTTGCAGAGAGTATGAAAGCGTAAACGACGAGCGGCGGCCGAAAAATGATTTTATATTAGGGTTCGATGCGAAAAAGGAAGGATCGTCGATCTCCGTTCGACGATCAGGACTCCTGATGGAAGCTGAAAGGTCTTCAATATCGTAGATCTCAGTTCGACGATCTAGGGAGAACGTCGAGCTCAGTTCGAAGATCGAAGGCCTGAAAGAGATAGTATACAACTATCTGACACGCTCTGAACTCAGGTCGACGTTTTGGGAAAACGTCGATCTCCGTTCAACGTTTTTCTGGTAATCGTCGATCTCCGTTCGACGCTTTCTGGGGAAAATGTCGAGCGCAGTTCAGAGACAGAAACTATCCTACAGACACAAAAAGAGATGAGTTTTTAGCCTAATCTTGGTCTGTTTTTAGCTTTTCAAAATCTTGTAATTTACTTTAGGCTTCCTCCATCTAACATGCCTAACTGATTGAGGAAGAAGTTGTGTTTCTTTTCATCCAAGGGCTTGGTGAAAATATCTCCCCTTTGCAAATCAGTTGGGATATATTAAAGTTCAATTTTATTTTTCTCAACATTATCCCTTAGAAAATGATGCCTAATTTCTATGTGTTTTGTCCTACTATGGAGGACTGGATTTTGTGCAATGGAAATAGCACTGGTGTTGTCACAAAATATTTTAGACTTCTCTAAGTTGTAACCATAGTCTAGGATTTGGTTTTGTATCCACAATATTTGTGAACAACAACTGCCTGCAGCCATATATTCAGCTTCAGCAGTTGAGGTTGACACAGATGTTTGTTTCTTACAATACCATGAGACAAGTCTATCACCAAGAAACTGACAAGTTCCACTGGTGCTTTTCCTGTCTATTCTATATCCAGCATAATCAGCATCTGAAAATCCAGTTAAGTCAAATGCTGAATCTTTTGGATACCAGAGACCTAGATTTGGACAGCTTTTAACATACCTAAGAATCCTTTTTACTAAAGTTAAGTGTGACTCTCTAGGTCTAACTTTAAATCTAGCACATATACATGTAGCAAACATTATGTCAGGCCTACTGGCTGTAAGGTACAATAGAGAGCCAATCATTGCTCTATATGTTGTCTGATCAACTGGTTTCCCATGTTCATCAGCATCCAATACAGCATTGGTAGGCATGAGTGTTTTCATACATGATGCATCAGACATCCCAAATTTCTTAACCAATTCTTTTGCATATTTGGTTTGAGAAATAAATAAGCCTTCAGCATGTTGTTTGACTTGCAATCCTAAGAAGAAGGATAGCTCACCCATGCTACTCATTTCAAATTTAGAGTGCAGAAGCTTGGAAAACTTTTTGCACAAATTTGAATCAGTAGACCCAAATATAATATCATCTACATAAATTTGTACTAGTAAGGTATGGGACTT
The DNA here is from genome assembly GCA_039513925.1 of Platanthera zijinensis. NCBI lineage: Eukaryota > Viridiplantae > Streptophyta > Magnoliopsida > Asparagales > Orchidaceae > Platanthera > Platanthera zijinensis. The sequence goes on from CM077082.1 coordinate 55,285,392, forward strand.
ATGGGTTCTAATAAAAAGAGTTTGGTCTACTCTACCCCTAATAAAATCATTCTTTAGCAGAAAGCATGCTAGAGTCTCATACCATGCTCTAGGAGCTTGCTTGAGACCATATAATGCTTTGTGTAGTTTAAAAACATAATCTGGATGAGTTAGAGAGATAAAACCTGGAGGTTGTCTGACATAGACTTCTTCTTTGATCTCCTCATTGAGAAAAGCACTCTTCACATCCATTTGATAGACTTTGAATCCCTTGTGAGCAGCATAAGCCAGGAAGATTCTTATGGCCTCTAACCTTGCAATAGGTGCAAAGGTCTGGTCATAGTCTATCCCCTCTTCTTGAGAATATCCTTGAGCAACTAGCCTTACCTTGTTCCTTACAATAATTCCTTGATCATCCAGCTTATTTTTGAACACCCATTTTGTTCCAACAATGGAATGATCCTTTGGCTTAGGCACTAGTTCCCAAACTTTGTTTCTTTCAAATTGATGCAACTCCTCTTGTATTGCAATGATCCAGTGTGGATCTTGCTCTGTATCTTGAATGGTTTGAGGTTCAATTTGAGAGAGAAAGCAAGTGTGCATCAGGTTTTGATTGACCTGATTTCTGGTTTGCACACCAGTTGAGATGTCTCCAATCACTTGGGAGATTGGATGATCTCTTGTTGTTACTAGATCAATAGGGGGTGTTGATTGTTCACCAACCTGTGTTGTTGTTTCCTCTTGTGGGACAACAACTGGCTCTTCAAGAAGATTTTCTTTCAGATGTGGAGCAGCTTCTTCATCTTCACTACTTTCATCCTTTTGAGTAACTTGTAATCTGTCCAAGTCTTCAGCTAGAGAATGCACCTGCAAATGTTCTATGGTAGAAGTATTCTTCTTCTTGAAAGACATATTAGTTTCATCAAAGGAAATGTGGATAGATTCTTCTATTTTTAGAGTAGTTTTATTATAAACCCTATAAGCTTTACTAATCATGGAGTATCCTAGAAACACTCCTTCATCAGCTTTTGCTTGAAATTTTGCTAAATATTTCTTGTCATTATTGTGAATGTAACAAGTGCAACCAAAAACTTTAAAATAGTCTACTTTAGGTTTCTTCCCTTTGAGCAATTCATAGGGAGTCTTGCCCTTCAGTTTATGTATTAGACTTCTATTCAACACATAATTGGAGGTGTTCACTGCCTCAACCCAAAAGGATAGAGGTAGGTGAGAATCTGTCAATAATGTAGTTGCAGATTCAATGAGGGTTCTATTTTTCCTTTCAGCTACCCCATTTTGTTGAGGAGTTCTAGGAGCTGAGAAAGTATGCCTGATCCCTTCACTTTGACAGAACTCTTCAATGAGAAAAGAATCAAACTTTGTCCCATGATCACTTCTAATCAAGGCAATGTGAGTGTTAAACTCAATCTGAATGCATTTGAGAAACTCTGTCAAACACTTAAAGTTATCAGACTTCTTCCTCAGAAAGAATACCCATGTGAATCTTGAGAAGTCATCTACAATCACTAAAGTACAGGATTTCCCTCCTAAGCTTTGTACTATAATGGGTCCAAAAAGATCCATGTGTAACAGATACAAAATCCTAGGTGAATCACTCTTGTTAATTGATTTAAAGCTATTTTTAGTTTGCTTGCCTAATTGACAAACCTTGCAGAGTCCTTCCTTCTTGTAGGGGCCAGAAGGCAGTCCTCTAACAAGGTTGTCCTTGGATAGCCTAGCAATGGTTCTAAGGTTAACATGTCCTAGTCTCTTATGCCATAGAATATTAGGTCTAGATATGGAATTAAACAGGCAAATATCTACCTTAGATGAATGAAAGTCTACTAAGTAAATATTACCTTTCCTGTTACCTGTCAACACAGTTGTGTTGTCTTCTGACTTGATCTTGCATATTTCTTTGTTGAAAGTCACTTGATATCCTTCATCACACAGCTGACTAATGCTTATCAGGTTGTGCTTGAGTCCTTCAACATAGGCTACTTTCTTGAAGGTGACTGTCCTAATTTGGACTGCACCATATCCTTTTGTTGTTCCAAAGTTTGAATCACCAAAGATTACTTTGGGTCCAAGATTGGCTTTAAAGGATGTGAAGTTGTCCTTATTCCCTGTCATGTGCTTTGAGCACCCACTATCCAGATACCATAGCTTGTTTGATGTTGGATAGGTCTTCACCTGTATATATAAGAATTCACATATTTTTGACCCAGTTTACCTTGGGCCTAGGTTGATAACCTTTAAATTCAGAAATAAAAGACATCCCAGGTTGACTCTTATAACCTTCAGGATGGTATCTCTTAGGAGGTATTATCCATTCAGTATAAGGATTAAAGCATTGGGATGAAGCACTTCTAGGATTGAATTGAGATTTGCCTCTGAAAGAAGGTTCAAAGCTCTGAACTCCGTTCGACGATCGTCGAGCTGAGTTCGACAATCTTGGGTAAAACCGTCGAGCTCCGTTCGAAGATCGACTGTGAGGGAGTTCAGAGTTCAGGAATCGTTGAGCTGAGTTCGACGTTTCAGCCTGAGATCGTCGATCTCTGTTCGATGATCGTCGACCTCTGCTCGACGTTTTCTATTGAACTTTGCTTTTCTTAGGTAGATCTGAATTCTTCCTAGCTACCTCTACAATACCCTTCCCTTTATCAGAAATAAATTTGATTGAGGTTGTTAATACTATTGGTTGGCTAGATGAAGCACCCAAGCCCAGCGTACTATTTAATCTTGAGTTCACTGTTCTTGTGATGTCCATTAATTTGATACTTCTCCCATTAAGGGATTCTTCAAATTGCTTGGCCTTGGATAGTTCACTCTTCAGTGAAGCTATCTCCTCTCTATAGCATTCTAACTCTTCAGAGAGTTTGAGGTTCTCTGATTTTAAAGTGCTATACTCAGACAGTTGTTTTCTGAGGGAAGTGATTTCCTTCTCAGACTCCAACAGATCTAGGCATAATACTTTAAACTCATGTTTAAAGTCCTCAGAACTGAAATCAAATGAATTGATTACCTGATCTTCTTCTAGTTAAGCTTCTGAATCTGATTCTGACTCTTCTGCTTCTAAATCTGTTTGAGAGGCATTGATAGCCATCATGCAAAATTCCTTTTCATCAGCATCATCCTCATCATCACTGGAGCTGGATGAGGCTTCAGAGTCCTCTTCAGTTTCACTCAATGTCTCAGCAACAAATCCCTTCCTTGTATGTTTGTTCTTGCTGGAGGAGGGTTTGTCTGAGCTGTTCTTTCTGAAGTCTTTCTCCTTTCTTCTTTCTCTTCTATCTTTCTTATCCTTGTTCTTGTTTTCTGGACAGTCAGGCACAATAGGGCCTGGTTTCCTGCAACCAAAACATATAATTTCTTTATTGTTATTTGATTTATCATACCTTGGCTTATCATGTCCCTTGTATGATCTATTTCTGAAGTCTTTTCTGGCCATTTTGTAGAATCTTTTGGCCAGTAGACTTAGGAGCTCATCCTTTCCTGTAGCTTTATCTTCAGACTCCTCTTCTGTAGCTTTGAAGGCTATGGTCTTCTCTTTCCTTGTGACTGGAGAAGTAGCCTTTTGTTCTTCTTCTCTATTTTTAATGAGCAGCTCATAAGATTTGAGCTTGCCTAGGAGAGCTTCAGTGGTAATCTCATTTAGACTTCTGGCATCTTTGATTGGCCAGATTCTTGAATCCCAAGTGCTGGGGAAGCACATTAGGATTTTGTCATTCAGCTCAGTCAATGAGATTTCTTTATCCAGAGTCTTTAACTCATTGACAATCAGACTTAGTCTATTGTACATGTCAGCCACTGATTCAGCTTCTCCCTTTTTGAAATTCTCATATTAGCTTATAAGATGGGATCTCCTGTCTTTCCTTTCATCAGCAGATCCTGAGACAATTTCAAAGAGCTTGTCCCAAATTCCTTTGGTTGAGTTGTATTCAGCTACCTTCTGAAATATCTCATCAGACATTGTCTGAGCTAATATTTTCATGGCCTTGGCATCTGCAGTCTTCCACTTCTTTATTTCAGCATCTGTTCCTGAAGGAAGTGGAACAACATTTGTACTTGAGCTTACTGGTGGACTTGGGCACACTGTCAAAATAGAATTAAACATGTCTTCATCAATAGAGTTCATGTAAAGTCTAATCCTTGCTTTCCAAAGTGCAAACTTGGATAGATTGCACACTGGAGGCCTGGTGCTTGCATAATCTTTGTCTGTGCCATGTCTTTATATAAAATTAAAAATAATGAAAATAACCCTCTTAAAAGATTGAACTTATCAAGGATCTTTTGGTTCAGGTGTTAGCCTGTATGAACAACCAACCTGCCTCTGATACCAATTGAAAGTGAGACAAAGATCTATCTCAACTCTAGAGGGGGGGGGTGAATAGAGTATTTTTAAAATAACTTTACAATTTAAACAAGCAAAACAATTAAGATTTAATTTATGTATAAGTGTAAGGTGTCTTGCTATATAATTTAAAACTAAGACAACAAAAAGAAAATCACAGCACACAGCAAAGAAAATACTCAAGCAACCAGAAGACATAAGGAGCTATAGTAGTTCCCCAAAAACCTGGGTACATCCACTCTTCTACCACCCTTGGTAGGAATCCACTGCAGGAAGGGTTGATCAGGTGTCCTGGGCACCAATGAGCTTTTGATAAGGTGCTCAAAAACCAAACTAGATTTTTTGATCAGGTGTCTTGCCACCACTGAGTTTTGACAAGGTTCTCAGAACTAGAATCAAAACTTTTGAAGGGAGTTTTGGTAACCCTTTTACAGCAGGAAAGAAAAAGGAAAAGAGTGAAGTTTTCTTCTTTGTCTCAATCAAAGAGAGAAGCACAAGTGGATTGATTGTGTTGTCAAAGCTCCCCCTAATAAAGATGAGAGCTTTGTTAGGGTGAAAGGTCTTCAGAAGCTTCAGATCTCCAGCAGAAGATGGTTTCAGCAGAGACTGAAATATGAATTGTCTGGAGTCCTTGTGATGAAGCTATGATCACTTTTTCAGTATATCAAAATGTTCAACTGATTCTTCAGGATTGATCACTTTAATATCTGTCACTGTAAGTTTTTTTGTTGTGCTATATGTGTGGCTGACTGGAGAGAAAGGAGAAGATCTTATTCTCTGAAGATTCCTTGTCTAAGATAGCCGTTAATAGACATTAAATGTCCTCCATAAAAGTCTTGTCTTCTAGAGGAAAGTCCAATAAACATTCTCAAAAATAATTCCTTGAAACTTACTCTAGAATAAAGGGAAACGGCTGGCAGATCTCTTGAAATAAATGCTGAGATAATTTGAAAAACATTCCAAAGTCTGACTGAATTTGAATCCTTAAAATCGTCGATCTCTCAGGAAAAATGTCGATCTGAGCTCTATGATCGTCGACCTGAGCTCGGAGATTGGAATGAAGATCAGACAGAAAACGTCGACCTGAGCTCGAAGATCGTCGACCGGAGCTCAGCGACCTGAAGGACAAGCCGAAGACAGATCGTCGATCTGAGCTCGAAGATCGTCGACCGGAGCTCGACGATTTAGCAGAGTTGAACTCAAATAGCGTCGAACGGAGTTCGACGTTTCGTCGACCTAAGCTCGACGATAATTGTCTTTGCCTCAGCTTTAAGTCTGATTCCTTAAATGGTCCTGGGGGCAGCTTCAAACCTAAATTCTAAGCCCTAAACACATTCTAATGTTGACCTTTTTAACTATACATCTAGGTCAAACTGGTTTCCTAAGACAAACATAGTGATCCTTGCCCAAATTAGTAATAGGGTGTTCCAACAGTCACTTTGCCATAGACTATTGGCACAACCCAAGTGTGCCAAGGGTAAGGATGCATCTTCCTGTCAGGGATGCTGCTAATAGATATAGCCATTTTCAAACTAACATGAACCAAGGACCCAAACTCTTTTGGGTTCCCAAGATAAATTAATCTTATGATTGCAAGAAAGTCAAAGTCCCATCAGATGCCAATATAGTACTTGGACAGTGGTTGTTGTAGACATATGAATGGAATTAGGAGCAACTAAAGGATTATACCCCAGTGAGGAATGGACCTATAGTCATATTTGGAGGTTCAGACAGAAGAGTTACCAAAGGATAAGATCTGCATGTGCAGAATTGAAGTTGGATAAGCTGAGCATCTATGATACACCTCCTACTAAACAAGAAGAGGATGAGAGTGTGGTCATTCAAGAAGAAGGTCTAGGTGGATTGGACACAGATAAAGATCATTAAGCACAAAAAATTGAAGTTCAAGATGTTGTAGAAGGAATGTCATCTGTAGTTAGGCATCTGAGAGATCATCCCAAAAACTTGATCATTGGGGATGCAACTCAGGGTGTTACAATAAGAAGATGAAGCCTAAATGTAGTAATGTATTCAAGAGTTCTGTCTCAAGTTGAACTAAAGAAGTTTGAAGATGCTAACATAGATCTATTTTGTAATGCAAGAAGAACTGAAACAGTTCATGAGATGCAATGTTTATTAGCTGGTTCCCAGACCTCATGGACATAACATCATTAGAACTAAATGGATTTATAGAAACAAACTTGATGAGAATGGTGTTATAATCAAAAACAATGCTAGACTGGTTGCTAAAGGATACATGCAAGAGGAAGATGTTGATTTTGATCAAACCTTTACACCAGTTGTTAGACTAGAGGCTATAAGACTATTCCTTGCATATGCTGCATACAAAGGATTTAAAGTCTTCTAAATGGACGTTAAGTCAGCTTTCCTGAATAGTGACTTGAAAGAGGAGGTTTATGTTGAGCAACCCTCTGGTTTTGTTAACTTTAACTTTACCGACTATGCATTTAAGTTAAGAAAAGCTTTGTATGGTTTAAAACGGGCCCTATGGAATGGTATGAAACCATGTCTAACTTTCTCATTGAGAACACATTCTCAAGGGGGAAGATAGACAAGACATTATTCCTAAGGGAAGTCAAGGGTAAGATAATTCTAGTAGAACTTTATGTAGATTACATAATATTTGGCTCTACTAATGATGACCTTTGTAAGAAGTATGTCAAACTTATGCAAGGATAGTTTGAGATGATTAGTATGGGTGAACTCAAGTATTTCTTGGGCCTCCAGGTTAGCCAGTCAGAGGATGAATTATTTATCTCATAGCCTAAGTTCACCAAGGAGTTAATCAAAAAGATTGGAATAGAGAGTGCCTCCATAATGAAAACTCCTATGGGGTCAAGTATGTCAATAGACAAGGATAATATTGGGAAACTTGTTGATGAAACCTTGTATAGAGACATAGTTGTCTCCCTCCTCTACTTGACTACTAGTAGACTAGACATTATGTATGCTACATGTGTTTGTGCTTGGTACCAGGCCTTCCCTAAAGAGTCTCATTATTCTGCTCCTAAAAATTCTGAGATATCTCAAAGGCACACCTGATCTTGGTATGTGGTACACTAGGAGTAATGATTTTGAACTAATAGGGTATTCAGATGACAATTTTGTAGGTTGTATAGAAGACAGGAAAAGCACTTTTAGTACCAATCAATTTCTAGGAAGAAGACTGGTGTCATGGAGCAGTAGTAAACATACCAGTATAGCTATTTTAATTGTAGAATCAGAATACATTTTAGCTGAGAGTTATTATGCACAACTACTGTGGATTCAACATTAACTCCAGGATTATAATATTCAACTAATAAGACCAAACACGTTAAGATTAGATATCATTTCATTAGAGAGCATGTTGAGAAGGAAGACATCAGTCTTGATTTTGACCACATAGACAAGCAAGTGACTGAAAACTTCACTAAGTCTCTAGATGAAACAAAGTTCAACACCTTCAAATTTCAGTTGGGTATGTTGAACTTGGAGTAGCTTCATTATGTTTACATGCATATGTGTATTTGGAAGATTAACCTTTTGGAGGTAATCAATAATGAAATGAACTAATTGTTCAAGCATTGAGAGTATTGAGACAACTCAATGCATCGAGAGTGTCGAGTGCGTCGAGTGCACTCAATGCATTCAATCTAACAGATAATATTGTGGCTAATTCTCAAGATTAATCTCTGTCATTGATTAAATCATGTAAATCACAACAGGTATGCGCCTCTCCATATTCTCGAATATGGATAACTATAAATAGAAATGTATGCCTAGGATAAAATACAATTCCTTGCCCTATTCGACTCACTGCATCCCTACCAGAGTATTCTCGAGCAAAGTTCTTCAACTCTCCAGAAACTCAAAGATTCAATGGCACCCAAAGGTGTAGGTTTTCTATTCAAGGTCTCTAAACTCGTCAGGAATGGATTCAAGGATGCTCCTAAATAAGTACAATGGTTCTTCATCTGTGGAATATCGTCGACCTAGAATTTGTTCTGTCAGTTCCAAGTTCCATCTAGAAAAGAGAAGTGTTGAAACTGTACTCTAATGCTAAAGTGGACTCATCTTCAAAGAATATTAAGACATATATCAGTGCAAATCGAATCAAGATTTACTCAAGGAGGTTGAGCAAGGAACTGAAACTAACTAAGTTTGGGGCATCAGATGAAGAAGATTAAATTTTTTGAGGATGTTAAGTCAACACTTAAAAGTTGTGGCCTGTCAAAGCACACCACAGGTTCTATCATGAGAAAAGAGATGAACCTGAAAGGGAAGTTCTTAGTATATGTCATAGGCAAGACCTTGATCTACAAGACTGATTCTCATGACAAGATTTCAAGGAATATGTTTGAGATGATGACCAGAGTAATTTTGTCAAAGAAAACTGACTGGGGAAAGATTCTCTTTGAAAGGATAATGAAATGTATTCCAGAACCCAACATGGGTAGAATACTCTCCTTATTCTTGCTGAGCTAAGCTCCAGGGATCCTCAATGTGAGGATAGGAGCTAAGATACATCATATAAGGAAAATGGACTCAAGGAAGTTTGACAAGTGGGATAGATTGTTGCTCCCACACCAACTGTCAGCTAATAAAAAGAAAAAGAAAGTAGTTATAATAACTGAAGAAAGCTCTGAATACAGCTCTTCAGAAAGCATAGATGAAGAGTCTCTTGAACCACAACTATCTGAATCAACTGCTGAGATCAGGAGAGATGTAAGTGCTCAGGTGTCTATGCCATCAGAACCTGCTGCCAGAACTCCACCAAGCAGTGTGTTTCAATATGAAGACACTCCAATAAAACCTATTGAGAAACTAGTTGGTGTTGTTGTTGATAGAATCTGTGTAGAGATTAAGGGGGAGACTCTCAGAATGGATGATCCTACTGAGGGGGAGCAAGGTCAATCACATGTTATTCTACAAGACTAGATTGACTCTTTTCTGGGTAACCTACATGAAAGAATAGGTAAAATTTCAGTTGAATTTCAGTTGCTGCCATCTAGTACTCAAGTTAAGGGGGATCAAGTTTCAGTGCTAGTGCAAGAAGATGTCCCAAATACAACTGTTGATGTTCAGCAAGTTGATATAGACATTGTTGAGGTTGAGGGGGAGATTCATACAGAGCTCCCTAATCAAGAAATTGAAAATGTTATTGAGTTATCTGAGGCTAATGAGCCTGCTGATGATATTCCTAATCACTTCTCTGAGTTTGCAGTAGCTGACTCAAAAACCAGGGGAGATATAAGGAGGGATGATGAAGATGTCTTCTTCCAAGGGGCATCTCAACAGACTGATGTGATATCTTCCTCCTTCCTGGCTCAATTGAAAGGACTATTAAATGACCAGAGGAGGCAAATAGAATACTATGTGGATGATTCTATAAAAGAACTGGGACAAGATCTATCCACTGAGATCAAATCTATAATATTTGAGGTGAATCTGCTCAAGGCCAACACTATTGCATTCTTTAAAAGAGCTACTCCAATTGTTACTTATACTAAATAAAAGCTTGCTAAGATTAGGCAAAAGCAAAATGACATTATAGAAAATCAAAACATCACCTCAAGAAACATGGAGATAGTGCATATAGTACAAAAGCAAATCATGGAAGTAAACAAAGTCATCCTAGAAAGAAGAATGGATATCTGTACTCAGTTCTTAGATTATCATATGTTGGAGGTTAAGAGTCAAGTTACCAAATGTGTTAATTATTTGGCTGAAATGATTTCCTATACCTATGTGGATGATTCTATAAAAGAACTGGGACAAGATCTATCCACTGAGATCAAATCAATAAGATTTGAGGTGAATCTGCTCAAGGCCAGCACTATCGCATTCTTCAAAAGAGCTGCTCCAGTTGTTACTTATACTAAAGAAAAGCTTGCTAAGATTAGGCAAAAGCAAAATGACATCATAGAAAATCAAAACATCACCTCAAGAAACATGGAGATGGTGCATATAGTACAAAAGCAAATCATGGAAGAAAACAAATTCATTCTAGAAAGAATAATGGATGTTTGTACTCAGTTCTTAGATGATCACATGTTGGAGGTTAAGAGTCAAGTTACCAAATGTGTTAATTATTTGGCTGAAATGATTTCCTATACCAAGGACTCCCTGACTACAGTCATATCTGAAGAAGTCATAAAGGGGGGAGAAATTAATGATTAAGGCCAGTACAAAGAATACAATTTGTACTTCAAATGTTATCAAAGGATCACTGGACCTAGATCCTTTTGTATTTGATGATGATCCTGCTCTTGCTACTGCTCCTGAAGGTCAAACAGATGGTGATGGAGCTGAAACTATTAATATAAATATTCCAACATTCAGCCCCACCACTCAACAACTATCTAAGAACAAAGGCAAGGCTATTCTGAAGAATATGTTGAGATTAGGCAGTGCAAGAAGAGACACAACGGAGAGATGGAGTTTAAGTCTGATTTTGAACTATGGAGTCCTCAATCCAAGAATATTATTTTGTCTACCTGGGATCAGATTAAAGAAAACAAAATTGAAAGAAGTAAACTATACAACTTCTTGGAATGGGCTAAACTTAAAAGAAATGAAGAGATTAGGATAAAGTTCAGAAAGGATAAAAAGGCTGGTACTATGATGTCAGATGCTCTAGAGCCTAGCAAATATTTTCCAAAGCCATACTGCTACTTTGAAAGACAAAAGCAAAAAAAGATAGAAGCTGAGGAGAAGGCTGCTAAAAAGACTAGCAGGTGCATAGTCATTAAGGAACCTGATGCCTAACAATGATATTTGTAATCGGTTCCTTAGGGCCTTAGGGATATGAAATATTATTGTTGGCACACATTTTTTTTATAATTATCAAATTTTGTGTTAATCAAACTTTGGTTGTGTGTTATTTCTTGCTTTTCAATTCTGTGAATTTATCTTCTCTGTGAGTGATTTTATATAATTGGCTAGGGTTCCGACTTCTTCAAATAAGGGGATATTATTGGGTCCATTGATCACAATGTCCTAGATTTGAAGAAGGCCCACAAGTAAATAGTATACACATGTTTGTATTTGATATATGTTCTAGTTCAATGTATGCAGGATATCCTCTATTTATTGATTAGACAGGTTGATAGAGTTAGAAGTTTGGTTGGACTCAAGACAGGATACTATAGAGAGGCAAAAATTTGCCTAAGTCTAGAAGCATTGAGCGAGTACTCATCAATCAACTCTAGAGGCCTAAAAGCATTGATAGAAACCCAGTCATTCAATGTATTAGTGGATTTGGACTCAAATCTGGCTAAGTGGAGAATCATTGAGTCAATACCATTCACTCAACGCCTACTCAAAGAAAATTTGTCCAAGTACAGAAGTGTTGAGTGAAGAAGGCTCACTCAATGCCCTATCAAAAAAAGCTGCTAAGTCAACAACCGTTGACTATAGAAGGTTCACTCAATGCCTTCAGCAAGAAATTCTATACAAGTCCAAAAGCATTGAGTGCAGAAGGTTCACTCAACGCCTTCAGTATGGATAACTACCAAGTTCAGATGCGTTGAGTGAATAAGGTTCACTCAACACCATCAACCAGAAAAATTATGTTAAGTACTAATGCATTGAGTGATGAAGGTTCACTCAATGCCTTATTAGTTAAGCTGTCAAAGGCAACAATGTTGAGTAATGAAGGCTCACTCAATGCCTCAGAAGTTAGATAGTTATTCTGTTAAGTGTTTCTGCATTGGTGAAGACTTACAACTCAATGCTTTAGCAGTTAACACTTGAAGTTCAGATGCGTTGAGTCTCAAGACAATACTCAATACCTCTATGAGTTTAGTCACAAGACTTCACTCAACGCCTATGCGGACAAATGGTGCCTCATGCTTTCTGCAGTATAGATAATGGTAAATTTACTTTAGAGCTGCCCATACTACTTACCCATAAGGATCAAAGAGCCATTGCACTGAGGGATATAAAAGTAAAAGCAGAGGAATTAAAAATAGGGGCTCAAGATAGATTATTATTTTTGGCTGAGAAAAAGTGGTTGAAATCGAAAAATCTCAAAAGACTTCAGCATGAACTAAAACCCTAATTTTCTGCAAGGGTTAGTTAGCAGAGTACTCATTATTATTATTGTTCTTCTTCAAGGTTGATGCATTCAAATCTGATATACTCAAGGTTAAAGGAGCAGAACTCTGCAACGGATCTTCTCAGCGCAAGCATATCAACTTTGAAGATTTATATTCTTATTGCTATGAAGAGTTAGGACTCTTTCTACACAGTCCAGGAAGCTGACTAAGAGGTTTATTTCTCTGAAGTCAATCACCACAAAACCTTACTCAAACTATAGGATCATTGTGTGATCTGAGTTGTAAGCCTGTATTATTAAGTCCGAGTGGTAGGAGCTATTGTCTTTGAGTGGGTAGGATCTAGGAGTGGATCTGAGGTATGATCCTAAGGGATCTGAGGGAGGAGATTTGGTGTATCTCTAAGAGGTAAGACTGTTATGCCTAAAGTAGGAGTTGCTTTACTCTGAGTGTAGGGTTACTGTGCCTGAGGTAGGACTGTATTCAGTATGAGTTATAGGAGTGAGATTCACTTTGAGTTGTAAGATCTTGAGGGATCTGAGGTGAAAGCTCAAGGAGTTGAGGATATAGGAGAAGTTAACCGAATTTAGCTCACTATTAGATAGGTGAAGGGGAAAGTGGATGTACCCTAGATAGGGGAACCACAACAAAATCTTGTGTGTTGTTGTGATTCTTGAAAGATAAATACTAACTCTAACACACACCAAGCTCATAATTCTAAAAGATTTAAAAGTGCCAAAACAAACCTATTCACCCCCTCTAGGTGTTTAGCTACCGTTGAACAAAGACTTTCAACTACCCGCATTGTTGGAATATTCTTTCCATAACAGCCTATTCGCAGGGGTCTTCTGTTTTGTATGGCTATACTGCTGCTTCTCTTTTACCGCTTTTCACAGCAACCTTGTCATAGTTGCTAGCCGCTGCTTCTCTTTTGCCATAGCTACTAGCTCCTATCTGCTGTTACCTTACCACAGCTACTAGACACCACTTCCTATCTTGACATAGCTCTTCCCATAATTACCTTGTCGTAGCTACTAGTCTCCGCTTCTTATCTTATTACAGCTCTTCTCGTAGCTCTATCATTTGCCCTTATCATAACTCCTGCCAGCAACTATCAGTCTGCCTAGCTACCTATGTAAGCCCCATGGAGTAGACCAATGCTTTGTCCCATCTCGCTTGTGTTACCGTACCTCCTGAAATTCGTAATTAGCTCAAGATCCCCGCCATTCCCCTTAGTGGGAAGAAAAATTTCATTGAACGGGTGCACTCTATATGTCGTGTTCTTTGGACAAAAGGATTATTGTATCGTCTTACTAGGACCACTCCTTCTACGCCCACTGACAATTGGCTCTGTGATGATGAATATATCCAAACATGGATCCTTAACTTAATGGGAAGTGAACCTTATCATATGGACATGTACTATAAGACAGCCAAGGCAATGTTGGAAGAATTGCATTTCCTTTATTCCATCATCGATAGTCTTCAACATCTATATGTTGGGTATTGTATCCATAATAACCCGGATTTACAGATGGGTCCAGTTAAGCTAAGATGAATTGTGAATGTATTTGATGTTACCTTTTAAGTTATGTACTTGCAGGTTTTCATTGCTAAGTACACAATAATGTCAGGTTATAGTGGGTCCGTAAACACAGGATTATATAATGTAATCCCTCATTGTGTAGGCCAATGTGTTGACTCACATGTAATCTCTTTATTGGGGTGTACTTTTATTCCAAGTATATGAGAAGGATCAAGGAAGGACCAAGGCTTGGAATCAGAAGGATAGGAATTTGCCTAAGTAAAATTAGTCGAGTATGGCTAGGAATACTTGTCGAATTCGTCAAGTATGCTCATTCATATTCGTCAAATTCATCGTATATCCCTTCCAACACTCGTCGAATTCATCATTTGTACTTAGGGCAAATTTTCTGAGAATTGGAAAATCCGCCAAGTAAAATTTGTCGAGTATCATCGAGTATACTCGTTGATTTCGTCGAATGTATCTAACGATACTCGCCGAATTCGTTGAATATACTAGGCGATACATGCTAAATTCGTCGAGTCCATTCGGCACTACTTCTCTGGATTTTTCTAAGTCTCATTCGTCGAATATTACTTGTCAAGGCATCGAGAGCGTTTAGTCATTCAGCCTATACTCGATGAATTTGTCGAGTATACCAGCTAATACTCGACGAATTCGTCGAGTATGATTCTCGGCTTTGGCGTTGAGTGTCTTGCCGACCTGAGCTAATTTGGCGAAGTCTTATTCGTCGAATATCATAGACCATTCGGCAAGTATAATAATGATACTCGTCGATACTCGAAAAATTTGACTTAGGGCATTTTTCCGAATTTTTCAAAATATCTGGTTCGGGTTTGGTCGGCCATGCATAGTGTTTTCTAGGTTTCATTTTTGGAGATTTATTTCTAACCGTTGGCTAGGGATTCACTATAAATATGTAGGATGAATTCCTTTCCAATTAATCGTACTATTGATCTCATTTTCTAACCTAGAAACATTTCCAAAAATCGAAAAACCGTCCGATCGACTGACGATGCACAGTAACTTCGTGATTTCTCAAATCGGCCGTTGACGATCAGTGCGATTCATCTTATTTGACATACTCGAATGGATTGGTCTCTCTCTGCAGATCTATACTCCTCCAAATCAAGTCGTTTTAAGATTCAAGTCAAGATTCAAGATCTTCCAAGTCTACAAGTTCTGTGTTCTCCAAGCAAGTTCAAAATCTATTATTCTCGATTAACGACGGATTGAAGATCAAAAATCTTGTCTAAGTGATTGTAATATTTTGTAATATTCATTTAATTTTGTAGGAGATTTTCTCTGAGTTGTAGATCCGGTTTTTGGATCGAGTTGTAGATCCGGTTTGTGGATCGAGTTGTAGATCCAGTTTGTGGATTGAGTTGGAGATCCGTTTGTGGATCGAGTCGTAGATCCGGTTGTGGATCGAGTGGTAGGAGCGTCGTCTCCGAGGTGTAAGAGTTGTGGCTTCGAGGTGTAATATTTAAAGAAATCTGAGTTTGGTGAAATATCCAAATCTAGCCCTTTGTGGTAGATAGGTGAGGCGGGAAATTGGGCGTACCCAACTCGGGGAACCACTATAAATCTCAGTGTTTGTGTGCTTGATTTTTAAAGTAATTTTTATTCCGCGAAAAGACACAAACATCACCTATTCACCCCCCACAAGGTGATTTAGGTAGATACTAGATACTTTCAATTTGTATCAGAGGGGCGTTCTGTTTGATATAAGGTTAATACCTTGAACAAGATCCCTATTCTAGCATTAAGATATTCTGTCTATTAACCATGGACAGGAGTAAAGATATGTCTTCTATGAAAATACCAGTGTGCACAAAGGAAAATTTTCCCATGTGGAAAGAACGAGTAAGGTTCTTTATGGAAGCTTCTGATCTCAGAATTTTCCAGATTGTGGAAGAAGGACCTCACATACCGACTCAACCTTCAGCTCTAATCCTGCAGTCATGATCCCCAAGAAGATGATGGACTTGACTAAGGGTGAAATCACCTTAGTCTCCCTGGATAAGAAGGCAAAGAACATCATCGCAAGTGAAGTGGATGACTTAATGCTTCAGAATCTATTCCACTTTAAATCATCCAAAGAAATGTGGGACTAACTAGTTGTGTTGATGGAAGGGATGGAGGAAGTCAGAGACAATCACAGATCATTGCTGAATCAGGAATATGAAGCATTCAAGCAAGGATTAAGTGATAGTATTGCTAACAACTTCGAGAAATTCTTTAAGATTATGAACGGCCTCAGGAACTATGGTCGTACTTTCACTAATGGCAAGCTCAACGAAAAATTTCTGAGATCCCTGACAAAGGACTGGGACACCAAAGTCGTAGCCATCAGAGAATTTTGGAAGCTACCTGAAATTGACCCTCAAAACCTCTTTGGGAAATTTCTCTCCTACAAACTACAAATGAAAACAAGAAATAAGGAAGAGCAAAGCAGCCGAACTTCCAGCAAGGAGAAGTCAGTGGCCCTAAAAGTTGAAGGTTCAAGAAAGTCCAAAGTTGTTTCACCTGTGAGGACTCGTTCTCCTGATACCCAAGAATACTCTGAGCCTAGCACATCTAGCTCTGAGCTATCGGATGGAGAGTTTTCTCTAATATCCAAGCAGTTCAAGAAACTGCTCAGTAAGAGGAGGCAGATAAAGAATCAGTCATCCTCATCTGATTTTAGGAAATCTCATCATGATGGTGATCATTCCAGAAAAAGCTACAACCAAGATGACAGGTATAGATCTAAGCCGTACAAACACTCTTCCTCTAACGTTGTGTGTTATTGTTGCAGCAAGACGGGTCACATAATTGTTGAATACCCATATAAGAAGAAGGAGGGCTCCAAGAAAGAGGAGAAAAGATCCTTCAAGGGAAAAAGAAAAGAAGAAAAGATTTTCATCGCCAAGAAATCGAAGACTCTTAGTGACAGCGACTCAAGCGAGTCCAGCTCAGAGAATGAGGAAGCCTACTTCGGGCTTATAACTCAATCAGACGAGGAAGTTGGTGACTCTGAGTATCGTGGGAAGGTAAACTCACACACAATACTCTCGAAATAGAAAACATCCACTAATGGTCATGAAGACTATTCTTCTGAAGAGGGCGAGTCTGAGTTAATGGTTCAGCATGAGAACCTTTTGAAGGCTTTTGACAAATGCCGAAAGGTAGTCAAAAAGCAAGCAAAAGATATTGCTTCTCTCAAGGTGGTGGAATCAAGATTGAGGGAGGAAATTGGAGAATTGACTCCTCTTAGAAGTGAAGTTCACTCCTTACAAGAGAAATTGGATAGCTCGGCTGAACTATTAAGTCTAAAAGAGAAATATCTTGATTAGCTAGAAGAAAAGCTCTTGGTGGAGAGAAAACTTGTTGAGAGTTACTCCAAGGAAAAGACTATTATACCTCCCATTGATGATTTCTCAGCTCCAAAGAAGGGTAGTGGTCTTAGCCACATAGTTGGAAAAGGTAAGGCAGCCAAGAAAGTCAGTGCCAAAGAAAAGGGGAAGGCACCTCTAGGTCAACCCTCTTTTAGGAAGGTAATCTTCCCGACAAATAAGTTTGACCTTGAGTCATCCTATGGTCATCTAGCTAGGCCTACTTATGTAGAGCCCAAGAAGAGATACCAGGGATGGACCCATCCCAGAGACTATGGTGCCAATGTTTTAAAAGCATCTTATGAAGAGATTGAACTCAAGAGTTATGGTCCTTATGATCATGGACATAACCATAAGAGGGCACCAAAATCCAAAATGTTTATACCTAAGGCAAAGAAGATAGAGAAGCCATGTATATGATGTAATCTGGAGGCTTACACATCCAAGTATGTTTCTCCTGCTAGACCTCATGTTCAAAAGGTAAAGCATGAGTGCAAGAGAAGGTATAATAGGTTTGACTGTTGGTGTTGCGGTAAAATTGGTCATTTTGGCGTAGATTACTAGTTTAACCCTGCTAATTTTGTAACTCAACAAGTTAACCATGCGAGGCCGACCACTCGCGAAGTTAATGTTCCTAGTGGTGTTAAGCTGACCAGGAACCAAGGACCTAAATATGTTTGGGTTCCTAAGGTAAAGTGAGTTGTCATTATAGGTATGTTCAAAGGCCAACAAAAATCCGATCTGGTATTTAGACAGTGGATGCTCTCGGCACATGACCGGGATAAGAAGTCTGTTTCTTAATTTCAACCTAGTCAAAGACGGACCAAAAGTCATCTTTGGAGGGTCAGACCAGGGAACTACAAAAGGCTATGGTATGATCTCCAACAGAGTAGTCTCTTTCACAGACGTGGCTTATGTTGAACGATTACACCATAATCTTATGAACATAAGTCAGTTATGTGATAAAGGCTACATTGTTGAGTTATGTAAGGAAAAGTGTTTGATAAAATCATCTGCAAATTTGGATACGATCTTAATAGGCACTCAGAGCAGAAATATTTTATGTTTAAATTTCCTATGTTTAGACAATTCTACCCTAGTGTGCTTTTTGGCTAAAAGTAGTGCGCTCTTTGTGACTAATGTCACAAGAGATTAGCACATATTAATTTCAAAATAATAAATATGTTATTTTCTCACAACTTGGTGTGAGATGCCCCAGCATTAAGTGCCTTAAAGAGAGTCCATGTCACTCATGCAAAATGGGTAAGCAGACAAGGGCTACCTTCAAGGGTATTGTTGAAAAAGTTTCTTCAAGAAGTTTATACTTACTTAATATGGACTTATTCGGTCATATTCCTATTCACAGTTTAGGAGGTAAGGTCTACACGTTAGTAATTGTTAATGACTACTCACATTTTACTTGGGTGTTCTTTCTGAAACACAAGTCAGACACCTTTGACACATTCACAAATTTTGTCCGACAAATTCAAAACGAATTGAACTGCTCAGTCGTCAAAATCCGAAGTGAACACAAAACAAAATTTGAGTCTGGTGCCATGACAGAATTTTGTGAAAGTCAAGGTATCTTTCATGAGTTTTCCTCCCCGCACACTCCACAACAAAATGGAGTTACTGAGAGAGGGAATAGAATCCTAATTGAAGCATGTATAACTATGTTGAACGACGCTTCACTTCCAGAGTACTTCTGTGCTGAAGCAGTCAACACAGCTTGTCACATGCAAAACAGAGCACTTATCAACAAAAGCTATCGTAAGACCCCCTATGAGCTATTGAAAGGCAGAAAACCGAATGTGTCCTATTTTAGAATCTTTGGAAGTAAATGCTTCGTACTTAATAATGGGAAGTATTACCGCACGAAGTTTAGTGAAAAATGTTTTGAAGGTATTTTTGTAGGTTATAGTAGCCATAGTAAGGCATATAGGATTTTCAATAAGAAAACTCTGGTGGTAGAAGAGTCAATCAATATTCTATTTGATGAGACAAGACTGCTCCAAAGCAGCCCATCTAGTGTTATTTGTGGAGATGCAGGTACCAGGCTCAAGGAACTAAGCTTGGATTAAGCTGTCAAGGAAGAAGCTCCAAGCTCGGTCAAGATCATCGATCCAGGCTTGGTAGATGTAGAACCGCTAGAGGAAGTATTGCTTCGACCTCCAAAGGATGCACTGAATGCTGTAGAACCTACTTGTGGGAGAGCAAGAAATCAAGGGTTCAGACACCTAAGAGATCACCCAGTTGATCAAATAATTGGAGAGTTAGACGATGGTGTTAGAACCAGAAGAGGTACAGGTAATGAGATTATTCATCTTAGTTTTCTATCATGGGTTGTGCCAAAGCAATTTGAAGAGGCAAACAAGGATGCTTCTTGGATTTTGGTAATACAAGAGGAGCTCAATCAGTTTGAATTTTGCAAAGTATGGCAGTTGGTACCCAGGCCCAAGGGACATAACGTGATCGGCACCAAGTGGATCTTCAGAAATAAGCTGGATGAAAATGGAGTCATTATCAAGAATAAATCCAGGTTTGTAGCTCAAGGATATAGAAAAGAAGAAGGGATCAACTTCGACCAGACCTTTGCTCTAGTGGTTAGGCTCGAGGCGATCAGGTTGTTTCTTGCGTATGCTTCCCTCAAAGGCTTCAATGTCTACCAAATGGATGTGAAGTCAGCATTCCTAAACGGTAATCAAAAAGAGGAAGTATATGTAGCACAACCCCCAGGTTTTGTAAACTCAACTCACCCTGAACATGTTTATTTTCTCAAGAAATCTCTATATGAATTAAAGCAAGCTCCACGAGCTTGGTATGAGACATTGTCTAGCTTCCTCCTTGAGAATAAGTTCACAAGAGGGAAGATAGACATGACATAATTTCTTAGGGAAGTAAAAGGAAAGATTCTGCTAGTGCAAATCTAAGTCAACGATATTATTTTTGGCTCTACGAAAGACAAACTTTGCAAGAAGTTTTCCAAACTTGTGCAAGGGAAGTTTGAAATGAGCATTATGGGAGAGTTGAAGTATTTCTTAGGAATTCAGGCGAAATAATCTGAAGATGGAATTTTCATTTCTCAGACAAAGTTCACCAAGGAGCTTCTTAAGAAATTCGAAATGGAGAACGCAACCTTTATTAGGACTCCAATGGGTTCAACTATGTCTCTATACGAGGATGAGAAAGGGAAACCTTTGGATGAAATCAAGTATGGAAGCATAATTGAATTCTTGCTCTACCTCACTGCCAATAAACCAGATATAATATTCTCAACATGCGTCTGCGCTATATTTCAGGTGAACTCAAAGGAATCTCATTACGTCGCTGCAAAGAAAATTTTAAGATATCTTAAGGGTGTAATGTCCCGTTTCGGGCTAGGCCCCTCGCACGAGTTTTGAGTCAAGAGACTCGACTCAGACTCGTGGTGCACTGACAAAGTGTGTCAGGGGTGTGGGATGAAGGGTTGGGTTCAAGGATACCCCAACCAGTAGCTGGAGTGAAGGAACTCGGCCAAGTGAAAATCGACGGGTATCGAGAATGATACCCGCCGAATTCGACGGGTATCGGTAGCAATACACGCCGATCGACGGGTATCGAGAATGATACCCTCCGAATTCAACGGGTATCGGTGGTCAATACCCGCCGGATTCAGAGCTGCAGATTGAGAAGTAGGTTAAGTGAAAATCGACGGGTATCGGTGGCTATGCACGCCGATCGATGAGTATTGAGAATGATACCCGCCGAATTCGACGGGTATCGAGAATGATACCCGCCGAATTCGATGGGTATCCGTAGCTATGCACGCCGATCGACGGGTATCGAAAATGATACTCGCCGATCGACGGGTATCGGTAGCAATGCACGCCGATCGACGGGTATCAGGATGATACCCGCCGATTTTTCCTTAGACAGTTTTCCTAGGTTCCGCTGTCCTATGCGTGCGGACTGAACTGGATCGGGCTGGCTGCAGCTTGGCTGCCTTGGACCGGGTCACTTCAATATGACCAATTAGGGGCGGTCTAATGGGGCGTTGACACGTGGCAGAAGGGACTTAACCTAATACATCGGTTTATAAGGGAAGATAAAGCCGAACCCTAGCCATTTTTGCCGATCGACCTTGCCGTCATCGCGGACCTTGTGAAACCAACAGAGCCGAGGGAAATCATCGGAACTCCTGGAGGCGGCCTTCTCTCTCTCTCCTTCCTTTGCCGTGAAGAACAACTGTGCCAAGCAAGGATGCCGCGGAGGAGGATGACTAGATCCATGGCCGGGAATGATGGTACCGCTGGAAATAAGGTGAGCTTCCTCCCCTCTCCCTTGGTGCTAGATCTGTAGTTATATTCTAGGAGAGATATCGACTCCTTAGAGTCTTGATGGTGAGGAGATGATTTCCTAGGGAAAGCCATGCCTAGATTTGTTATTCTAGGTTTAGGTGTCTTCACCCTCCTCATCATTCAAAGTGAAGATGAGAGAGGGATTCGTGGACAAATATGGCTTCGTGAGGGTGAATAAGGGTGGACTAATTTCTGGAAGAGTTTTTGGAAGATCGGTGCAAGGAGGAAGATGAACGGATGTCGTTCATCTCACCTTAAGATGCGTGCAGAAATCTGATTTCTGCACGCAGCGATCTTCGAGGTCAGTTTCGGAGGGGTTCTGGTCATATCTGGGCTTTCGATTAAACACAAAAGTTGTAGCCCTTGAAATTATCTTTCCAACAAATTGTTACACACACTCGTCGGATTTCTATAGCCACGGGAATCCTCGGTCGAAGTTGTTGCCCGGATTAGGGCTGCACCTAAATTCTGGGCTGTGTAATATGGAATTCGATTCGGTGGAATTTAATGTTGTGATCCAACTCGAGGTTTAGGTGAATTCTTTTTATATAATCATCATGGTGATGTGATAAGTTGATGTTATAAATCTGATTTCGTATAACGAGTTGTGGACAAGCTTAAATTAAGGAAAGAGCCTGATATAAATTGGTAGATGTATATTGATGCCCATTATCTATACCATGTTGAATTCATTTGGAAGGGCGTATAAATGATTTATCTATGGCCATGAGGTATGTTGAATGGATAGAAGGGATTAGTAATCCAGTGCTTAGAGTGTCGTCTCCCTACGGGTAGCTTTGTGGAAGTTAACAAGTGCAGTGTTGACCATCACTAGTTGTGCTTGGTCCTCGGTGTTCACGTCCCGAGGCTCCTTCCGTATTTGATGGATGGTTGGGCTTGGTCCTCGGTGTTCACATCTTGAGGCTCCTTCCATGCCACGATATTGCGGAATTGCGTGTGGTGTGAGTCGACACGCGGTGTCGTATTCCCGGGTTAAGGATAGTGTGGCAGGTCTACGGGATCGCCAATCGTCACACCGATGGGAGTTGACGGTTAGACCTTGAGCGGTTGGGCTTGGTCCTCGTGCTCGTTTCAGGGGCTCCTTCTATGTCATACCTTAGGCTAGTTTGGGGCTAGGATCTTGGTGCACATTTACCCAAGAGAACCCGCTGAGCTGTAGTACGCATGTGAGCTCCGTTGTTGTGTTCTTAGTGTTGAGGTGTACGGAGGCCTAGGCCAGGTAGTGTGGAGACCAGCCTAGTAGTGGAGATGCCCGCTCTACTATCACCGTTTGGCCACGACGGTTGACGCCTGAGAGGTTAGCTACCTGCTCGAATAGTGGGAACTATAAGTCTGTGTCGACATAGCGATTGCATGCACTTGATCATGGGTGTGTCATTGCATTGCATACATAGCATTGCACTTCATTATATACACAAGACCCTCATCGTATAAGTTTGTATGGGCACTCCTATACAATGAGTTACTTACTACTGAACGACCCTCAACTTATATGCTTGTATGGGCATCCATATAAGTTGAGTTACTTACTGTTATAACATTACACTCTCTTGCTGCTGTAGATGGTAGAATTGTAGATTAAGAGGTTGTTCATTTATACACTACTTATATTGCTACTTATGACATATATACTTATTTCACCTGCTTGTACTAATGTTTTATATATATTGTACCTGTTCCTTTCTCCGCCAGTGCCGAGGAGTCGCCAGGGGAGCGGATGTGAAGCCACTTAGTCTTTATGACTAACGGTTGCTACGTCTTCCTTTTTAGGAGGAAACCCTGCAGGTGGAGCAGCAGGTCTTGCAGCTGGACAACCAGGCAAGGATGACAGGGCCTGAGGGGACGGTACCGTCGCTACCGTCAGTTACAGATGTGAGTGAGAGAGATTTTGTTGTAGCCCTTCAGGGCAATTCTATTTACATACTCTGATTATGTAGAAGCTTGTTTAGCTTCTCTTTTGCTGCACTTATGGACTTATGCTTAGTGTGTATTGACTTCTTTATATTATTATGGTTGAGTTGGCATTTATTTATTGATATTGGTTATAGCCGGCAGGATAGGCGTCTTGTGGTACAGGCTGACTCGAGTGTTAGTGTTACCGTAAGGCGGTTGTTCTGGGCATAAGACCCCTCTCGTGCCGCGTTTTGTGTTCCGGGAGGGGGGTCTTACAAATGGTATCAGCTTGCTACGATCCTCCAAGGAGAAAATCACTTAACAATGGTGCCACCCCCGTTTGATTAGTCAGTTTGGGGACAAACTGACTTAGCGGAAGCAGTGGTGTGCTCATATATAATTCACACTAAGTTTGTCCATCTTTGGCCTTAGATTAGCCAACCTAACCTTAGGTTTGTACCCTTTGTGTAGATTCCAGTACATGCTGAGCCAGTGAGGGACACCCCCGCCCCGTCCGTACCTACACAATTCCAACAATCAGAGCTGGGGCAGACGCTCACAGCTATTTTGGACGCCTTTAAGTCCCAATCTCAGCAGGCACCTGTACAACAACAGGGTCCGGGATCTAGTTGGTTAAGCACTTTCCGAGCTCTCTCCCCTCCCGCTTATAATGGGACAGAGTCGACGGTGCGTACGGAAGAGTGGCTCGACACTGTACAAGAATTATTGGAAGGAATAAGATGCCCAAACAACATGGCGGTGACCCTTGTGGTGACACTCTTAGAGCTGCACGCCAAAAGGTGGTGGAAGTCCCTCATGGGCTCCACTTTTCATGGAAGAGTGTACACGGACATTAGTTGGAGCGAATTCTCTGAAGCCTTCTTAGAGCATTTCATCCCCTCTGCCGCTTGGGATGATCTTGAAGAGAGATTTTTGCAACTAAAGCAAGGGTCCAAGTCAGTGATAGTGTACCAACGGGAGTTTCAGCACTTGGCTAGATTCGCTGACTCCTATGAGTTGGATGATAGAGGGTACGCCAGATGATTCAACAAAGGCTTGCGAGATCCCCTAAGGCAAGCCCTTTTGTTTATAGCGGACTCTAGTCTTGCGGAGATTATCGATATGGCGAAGATATTGGAAGCGGACCACTTGGGAAGTGGTAAGAGGCCAGCGGAGGGCGTGATGGAAGCCGGCCCCAGCAACAGAAGGATAGAAGAGGAAGAGGATATCGGAGAGGTGGCGGGCATTTTCCCCAGAATTTTAGAGAGGAGTGCCCAGTTCCGCAACCGCCAGCATTACCTCCACCTCAATAATTTCAGCAACACGGCGGAAGGCAGGAACGGGTGTGCTTTGAATACAACCAACCGGGCCACATTTGACGTTACTGTCCGCAGCTGTTTGGAGATGTGCCTTTTGCTTTCCCTCCAGCAGCCCCTCGGGAGCGAGGGTATGTGCGTGGTCGAGGACGTGGGCCACGAGGAAGAAACCCCGGACCCGCTCGGGATCAGATGTATGCTTTGGATATGACTCAAGAGCGGAATCCTCAGGAGATGATTGCAGGTACGATTTGAATTAGACATTTTACTTCCATCAATATCCTCTAGTGGCTTAAGATATACTAGACGTCTAGCTTGAGTATTATTAATGACACTTAGGCACCGTGATGGCCGACGGGAAACCGGCTTATATGTTATTTGACACTGGTGCCTCACATTCTTTCGTGTCTGAAGACTTTATAAAGGATATACACGGAGTACAATATTTCATGGGTATTGCTCGAAGAGTACGCCTCCTAGACGGATCTGAGATGACGGTAACCGCGAAGTGTGAGTTGGAGATAACCATTGGGGGAAAGACCTTTGATACCCCCACCACAATTTTGAGAATACCAGAATTCGACCTCATTCTGGGCATGGCGTAACTGGATTGGCACCATGCAAGAATCGACTGTGCGGAGAAGCAAATCTATTTGAGACATGGAGATACTGATGTAATCTTCCAAGGTATAAATTTCGCACCACGATTATTGTTATCCTCAATCCAGACCTTGAAAGCTCATATAAGGGGGGATGAAGTCTACATGATATGTTTCGAACTGAAGGAGGTGAGGGTAGATGTGAAGGATGTACGGATAGCACGGGATTTCCCTGAGGTATTTCCTGAGAAATTGCCAGGGTTATCCTCGCATAGAGAAGTGGATTTTCAGATTAAGCTTGTATCAGGAGCTAAGCCTGTTTCCAGAACCCCTTATCGAATGGCCCCAAAAGAAATCGCAGAGTTTAGAGTTAAACTGCAGGAGTTGGTAGAATCAGGGTTTGTTCGCCCCAGGTCATCACCTTGGGGAGCCCCTATTCTATTCGTTAATAAGAAAGATGGAACCCTGTGTTTGTGTATAGACTATCGGGAGCTCAACCGACTGACGGTACGGAACATCTATCCATCACCTCAGATCGATGAGTTGTCCGATCAACTGGTGGGAGCGCATTGGTTCTCCAAGCTGGATTTGTGCTCGGGGTATTATCAATTGAGAATACAAGAGGATGATATCCATAAAACGGCCTTCAGCTTAAGGTACGACTTATATAAGTTTACGATGATGCCGTTTTGGCTCACAAATGCCCCATCAGCTTTCATGAGCTTGATGAATAAAGTGTTTGAGACCTATCTAGATGTCTTCATCAATGTGTTTATTGACGACATCTTAGTCTACTCTAAGACAGAGGAAGAGCATGTCGGGCACCTGGCCTTAGTTCTGGAAAAGTTAAAAGAGCACGCCATGTTCGCCAAGTTTAGCAAGTGTGAATTCTGGCTTAGGGAAGTGGCTTTCTTGGGTCATGTAATCAGTGGGGCTGGACTAGCTGTGGATCCGGCCAAGGTGCGTGCCGTGAAGGATTGGTCGCCCTTGAAGTCAGAGGCCGATGTGAGGAGTTTTGTCAGGCTTGTCGGATACTACCGCAAGTTCGTAAAAGGATTCTCCAAGATTGCCCTCCCGCTTACTTCTTTGACAAAGAAAGGTGTGCCATTTGAGTGGACACCCCAATGTGAAGCGGCATTCCAGGAATTTAAGGATCGATTTACCTCCGCCCCCATCCTTGTCCTGCCGTCTGGGAAGGAAGGATTTCAAGTTTACACGGACGCGTCTTATCAAGGGTTGGGAGCGGTGTTGATGCAGCACGGGCACGTGATTGCTTATGCTTCAAGACAATTGAAGAAGCATGAAATCAATTACCTGGTGCATCATTTGGAGCTAGGAGCAGTGGTGTTCGCCTTGAAGGTATGGAGGCATTATCTATACGGCGTCCATTGCGAAATCTTCTCGGATCATAAAAACTTGAAGTACGTTTATACCCAGAAGGAGTTGAACCTAAGACAACGGCGGTGGTTAGAGTTTCTATACGATTATGAGTTCACCTTGAACTACCACCATGGAAAAGCAAACTCTGTAGCCGATGCGTTGAGCAGGAAAGTACCCGGCTCGAGCCCAGAGTCTTGGTTGATCAGCATGGAGTTGGCATGGATGATTGAGGAGATGGATATTACATTAATATTTAAGGCTCCTTCGGCAGAATATACGGAGTACTTGTCCAGCATGAGCATGGTTTGTGATATCCGGGACCGAATCCGAGTGGAGCAAGGATTGGATGCTGCTCTGGCCCTGACACTCAAGTTGATCGAGGACGGGGCTACCGACGAGTACACACTAAAGGACGGCCTCGTCTACTTTCGCGGCCTGCTCTACATTCCCAAGGGCGGTAAAATCTGGGAGGATATCTTAAGAGAGGCACATTGCTCTCAATATTCAGTGCACCCGGGAATTTCCAAGATGTACGCCGGCTTACGGAAGATGATGTGTTGGCCAGGAATGAAGAAGGATGTCTGATACTTTGTCACGCATTGTGAAGCTTGCCAATGAGTGAAGGCAGAGTGCAGGAATCCCGGTGGCCTGTTGCAGTCATTGTCAATTCCCGAGTGGAAGTTCGACGATATTTCCATGGACTTCGTACATGGGCTACCTCGCTCCCGCTAAGGAAATGATTCAGTAAGGGTGATCGTTGATCGCCTTACGAAAGTTGCCCGGTTCATTCCTATGAAGAAGAAGGCTCATGTGGATGTCTTAGTACGCCTTTTCGTGGAGCAGTTTGTACGGTATCATGGCGTACCTAAGACGATAGTTTCAGACCGTGATGGTCGCTTTACCTCCAAGGAGTGGAAGGCGGTACAAGCGTATTTGGGCTCGTGCCTTACCTTCAGCACCGCATTCCATCCTCAGATGGACGGGCAGTCTGAGCGGACCATCCAAACATTGGAGGATCCGTTGAGGTTGTGTGTGATAGATAGGGGAGAGTCGTGGGAAAGACTCTTGCCCTTAGTGGAATTCTCCTACAATAACAGCCATCAAGCAAGCATTGGCATGGCGCCCCATGAAGCCCTATATGGAAGGAGGTGTAGGACCCCCTTGTCTTGGGTACAAGATGAAGACTCAAAGACTTTGGGTGTTGAATATATAGATGACACGGATGCGGTGGTTAGGTTGATACGGGAACGTATGTTAGAGGCTCAAAGTCGGCAGGCGAAGTATTATAACGCAAGGCACCGTATGGTAGAATTTCAAGTGGGTGATAAAGTGTTCCTGAAAATTCGGCTGATGCATGGAGTGTCACGGGTGCGGGGAGTGAAGAAGCTCAGCCCACGGTATGTTGGGCCCTATGCCATATTGGAAAGGATTGGCCCTTTGGCTTATCGGCTGGAGCTACCGCCCGAGTTAGAGAATCTCCACGATGTGTTCCATGTATCGTCGCTTCGGAAGGCGCTGTTGCGGCCCAAACAATACATCCCCACAACTGATGGTACTGTGGCGTCTGACAGATCTGTGCGACTGGAGTCGGTACGGATCGTTGATAATGAGATAAGAGCCTTGCGCCGCAAAAGTGTTCCCTTGGTAAAAGTGTTATGGTCTAATCATGGGAAGGAGGAGTTCACATGGGAGCCGATTGACTTGATGCAGAAGCGCTACCCAGAGCTGTTCTCCCAAGGTAACATCTTATAGCGCATATTATTTTGTACTTGCATCCACATAGCCCTAGCCTGATTTCTGGGTCGAAATCTTTTATTTTGTTTATAGAAACTGTAACGTCCCGTTTCAGACTAGGCCCCTCGCACGAGTTTTGAGTCAAGAGACTCGACTCAGACTCGTGGTGCACTGACAGAGGGTGTTAGGGGTGTGGGATGAAGGGTTGGGTTCAAGGATACCCCAACCAGTAGCTAGAGTGAAGGAACTCGGCCAAGTGAAAATCGACGGGTATCGAGAACGATACCCGCCGAATTCGACGGGTATCGGTAGTAATGCACGCCGATCGACGGGTATCGAGAATGATACCCGCCAAATTATACGGGTATCGGTGGTCGAAACCCGCCGGATTCAGAGCTGCAGATTGATAAGTAGGTTAAGTGAAAATCGACGGGTATCGGTGGCTATGCACGCCGATCGACGAGTATAGAGAATGATACCCGCCGAATTTGACGGGTATCGAGAATGATACCCGCCGAATTCAACGAGTATCCGTAGCTATGCATGTCGATCGACGGGTATCAAGAATGATACCCGCTGATCGACGGGTATCGGTAGCAATGCACGCCGATCGACGGGTATCAGGATGATACCCGCTGATTTTTCCTTAGATAGTTTTCCTAGGTTCCGCTGTCCTATGCGTGCGGACTAAACCGGATCGGGCTGGCTGCGACTTGGCTGCCTTGGACCGGGTCACTTCAATATGACCCATTAGGGGCGGTCCAATGGGGCGTTGACACGTGGCAGGAGGGACTTAACCTAATACATCGGTTTATAAGGGAAGATAAAGCCGAACCCTAGCCATTTTTGCCGATCGACCTTGCCGTCATCGCAGACCTTGCGAAACCGACAGAGCCGAGGGAAATCATCGGAACTCCTAGAGGCGGCCTTCTCTCTCTCTCCTTCCTTTGCTGTGAAGAACAACTGCGCCAAGCAAGGATGCCGCGGAGGAGGATGACTAGATCCATGGCCGGGAATGATGGTACCGCTGGAAATTAGGTGAGCTTCCTCCCCTCTCCCTTGGTGCTAGATCTGTAGTTATATTCTAGGAGAGATATCAACTCCATAGAGTCTTGATGGTGAGGAGATGATTTCCTAGGGAAAGCCATGCCTAGATTTGTTATTCTAGGTTTAGGTGTCTTCACCCTCCTTATCATTCAAAGTGAAGATGAGGGAGGGATTCATGGAGAAATATGGCTTTGTGAGGGTTAATAAGGGTGGACGAATTTTTGGAGGAGTTTTTGGGAGATCGGTGCAAGGAGGAAGATGAACGGATGCCGTTCATCTCACCTTAAGATGCGTGCAGAAATCTGATTTTTGCACGCAGCGATCTTCGAGGCCAGTTTCGGAGGGGTTCTGGTCATATCTGGGCTTTCGACTAAACAAAAAAGTTGTAGCCCTTGAAATTATCTTTCCAACAAGTCATTACACACACTCGTCGGATTTCTGTAGCCACGGGAATCCTCGGTCGAAGTTGCTGCCCGGATTAGGGCTGCACCTAAATTCTAGGCTGTGTAATGTGGAATTCGATTCGGTGGAATTTAATGTTGCGATCCAACTCGAGGTTTGGGTGAATTCTTTTTACATAATCATCATGGTGATGTGATAAGTTGATGTTATAAATCTGATTTCGTATAACGAGTTGTGGACAAGCTTAAATTAAGGAAAGAGCCTGATATAAATTGGTAGATGTATATTGATGCCCATTATCTATACCATGTTGAATTCATTTGGAAGGGCGTATAAATGATTTATCTATGGCCATGAGGTATGTTGAATGGATAGAAGGGATTAGTAATCCAGTGCTTAGAGTGTCGTCTCCCTACGGGTAGCTTTGTGGAAGTTAACAAGTGTGGTGTTGACCGTCACTAGTTGGGCTTGGTCCTCGATGTTCACGTCCCGAGGCTCCTTCCGTATTTGATGGATGGTTGGGCTTGGTCCTTGGTGTTCACATCTTGAGGCTCCTTCAATGCCACGATATTGCGGAATTGCGTGTGGTGTGAGTCGACACGCGGTGTCGTAGTCCCGGGTTAAGGATAGTGTAGCAGGTCTACGGGCTCGCCAATCGTCACACCGATGGGAGTTGACTGTTAGACCTTGAGCGGTTGGGCTTGGTTCTCGTGCTCATTTCAGGGGCTCCTTCCATATTATACCTTAGGCTAGTTCGGGGCTAGGATCTTGGTGCACATTTACCCACGAGAACCCGTTGAGCCGTAGTACGCATGTGAGCTCCGCTGTTGTGTTCTTAGCATTGAGGCGTACGAAGGCCTAGGCCAGGTAGTGTGGAGACCATCCTAGTAGTGGAGATGCCCGCTCTACTGTCACCGTTTGGCCACGACGGTTGACGCCTGAGAGGTTAGCTACCTGCTCGAATAGTGGGAACTATAAGTCTGTGTCGACATAGCGATTGCATGCGCTTGATCATGTGTGTCATTGCATTGCATACATAGCATTGCACTTCATTGCATACACAAGACCCTCATCGTATAAGTTTGTATAGGCACTCCTATATAATGAGTTACTTACTGTTGAACGACCCTCAACTTATATGCTTGTATGGTCATCCATATAATTTGAGTTACTTACTGTTATAACATTGCACTCTCTTGTTGCTGTAGATGGTAGAATTGTAGATTAAGAGGTTGTTCATTTATACACTACTTATATTCCTACTTATGATATGTATACTTATTTCACCTGCTTGTACTACTGTTTTATATATATTGTACCTGTTCCTTTCTCCGCCGGTTCCGAGGAGTCGTCGGGGGAGCGGATGTGAAGCCACTTAGTCTTTATGACTAACGGTTGCTACGTATTTTGTTTTAGGAGGAAACCCCGCAGGTGGAGCAGCAGGTCTTGCAGCTGGATAGCCAGGCCAGGACGACGGGGCCTGAGGGAACGGTACCGTCGCTACCGTCGGTTACAGATGTGAGTGAAAGAGATTTTGTTGTAGCCCTTCGGGGCAATTCTATTTACATACTCTGATTATGTAGAAGCTTGTTTAGCTTCTCTTTTACTGCACTTATGGACTTATTCTTAGTGTAGATTGACTTCTTTATATTATTATGGTTGGGTTGGAATTTATTTGTTGATATTGGTTGTAGCCGGCAGGATAGGCGTCTTGTGGTACAGGCTGACCCGAGTGTTAGTGTTACCGTAAGGCGGCTGTTCTGGGCATAAGACCCCTCTTGTGACGTATTTTGTGTTCCGGGAGGGGGGTCTTACAAAGGGTACACCCAATCTTGGCTTATGGTGCCCGAGAAATAAAGATGTCAATCTAATTGGTTTTTCAGATGCCAATTTTGCAGAAAGCAGGGATGACAGGAAAAGCACTTCCGGGACATGCTAATTCCTCGGAAGACGGCTTATTTCGTGGAGCAGTAAGAAACAGAATTGTGTGGCAACTTATATGACCGAGTCAGAGTATATCTCTGTGGGTAGATGTTGCGCACAGCTTCTATGGATCTGGAATCAACTTGAAGACTACAACTTGAAGTTTAAAGAGATTCCAATGTATTGCGACTCATCCAACGCAATAGCGATCGCGAATAATCCAGTCTCACACAGCCGGACAAAGCGCATCAAGGTGCGATATCACTTCATCCGGGAGCATGTGGAGAACTAGTATATAGCCCTCAGCTATGTCTCGACAGATAAAAAGATCATGTATATCTTTACGAAGCCGCTGGACGAGGCCAAGTTCTCGTTCTTCAAAACAGAACTAGGCATGCTGAAGATAGACTCATAAAGAAGGCCAAGCAGGCTGGAACTCCCTCGATAAATATTACACAAAGGCAGAAAATTTCCCCAAGGAAAAATCGTTGAGTATCAGAGCCCAAGTCATTGATTTGTCGGATATTCATGTGATACTCCCCGAATCTAACTTGACCTCCAGCGAAACTCGTCGAATTTCACTTAGGGAAAAAGGTTACATTTTTATATTGGATCCGAAGAGCCGCAAATTTCCAGGTACGTGCCTTCAAGGTCAATTTTAAAAATCTAATATTATATATATATATTACTGAAAAAAGGGCTTAACTGACAATACTCGCCGATTCGCTGCAAAATCGCAAACCTCCTCCCGACGGTTCGGCTCCCGCGACACTGCTCATCTTCTTCCTCCTATAGTTTTCGCTCTCAATCGTCATCGTTAGGTCAGTGACAGAGTTCAGTGTGATCCAAGGTTCCAGTATACCTAAACCCTAAACAAGTTTCCCACAATTGTTCTTCTGTCAATTTGAAATACCGACACGTGTTCTCACCGATTCCGATAAGCTACATCAATAGTAATCCAGATTACGGTTTTCTTGATTCTCCATGGATCCTCGAAGCACTAGTGGATTGCTGGGAGGTTGATAGTTGCTTCGCATAGGGTTTGCCTCAGCCTCTGATGAATTCTAAAATATTATCCTCATGTTGGAGACCGCTGGACTCTCCTTTGTCCTAGAACATCCATGCAAGGTTCTGCACAAGGAAGTTCTCAAATTATTCCATAATGCCAAGCTCTGCAATGAAGATACAATCATCAATAACAAAGTTCAAAAAACCAAAGTTAAAGTGAAAGCGTCACTTCTCTCAAGGTACTTGT
This sequence comes from Platanthera zijinensis, assembly GCA_039513925.1. NCBI lineage: Eukaryota > Viridiplantae > Streptophyta > Magnoliopsida > Asparagales > Orchidaceae > Platanthera > Platanthera zijinensis. The sequence continues at coordinate 55,318,615 of CM077082.1, forward strand.
GGCTTACTGCTTGTGAAGAAACTGACTACCTAGACGAGGATAACTTCTCTAGGGATCTCCTATTTTGTGGACTGCCCCAAGGTACTAAAGCAGTTAAGCGTAAAGGAATGAACGAAGAAGGCAAGCTCCTTTCAGACATCATGGGCAAAGTGTTATTATGCAAAATCGGTTCACACGATTACCTTTCTACTGAACTGTTCAAGACCTTTGTAGCCATAATCTGCAGAAAGAGACTTGATTAGGGTGCTCTGCTGTTTTAGAAGATCAAATACAGCCTCCGAACCACCAACTTTGGGAGGATTATCAGCCTGTACCTGAATCAACTGGATGGTGATGGGATTGATATGACCAAAGGTGTGCCTATCCATCACCTGAAAAAAATAGACTCATCTATATTTTCCAGGTGGGATAGGAGGATCATCAGGAAAGGGGGATCCCCAGATCTACATGAGGGGGAGGTGGAGTAAGTACCTGTGGACAAGATTCCTACTCCTAACCCTAGTGAAATTCTTAAGAGTTCGAGTGCAGAAATCAAGGGGGAGATAGTTGAAACACAAGTGGCCACTAGCATAGTGACCTTGAGTGTGATTCCAGAGTCAATACCAGTTCCAGACACAACAGTTGCAGAGACAGATAATCTGATGATAAAGGTTGTCGGGATGGCTAAGACTTTTGTTGAAGAGTTAGTGCCTGAGGAAGTTGAGAATGAGGTTAATGGTGATGATGTTGAGGACGATGCTACTACTAAAGATGACCTAGATAGTGATGGTGTTGCAGCAGATGTTGTTGATGGTGGTGAACTAATGGTAATGGAGAACCTGATTGTCCCTCTCCCAGAAATTATTCCTGCTTCATCTTCTGAGGGGGAGGAGACTAGGCCCTCTATATCAGTTGCTACTGAGGTTGTCAGTCTCATGCGAAACCTTTAGAAAAGGATAGACAATATGCTAGATGCACCTCCTGCTACTGCAGAGGAGGTTGTGGTTCTTTTTGATGAGGAAGGAGATGTGGAGGAGCAGACTCCTGTTCTGACTACTTCAAAAGACTATGCTACAACTTCTAAAGCTCATTTATCTCTGATAGATGAGTCTTCCATTGAGGATCTTCCCAGCACTCCCATCCCTGAGACCCCAGTTTTGACTGCTGAAAATACACTTCTGCAAAGCATCGAGGCGATGTTGGCCAAGCAGAAGGCTTATTTTGATTCCTCAATGAGGCAAGTACTGAAAAAGGTGAAAGAAATAGAGAGAGATTTGAACAAAGGCCTAGCTGAGGTTAACGTAAGATTTGACAAGATAGATCACAAGTTAGACTCCTGGTTTACCCAAGGTGGAAAAGGATTTGAGTTTGTTATGAAAGGACTAGAGAGCAATCAGAAAGTTATGTGCAATTTTGATACTAATGCCAAAACTATGATTGAAGCTCATAATAATTCGATGGCACATTAAGACAATGGCATGCAAGCTTATGCAAATGCTTTGGCTAAAGTAGTCAGAAAGGGGGAGGATACCTTGGAATCTAAGGTAGTCGCTAAGGTAAATGCGCTTGAGGAAGCGATGTTAGCAAATTTCAAAGGTGTAAATGACTACAGATTTAACAACTTCTCATGGCTTCATAAGGAGGACTTTGGCAGGCCAGGCAAGGAAGCTTAAATACCTATTGTTCCTGCTCATTATGAGGTTCATCCTTCTGAGGATTACTCCCAATAATTGGCAGACACACAGGCTGCTTCTGTTGCTTGTGCTGTTGAGGCTCCAGATGTACAACCCTGTATTCGATGAGTGAGGTGAGCATGCCGCACGAACATGATATCACACCGTTGTGTGAGGTGAGTTCCGTCAATTTAGGCGGTCCAATTCCCAGGCAAAGTGGGGTGGAAGTAGGGCGAGTGGAGCAAGTGGGCTTACACTCGTCCTTGGATCTCAGCAGGTAGAAGGTGAATGGAGCGGCAGGCTCACTCTCACCCATGGTTCTCGATAAGAAGTTGGCAAGTTGGGCAGGTCTGGCCCGCACTCGCCCAGAGGGTTAGGGGTGGTGAGTGCCAACCTCATCAAGCACTCGCTGTCCCAGGCACTCAATTCCTTCTTCCTTGGCGTTGAGTGAAGCCCGCCCAGTCGACGCCTTTTTGTTCTCGAGCGGTAAGTAAAGATGGATCCATGGAGGGGCGGACTGGAGCAGGTCGACTCATACCCACCCTAGGACCTCGGCATGTGGAGGGCGAGTGGGGCAGGCTAGGCCCACACTCGCCCAGGGTTGGGCAGAAGCAGCGAGTGCCAGCTTCATCGCGTACTCGCCTCCCTAGGCGAGTGGAGGTATCAGTAGGCGACTCGCCCAGCTATCTTATGATGTATTTTTACTATTTTATCCCCGCTAGCCTGTCTATAGCCTGTTAAAATAGCGGCGTTACGCTATTGGTAGACCCAGTTGGGCTGCACATAGTTATTCAAAATAACAGAGGTTGGCTATTTGCAGACAGTTTTCAGAATTCTATAAATAGACCCAAGGGGGTACCTCAGAGAGGAGGCTTACTTATACCCCGGTCTTCTTACGCTCTTTGATTTACCCTTAGCTCGGCATTTGGCTAAGGAGGGGAAGTGCTTTAAGATCTTCTGAGTGTGTGGTGGGACCTCCACGCCGAGCCCTTAGGTCTGTCCCTTGTTCATTTTCCTTAGTCGTTTGGCTCGCGAGAGAGAAGTAAGTGTGCGATCACCCCTTCCCCAAGGGTGAACTCCACAGAGACTGAGTTCTCGTTTTCAACACCAGAAGTTCACCTTGTTGAAGACATTCCAGTTGCTCCGGTGTACAAATGAAGAAGATATGGGGAAGGCCCGTCTGCAGTAAGGTCAGAGCCTGTTCGAGAAGAGCCAAACAGAGAGATGGAAGAGGTCTTGATCCCTATATCCAGAGTAATTATCTTGGATACATTCTCCTTGGTTGATCTTGGTGGTGAAAAACATCAGCACCACTACGATCAAGAAGAATGGAACATGTACAAGCTGTTGTGTACAAAGAAAAGAATTTATTTCAAAAACAATCAGAATGTTGATCTGATGCCTCCAACCCCTCCAAAGTACTTTCCGAAGCCAATGGCTTATTTTGACAGACAGTGGCTGAAGAGGAAGAGCAAGCATACCCAATAGTCATATATTATGTTTTATGTGTTGAGTGTTGTGGGTCCCCCCCCCCCCCCGAAACAATGAACATTTTGATATATATATGTATATATATATGCTTTTTATGTTAACTGGGAATACGTGTTGTTATTTTTTTTAATTTTAATTATCTTTTCAAGTCTTAATGTTTTATTTGTTATGTACAATTCACCTTAGCTTATAGGGTTTTGACTTTTTCAAATAGGGGGAGATTGTTGGGTATTGTATCCATAATAACCCGGATTTGAAGAATGGTCCAGTTAAGCTAAGATGAATTATGACTGTATTTGATGTTGCCTTTTGAGTTATGTACTTGCAGGTTTTCATTGCTAAGTACATGTCGATGTCAGGTTACAGTGGGTCAGTAAACACAGGACTATATAATGTAATCCCTCATTGTGTATGCTAATGCGTTGACTCACATGTAATCTCTCTATTGGGGTGTGCTTCTATTCTAAATACAGGAGAAGGATCAAGGAAGGACCAATGCTTGGAATTAGAAGGACGGGAATTTGCTTAAGTAAAATTCGTCGAGTATGGCTAGGAATACTCGTCGAATTCGTCTAGTATGCTCATTCATATTCGTCGAATTCATCGTATATCCCTTCCAACACTCGTTGAATTCATCATTATTACTTAGGGATAATTCTCTGAGAATTGGAAAATCCGCCAAGTAAAATTCGTCGAGTATCATCGCGTATACTCGTCGAATTCGTCGAATGTATCTAACGATACTCGCTGAATTCATCGAATATACTAGACGATACACTCTGAATTCGTCGAGTCCATTCGACGCTACTTCTCTGGATTTTTCTAAATCTCATTCGCTGAATATTACTTGTCATTGCGTCGAGAGCGTTGAGTCATTCATCCTATACTCAACGAATTCGTCGAGTATACCAGCTGATACTCGACGAATTTATCGAGTATGATTCTCTGCTTTGGCATTGAGTGTCTTGTCGGCCTGAGCTGATTTGGCTAAGTCTTATTCTTCGCATATCATAGACCATTCAGCGAGTATACTAATGATACTCGGCGATACTTGACGAATTTGACTTGGGGAATTTTCTGAATTTTTCAAAATCTCTGGTTCGGGTTTGGTCGGCCATGCACAGTATTTTCTATGTTTCGTTTTTGGAAGTTTATTTCTAACCGTTGGCTAGGGATTCACTATAAATATGTAGGATGAATTCCTTTCCAATTAATCATACTATTGATCTCATTTTCTAACATAGAAACATTTCCAAAAATCGAAAAACCGCCCGATCGGCCGCCGACACACAGTAACTTCGCGATTTATCTGATTGTCCATTGACGATCAGTGCAATTCATCTTCTTCGACATACTCGACTGGATTGGTCTCTCTCTACAGATCTATACTCCTCCAGATCAAGTCATTTGAAGATTTAAGTCAAGATTCAAGATCTTCCAAGTCTACAAGTTTCGTGTACTCCAAGCAAGTTCAAGATCTATTATTCTCGAAGAACGACGGATTGAAGATCTCAAATCTTGTCTAAGTGATTGTAATATTTTGTAATATTCATTTAATTTTATAGGAGATTTTCTCCGAGTTGTAGATCTGGTTTGTGGATCGAGTTGTAGATCTGGTTTGTGGATCAAGTTGTAGATCCGGTTGGTGTATCGAGTTGGAGATTCGTTTGTGGATCGAGTCGTAGATCCGGTTGTGCATCGAGTAGTAGGAGCGTCGTCTCCGAGTTGTAGGAGTTGCGGCTCCGAGGTGTAATATTTGAAGAAATCTGAGTTTGGTGAAGTAGCTGAATCTAGCCCTTCGTGGTAGATAGGCGAGGCTAGAAAGTGGATGTACCCAACTCAGGGAACCACTATAAATCTCGGTGTTTGTGTGCTTGATTTTTAAAGTAATTTTTATTCCGCAAAAAGACACAAACATCACCTATTCACCCCCCTCTAGGTGATTTAGGTAGATGTTAGATACTTTCACTATATGACATTGATGAGTTGTAAATATACGTATTTTATAGTACTTAATTTAGGTCATTTTAGGTTCTTTTCGTTGTTTTTAGCTTTTCTTTTTCAATAAAATGTTTCTTTTTGTATATTCCCTTCTAACTTGGCTTATTCTCTTCTCCTAAAAATTTTGCAGAAAAATGTTGAAATTCCATGGTACACGCCCATAACCTTCAGTCACGCCCGTGACCGGGGCGTGTCACTTTGATGTTAGTGAAAATAACTGCTGCCTGCTGTGAATCTGTGAAAAAGGGGTAGAACACGCCTGTGTCATTCCCGACACGCCCGTGTCGGTCAACTTGGTTTTCAATCTGTTTCAAAAATAGTTGCTGCTGACATCAATTTTCACCCAGGTGTCCAGTTACGCCCCCTACATGCCCGTGACCTTTAGACACACCCGTGACTGCCACGTGGAATTTCCAGAAGATTCCAGAATTCTGCCAGTCACCAAGTTTTCGGCTTCTCCAGCACGCCAACCTTACACGCCCACCGGTCACGCCCGTGACCAGGGCTTGTAATCTGAAATTTTTGTTTATAAATAAAAATTTTTTGTAAGACCCAAGGGTTCACTTTTTTTGACAAATTTAGTGTTTGTGGGCTGCTTGGGTGCACTTTCCTTCTATGTAAGGATATTTCTTCCCCACTCTTTAATGTTTCTTTTAGCTTTTGTAACTTATGTTTTCCTTAATAAAATAGGTCTTATTTTTCATCCATTTGTTGTGATGGATTGCATATGAGTGCCCCACTTTTCTTCTCTTTTTATCTCTTGTTTTTCCTTGTTTTCTATCGGTATGTGGGTGTATGAGAGTAATTTTGTTCTTAATGTTTTCAAGTTTCTTTTTACTTTATTTTGCTTTATGTTTTTATGGTTATATGTTTTTATGATAGCATTTCTTATCATTTTCCCTTAGCCTTGTTTTGGTTTTAATCTTTATTCATTCTTATGGGTTTATAAAGGTGGATTTAAAGTGTTTTTATTTTTTTCTTTAACTTAGTTTTCCTTTTAATTTTGTAAACTTTTTCTTCCTATAATTTTTATTTCCACTTTTTAATGACTTTTATGAAGTTATAAGAATGAATATGTTGTTGTTTTCATTTTTGGATAACTTTTATTTTGCCTTAACTTTGTAAAAAAATTTGTTCTTTTAATTTTTATTTTTACTTTTTCTTGATTTCTATGAAGTTATAAGAGTAGAAAAGTTATTATTTTAATATCTGGATCACTTTGTTTTTCTCTTTAATTTGTGTATGTGAGTGTATGAGGTTAAGTTTTATTATGTTTTTGTCTTTATTTTGTTCCTTCAATTTTATGTAGAGTGTGTGTGTGGGGGGGGGGGGGGGGGGTATTTTTTATTGCTTTCTTTAATTTATATAGAGTGTGTGTGTGTATGAGATTACCCCTTTCTATTTCTTGTAATTTAATTTTTTTTGTTAACTTAGTTTACTTTATTCACTTGCATCTATTTCCAGTCTACTCGTTCGAGTAAGACTTACATTTATTTCCCGCCTACTCGTTTGAGTAGGACTTGCATTTATTTCATGCCTACACATTTGAGTAGGGCTTGCCTTATTTTAATTAATGCAATTTCAATTATGTAATTTTTCTTTTTTGTAACTTAGTTTACTTTTTGAAATTTTTCTTTCTTATAATTTAGTTTCTTTTTTGTAACTTAGCTTTTATTTTTTTTATTATGATTTCGTTGAGTGTGCGAGTTCTCTTTTTATTGAGTTTTACAATTTTCTAATGTTTTGTTATTTTATGTTTTTATTTACAATCCTATAACGCCTTGTTTCGAACTCATGCCACATCAAATTCATAAGTCGTCCCCATTCCGATGAGTGGCTAATCTCTCTTAGCCCTCGATATCGAAGAGCATTGGGACATAAAAATCACTTTAAAAAATTAAAGGTCTTTTCTCACTTTAATTAAAGAACTTGATGTTTACCCCGGGTATACGACGCATAGAACCACATATCGATGTGTGGGCTCTATTTCCATTGCCCATACGCTAGCTAGCCGAGAGGTTGTGCGTATGGACTGATCACCCTTGGGTAAAGAGAATTGCGCACTAAACCTCGAGAGAGGAGGAGCAGAATTCTACCGGATTGGGTCCCCCACCCAATAAATGGGTTCTTAGCGTAAAGCAGGCATTAAGAGGAATCCTTCGTCGAACGAGAGCTCGTTCGAATAGTCTTAATGTTCAGGTGAGCGATATTCCTTGAGAAAGGTGAGCTCATATTTGTGGAACCTCCACGACCAAGTTTCCCTTAATTAAAATGAAATTTAGGTTCTATAGTTATTAAAAGTTATTTTTGTCCTAATTTAATTCAGTACCGAACATTATTACTTCATCAAATTTTCAAAGTCTCTTTACAGCTTTTATATAGCCGCTCTAGTTAATTAAAATCTGACACCTTATTTTCGGTAAAATATTAGTAACTCCTAAAGGAGTAGAAATAACCAACACGCCCCGTGAAATATACTACCTCGATATTCCCCTTGAATATCATGTACTACTTGTGATAGGTGCACTTGTCTCCTTTCATTAAAACTTGCTATTAACTTAAATCATCTACGAAATTCGACCCCGGCGTACTAATTAAATAAAAGTCAAGCTTCGCGCCCATCAAACATCATCACAAACCATTAATCCCTTATCTCAAGAGGTGATGGAGACTTAACCTCCTTTGTTGCATAGTCCAAAACCTTGGTCAAGGCCTGGATTTGGCATCAACCCCCTACTATAGTTCTTGTCGCACAACATGCTCAAAATTAGGCTGTTGTTATTGTCATGTTGATGACTCGTATTTTGCCTCATCTCTATAGTGTTCAGACTTAGATACTTTCCTCTTCTACCATTCCTTCTCTCTCCAATGTTTGCACCATATTGTTGAAGGTCACGCAACCCCCCAAGGTTCATAAACCTCCATTTACGTCCCTCCTCTGGTACTCATCTATACCTTCCCTCTCCTCCAACAGCCTGTAGAGGGTTCCCTAGCTACATGGGGAGAGGTTGTGGCGGTCAGCCTAGATTCTGTTGGTGTTACCATGATGATTTAGAAGTGGTCAAACATACAGTCTCACTGCCAACGTGTTGGGTACATTGGAAAAAGTGTACCTGATTTGAAGAAGCCCAACTTAGCTCAATGATATACATCAAGGTGTATTTGATGTTGTTTTGAGTTGACATGTGCAGGTGAAGAAGTATTAAAGAATGCAGAAAAATATTCTAAGTCCACATGTCGACACCTGAAGAAATTGTGTCGACACTTCAGAAAATCAGTGTCGACACAGAGAAAGATGGTCGACCATATTTATGTCGACACTGGGAAGCAGTGTCGACACATAAAGAAAATCGTCGACCTCAGCACTGGGAAGCAGTGTCGACACAGAAGAAGATAGTCGACTAGTGAAAGATAGTCGACACAGAAGAAGATAGTCGACTAGTGAAAGATAGTCGACATAGAAGAAGATAGTCGACCAGAGAAAGATAGTCGACCAGAGAAAGATAGTCGACTCACAGAAGAAGATAGTCGACCTCTACTGTGTCGACACTGGGTGGATGTGTCGACATCTTGAGATTGAGTCGACACATATTGGCAGAAGTCGACTATGCTTGTGTCGACACCAGAAGACTGAGTCGACACATTTTGGCAGAATTGAAGATTGATGTGTCGACACCTGAAGGCTGAGTCGACACATACTGAGTTTTGAATCTACAACAATTGTGTCGACACACAGGACTTGTGTCGACACACTACAGAGTCTAGACCAAGTTATTTTCTGAAGAAGCTGTGTCGACTTAAAGGCAACTTAGTCGACATCATCAAAGACTGTGTCGACACCAAAGTCACTTATGTCGACACAGATAGACAGATTGGTCTCGACACTTTCTAACAGACTGTCTCGACATTTTGCTGTCCAAGGCTAAGGTACAGGAACTGTTTGAAGACTTGACAGCTATGGGTTGCCACCATTTAACTGAAGCTGTCAGACCTGTCAGAAATCAGTTAGAAACCGGATCAGCCGGTTACCATAAAGAAAGTCTATAAATAGACATATTCAGAAGGAAACAAAAGTTAAGAAACATAATTGAAGAAGATCTAAGAAGAAGAAACAAAAGGATTACGATCTTATTGAAGTTTCAATTCAAGAAAGTGCTAAGCTCTAAAGAAGATCTTCATCAGAAAATCTAAGAAGAAGTCTGAAGTATCAGAAAAGGTGTTGGATAGAGAGGGATCCAGTCATCTTGAAGAAGAAGAAGGAAGCCATCAGTGGTTTCTCAAGAAGCTGTTTGGAAATCAACTCAGCTAAGTTCAAATTCAAGAAGCTTTGAAGAAAGCTCAGATTCAGTTGATTTCATCAGCTGATCAAGAAGTGTCTTGTCCTCTTCTCTCTCAACAAAGGCAAGACATCAAAATATCTTTTCTAAATTTCTGTAGGATCTGTTTACACAGATCTGAGTTGTAAGCCTGTGTTATAAAGGCTGAGTGTAGGAGAGGTGATCTCTGAGTGGTAGGGCTATTTGCCTGAGTGTAGGAGAAGGTTATTCTCTGAGTGGTAGGCCTTGAGGCAAGGCTGAGGTAGGGCTGTTGAGCCTGAGTTGTAGGAACCTATCCTGGTTCTGAGCTGTAGGATCTGAGGATCTGAGAATAGTGGAAGTTTGGCCGAATCTAGCATATTGCTAGATAGGTGAAGGGGGAAAGTGGATGTACCCAGATCTTGGGAAACCACTATAAAACATTGTGCAATCTGTGATGCTTAGTTGTCTGTGAATGCTGTGCTAGATAATTTAATTTGTAATTGAATTCTGCCTAGATTTATAAACAAGAAATTAGAACCTATTCACCCCCCCCCCTCTAGGTGTTTAGGTTGTCTTGAAAGTAAAACTATCAAGTGGTATCAGAGGGAGGTTCCTCAAAAAGGACTTAACAGTCTGAGGTAGATCTGAAAGGCAGAATCAAGATTCAAAAAGATGGGTTCTGGTGAGAATCATAAGGAGCTAGGGTCTATGAAATTACCCATATGCAAGAAAGAAATTTTTGGAATTTGGAAAGAAAGAGTCAGACTGTTTATGGAGGCATCTGACCCAAGGATTTACATCACTGTACAGGAAGGCCCCTTCATTCCAATGAAGGTATCAGTTCTTGATGCAAATATCCAAACTCCAAAGAGTTATTCAGAAATGACCAAGGATGAAATCATCTTGGCAACCATGGACAAAAGAGCTCAGAACATTATTGTTAGTGCCATAGATGATTCAACATTTCAGAATCTGATTCACTGCAAGACCTCCAAAGAGATGTGGGACACATTGATTGTCTACATGGAGGGATCTGAAGAAGTAAGGCAGGACAGGAAATCTATGCTCAATCAGGAGTATGAAAGTTTTAGACAAGGAAAATCTGATAGCATAACTGAGTGCTACAAGAAATTCTATAGAATTGTGAATGAGCTTATATCCTATGGAAGAGTCTTCAGTACTTATGAACTGAATGACAAATTCTTGAGATCCTTAACAAAGGATTGGGACACAAAGATCTGTGCCATAAGAGAAGTGGCTAAATTGGCAGAGATATCTCCTCCCACCTTGTTTGGAAAGTTGCTATCCTATGAAATGCAACTTATGGTGAGGAAGGAGGAGGAAAAGAATTCAAGAGGAGAGCATAGAGAAAAGACTGTGGCATTTAATGCAGAAGCCACTAGAAAGAATAGGAGGAAATCACCATCTCCTCCTAAGGAATTTGCAGAAGATAGTGCTGAAAATTCAGATAAGGGTTCAGAAAGCTATGATTCAGATGCAGACTTTGTTGCATTCACAAGGCAATTCCAGAGGTTCTTGAAAAAGAAGTAATAGAAGTCTAGACCTTCCACATCACAGCAAGTTGATGACTATTATCAGAAGAAAAGGTCATCAAGGAAAGAGAAGAGCAGATCAAAGCCCAACAAAGCCTCTACTTCAAAGATTGTCTGCTATTGTTGCAATAGGCCTGGACATGTAGTGGCTGACTGTCCTAATAAGAGAAAGGAGTCTTCAGACAAGAAGAAGACTCATCAGAAAGGCAAGAAGGAGAAATCTTTTGTTGCAAAGAAAGATAGGAGTCTAACAGACCAGTCAAATTCAGAGTCAGAATCTGAAGCTGAAGCATATATTGGACTATATGCTGTGTCTGAAGAAGAGGAGTTTCTGCAGTTGCTAGACTCCATCAATGAACAAAAGGATCATCAGTGTATGGGGCTAATGGCAGGATCAGAAGAGGACATATGCCAGAATCAGTCTGGTCCTAATAAGGTACAATGTCCTTCTATTACATCTGTTTGTTGTACAAGTGAAGAATCAGCTACATCTGCATCAAGTGATGTAGATGCATCTGAATCTGAAGGAGATGTCTATCAATTGATAGACAAGTATGGGGATTTGTTGCAGGCCCTTAAGAAAAGCAAGAACCTGGTTAAATCTCAGGCTCAGGAAATTGCTGAACTAAGGGTTGCTACAACTGAGTTAGAGAAAGTTATTGATCAAAAATTAAATGAAATTGCCAAGCTGAAGAATATAACTATTATTCAGATGGGCACAATTAATTATACTAATGATCAAGTGAAGAGTCTGGAGGCCAGACTTAGAATTGAAAGGGATTTAGTGGCTAGTTACTCTAAGCCAAAATCTGTCTTACCCTTGATAGATGAATTTGTCACTCAAAAGGGTAAGGCTGGATTAGGATTTAAAGGTAACTCCAGGGCTGGCAGATTCAAGAGGAAAGGCAAAGCTCCTGTTCAGCCACTAAATCTTTCAGTCCCCATAAAGTTTAGTAAGGTGAAAGTGCCTTCTAACAAATATGATCATGAAGATATTCAAGGTTATATTAAGACTAATGTTCTGAAGAACAAGGGTGTAAATGCAAGCAGGCCTACCTATGGTCATAAACCCAATGGTTTTAAGAAATCAGTAGGTGAAGTTGCTGCAGCACCAGCAATGAACAGAAATTCTTCTGACAAGGATGTATCTAGATCTAGATACAATAAGTTTGAATGTTGGTGCTGTGGCAAGAGAGGCCATTTTGCACTAGACTGTTGGTATAACCCAAGTGCTATAAAGAACAATAGTCTACCTGTTAGAAGAGGTTATGGTAGCTTTAATAATGCTAACCTGAACCAAGGACCCAAGACTTACTTGGGTTCTAAGGGTAAGTAATTCTGTGTTGCAGGTGAATCCAAGTAACCATGCCCCTATATGGTACTTGGATAGTGGTTGTTCCAGGCACATGACTGGAACAAAGGGGCTGCTGAAGGAGTATTCATCTGTCAAAGATGGACCTAAAGTGATCTTTGGTGGATCTGAAAAAGGAGTCATCAAAGGGTTTGGTAACATTTCTTCTAACCTAATCACTATCACTCAAGTGGCTTATGTAAAAGGTTTGAAACATAATCTAATAAGCATAAGCCAGCTAAGTGATTTAGGATATGACATTTCATTTGTTAAAGATGGATGTCATATCAAAAGGTCAAGTGATCAAAAGATCATATTGACTAGGTAAAGGAAGAGAAATGTATATTGTCTTAATTTTGAATGTAAGAATAAGGCTTCTCCTATCTGTCTTATAGCTGATGACAATGCCTCTCATTGTGTTAAGTGGCACAAGAGATTGGCTCATCTAAACTACAAGACAATTGGCCAACTCTTTAGCAAAGTGTTAGTGAGGAATGGACCTCAAGTTAAGTGTATAAAGGAAGGGATATGCTCAGCTTGTCAAAAGGGAAAGCAGACAAAATCCTCCTTTCAAAGCCTTGAAAACAAGGATTCTGTGAGGTGCTTATACCTCTTGCATATGGATCTTTTTGGTCCTATGCCAGATCATAGTCTAGGTAGGAAGGTCTACACTTTTGTGGTTGTAGATGACTATTCTAGATTTACATGGGTGTTCTTTCTGAGACAAAAATCTGAAACCTCAGGTGTATTACTTAATTTTGTAAAGAAAATTCAGAATGAACTGAATAGTACAGTGGTCAAAATCAGAAGTGACCATGGTACTGAGTTTCAATCTGAAAGCATAACAAAATTGTGTAAAGACTTTGGGATTTTCCAAGAGTTCTCCTCACCTAGAACACCTCAGCAAAATGGAATTGCTGAAAGAAAGAATAGAACATTAATTGAAGCAGGTAGAACTCTGTTGAGTGACACCTCTCTCCCAGAATATTTTTGGGCTGAGGCAGTTAACACTGCTTGTCATGTGATCAATAGGGCTACTATCACCAAAAGCCACAAAATGACTCCCTATGAGATTGTGAAAGGCAGAAAACCAAATCTATCTTACTTTAGGATCTTTGGTTGCAAGTGTTATATACTTAACAATGGCAAGTCATATTTGACTAAGTTTGCTGCCAAATCCCAGGATGGGATATTTGTTGGCTACATCACTAATAGTAAGGCCTATAGAGTCTTCAACTTGACTACTCAAGTTGTTGAAGAATCTGTGCATGTTGTGTTTGATGAAACAAGATTAATCAACTGTGAGTTGTCTTGTAGATCAAATGACTCAACAGGTATAAGCAAAAGTATGGACAAGCTCTCCATTACTGAAGGATCAAAGGAAGATGGGGCATTGGAAAATGAAGGCTTCTGTCCAGGGGGAGAACAAGACACTATAGAAGCTGATGAAAACCAAGAGATTCAGCTAAATGAAGGAGCTGGAGATGTTCAACCAGAAGGGAATCTTCCACCAGCTACAAGACATTTGAGAGATCATCCAGCTGATCAGATAATAGGTGATCCAAGACAGGGGGTGCAAACTAGAAGCAGAAATCAAAACACAGTTCTACATTCAAGTTTTCTGTCACAAATGGAGCCTAAGAAGTTTGAAGAAGCTATCCAAGACCAGCACTGGATTGATGCCATACAAGAGGAGCTGAATCAATTCAGAAGGTGCAATGTCTGGGAGCTTGTTCCTAAACCAAGAGGCCACAACATAATTGACACAAAATGGATATATAGGAACAAGCTAGATGAAAGTGGAATAATAGTAAAGAATAAAGCAAGATTGGTTGCAAAAGGATACAGGCAGGAAGAAGGGATTGACTTTGATCAAACCTTTGCTCTTGTAGCAAGGCTGGAGGCAATCAGAATATTCCTTGCCTATGCAGCCTATCAAGACTTCAAAGTATACCAGATGGAAGTGAAGTCAGCATTTCTGAATGGTGATCTTAAAGAAGAAGTATATGTAGAGCAACCATCAGGTTTTGTAGATCCTCTTAAACCTGATTTTGTTTATAAGCTTAGGAAAGCTCTGTATGGGTTAAAGCAAGCTCCAAGGGCTTGGTATGAAACTCTGTCTACTTTCCTTATTGAGAATAAATTCTCAAGAGGAAAAATTGACAAAACTCTATTCCTTAGGGAATCCAAAGGCAAGATCATCTTAGTACAGATCTATGTTGATGACATAATCTTTGGATCTACTGAAAACAACCTTTGTAAAAAGTTTGCCAAACTTATGCAAGGGAAGTTTGAGATGAGCAGTATGGGAAAACTGAAATTCTTCTTGGGACTCCAAGTAAGACAGACTTATGATGGCTTGTCCATATCACAGTCTAAGTTCACCAAAGAATTGATTAAGAAATATGGTATGGAGTCATCCTCCACCATGAGAACTCCTATGGGAACAAGTATGCCTATATGCAAAGATGATGCAGGTAAACCTGTTGATGAGACTTTGTATAGAGGGATAGTTGGCTCACTACTATATCTCACTGCTAGTAGACCAGATATTATGTATGCTACATGTGTCTGTGCTAGGTACCAAGCCTGCCCTAAAGAATCTCATTATACTGCAGTCAAAAGGATTCTGAGATATCTTAAGGGCACACCTAATCTAGGTCTTTGGTACCCTAGGAATAGAGATTTTCAACTAACAGGCTATTCAGATGCAGATTTTGCAGGATGTAGAGAGGATAGAAAGAGTACTACAGGTACTTGTCAATTCCTGGGAGGAAGACTAATATCATGGAGTAGTAAGAAGCAGACCAGTGTGGCAATTTCCACAGCTGAGTTTGAGTATGTTGCTGCTGGAAGCTGCTATGCACAGCTATTATGGATGCAGCATCAGCTTAAGGATTATGGTATTCAAGTAAGTAGAACACCTCTTCTGTGTGATTCTAAGAGTGCAATTTCTATTGCTAATAATCCTGTTTCTCATAGTAGAACTAAGCATATAGAAATAAAATACCATTTTCTTAGAGAACATGTAGAAAAAGAAGACATTTCATTGGAATTTGTGAAAACAGATTATCAAATAGCAGATGTATTTACTAAGCCCCTAGATGAAACCAAATTCAATAAATTCAAAATTGAATTAGGTATGTTAACCATTGATTAGTGTAATCACAAAATCATCAACAATGGAGTTGAAGTGGTAACAAGACATTCAAGTGATATAAAGACACATTGAAGTAGTATCAAGTACTTTGTAGTACTTATAAGTTGTGTTGAACAAATAGAAATTGGCTAAGTAAGTTGGTGTCGACACATTCAGTAATAATGTGTCGACTCAGGGTAGTAATGTCGACAAGTCAGAGATGTTGTGTCGACACAGAAAATATGTGTCGACACTTAAGAATCTTATTGTCGACTTATCCAGGAATGTAGTGTCGACTTCACCAGGATAGTGGTGTCAACACTTACAGATTTTGTGTCGACACTTATACTAAGAGTCGACACAGAATTTTTGAAGCTCTACTATATATCTCTGGTATCGACAAAACAGCAAATTGATGTCGACACATAATAGACGGACATGAAGTCGAGACATAAACATTTGTGTCGACACATTCCATCTGTGTCGACACTTATTGTCTGTTTTTGGCGACTTTTGATCTTCTTTAAACAGAAGGTATAAATAGGTCAAAAACCCATTCTGTCGACACGCTTACAAGGTTTTCGAAACCCTGTGTCGACATTCTCTCTCTCTCTCTCTTTCTCTCATCTTTCAAGCTTTCTCGACTGATCAATGGCGCCAAAGATTGAAGATAATGTGAATGAAGGATATGAGTTGGTACGCCAGGCCTTTGCTGCTGCCCCTCAAGATGTTCTCAGGGTTATCTCTCTCCTCTCCGACTCAGGTTTAGAATTTCTGGTCTCCGAACCATCAAAGATATGGAAGAAGGA
Organism: Platanthera zijinensis; assembly: GCA_039513925.1. NCBI lineage: Eukaryota > Viridiplantae > Streptophyta > Magnoliopsida > Asparagales > Orchidaceae > Platanthera > Platanthera zijinensis. The sequence continues at coordinate 55,334,909 of CM077082.1, forward strand.
GGTGCATGAGTTCTTTACTTCTGCATCTGTAGACTCTGAGAGTCATGAGATAAAATCCACTGTCCATGGGTCACTAGTGGACATTACACCAAGTAAGTTAAGAACAATTCTACAATTACCTATAATTGAGAATGAAGAGGATGTCCCTGCTTCTAAATCAAGGGAGGCTCTTCAATGGTGTGGATTGGATTCCACCATGAAAATTGGAGCAGCATTCAACAGGAAAGGAATGAATCAACAGGGGCAAGTTCCTGTCTGAGGTGGTTGGAAAAGTTATTCTGTGCAAGCCAGGTGGACATGATAGGATTTCTGCCTATATGTTCAGCCTAATGACCAGGATTATGTTTACAATTCCAACGGATTGGTCAACTGTAATCTTTGAAAAGATTAAGGAAGGAATCAAGAAGCCAAATCTGGCTAGAATAATGAGTATATACCTAAGTAAGGAGATTCCTGAAGTTATGCAACAACAATCTGGAACAAAGATTAATCACATGAGAAGGATGGACATGAGATTGTTCTCCAGATGGGATAGGGTGCTGACCAAAGAAATACCTGAAGTGGAAAGGCAGGATTCACCTGAGAAATCCCCAGGTCATGCTACCAGTACTGAGCACCAACAAGAAGAGCAAGTAAGACAAGAGGTTGAAGATCAGCCTGCTTCTACACAAGTTCAGGATGCCACAATACCTGCAGTTCAAGAAGAAGAAGTAAGTATACCAGCTCAGCAAGGTTATTCACCTACACAGACTGTATCTACTCATGACCAGGTACAGGTGTAGGGGGAGCTGGTGTATTTTCCTACAAAAGACATTTCTAATATTTCTATTTCTGCACAGGTCCAGGAAAAGCAAGTGTCCTCACCTGCCCAAGACATCACCAATACTGAACAAGTACAGGGGGAGAGACTGTCTGAGCAAGTGCAAGAGGATGCTCCAAATGATATATCTCAAAATTTGAATACTGCAGATGTTTCAGCCCAGAAGGAATATACTCTAGAAGAGTTATTTCCAGATAATGAAATAATTACTGATGAAATGGAAGTGGAGCAAGAAATTGAGGGGGAGCCTGTGCATGTGGAGACTGTACACCATGGCACTGAAGCAGCTGTTCCTCCTCCTCCCAAAGAAAGAGTACAAATTGATAGTACTTCTGATTCTGAGAATGAAGAAGCCAGGGTGGCTAAGAAGAGAAAACTTCTGGTCTTCCAGAGAAGGATCAAGAGCTATAAGCAAGCTTTACAGTCTACAGCACATCACACTCCTTCTGACTTTGATTATAACAAGTTTTTGATCGATTTACAAGTGAAATTGGATGAACACAGAGTGGCTATTGAAAAATATGTTGATGAAAACAACAAGTCCCTGCAATTTGACTTAGCCCAAGATATAAAATCTATTAGATTTGAGGTCAATATGCATAAGAAGGAGATGACAGATTGCTTCCATAAGGGAGGCAATGCTGTGGTATATTTGGCAAAACAACAGCAGTCTATCATCCCTAAGGTGGATGATATTGCTTTAAAGCAAAGCTATGTCTTGGAAAATCAGCTAAGGATGAATGACAATTTAACTGAATCTCATCATGAGATCATTGAGGAATTGAAAAAGATTGTTCCAAGTCTGCCTGCAACTAGATCAAAGGAAATGGAAGAATTTGATAAGAACTTTCAAGCTGCTATTGATTTTGTTAAAACTGCTATCACAACCTCTCAAAAGGAAATATCTGACAAGCTTCAAAAGTTAAAACCATTTTTTAAAGAGGGTGTGAATTATCTAGATGGTCAAATCAGATTTCAGAAGGAAGATCTAAGAGATCATGTTACTAGAGAAGCCATAAAGGGGGAGAGGATGTTAGTTCATGCAGGCTCAGAGCACACCAAATGGGTGACCAATAGTATTCGAGCCACATTGGGATATCCACCATTGTGTGATGATGCTATGGTGGCTGAGTCAGGAATACAAACAAGTCTACTTGAAGGCAATCAACCTGAGGTTGCTCAAGTCATTTACCCTCCTCCAGATTATGATATGATTGATCAGCTAGTTCAAGGAATGTATAGTCCTCCAAAGGAGGTTACTAATGTTGTGATTGGGAAAGTTGATAAGCCTGAGGCTACTTTGAAAGACCAGCAAGATGCTCTACTATCTAAGAAAAGATTTAGAGAGCAGGCTGAACTTAAGCCAGACTTTGAGCAGTGGAGTCCTACTTCCAGAAATATAATACTCACTGCATGGAAGGCTGTCAAAGACCAAGTGCAGGAAAGAGGCAAGTGGTACAATGAGATGGAATGGCAGAAGTATGAAGCCAGGTAAGAGGCCATAGTACAGTTTAGAAGAAAAGCAAAGATGGGTAGGCTGCCTCCAGATGCTTAGGAGCCAAGCAAGTACTTCCCAAAGCCCTTTCATTATTTTGAAAGGCAAAGGCTCAAGGAAGAAGCAAAGAAGAAGGCTGATCTAAAAGGCAAGAAGCCAGCTGAAGATTCTGAAGCTCCTGTGAAGGCTCAAGTTCTATCTGGCAAAGGGATTGTCATAAAAGAGCCTGATCAGTCTTAATTCTTAGTTCTTTCAAAGTGTTTTGTAATGTTTTGATTAAATCATTAGATGTAAATCTCTGTATTCAAACATTATCAAGTTATAAACAAAATGTTGTGTGATATCATATAATGTTCATTCTGTGATGTATGGTTTTTTATTTTGTTTATATTAAGTATTCTTGTTATGTCTTATATCATCAGTTTATACTTTTTATAAATGGTGTATATCATTGGCTATAGGGTTATGACTTCTCCAAATAGGGGGAGATTGTTGGGTACATTGAAAAAAGTGTACCTGATTTGAAGAAGCCCAACTTAGCTCAATGATATACATCAAGGTGTATTTGATGTTGTTTTGAGTTGACATGTGCAGGTGAAGAAGTATTAAAGAATGCAGAAAAATATTCTAAGTCCACATGTCGACACCTGAAGAAATTGTGTCGACACTTCAGAAAATCAGTGTCGACACAGAGAAAGATGGTCGACCACATTTATGTCGACACTGGGAAGCAGTGTCGACACGTAAAGAAAATCGTCGACTTCAGCACTGGGAAGCAGTGTCGACACAGAAGAAGATAGTCGACTAGTGAAAGATAGTTGACACAGAAGAAGATAGTCGACTAGTGAAAGATAGTCGACACAGAAGAAGATAGTCGACCAGAGAAAGATAGTCGACCAGAGAAAGATAGTCGACTCATAGAAGAAGATAGTCGACCTCTACTGTGTCGACACTGGGTGGATGTGTCGACATCTTGAGATTGAGTCGACACATATTGGCAGAAGTCGACTATGCTTGTGTCGACACCAGAAGACTGAGTCGACACATTTTGGCAGAATTGAAGATTGATGTATCGACACCTGAAGGCTGAGTCGACACATACTGAGTTCTGAATCTACAACAACTGTGTCGACACACAGGACTTGTGTCGACACACTACAGAGTCTAGACCAAGTTATTTTCTGAAGAAGCTGTGTCGACTTAAAGGCAACTTAGTCGACATCATCAAAGACTGTGTCGACACCAAAGTCACTTATGTCGACACAGATAGACAGATTGGTCTCGACACTTTCTAACAGACTGTCTCGACATTTTGCTGTCCAAGGCTAAGGTACAGGAACTGTTTGAAGACTTGACAGCTGTGGGTTGCCACCGTTTAACTGAAGCTGTCAGACCTGTCAGAAATCAGTTAGAAACCGGATCAGCCGGTTACCATGAAGAAAGTCTATAAATAGACATATTCAGAAGGAAACAAAAGTTAAGAAACATAACTGAAGAGGATCTAAGAAGAAGAAACAAAAGGATTACGATTCTATTGAAGTTTCAATTCAAGAAAGTGCTAAGCTCTAAAGAAGATCTTCATCAGAAAATCTAAGAAGAAGTCTGAAGTATCAGAAAAGGTGTTGGATAGAGAGGGATCCAGTCATCTTGAAGAAGAAGAAGGAAGCCATCAGTGGTTTCTCAAGAAGCTGTTTGGAAATCAACTCAGCTAAGTTCAGATTCAAGAAGCTTTGAAGAAAGCTCAGATTCAGTTGATTTCATCAGCTGATCAAGAAGTGTCTTGTCCTCTTCTCTCTCAACAAAGGCAAGACATCAAAATATCTTTTCTAAATTTCTGTAGGATCTGTTTACACAGATCTGAGTTGTAAGCCTGTGTTATAAAGGCTGAGTGTAGGAGAGGTGATCTCTGAGTGGTAGGGCTATTTGCCTGAGTGTAGGAGAAGGTTATTCTCTGAGTGGTAGGCCTTGAGGCAAGGCTGAGGTAGGGCTGTTGAGCCTGAGTTGTAGGAACCTATCCTGGTTCTGAGCTGTAGGATCTGAGGATCTGAGAATAGTGGAAGTTTGGCCGAATCTAGCATATTGCTAGATAGGTGAAGGGGGAAAGTGGATGTACCCAGATCTTGGGGAACCACTATAAAACATTGTGCAATCTGTGATGCTTAGTTGTCTGTGAATGCTGTGCTAGATAATTTAATTTGTAATTGAATTCTGCCTAGATTTATAAACAAGAAATTAGAACCTATTCACCCCTCCCCCCTCTAGGTGTTTAGGTTGTCTTGAAAGTAAAACTATCACAACGTGATATGAGCATATAGGGTCACACAGAAGAGCGTTTGGAGAAGTTGAAAGAATGGATTGTATTGGTCTTACTCATATGTGATGAGTGAAGGACCAAACACTTGAAGGCGTCGAGTGCGTCGAGACCACACAGCCAAGGTGTCGAGACTACACAACCAAGGTATTGAGTTCATTGAGACCATATAACCAAGGTGTTGAGTGCGTTGAGACCACACAGCCAAGGCATTGAGTGCGTTGAGACCTCGCACCCAAGGCTTCGAGTGCGTCAAGACCTCTCAGCTAATGCGTTGAGTGCGTCGAGACCTCTCAACTAAGGTGTTGAGTGCGTTGAGTGCGTCAAGACATCTCTTCGATTCGTCGAGTCATCTCATTCATGTTTTAGGTCTGCAGATACCGAAGGATCAAGTCTGTTTATGCTCTTGGGTATATATATTTGTTACCTTCGGTCTTATAGATATATGAGTTAGGGCAAACCCAAAACTGGCGGAAAGTGTTTCCCAAGTGCTGATCTCATCGTTCCTATAAGCCATGATTCCAGCGTCCGCTGCCGTCGCCTCTCCTAGTGCACACATACCATTCTGTAGAGATGTAGAAGGCTTTCCATTCTCCATCCTGGATCTTGTTTGACAAGGTATCAGTTTCTCCCCGTTCGTGTGGATTCCTGTAGAGCCGCAAATCCACTCTTTGCATGAACTCACCCGCAGACCAAGAATAGTTCAGGAGCATCTTGATTGAGTGTCAACTCAATCCCACTCAGGTATACTCCTGTTTTATGTTATGCAAACTTCTTGATCAATGTTCATCGCAAGTTCCAAGTCTCTCTTTAGGGTTTTCTTGAACTTTATTCCTATATTTGATCTACTATCAATTAAAATTCATACAGATTCAAGTGTATTTACTGTGGTAGAGATGAACATCTTCAGGCCACTTGTTATTGTAGACATGGTATGCATCCTCCGTCCCTTATCTCCATTGTTGTTGATACATCTTCTGTCACTCACACTGACATTGATGTCATGCATCTCCAAATCAAACATCTCCAAGGGTTACTAAATTGTCAAACAAAGGCGTCTCTTGTCTTTATCTATGTTTATATTGGATTGTGGACTCTGGTACCAGTCACCATATCACTCCACAAAAACCACCTCAATACTTAAACTCTCTGCATCCCAAGCATATCGTAGTAGTCAATGGTGACACTGTCTCTATCATCGACTCCACTAATTTGCCTCACATTCCCTGTGTCTCTTTACGCTCGGTCCTTTATGTCCCTATCCTTTAAAACTTCTTTATGTAAGTCACCTCACTCAAGACCTTGATTGCTCTGTAAACTTTACACCTTCTTCTTTAATAGTGCATGATCAACAAACGCAAAATGTTATTGGTAAAGTAAGACTGTGCAATGGGCTCTACCTTCTGGACTTTTCTCCTACCATTATCTAATCAGTCACCTTGGTGTATTATCATCAACATCTTAGGCATGCTCCTCTTCCCATTCTCAAGAAGGCTCTACCTGATCTACCTTTTCCTGAGTTCATGTGCAATTCATGTATTTTGGGCAAACAACCATGTTCTTTATTTCCTCCTCATTGAACTCGTAGCGATGCTCCTTTTGATTTAGTACATTTGATGTTTAGGGATCATATAAAATTGACAGTATTTCTGATTATCGTTATTTTATTACTTTTATTGTTGATTATTCTCGCATGATGCGGTTATACCTTCTTTGCGATTGATCGGATCTCACTCGTGAGTTTTGGGCCTTTATTAATGTGACTCATACTCAATTTTCCCGTACAATAAAAACTATTCGTACAGAAAATGCTCGTGAATATACTTGTCATGCATTTAACGATCTTTGTACTGAGTTTGGGATCATCCATTATACCTCGTGTGCTTATACCCTCAACGGAATGGTGTGGATGAGCGTAAGAATGGCCATCTTTTTGATCTTGCTCGCTCACTTCTGTTTCAAATGTAGGTTCCAAAAAATTATTGGCATTTTGCAGTATCTACGACATGCTATCTCATCAAACATTCACCCTCCTCCATTCTCAACTATGTCACTCCTTTTAGTCTTCTCTTCACTTCTATGCCACCCTTTTCCATCACACCTTAGGTATTTAGTTGTACCTTTTATGTCCATACTCTTGGTCCTTTCATTGGAAAATATTTTAGGTGGTTGTTATTCGCAAAATAAGTTTATCTATTCGTAGAATTTGTCTATTCAGAGCTCTAAAAGAAGTCAAATTTATTATTCAAAGAATTTTTGATATCCACAAATTAGTACAAAAAATTCAAAAAATGGCCATCCACTTTGCCTTCCTCATCACAAGGAGAGAGTTTCTAAATCGCATGAACATCGAATAAATCATCTTTCTAAACATTTTTTGAAATCGCAATCGCATGAACAATGAAGAAATTGTCTAAAATAAAAATATATGTATGACATCATAATATTATTAGTCATCAATACCATACAAAATACAACAATCATTTTTAATTTTAATATAAAAAATACATTTATGATTTGCGAATTGGTCTATAGATAGACATTTATAAATTGGAGAAATATTAAACTACATATAGACATTTATGGTTTACGAATAATAACAGCCTTATTTTAAATAAAAAATCATGTGAGTCATTTAAAAGATAATATTGTTGATCTTAGAGCTCAAGAAACTGACTAAAACAATTGAAACATTGAGTACAAGTGTTAACGCGAACATGAGAGATATGAGACAAGCGATAAATAAATTATGCACGAGTGTTAATATGTTAGAGGACACCCAAAATTTATCAATTAATTTACAACAAATCGAGCGTCATCCTAACCTTAGATAACTTGATTTAGAGAATCTTAATCTACGCCATTTTTAACAAGGGCACCATGACATAAGGGATCCACCCCTATGGGATTTAGGAGTCAAATTAGACGTTGGTGATTTCGAAAGACAATTAGAACCCGATGGATGTCTAATTGGTGTGATCGAATGGAGCACTTTGTGAACTGGAAACAAATGCCACTGAATAGGCATGTTGAGTATGCGAGACAGATTCAAGGGATCCACACTAATTTGGCAGGGACAATTAGAATGTATGAGATTTAACTTCGGGATGCTCCCATCACTACATGTATTAAAAGCACAACTTAAGATGTAGTGCGTTCCCCCTGATTATATCTAAACCCTGTATCGTAGATTCCATAATTTACAGCAAGAAAAGTCAATGGGGGACGAATACACCGATGAATTTCTCATCCTCCAATATTGGCTTGACCTTCATGAATACTATGACATGACTGGATCCCGGCCCATTACCTAAATTATTTTTGTTATTCTATATGGGACTGACTAGAGATGCACGATTATCATGACTTAAGTAGAATCTCCACCTCATGTATTAAATTTAAGTAGGGCTTCAGTTAGTGTATAAAGATGCTCTTTAGGAGAACCTCATGAGTAGAGAAGGACCTATGACATTCACAAGATGGAGTGTGGATAATTAGGTGAGGAACATATATGATTAATATAAGCTCCACCACTTGCTTTTAGTCTGTTATAGCTAAATAAGATATAATAAGATGTGTTGATCACTACACTGACAAGTCAAACTCAACAATTTAGGTCTTATTATGGGTCACTATGAGTGCCTCTTCTTACACTATACTCCACCACACCAAGGGTTAGCCTTCAGGAATCATACGATATGATTGAAGATAACACTAGGTGGTAGTGTAAGTATAGTAGGTCTAAGGTAATACTACTAACATATACTAGGTCTTTAGTCCATGAAGTGTTGGGTTTAATATATATGTAGTTGTGCTTATTACAACTTAAAAAGAGACCTTAAATATGTTTTAATTAACACTATTTAAATCGTGATCATTGTTGACTATGCTCCGGTTTGGGGGGACTTATTTTCACCGGTCAAGCGGTTGCGACCGCATGAACCGAACCTTAATTATTATCTGGTTCATGCGGTCGCAACCGCTTGACCGGTGAAAATAAGTGCCCCCAAACGGAACCTATGTTTTCATTTGACTCCGTTGAATAAAGCACACTAACAGAGTGCTATGAGTTAGACTCTAGGATATGGGTATTGTCATCTTGTCGACCAACCTATGTGGTCTTCCTAGTATTCTGTCCTAGTGGATACTTACCCTAGCTTGACTGCAAAATTCTTTGCTAGCAGAGTGGGAGTTACTATAGTATTGGCAAGTGCTGTGCTTATGGGGCTAGGTGGATAGTGTGTCACTTCCCTAGAAACAGTGGTTGTCTGATCCACAATCATGTCTTGCCATGATGATAAGACCCGGGTGGTTTGCTACACACTTAACTATTGGATGGAGTTTATGTCGACATAGAGTTGTGTATAGTTGTGTGAATTATAGTAATTTTATCATGCAAGCATCATATATTGTATTATATTTAATAATTCTTATTATATAAATTTGTATGGCGTTCTTGTATGATAAGCTGCTAAAGATCTGTAACTTAAATATTGCATAGACATTTTTATAAGTTAAGTTAATTTTCACTTAACCTATTATTTTCCAGTTCTATGACTTCTATCCATGTTACACTTTTTACTTGTGCATTTTTTTAAATTATATTGCCTAGATATATATTATTTATTTATAGTTACATTGCAGTTCTTTCCATGCTAGCTTATGTACTGCTATATACACTGCTTAATTACTAGCAAAGAATGTATATATAACGATTGTTTTTTATACCATGATTCTTTATCATTTACTTGTAATTCTGCTAATATTTCTTCTCCATTATCATTCTGCTAATTATTCTTCTCCATTATCATTACTTCCGCCCTGTGCTTTAGTTCTGTTTGGGACAGCTCTGGTGAATGAAAAAGCTATATTCCAACCGTCAGAGCTGTTTTTTTTAAGTGTTTGGGAGAGCTTTTCATGTCCAGCTTTTCAAAAATCAAGTTTGATAGAGCTGTTTTTGAGAAGTTGTAAGGGGTTAGGGGTCAGCTGTTTTTAACGGTTCGTAAATAGATTTTTTATTGGTGCGAACATGATTTTTTCAGCTTGTATGCGATTTTTTCGCTTAATTAGACGCGATTTTTTCCCTTTCGCGATTTTTTTCCTAGACGCGATTTATTCGCACATACACGATTTTTTCGGGCGTGCGCAATTTTTTCGCACGGACGCGATTTTTTTGCCCAGACGTGATTATTTTCACCCGAGTGTGATTTTTTCGCCCATACGTGATTTTTTTCTCCCAGATGCAATTTTTTCGTCTGAACACAATTTGTTTGTCCGATCGTGAATTTTTTCAATCGGAGGTGATTTTTTCGCCTTAATGCAATATTTTCGCCCGGATGCAATTTTTTGCCTGGACAAGATTTTATCGTCCGGATGCAATTTTTTCTTCCCGGACACGATTTTTCGCCCTTGCGAAATTTTTTTGCAAGGCTGTGATTTTTTCACGGGGGCATGGTTTTTTCTCCCGGGCATGATTTTTCGCCCGGATGCGATTTTTTGCCCGGATGTGATTTTTTTGCCCAGATGCGATTTTTTCGGGCGGGCATATTTTTTCTCCTGTATGCGATATTTTCGCTCGAACGCTATTTTTTCTGCCCGGACACCATTTTTTTCGCACGTGCGCAAATTTTTTCAGCTGAACGTAATTTTTTTCACTCATGCGTGATTTTTTCGCCTGGAAGCAATTTTTTCGCTTAAACGCAATTTTTTCTGCCTTGACACAATTTTATCGCATATGCGTGATTTTTCCGCCAGGCAGCAATTTTTTCACCCGGGCGCGAGTTTTTTGCCCGAGCATGATTTTTTCGCCCGGGCACAAGTTTTTCTGTCGGGCGCAATTTTTTCATTCGGACGTAATTTTTTTTTGCAAGGACGCGAGTTTTTCGTCCGAACAAAAATATCGCGTCCGGGCAAAAAACTCGTGTCCAAGCGAGAAAAAATCGGGCGGAGCGAAAATTCACGCCCGAGCAAAAATAATTGCTTCTAGGACGAAAAATCACGTCTGAAAGAAAAATTACGTCCGGGAGAAAAAATCTGTAGAGCTATTCTAAGAACTCTCAGAGTTTTTTCTATCAAACAGTCTGTAACTCTCTCTGTAGAGCTTTTCTAAGAGCTCTTTTTAAGAGATCTATTCCATCAATAATTCTTTCATCGTCAAAGCTGTCCCAAACAGAACCTTAGTTCTTTGACTAATGATTTGTTGCTATCACTTTTTAGGAGCCCCACTGGCACCAGTAGCAGCATCCCCTCCACCACAACAATATTGATGCAGAGGCAACGAATCTGATCTATACAACATATGTCCTCCTGAGTAAGGACGTACAGATGAGAGATGTGATGGTTTATATTTAGTACTATTATGATGGTTTTGTAGGCATATTCTAGACCATATATTGTGGACTCTCTTTTTAAGCATTGTGGATTTTATATTTGTGTGCGTTTGTGTGATATAAACTTCATGCTTCCGTTATTTGTTTTATGATTATAGGTTGGTTATGCGATTTGATGATATTTGGCCTTAATGGATTGGTGTTATGTAGTGGGTGTTAGTTTGTGCGCTAGCATTACTAAAGCTCGGCTACTATGGGCATTAGTTTCCACTTGGCTGTGACGAATTCTCAGAGGGTAATCTTGTTGGAGCTTTGTTGATATATTGATCGGGCCCCACATGCATGGGGAGTTACATATTTTTATATGATTTTAATTGCACGGGGGAATGAATGTATTTAATGCGAGTAGTTGAGAGGGTGGTAGTTAATGGTTGTTTAATGCCTTGCCACTTGGCGTTTTCTTACTCGTTGTAATTGCCTATATAAGGGCTTGTAGGTTCATTTGTAAAGTTGTTGTTGAATAGAAAAATTTCCTCATTTTCTTTCATTTAGAGAGAGGGGAGAGAGCGCCGCAGCGCTAGTGTGACAGTTGGTCGGTTGCGAGTAGGGGAGCTCGGCCGAGCTGTTTGGCCAAGGTGTTGATGGCTTGAAGTTTGAAGCTGGCCGTGTAGGTTGATCCCGCCACCTTGCCGAGTGAGGGAGATAGAGTTGTGCGAGTGGAGGAAGTTTGGTGGTCGGGCGAGTAGACGGCTATAGGAAGTGTTTGCTGAGCGGGAAGCTAGCCGGGCGGGTTGTCCATTTTGCCAACCGAGCAGGTACTCGCGAGTGGACTCTTGCAGAGTTGTGGTGTTGTTACCAAGGTATACTCGGGTGCGAGAGAGAAGTTGCCCGAGTGGAGCTCTCGCCCGAGAGTACTCGCCGAGTGTTTGCACTCGCGCGTTAGAGGGGGACTCGCCGGATTGCTCACCGCGCGGGTAGGCGGTCTCGCCGAGTGGTCTAGCGTGGGTGTTCTCGGTCGACCTCTTTGTGGTTGCTAGTTGAAGTGCAAAGGACCCATACACGTTTCCAACAAGTGGTATCAGAGGGAGGTTCAGACCCCTGGAAGTTGTACTCGGAAGTTTATGAAGTGAAGTGATGGAGACAGGTAGTGGGATGCCAGGGCAGGTCCCCAAGTTGAGCAAGACGAACTACGGGAACTTGAGCATTCAGATGAGAGTACTACTAGCCTCCAAGGAGTTGTGGGAGGTAGTAGAGGATGGTGTTGAGGAGTTTACTACCGAAGCAGAAGCTGCGTTGACGAACGCTCAGAGGGTGGCGTTGAGAAAAGCCAAGAAGAGGGACAAGAAGACACTGTTCATCTTGTACCAAGGAGTGGATGAAGCAACATTTGAGAAGATCTCGGATGTCGAGACTTCAAAAGAAGCTTGGGAGATACTGCAGCGCTCCATGCAAGGAGTGGACAAGGCAAAGAAGGTGAAGTTGCAATCCCTTCGAGCCCAATATGAGGTGATGAGGATGCAAGGCTCGGAGAAGGTTGGCGACTACGTGACACGTCTGCGGACGCTCACGAATGAGATGAAGAGAAACGGGGAGACGATAGACGAGGTCAGTTTTATGGAGAAGCTCCTGCGATTTATGTCCAAGAAGTTCAGGCACGTGGTAGTGGCTATTGAGGAGTCGAAGGATCTCACCGTGATGACGGCTGATGAACTTATAGGCTCGCTGCAAGCTCATGAGTACCGCATGGTGCAGGAAGTTGAGGAAGCGAGTGGCTTGGGGAAAGCAATCCAGACTCAACACAATTTTGGAGAGAGCTCAGGAAGAGGAGGAGGCCAGCGTGGTCGTGGCTACCAAGGAAGAGGTAGAGGAGGAAGAGGAAGAGACCAAGGAAGATACCAACCACACCAGAAGGAGGTGGAGCAAAATCAAGGCTGGAACACAGGAGGAAGAGGAAGAGGCCAAGGGAGAGGCCAAGGCAGAGAATAGGGAAGAGACCAGAGAAGAGGTCAAGGAAGAGGAGAAAGAGGAGACATGTCCCAAATCCATTGCTACAACTGTAGCAAGTTTGGGCACATGAGTTACGACTGTTGGGCTCCAAGGAAGGGAGGAGAAGCCAACCATAATGCAGAAGCTAGTAACACGGGAGGCGACCCGATTATGTTCCTAACCGTCCAAGGGGATGGGAGTGGAAGGAACGGAGTATGGTACTTGGACACGAGAGCAAGTAATCATATGTGCGGAGAGAAGAAGCTGTTTACAAGCCTTGAACCAAATGGTGGTGAGGTCAGTTTCGGCGACGCTTCAAAGATCTCAGTTGAAGGAAGAGGAGTAGTGACAGTCATGTTGAATGTGAAGGAGGTGCACATCAACGATGTCTTCTACCTGTCGGGCTTGAGGAGTAATATCCTAAGTCATGGGCAGCTGGTGGAAAAGGGCTACCGAGTCCTATTGCGGGATGGCACCCTAGCCATGAAGGATGTTCAAGGAAAGGAAGTTGTGAGGGTGAAGATGACGACGAATCGTCTCTTTACGTTGAGCATGGATGTCAAGGAGATGGCTTGTCTCGCGAGGACAGAAGAGGAAGAGGAGGCTTGGCTGTGGCACCACCGGATGGGCCATCTAGGGTTCACAAGCCTGAAGCTGCTGTCAGGTTCCAAGATGGTGGATAGGCTGCCTATGATCACACCTCCTCAAAGTGTCTGTGAGGCATGCACGAAGGGGAAGCAGAGGAGAGAAACTTTTGAGGGTGGCAAGTCCCGGAGAGCAACAAGGCCGTTGGATTTAGTTCACTCGGACATCGTTGGTCCGTTTGAGACTACTTTAATAGGTAGAAGCAAGTACTATATTACCTTCACTGACGACTTCAGCAGGAAGTGTTGGGTTTATTTCCTAAGGGAGAAGGCTGAGGCACTTGACAAATTCAAGGAGTTCCGGGCGATGGCTGAGAAGGAGAGTAGTCAACCGCTTAAGGTGCTCAGAACGGATAGGGGTGGGGAGTACACCTCTAGGCTGTTTGACGAGTACTGTAAGCAATGGGGGATCTCTCATCAGCTGACGGCGGCATTATAAGAAGCGAACTAAAACAAGCCGGAAAAGGTATAACTGAAATTTTATTATCAGAAAAAGGTATCTATTATAAAGGTAGGCCCTCCCTTATATAAAATGGAGGAGAGATGAGAGAATACAAATAAGAGATGTGGGACTAAAAAATACAGGACTAAGCGGACTATACAGAACAAACTGCACAAGATGCGCGGTTAGACAGAAGGGCTAACCGCATGGCTACCACCAGAGAGAGAGACCGCCAGGGGAGACTGCCTGACCGCTCGGCAACCGCACAGCAACAGCACAGGAATCAAACCGCTGACTCCAAACCGCCAGACCGAGCGGTCTCCAAACTGCCAAGACAGACCGCCAGACCGCCCGGTCACCAACGTCAACACTCCCCCTCAAGCTGGAGCATATATATCGATCATGCCCAGCTTGTCACAAATATGATGAAACGAGGCGGAAACTGGTTTGGTGAAGATGTCAGCCAGCTCTTTATCAAAAGTGACAAAGGGAGTGCAAATTTGTTCCTTTAAGATTTCTTCACGAATAAAATGACAGTCAACCTCAATGTGCTTGGTTCTTTCATGGAAGACCGGATTTTTGGAGATGTATATGGCAGCCTTGTTATCACAGAACATAGGTAGAGGACTGTTGTAGACCTCTCCTAAATCCAGTATTAGAGCCCGTAGCCATTTTAGCTCACAAGTGGTCGACGCCATACTCTGATACTCTACTTCTGCACTGGACCTTGAAACAACAGACTGCTTCTTGCTATTTCAGCTCACCAGATTGCCCCCAACAAAAGTACAGAAACCGGAAGTAGACTTGCGGTCCCCTTTGTCATCAGCGTAACTCGCATCTGAGTATGCTTCAACCCTCAGATGATCATTCTTCTGAAAGAGCAATCCTTTCCCTGGGGCTACTTTGACGTACTCCAAGATCCGCAAGGCGGACTGTAGATGGCACTCCCTAGGAGCTTGCATGAATTGACTCACCTTGCCCACAGCATAGGAAATGTCGGGCCTAGTCACGGTGAGGTATATGAGCTTACCAACCAGACGCCTGTACCGCGAAGCATCTGAAAGAAGAGGTGAATCATCTGTCCAGGTTTTGTCTTCTCCAACAGCTATGGGACATCGGGCAGGTTTGGCCCCAGTCAATCCTGCTTCTTTTAAAATATCAAGGGCATACTTACGCTGAGAGAAGACTAAAGAGTTGGGCTTCCGAGAGATTTTGATTCCCAAAAAGTACTTCGGAGAACCCATATCTTTCGTGACCAGATGTTGGCGAAGATGCTGCTTTGTCAAGGCTACCCCTTCCTTGTCATCGCCAGTGAGAAGAATATCATCAACATATACTGCAAGAACCACCAGTCCCAAAGAGGTTTTGCGAATAAATAGAGAGTGATCAGCAGAGCTGCGAGCAAAACCAACGGCCATCACGATGCCGCTGAACTTGTCAAACCAAGCTCGATGGCTCTGCTTGAGGCCATAGATTACCTTCTGTAGCCGGCATACTCGTGTCTCCCCCTGAGCAATATACCCAGGAGGTTGCTCCATGTAGACGGCCTCCTGAAGATCACCATAAAGGAAGGCATTCTTGATATCCAGCTGGGAAAGTGGCCAGTCTTTGTTGACTGCCACAGAGAGAAGGACCCGTATAGTGCTGAGACGAGTCACGGTAGAGAAGGTGTCAAAGTAATCAACCTCATAGGTCTGAGTAAAGCCCTTAGCCATGAGGCGAGCTTTATAACGGTCTACAGTGCCATCTGGGCCAAATTTGACCACAAAGACCCAGCGACAGCCAACAACATCTGTATCAAAGAGAGGAGGGACAAGAGTCCAGGTACCCCGCTCTATTAGGGTCGTCATTTCCTCATCCATGGCCATCTTCCAGTGAGGAATAGCAAGGGCCTCCTGGTAGGAACGAGGTGTGGTAGTGGCAGAGATAGCCAGTGCAAAGGCCCTGCGAGAAGAGGTAAGATGATTATATGAAACAACAGCAGCAAGGGGGTGTATGGTACACGCCCGCACCCCTTTGCGAAGAGCGACAGGAAGATCCAGGTCGGCGGGCTCTTCGGTATCCAGAGCATCCGTGGCAGAGAGAGCTGGCCCGGGAGGAGAGAGCGACGTCAGCGGAGATGAGGGAGATGGAGGCGGAGAGAGATGCGGAGGGAGAGGAGTGGGCGGAGACGGAGGAGGGGCGGATATCGTAACAGGAGACGAGGGAACGAACGGAATAACAGGAGAATCAGAGGCGGGGGGAAGAGACGAGGAGTCATCCGAGAAGTAGGAGGCATTCTCGAAGAAGGTAACGTCAGCGAAGACGAACTGCTTACGAAGAATAGGGTCAAAGCAGCAGTAGCCTTTCTGAGTGGCGGAGTACCCCAGAAAGACACATTTGGTGGAGCGAGGGGAGAGCTTATCACGGGTGGCAGATGGGGCATGCACAAAAGCAGTGCACCAAAAGATTCGGAGAGGGGGAGGAAAAGGCTCCTTGTCTGGATAAAGGATGGAAAAAGGGGGTTTTCCATTGAGAACGGGGGAGGGAATGCGATTGATGAGATAGCAGGCAAGAAGAACAGCATAGCCTCAATATGAGCGAGGGACATGCATTTGAGCCATCAATGTGCGAGCGACATCGAGGAGGTGATGGTTTTTGCGTTCCGCCACCCCATTTTGTTGGGAGGTATAGACACAGCTTGTCTGATGAATAACGCCATGTTGCACACAGAAGGAGGTAAAAACATGACTTAAGTACTCTTTTGCATTATCAGATCGAAAAGTTTTAATACCAACACCAAACTGATTTTTGATTAAATGATAAAAAGAGGTCCATACATTAAAAAGTTCAGAGCGATCTCGTAAGAGATACACCCAAGTACATCTAGAAAAGTCATCGATAAAGGTTACAAAATAAGAACTATCCCGACCAATAGTAAGGGTAGGAGCAGGCCCCCAGATATCGGAGTGGACTAGATCAAACGGACGAGTAGATCCCCGACCTTGCTTCGGCGGGAAGGAGGAACGATGATGCTTGCCAAGTTGACAGGCTTCGCAGTTGAGAGGAGTATTGGAGGGAGGGAGGTGGGGTAGAAGCTGATATAGAAGCCGTGGTGGAGGATGACCGAGACGGAGATGCCACTGGAGAAGATCCGTACAAGAAGAAGAGAAGACGGACAAAGCGGAAACGTTGTCGAGGAAGTAGAGGCCGCCGCTCTCAGTCCCAGTAGCAATCGTCCGCTGGGAGCTCGAATCCTGAAAAGAACAAGAAGATGGAGTAAACGTTACAGAACATTGAAGCTGCTTGCACAAAGAAGTAACCGACAATAGATTGCACGGAAACTTGGGCACATAGAGAGTGCCCTCTAGCCGAAGGGACGGAGTAACATGAACTACTCCCGACCCATGAACCGGGGAGGGAGAACCGTCTGCAATGAGGACCGGGGGCAACCGATCATGCTGTTCGAGGAGAGAGAAGCATTGAGGATTGCCCGTCATATGATTAGTTGCTCCGGAGTCGATATGCCATTTACCTTGAGTGACCACATGGGCACTACCTGATGATGTGACCACGGAAGCAGACGGCTTGGAAGAGGAGGCGGAAGAGTTACCCGAGGGGCGAAGATGGGGATGCTTCGTCCAGCAGCGGTCAGAAGTATGTCCGGTACGGCCGCAGCGAGAGCAGAGGTAGCGGGAAGAAGGACGTCCGCCAGACTGATGACTGCGGCTACCAGAGCCACTCCGCTGAGTTTGATGAGCATAGTTATCTTGTGGAGAAGGAGCGGGCAGAAGCGGGCGCTGAAGGAGAGAGGTGACAGCGGCGATGCAAGCAGCGATGGCATCTAAAGTAGGAGATTCCGCCTCACCCAGAATTTGTTGGCGGATCATGTCATAAGTTTCAGGAAGACGTAGCAGATAACACACAACCAGAAGCTCCTGGAAGTGCTTGTGTTGTTGAGCCAGATCCGCAGAAAAGGGGCGATTCTGAAGAATCTCAGCCCCAAGAGCTTGAACTTGTTGGTAGGCAGCAGCAGGAGACAAGGTAGGTCGGGCAAAGAGGTCTGCATACAACGTATAAATGCGGGACGTCTGAGCCCCTTTGGAGTATAGAGCAGCAAGATGAAGCCAAGCGGCCTTCACCGTCTCATCATGACGGATGACGGGAAGGCACTCATCAGATAGACTGTTGGCGAGCCAAGTACACACAAGCGCGTCACTCGCATCCCAGTCATCAAAGAGAGGTGAAGTGGTAGGAGGGGGGTCATCAACGAGATGGTGGCGTTTGCGTTGCGAGCGAAGGAGAAAAGTGAAAGAGACGCTCCAATCCGGGTAGTTGGAGCCGACAAGCTTGGAAACGGTGCCAAGGTTCCCGGAAGAAGTAGGAGGTAGAGGCGGAGCCGGATTGGCAATAGGGGTGGTGGCAGGAGTGGTGGTAGTGGAAGCATTAGAAAGAGCCATAAGAGCAAATAGCAGGAAGCCGCGTGGTTAGGAAACAAGCCGCGCGGATAGGCAGAAGAAAAAAACTGCAGCGGTCAGGATGTCAAACACCAGCGGCCAGAAAGACCACGACCAAGCCGCAGTATCAAGCAAAGGGGAAGAAGTCGAGCGGCAAGCAGACAGTCCGCTCGAACAGAAGCACAAGAGAAGGCAAGGCACACGGCGATAGGTCGCGGCGAACAAGGCGACAGATTGCAGCGAACAAGGCAACAGGTCGCGCACACAGAGGGCCACGACAAGGAAAGAAGGAGACCGCGCGGACAGGGCGCAAGCCGGAGAAGCAAGTCGCGCGGACAGAGAGGGCTCACAGAATCAGGAGGAAAGGATCGATTCCTCTGATACCATGTAAGAAGCGAACTAAAACAAGCCGGAAAAGGTATAACTGAAATTTTATTATCAGAAAAAGGTATCTATTAAAAAGGTATGCCCTCCCTTATATAGAATGGAGGAGAGATGAGAGAATACAAATAAGAGATGTGGGACTAAAAAATACAGGACTAAGCGGACTATACAGAACAAACCGCACAAGCCGCGCAGTTAGACAGAAGGGCTAATCGCACGGCTACCACCAGAGAGAGAGAGAGAGACCGCCAGGGGAGACCGCCTGATCGCTCGGCAATCGCACAGCAACAACACAGGAATCAAACCGCTGACTCCAAACCGCCAGACCGAGCGGTCTCCAAACCGCCAAGACAGACCGCCAGACCGCCCGGTCACCAACTTCAACAGGCATACTCGCCTCAGCAGAATGGTGTGGCAGAGAGGAAGAACCTTATCATCATGAACATGGCGAGGAGTATGGTGAAGGGAAAGCGGTTGCCGAAGAAGTTCTTGGCGGAAGCGGTGCAGGTGGCAGTGTACGTGCTGAACCGTTGTCCAACAAAGAGTGTGAAGTTCAAGACTCCATTTGAAGCTTGGAGTTGGTGGAAGCCCAGTGTGAAGCACCTAAGGGTCTTCGGGTGTGTGGCTTATGCCCACGTCCCGGATCAAAGGAGGAAGAAGCTGGATGACAGAAGCGAGAGGCGTATCTTCGTAGTCTACGCTCCGATGAGCAAGGCTTATAAGTTATACAAACCGGTGACGGAGAAGGCCATCATCTCACGAGATGTGGTGTTTGAAGAAGGAAGCAGCTGGAGCTGGGATGAGGCGGTGAGGAACACCAAGGGGATGTTATACGAGGATGATGAGGAAGAAGGTGGAGAAGAGGCTGAAGCCGAGATGGGTGGAGCGGAGCCACCATCACCACCTAGTAGAGGTTCAGGGGAAGCTCTCACCCCTTACTCTAGTGGTGCAAGCACAAGTGGAGGCGGCTCTTGCGGAGCAAGCACCAGTGGGAGCAAGGACAATTGCCCTAAGCTCAGGATGAGGAGGCTGGATGAAATCTATGAGGAGACGGCACCGGACCTTAACAATTTTTCACTATATTGTCTTTTGGCATATGTCGAGCTGTGCTCCTATGATGAAGCTGCAAAGGAGAAAAGTTGGAGGAAGGCGATGGATGTGGAGATCGCCTCCATCATGAAGAATGAGACCTGGAAGCTGGTCGACCCTCCTGCTAGCCACAAACCCCTCGGGGTGAAGTGGGTCTACAAGGTTAAGAAGAACAAGGACGGTGGCGTGGGGAAGCACAAAGATAGGCTTGTTGTGAAGGGCTACCGCCAAGTCCAAGGAGTCAACTATGATGAGGTGTTAGCCCCCGTAGCGCGGATAGACACCATCTGGTTGATCATCGTGGTAGCGGCTCATCATGGCTGGAAGATTATGCAGATTGACGTGGTCTCTACTTACTTGAATGGGTACCTGGAGGAAGATGTGTACATCGAGCAGCCTCTAGGGTACGTGGTGAAAGGGCAGGAGAGGAAGGTTTGTAAGCTAGACAAGGCATTGTATGGACTAAAGCAAGGAGCAAGAGCTTGGAACGGAAGGATAAATGCTTACCTGCAGAAGCATGGCTATCAGAAGAGTCCGCATGAGTATGCACTCTACACTAAGGTGGATAAGGAGGGCAACATGATGATAGTGTGTCTCTACGTGGATGACATAATCTTCACAGGAAACAACACTGCGATGTATGAAGAGTTCCGGGGAATGATGAAGAGAGAGTTCGAGATGACAGACTTGGGAGAGTTGAGCTACTTTTTGGGGGTGGAGGTGAAGCAGGGAGAAGATGGGATCTTCATCTCCCAGAAGAAGTATGCGGAGAAAATCTTGAAGAAATTCAGGATGAAGGATAACAAGCCTATCTCCACTCCTGCTGACCCAGGGCTGAAGCTAAGCAAAGATTCTAAGGAAGGAGTGGTGGACTCTACCTTGTTCAAGAGCTTGGTGGGTAGTCTATGTCACAACCCGCATTTTTTCCAACAATTTAATTATATCAGAGCAAGGGTAAAATACGCGTCGTGATGCCACGCCGTGCAGGGGATAACTGCAGACGTTCAGGCAAGATTCCAAACTCTACAATTTTAGAAGAAAACATAAATGGTTATGAATAAAATCCAGATTAAGTTATGATGGTAGCCGTATCCCTCGGCTTAGTGAATCATCTAGTTCACGATTTAAAATATAAATTATACGCTTGCGGAAAATACTTATTTAAATTGACTCTAATATCCTACATGAGTATGAATGTCCCCGAGGAACAACTCATACAATGCAAACCCTAGATTTATAATAAGTATAGAAAAGTCTCTACGCTAAATAGAAAGTAGTGGCTTCGTTTTGAAAGAGATGACAAGTATGCTTTACTAATTGTAGGGTTTTGTGGTTAAAAATATCTAACATGCAATCCTAGCAATAAATCATCCCAGAGAGCAAGTAATGTAAACCAAACATAAGGAAACCACAACAGCTAGCAAGTGTCAAAAAAAAAGGTAAACAAACATGTGGGCGTCAACTACCTGACACGAACCCACAGTAAGAATATGTCTGAAACTGGGCAAAGAAAACTAAAACAACAAACTACCTCGCTACGGCGAGGGGGAAAACTACAGCCAAACTGCTGCTATTAAGGCTCCAAAACCGGCTCCGCTACCTGCTAATGCTCCGAACCTGAGGCATTCCAAAAACAGAACACCTCAGCAAGAGGGTACAAATGGTGGCAGAAAAATCAGCAAAATAAAACAAAGGTCCGACGGGATACCAACCCAAGACCAACAGTACTGAAGTAAGGTGCCAAACAAGAAAAGAAAGAAATACCTACGTGAATCGTCACGTACTCCCGCAAATACGCCAGATTTCTCAAGGCAAAAAGGGAACAACAAAAGTAAAAACATAAAGAAGAATTTTAATTAGCTTTACTAAGCACCTATGGTCGACCCTACCTCAAAACACGGGCGAGGTGGTCCCTCTACTGGACAGACCCCTCACGAATAATTTATCCGCTTAAATGCGAGGGAGTCTCATACTCTCCACCATACACCGCAGATGCCCAAAAACCCGGTAGGCTTCCACAAGGTACCATAAAGAAGTCAGACCATGCGGAGGTGGTTTTATCCACTAACTCCCGCAAATTTTAGAAATCCAAAGAAACCACAACACAAATATATCTCGAGATTTGGCTCGTCAGATTCTACTTGACACTTCTAGTTTCAAGACATGGTTGATCAACCCCTATGAACGATTTACAATCCTAGAAAAACTTTAATACGATCAATAACGATAGGTAATGCATTTAAAGGTATTAATAAGACACATCAAGAACGATTAAATATATCATGACAAGATCAAGTTCACCAAGAAAAAATCTTACAATCTCGAGAGATCATCCAAAAAGGTTAATCGTAGCAATAACTTGGAAAACAAAGTGAAGAAAATTTTAAAGAACATAAAAACTGAACCGTTACTATCAAATCGGACAAGGAGAAATGAATGGAAACCACCACTTGCCTTGGTTTTACCGGAAAAGTTCTCCAAATCAGTCCACGTCACAGATCGGGGCAAAAGAGAATGGAGGAAGTTGAAATCTAGACAAAAATGGTCGAAAAGGGGGGTTAGGGCCGAAAAACCCTAACGAGAAAACTCAAGGAAAGGGGAAAAATTTACTACGATAGCGTAGCTCTTGATGAGAGCTTTCCAAATCTACGCTCGGTTGAAGATTTCGAGCACCGGAGCTCCGTCGGCGGCCACCGGAAGATTCACGAAATATTTTCTCTCTCACGCTCACGCCGCTCTGGTTCGGGAGGAAGAATCGGAGAAGATGAGTGTTTATTCTTTTCTAATAACCTAAGTATAAGTGTATATATATATAAGTACTTATAAAATATTTTGTCTAAATATAAAAAAAACGGTTTAAGTACGAGCAGTTCGCGGAAAACAAAATTATAGGTCTAGCATGGCTTCAAATCGAAAAGTGCTCAACATAAAAGTTGTAGATCTCGTCGAGACGAACAAATTTAATGTTAGCCATTTTTCCATACGGCACTGTTTTGACCCTCAAAAAGGCTCCCGAACACAAACTATGACGGACTACACGAGAAAGGCAGCAGACTACTCGAGTATACAGAAGGCTACTCGAGTAAGCAGAAACAGACTACTCGAGTATACAGAAACAGACTACTCGAGTTTACAGAAGGCTACTCGAGTATACAGAAACAGACTACTCGAGTATACAGAAGGCTACTCGAGTATACAGAAACAGACTACTCGAGTATACAGAAACAGACTACTCGAGTATACAGAAGGCTACTCGAGTATACAGAAACAGACTACTCGAGTATACAGAAACAGACTACTCGAGTATACAGAAGGCTACTCGAGTATACAGAAATAGATTACTCGAGTATACAGAAACAGACTATTCGAGTATACAGAAGGCTACTCGAGTATACAGAAGATTTACATAAAAAGCAGAAACTTCACACGAGTCAAGGTTGCAGGAAAAATAATTTCTTGGCAAATCTAATCATTTGATCAAACTATAAGAATGAATGGTACTTTTCATTTTTGAATAGTAATTTAATATTAAAATAATCGTATTTATATATATTTGAATAAGGAAACGCGAGATCAAAACCGAGGCCCAAACGAGCGCCTAATTGAACGAAACTCACGCCGTAGGCGAACACAGACGCTACGAACACAACGGCGAAGTCAAAACAAAAATCAGACGAGCCATTCTCGAGATATAAGTTTTTCAAAATTTACGACGAGCATAAATTCCACAAAACTTTGGAAAAACGACGAGGCCCAAATATCGCTCGGATCGCGACGAAACTTGACGAGTAAGTCAAAATTTACTCAACTTAAATTCCAAACGCAAAATTTTCCCATTACAACAAGAATTCGGCCGACTTGACCGCATGGATGCGAAAATGTCTTTATGGCATTACGCCGTCATCTTGACGTTAAAGGTAACGTCACGACGTCATAAATATGATGTTTCCCATTTAAATAAAATCGTCGAAAAAATCGGGGGCGTTACAGTCTACGCTACCTGACCTTCACCCGACCATACATCATGTATGCGGTCGGGGTGGTAAGCAGAGATATGGAGGAACCAAAGGAAGACCACTTCATAGCGGCGAAGAGGATACCGAGGTACATCAACGGGACAAGAGGCCATGGGCTAAAGTACTCAACTGGAGAGGAGCTGATGCTGGTAGGTTACTCGGACAGTGACTATGGTGGAGATGTGAATGATAGGAAGAGCACTTCCGGGTATGTTTTCAACATGGGAACGGCTGCGTTCTCTTGGAGCTTGAAGAAGCAAGCCACGATAGCTCTATCGTCATGTGAGGCAGAGTACATTGCAACGGCGGCTGGCACCTGCCAAGCTATCTAGCTAAGAAACCTTCTGGAGAGTCTACATCATGGAGTGGATGGACCAACGACCATGTTAGTGGATAACATGTCGGCCATCCAGCTCGCGAAGAACCCTATGCTACATGGGCGTAGCAAACACATTGAGACGAGGTATCATTTCCTCAGGGAGCAAGTGGAGCTGAAGACGGTGAAAGTTTTGTGTTGCCCGACCGGAGAGCAAGTCGCGGACATCTTTACTAAGGCGTTGAAGGTGGACTCGTTCCTAAAGCTTAAAGGCAAACTTGGCATGTGCTGCCAAGTTTGAGGGGGAGTTTGTTGGAGCTTTGTTGACATATTGACCGGGCCCCACATGCATGAGGAGTTACATATTTTTTATATGGTTTTAATTGCAAGGGGAATGAATGTATTTAATGCGAGTAGTTGAGAGGGTGGTAGTTAATGGTTGTTTAATGACTTGCCATTTGGTGTTTTCTTACTCGTTGTAATTGTCTATATAAGGGTTTGTAGGTTCATTTGTAAAGTTGTTGTTGAATAGAAAAATTTCCCCATTTTCTTGCGTTTAGAGAGAGGGGAGAGAGCGCCGCAGCGCTAGTGTGACAGTTGGCCAGTTGCGAGTAGGGGAGCTCGGCCGAGCGGTTTGGCCAAGGTGTTGACGGCTTGAAGTTTGAAGCTGGCCGTGTAGGTTGATCCCGCCACCTTGCTGAGTGAGGGAGATAGAGCTGTGCGAGTGGAGGAAGTTTGGTGGTCGGGCGAGTAGACGGCTAGAGGAAGTGTTTGCCGAGCGGGAAGCTAGCCAGGCGGGTTGTCCACTTTGCCAACCGAGCAGGTACTCGCGAGTGGACTCTTGCCGAGTTGTGGTGTTGTTACCAAGGTATACTCGCGTGCGAGATGGAAGTTGCCCGAGTGGAGCTCTCGCCGGAGAGTACTCGCCGAGTGTTCGCACTCGCGTGTTAGAGGGGGACTCGCCGGATTGCTCACCGCGCGGGTAGGCGGTATCGCCGGGTTGTCTAGCGTGGGTGTTCTCAGCCGACCTCTTTGTGGTTGCTAGTTGAAGTGCAAGGGACCCATACACGTTTCCAACAAATCTTACAGGATGTGTTTGGAGACAACCTAAGAAGATGTGTAAACATGCAGTCAACAATTGGCAAAAAGAATTATATGGGACCCTTCCTCAGATTTGGGGACAGAGCCATCACGAATTCGTCATGTGTCTGCTTCTTATATAGATATCGCATTAATTTTCCTTCCCGCTCAACTTTATTGAAGAAGAGAACCTCTTTTTTAGGCTCCGTTTGAAGAGACTTATTTTTATCGATCAAGCGGTTACGACCGCATGAACCGGACCTTAATATGGAATTTTGTTTTCACATTACGTGATTTAGATTGCACCCTTAAACTTTTCGAAATTATTGGACAACAGTAACTTCATCAGATTTTTTCTGTTTTATACTGTTCCAAAGAAGGTGTTTTATACTATGCTGGAATGATGTGTAATTCTATTTATTATTTTTTTCTTGAAAATAGTTATAAAAACTTTGTAGATCAATAACTATTAACTTCTAAGAAATGACGTTCATCTACTAGTGTACCTGAAAAAAAATTTAATCCTTACATTATTCTCCTGGTTATCAAAACAATATCATAAAAGTGATATCCAAGTGAACACTTCGTTGGGATATTATATGTAATATCAAAGAGAATTTTTTTTTTCACTAGGATATCAGATGTTAACCCAAATCTTGCGATAGGAAACTACATCAGACGACACCAGAGACAAATCTTCCAGATTGTTACTGCGGGTGTTCGCAGACACTCTTCAAGCGGTGACTATAGTTGCTTGCGGGCAAGTGCGGATCTACATAGGGCCGAGTGTGAGCGGTCGCCCACACTCAATTTCAAAAAAAAGTATTAATAAAAATTTTTTTTATAGATTGCATTTAAATAGAACTTAGATTACAAAAAATGTATTAATTTTGCTTGGCTCAACTAGCATAGTGTTTGAAGGATTTTTCAAACCGTCATGAGATTGAGACCTGACAAATTTTTATAACTTTTTTTTATCTTTTATGGGGCCTGAAATTATGTTCCAACAATTTTTATTGCAAATTTATTTTTGCATAAATGATTGTCAGTTTTTTTCATTTAAAATTAATTTTGTAAATAATTGTTAAGTATTTATTAATTAAAATAATTTTTGTAATAGTTACATTAGCCAATTTTGATCGTGATTCGAGTTTGCTCGAAATCAAGTTAATTTCGAGTCAAGTTAGGTCGATTTAAAGTTGATTTTGATTTCAAGTCGACTCACAGTCGAAAAATTTTATTTCTAGCCAACCCTGATTCGATTGAAATCAACTCGATATCACTCAGAGTGTGAACAATATATGATTAAAGTATTATGACTAATAAAAAATTATGCATGTATAAAATTTTTTATTGTAAATAATTTTTATGTGACATTAATATAATAGACTTATTTTTTCTATATTTATCAAATTACTATATGAATAATTGTATACATCGCCCACACTAAATAAAATGTCTGCGTCCGTCACTGCTTGCGGGAACTCTCCGCACAGAAGCAGGAACACGGTAGTGTTCGGGGCGAGGTTGGGCGACATCTCAAGAGGTAGTTTCACAGTCTACTCAGGAGGTCGCGGTGGGTATCGCTCCTAGCCCCATGTGGACACATTTTTTTGGCATAAGCAAAGGCGGCAAAACACAGTTACCCGCTATTTCATCTCTCAACCCCCACCGCCAGACTCTTCGTGTACCTCGGGCGATCACATATTTAATGGTGTGTTTAAGGAGACATTGAATGACAGTCTCTGAGTGAACCGTCCGACCAGCCTACCCTCAAGTATAAATAGGGACCAGGGATACTCGAACGGGGGCAACAGACTTAGTCCAGAGCCTACATTGTTGTAGGTAAGGACACTAAGTCTCTCATTCTTCTTCTCTTGTACTCTCGCATACCCCTTAAGTACCTTCTTTTCTCCTTTGTAATCCTTTTTGATATCATCAAAAAACCCGCCGCAAGAAAGACATTCACCACAGCAAGTTAGTCTATTATTTTCCGCTGCTAGTGACACCTTTTTTTGTGCTTGTTCTCCTATTTGCTGAGCCTGCAGGGCAAAGTATCCAATCGGTTGCAGTCTCTGATCTCTCCGCCGAACTCCCCAAGTTGTGATTGAGTGTGGAAGAACTAGGTGACAAATTTTGCACCAACAGTTCGAACACGTGACCTCCATATCCAAGCGACTGGTGAAGTCTCCCGGTGTGCAGATAACACGAGTAGAGCTCGTTAGAGAACTTAAGTAGGATGCATCCCAACACTCTCCAAGGAGAGCAAACACTTGCCAAAGACTGCGATATGGGTGTGGATGCTCAGAAGCGGTTAGTGGCTAGGACGAGTGGATTGCACCTTGAGCACGTTCAGGAAGTGTCTGTCCCAGAGTAAAATGAAGTCGGACTGTCTTCGTCAATGCGAAGTTGAAAGGGAAGAGTAATACACTACTCATCCAGTGTATGCTAGACAATCTCGACTCCTTTGCTTGTTCTACCTTTGTCATGCCAGGAATAAGCCCAGACATTGCTGGTCATCGCCTCAATATCAGCCCTGATTTCAAGCAAGTTAAGTGAAAGAAGCGAGCATTGGCGACCACCCTCCCTGATCCCATCAGAGAAGAAGTATCTAAGTTGTTAGAAGTTGATTCATCTAAGAAGTTCAATACCCAAATTGGATCTCCAATATAGTTATGGTAAGAAAGGCCAATGGGAAGTGGAGGATGTGTGTTGACTTCACCCACCTCAACAAGGCATGTCGCAAAGATTATTATCCTTTGCCTCAGATAGATTCCTTTGTAGACACTACAGTCGGATTCTCAGTGATGAGCTTCCTGGATACTTTTTTGGGGCATCAACAGGTAAGGATGCATGAGCCAAACATGCCCCATACTTCATTCATCACAAACAAGGGCTGCTATTGCTATCAGGTCATGTAATTTAAATTAAAGAATGTCGGAGCCACTGAATGATTAAGGGTAGTCTAATCAACTAGAGAGGGGGATATGTGTTTGAAAGTTTTTTTTGATCTTTTTGAATTTGGTTTACTTTTAGTATAACACAAAATAATGAAACACATCACAAAGAGCACACTAAGATTTATAGTGGTTCCCCAATTATCAGTATATCCACTTCCCCCTCACCTATCTAGTATTGTGATGGGCTTGGCCAACTTCTCCAATAGCTTAGATCAAAAGATCTTACAACTCAGAGTCCTTGACTCTTACAGCTCAGGAACACAAGCAAGTCCCCTACTCGATCCACACTTAGGATCTTACACCTCAGACCTTCAACACAAGGCCCTACACTCAGGTTATTAAAGCCCTATCTTAATTCATGCACCTAGAGATCTACAATCAAATCTTTCATAAGATCCTACCTTAGATCCCAAGGATCCTACCTCAAATTCCCACTGAAATCCTACAACACACTTAGATCCAAAGGATCCTATAATTTCAGAATTATGAAATAACAATTTTAGAGGTGTCCATCAAGTATTTGACTGCAGTAGCTTACGCTCTCTAGAGCATTCATCCTTTGCTCATCCATTCTATCTGTTATTCCTTGGAAAGCATTCTGTGGATTCTGGGAGGTAGCAACCTGATTTGCTATGATGTCATGAAGTCCTTGGTGAGTTAATTCTTATTGTTTGGATGTGTGATTCACTACATGGGCATCCTTCATGAAGAAGTGGAGAGTTTGGGCATTCAATTGATTCATCTCAGCTTGAAGTCTAGTTACGTTCTCAACCATTTCATTTTTTGAGCCTTGGACTTTTTGATCTACATAACACTCAATTTGGATCCTTTGATAATCAAGCAGTATTTTCACTTGAACCATGAAGGAACCAAGAAGTGTTTCATTGGTTGTGGGAATGATGGTTCTAGGCTCTTCAGCAATTGCTCTAAGGAATGGATCTGTCTCTGATTTATAGTACTCATGCAAGCAATCTGGTGTGTCATCTTTGGGAGTGAACTTTTGAGTATCTTGCTCTTCCATAATACTCTCTCCTTTCCATAGAACAATCTCTTTTCCAGGGAATGCTATTTCTGTTGTTTTATCCTGTACATGCATAGGTTCTGGCTCATTTTCCGGAATGGGCTCAATGACTTTCCAGATGACCTGATCTATAGCATTAAGGTCAAGAGCATTTTGGGAAAAGTCTACCAGTTGAGACTCCCCCTAAATTAGTTTAGTGGTTGTCATCTCATCTTCAAGTTTCTCAATTCCTTAGGCAGAGTTCTCTACGATCCATAACAACCTCTCTATCTTGGGCAAAACATTCCTGGTGAACTTCTCCCTCAACTACATCTTCTTTTACACCTTCAACAACTATTCTGGACACCTCCATAGGAGTTGTACTATCTAGGTCTTCTAGGACTACAGTATCAAGCCTTTCTTGCACAATCAATTTAGGGTGCTCCCCTCAACATGACTAGGGGAGTTAGTGGAACTGAAGACCACTTCCTTCTTCTCTTCTCTTTTCTTCCTTTCTTCCTTTTTCTTCTTGGGACTTTCTTCTTTCTTATGATCTGAACTTTCCCCTTGAATTTTCCCAGGTTTGGGGAAAGGTTTCTCTCGCCTTTCTATGGTCTTATAGTCAATCTTTTTAAGGTAGTGCAAAGATACCTAAGGTGATTCATTAAGCTTGTCACCTAAGCACTTTAAGAGATACAGAGAGATGATTATACCCATGTTGGGGGCATTCAGATAGACTTTTAATTTATTTAATATCAATCGACTCTAGTTAGTTTTCTTTGTGAGAATTATTATAGTAATTATATTGAACATCACTTTTGATATTTGATGCAATTGACGACAAGTGTATTGGTCACACAAGTAATATAATAAAATGAGCGAGTTTTCTCCAGAATCGATCTCATGTGGAATACAGTAAGATGGAGTTTACTTTTGGGAAGGACTTGATATTGAAGTCCTTGCGGGCAGAAAGGAAACGAAAGGCTTGGTTTGGTATGCGAAAACAAAATAAAAGAAAAACTAAATTAGCAATGTGGGTCGCCGGCATCGCTTCGTAACGTCTGGGATTACGCAGGCCGCTATGCACTACTTTGCTCGGCGGATGGACGAGTAGGCATACAAAATGGACGAGAAAGCTTTGTGGAATGGAAGAGTAGGGTCGCGTAGTGGATGAGTAGGCTTGCGGAAGGGAAGAGTAGGCTCGTGTAGTGGAAGTGTAGGCTTGCGTAATGGAATGGAAGGTGGAACGGGTTTGGCGGCACACCTCAAACACACTTATAAACACAAAACTTCCATAACAAAATGAAATATGAATTAAAACACAAGTTTATAGTGCACAACATCAATAACATGGAGATCTAGATACATTCAGAAAAATAAGGAGAAAAAGTGCAAGGAATTGACCACATATGATGTCTCATTAGGATTCTCGATAGGAATTGTCGGGTTGTCAATTAACGTCCTAGCTTGATCCATAATTACAACTAGGGTAGAAGAGGATTGTCACTTCCTCCGAGTTGACCCGTCTTCTTTGTCTCACGATTTGTTCTCCTCCGGTGCAAGGTCACCTTGCTTGATGATGAACGTAGGGCTAGAATCCTCTCCTTGGAAGCTCCTGGATGATGGGGGAGGACTAGGGCAAAGCCCTCATGGAAGGTAGAAGAAGGAGAGACCGGAGCTCTCCCCGAGGGTTTTTGTTGCGGAACTTCACGAAATGAAGTCGTGATCCCGACCTGGAAGAAAACTGAGGCTTAAATAGGAAAACGCGTTAGAAAATGGGCACACACGATCAAACTGATGATCATACGCGCAACGTGTGATATTTACCACTTAGGACTCACCCAACCTGATATAGAAGGAGATCGTGTGATTTTGACCATGCACGGGCAAAAGAGCCCTATGCTAGAACAAATCATACGGTTAATGATTGATCACTGAAAATCATGCCAAAAAGAGCAGATTGTGCATTTTCCTTCTCGCATGGTTGACTCCAACTGTGTGCGAAGAAAACAAGCAGACAAAAATTTCATAAAATTTTTAGACAAAAACACGAGATCGTGCGATTTTGATCACGCACATGCAAAACAGTCTGTGCAAGAACAATTCGCATGACCCGGGAAGATCACCATTTAAGGGTGTTGTAGGCATCGCACGACCACACCGATCGTGCATAAAGAAAATGCATGACCGTGTTATTCCTAAAGGAAAGAAAATTACAGCAAACTTTCTACATAAGCCAACATCAGTAAACCCAAAAATTATGTCATCGACATAATTTTGGACTAGGATAATCTTACCCTTGACTTCCCTTAGAAATATTGTCTTGTCTATCTTTCCCCTTGAGAATTTGTTCTCAATAAGAAAGCTAGACAAAGTTTCATATAAAGCCCTTAGGGTCTGTTTAAACTCATATAAAGCCTTTCTTAAGTGAAATACATGGTTAAGGAGAGACAGATTGATAAAACCTAATGGTTGCTCAACATAGACCTCCTCTTTTAGGTCACCATTCAGAAAAGCTGAATTTACATTCATTTGGTAGACCCTAAATCTATTGTAAGAAGCATATGCAGAGAATAACCTTATGACTTCAAGTCTAGCTACTTGTTCAAAGGTTTGATCAAAGTCAATACCTTCCTCTTGTATGTATCTTTTAGCAACCTGTCTAGATTTATTCTTGATAATATTATCATTCTCATCTAGTTTGTTTATGTATATCCATTTGTTTCTTATGATGTTATGTCCTTGAGGTCTGGAAACCAGCTTCCAGACATTACACGTTTTGAACTGGTTCAACTCTTCTTAAATAGCCACTATCCAGAATGGGTCTATGTTAGCTTCTTCAAACTTCTTGGGTTCTATCTAAGATAGAAAGCATAAATATATAGTAATGTTGTGATTTTTGTTCCTTGTGGTTACACCCTGGCTTGTATCCCCAATAATCTGATCTCTAGGATGGTCTATTAAGTGTATGATGGTTGCTGACATCCTCTCTTCAGCTTCTTGAACTTCATCTTCAGTGACCTGAAGTTCATCTGCTCTTTGCATTTCACCTGGACCTTATTTTGGGATGAGCACGCATTTATCCTTTTCTTGTTCAACTAGAAGTGTGTCATCAATACTTAGTTTGTCCATTCTTAATTTTGCACCTGCAGCACTAGAAGAGCTTGGAAGCTCATTGTGAATCATTGAAGTTTCATTAAAAACAACATTAATAGACTCTTCTACAACCTGATTTTTCAAGTTATAGATCTTATAGGCTTTGTTGTGGCTGTTATTCCCAATAAAAATACTCGCATAGGATTTTTCAATAAACTTTGTCAGGTAGAACTTCTCATTATTCAGCACAAAGCACTTGCTTCCAAAATTTTTGAAATAGGTTAAATTTGGATTTCTACCTTTCATAAGATCGTAGAGAGTCTTACTGTGATACTTGTTGATAGAGGCTCTATTCTATATATGACAGACTGTGTTCACTGCCTCAGCCCAGAAATATTCTGGAGAGAAGTGTCACTTAGCATAGTCCTCCAAGCCTCTATGCGAGTTTTATTCTTCCTCTCAGTAATGTTATTTTGCTATGGTGTTCTTGGAAAAGAAAATTACTGAAAGATACCTTGTTCTTTACAGAATTTTGTCATGCTTTCAGACTGAAATTGTGTGTCATGATCACTTCTAATTTTGACCATAATACAACCTTTTTCATTATGAATCTGCTTGACAAAAGTCACAAAGATGTCGAAGGTATCAAACTTTTTCTTAAGAAAGAACACTCAGGAAAATCTGGAATAGCCATCAACAATCGCAAAGGTATAGACTTTTCTACCAAGACGATGAATTGGCATATGACCAAATAAATCCATATACAGGAGGTAGAGACACCTCTCTGGATCCTTGGATCTAATGTGTTTAAAGGAAGCCTTTATCTTATTGCCCTTTTGGCATGTAGAACAAATGACCTCTGTTGGGAAAATTTCCCTCAATGTTCCCTAGATTTGATTTGAAGAGGCATCATGTAACACCCCAGAAATCTCAAAAGCCAAAATTGGGATTCAGGTTGGCTGACACGGCCTGAGACACGGTCGTGTCTCAGGGCGTGTCAAGTGGACGCGGCCTGGGACACTAGCGTGTCCCAGGGCGTGTCTAGCTTAGTTGAGGGCCAGTTGTGTCCGAGGAGGACACGGCCTGTGACACGGGCGTGTCACAGGGGCGTGTTTAGCACACGGCTAGGGACACGGGCGTATGCCTTAGCCGTGTTGTTCTCGGGTGATTTTGGAGATCAAGTTATAGGGGTGACATGGCAAGGAACACGGCCGTATACAGACTGACACGGGCATGTTAGGGCTGATACGGGCGTGTCGCTGCCCGTGTTCTGGTTTGTTTTAAGTCGGTTGTGCACTGCTTAGGAAACACGGCATGTGACACGGACGTGTCACAACCCGTGTTCGGCCCAGGAAAATCAATTTCAAGGCTAATCTGAGCCTTCCATTTTCTTTGACCAAGATCCAATGGTCTAGGCTTTTCCCTGGGGTTATAAGGCCGGATTTGAGATGGAGAAAACTCATTTGAGTTGTGCCATTCTCTTTCCAAAGTGAAGAGAGAGAGGAGAGCAAGGTGAGGAAGAAGAAGGGAAAGCTGGCTGTCGGTGGTGCTGCGGTGGTCCAAATCGCGAGCCGAGTTCAGCTCTGCGGAGGCTTGATTGCTGCAAAGCTTTCCAACCGTATGCTTTTCGCCATGGCGCCAAAACGTCCTTCAAGGGTAACGATTTCCTTCTTGGACAAGTGAAGTCCTTCTTTCCTGCATTTTCATAGGAATCCTCCACCAAAAGGTGGATGGCGAAGTGATTCCCTTGGGTCTGCGGTACGTCCCTTATTGTATTGCATTAGAACCGGAAGTGTGAGAACGGTTAGGCATGATGTATGAAGCCCATCTAGACATGTTGGTCTAGATTGGTGATGCTTGTTTGCACATCAGAGAAGACTCCGTGTATATTGCTTGTATGCATGAAATCCGTGGTGGATACCTGTGGCTTGGTGCCGCAGGAAGTACTGAAGGAAGTCAAGGAAATGGTGAGAGTTGAGTTCAACTCTTATGGTCGTGAGTGCCATATGGGATGAAGTTGAGCCGTTAGGCTGCAACTGGAGAAATGCCTTTGTGGCGGACGGGCAAAGTGAAGCCGTACCTGCGTCAGTCAAGTCTTGAGTCTGACGATTTTGAGCAACGGTAAAGGTGGATCTGTACCCGCGTTATGGTTGTCTAACCTTGGGTGCTTAAGGCCCTTTTAGGATCACATAGCGAGAGTCGATGGCTTGCGTGCCGATCAGACTAGAAATGCTCAAATTGGACCGTCATGTCTAGGACCTCTGAACGGTGGTGGGACCCGGTGTTTCTGGTACACCAGAATGTGCCCTGAGTGCACGGAATGTCGGGCCGTCGTGCTGGCATTTGTGATATGTATTGCCTTGGTGGCTGGATATATATGTATGAGATGTAAAATGTTGTGCAGGGAAGGAATTCCGCTGCCCCGTGCCAGGGGCAGGGTCATTATAATTAGTCAGCTGAATGCTGACCGTTGCCCTGTTTGTCACCGCTTGGTGGATTGGTTCTTGCAGGTGCATGTGGTGCTGGTCCGAGCGGGACTTAGCGGGCTGAAGCCCAAGCTACGTTGCTGCCCTCGAAGGCTTTGTTTTGTTTCTTCTTGTTCGTGTGTGGCCGGCCTGCGCGCCGATGTTTGGAAACCACACTTTTGTTAAGATAAACCTGTAAGGCCATAAGGCCATTTGCTTTGGGTGTAAACATTCCTATTTTGGTATAGTGGACAGTTCTTGTAATTCTTGAGTTCAAGTTTTCAACCGTGAAGCTTCCGCTAGAATGCTCTATGTTAGGACACGTTGGTTTTGATATTATTTAGTAGCGTCCCCGCCTGCTTGTGGAATATGGTGTGGGGCCCCGGCCGGACCCTCTATTATATTCTTCTTGACGGGTAGAGGTGTTATAATTTGGTATCAGCTTGTTGGTCAATCTTGAGAGGACCTAGCGCTACCAACTCGACCAAAAGACCGATCTTATAGAAGACGGTGCAACTATTCTTTATATCAACGGTCCTCGAGCGGATCCACGGGGCAGCCAGTTAGGCCCGCAGGGAACACGTCCTTCTGCTTCGAATAATACCGCAGCACCGGGGCGATTCCGAACCGCAGTTCCAACAATCCCCCCCCGGAAACAACCCCGGGGTTTCGAACCCGTGACCCCATCTGATACCAATTGAGAGGACCTAGCGCTACCAACTCGACCAAAAGACCGGTCTTATATAAGATGGCACAACTATTCTTTATATCAACGGTCCTCGGGCGGATCCACGGGGCATCCAGTTAGGCCCGCAGGGAACACGGCCTTCTGCTTCGAATAGTACCGCAGCACAGGGGCGATTCCGAACCGCAGTTCCAACAAATCTCTTCCGAATTCGCGGACGAATTCTTTTGAGGGGTGGCGAGCACGTGTCAGTGCTGCCGTTATAACACATAAATTGAACTCGGGAATGTAAATACACTTGTTTCGTGAGTTGGAGTGTTCATTTTTGTATGTTTGCCGTTTGTTTAGTCGCTAAATTATGTTTCTACACATATAGGTGACTAGAAGTGTTGCCGGTCAATCGGAACCTCAACATTCTGTTGAAAGTGCAGCACCGGCTGAGGTGCCCACACCTCTCCATCTGCTGAAACTGTGCATTTCATTATGGAGACAGTACTTGATGTGATGAATGCTTAGCAGGCTGGGCAAGCACGTCCTGCTGTGGTGCCAACGCATGCTGGGGTAAGGCAAGAACCGGCAGAAGCTATAGTTTATCCACGGGCAGCAGATCAACAATTGAAGCAATTCATGAGCTTCAATCCTCCTCAATTTACTGGGGCGGGATCCCCGGCCCAAGCGGAGGATTGGCTTGCAAGGATCAAGAGAATCATGAGAGCGATTAGAGTTGAGGAGGAGCAGAAGGTAATGTTGGCCACTTTCCTTCTTGAGGGAGAGGCTCGGTTGTGGTGGGATGAGATTGAACTGCATCACTTGGCCGGCAGACAGTTGGCAGAGGTCTCGATGGAAGAGTTCTCTCGATTATTCTTGGCAAAGCATCTGCCAATGCAGCAGAGAATATCAATGGAAATGGAATTTCAGCGGTTGACTCAAGGAGATTGTAGTGTGGATGATTATCTTCATGAGTTCACGCGGTTGGGAAGATATGCGGGTTCTATCTTCGCCGAAGAGGAGCGTAAGACTAGTCGGTTTTATGCGGGACTACGAGATGAGCTACGATATCTGCTCTCGAGTTCTGTAAGTCAGGGTTTTCAAGCCTTAGTCTGAATGGCTCGGTCATTGGAGACAGACATGAAAAGGGGGAAAGCAAAGGAGACCTTGGCTGTTGCAAAGCCGGAGTTCAAGCCGCCGCGTTTGGAGAAATCTGGGTACCGAAGGAGATGGAATAAGAAGTCCAAATCTACTGGACAAGCTCCTTCAGCGACTGTGACGGAGGAATCGTCGGGGTATGGATCTCGTGCCTGTTTTATGTGTGGGAAGGTGGGACACTTCGCACGTGATTGCCGAGTTGGCCCTCTAAAGGGTGAAAAGAAGACAGGAGCGTCTTATGCGGAGAAAGGGAAGACTGTGGTGGAGTCTTCTGCATCGCACGCGCAGCCTCGGTTCTTCAACCTTGGGCAGCAAGAGTCCATTAAGCAGGCCGATGTCGTCACAGGTTTTGTCCTTATACGGGATTATCCGGCGCGAGCACTGTTTGATACAGTTGCTTCCCATTCGTTTCTGTCTGAAGATTTCGTTTTACGAATCAGGGTGCCTATAAAACCACGACAGACAGTATAAAGGTGCTACTACCTAACGGATGTTTGTTATGCACGGATAAATCTTGCGGTCTTGAGGTAAAGATAGGGAGTCAAGAATTCAAGGTGGAAACATTCGTATTGACGATTATTGAGTTTGATATAATCTTTTGTATGGACTGGATTTCAGAGCAGCATGCCTGTATAGATTGCACTTCAAAAGAGGTCACACTGGGGCAAAATACCGAACAAGAGACAAAGTTCACTGGTATGCGAGGGATGAGTGGGATGTTGTTATCTGCTCTCGTAGTTGCTAAGGCAGTTCGGAAGGGTGCAGAGTTATTCTTCACACTCATTAAGGCGGTGGAGCCGAAGGCCAGTGTGAATGAGGTGCGGATTGTATCGGAATACGCTGATGTGTTTCCAAAAGACCTTCCTGGGTTACCTCCCCAAAGAGAAATCGACTTCGCTATCGAGCTGGTGCCAGGTGCAAAACCTGTGGCCCGCTCGCCTTATCGTGTAGCGCCATAAGAAATGGCCGAACTGAAAGTTCAATTGCAAGAGTTGTTGGAGCAGGGATACATACGCCCAAGTATGTCACCTTGGAGCTCGCCTGTTCTATTTGTGAAAAAGAAAGACGGTAGTTTGCGGCTATGTATTGATTACCGCGAATTAAATAAGCTGGCGGAGAAAAACAAGTATCTGATTCCACTGATCGATGACTTGTTCGATCAGCTAGCAGGCTCAACCGTCTATTCGAAGTTGGATTTGAAATCTGGGTATTACCAATTGCGGATTAGGGAAGGTGACATTCCATAGACAGCGTTTGGAACACGCTACGGTCATTATGAATTCACGGTGATACTGTTGGGGCTATGTAATGCCCCTTCGGTATTCATGGACTTAATGCACCGAACGTTCCGAGAGTACTTGGATTTGTTTGTAATCGTATTCATTGATGACATCCTATTGTACTCGCAGTCGGAAGAAGATCATGCAAACCATTTGCGGTTGGTACTGCACACCTTGCGGAGGAATAAGCTGTATGCCAAGTTCTCGAAGTGTGAGTTCTGGCTCTAGTCGGTGGCTTTTCTGGGCCATGTAGTTAGTGGAGAAGGCATAGCAGTGTATCCGGTAAAGATAAGTCTCATACAATATTGGCCGACGTTGTCTTCAGTGGCCGAAGTCAGGAGTTTCCTTGGACTGGCAGGCTACTACAGACGGTTTGTGGCGAACTTCTCTCAGATTGCTTTGCCTCTGACAACGTTGACGAGAAAAGATCAGAAGTTCATTTG
Source organism: Platanthera zijinensis (assembly GCA_039513925.1). Taxonomy (NCBI): domain Eukaryota; kingdom Viridiplantae; phylum Streptophyta; class Magnoliopsida; order Asparagales; family Orchidaceae; genus Platanthera; species Platanthera zijinensis. The sequence continues at coordinate 55,373,332 of CM077082.1, forward strand.
GACGCCGGAGTGCGCGCGAGCTTTTGATGAGCTGAAGAGTCGTTTGACCACGGCGCCTGTGTTGACGTCGCCATGTGGTACAGACAGCTATGAGATATACAACAATGCGTCAGGGAGCGGCTTAGGCTGCGTTCTCCTGCAGTTTGGCAAGGTGATTGCTTATGTCTCACGCCAATTGAAAGTACATGAGCGTAACTATCCCGTCCACGACTTGGAGTTGGCGGCGGTGATCTTTGCGCTAAAGTTGTGGCGGCACTATCTGTATGGCGTTAAAGTCGATATCTATATATATCATAAGAGTCTAAAGTATTTGCTTGATCAGAAGGATTTGAATATGCGACAACGGAGGTTGATGGAGTTCCTTAGGGACTACACCTTCGATATTCACTATACTCCCGGGAAGGGAAATGTGATCGCAGATGCCTTGAGTCGTCGGACTCTGACAAGGGCAAATTGGCTTCTAAGACATGATGAAAGCCTAATTCGAGATCTGGAGGCCTTAAATATTTCTTGTGTTGAATGGAATACCACTACAAAGGCGTGCTTAAACTGGACGGAGGTACAGTGTGACCTGGCGGACAGAGTTTGGCAAGCAACAGAACTGGATGAAAGCCTGCAACGCTATGCAGCGGAAAGTGCCGACTCTAGATTTTCGTTTATTGACGGTCTGTTTCGGAAGGACGGTTGTTTGTGTCCCAGATAGGGGTAAGCTTCGTGAAGAGGTGATGTATGAAGGCCACTTCACCAAGTATTTGGTTCACACCGGGAGCACGAAAATGTATAAGGATATGAGGAAGCTGTTCTGGTGGCCTGGAATGAAGAAGTACATAACACACTATGTTGCTAAATGTCAAACTTGTGCCTTCGTAAAGGCGGAATGCCAAAAACCGGGTGGTTTGCTGAAGTCGTTGCCTGTCCCTGTGTGGAAGTTTGATGATATTTCCATGGACTTTGTGCATGGATTGCCAAGGTCACAGCGGGGAAATGACGCGGTATGGGTGATTGTGGACCGGTTAACCAAGGTGTCGCACTTCATCCCGAACCGAAGGGACAATTCCGTGGAGAAATTGGCAAAGATGTACGTGGATACTATTTTACGATTGCACGGTGTGTCCCGTAGCATCATTAGTGATCGAGATGGGAGTTTCACTTCGGGCGATTAGAGATTTGTCCATGAACTGTTGGGTACAAAATTGCATTTCAGCACGGCCTTCCATCCTCAAACAGATGGTCAGATCGAGAGAACCAACAGGACATTGGAGGATATGCTCCGAATGTGTGCGCTGGATTTCGGAAAGAATTTGGAAGATCATCTCTGTGTGTTTGAATTTTCCTACAACAACAACTACCAAGCTAGCATCCAGATGGCGCCCTTTGAAGCTTTATATGGTAGGAAATGTCGTACACCTTTGGCTTAGGTGGAGACTGGCGAAACAAAGTTGTACCAGCGAAAAGAGTTAGATGATGCCAACTCAATCATACGGTTGATACGTGAAAGGCTGATAGTGGCTCAAGATAGGCAAGCTAAGTATTACAATGCCAAGCACCGAAACATGGAGTTTGCGGTGGGCGATTGGGTGTACTTGAAAATCAAGTCATTCAAAGGTGTGTTCAGGATACGGCGTCTGAAAAAGTTTAGCCCGAGGTATCTGGGACCGTTTTAAGTGGTCGAACGTATTGGTGAAGCCGCTTATCGGTTAGCACTTTCGCAAGAGATAAGTGGCTTACATGATGTATTTCATGTCTCAGTGTTGCGGAAAGCGGTCAAGGATTCAGCTCAAGTAATTGAGAGTGATCAAGTGCCAGTTGAGTATGGGCTAACGATGAAGGTTAGACTCATTCGGATCGAGGCTCGAGCCGAGAAACAGCTACGAAACAAAGCAGTCTGGATGGTCAAAGTCCGGTGGGACAATTATGGCCGAGAAGAGCTAACGTGGGAGAAGGAGCAGACCATGAGAGCTCAATTTCCCGAGTTATTTATGTAAAGCTGTTGGCTTGTCTGTATATTGTTAAACCTTATATATAAAGTGTCACATATTATGTAATGCTTGTACCTCCTTACTATGTCCAAATTTCGGGACGAAATTTTATTAAGGAGGGGAGGATTGTAACACCCCAGAAATCTCAAAAGCCAAAATTGGGATTCAGGTTGGCTGACACGGCCTGAGACACGGTCGTGTCTCAGGGCGTGTCTAGCTTAGTTGAGGGCCAGTTGTGTCCGAGGAGGACACGGCCTGTGACACGGGCGTGTCATAGGGGCATGTTTGGCACACGGCTAGGGACACGGGCGCATGCCTTAGCCGTGTTGTTCTCGGGTGGTTTTGGAGATCGAGTTATAGGGGTGACATGGCAAGGCACACGGCCGTGTACAACCTGACACGGGCGTGTCAGGGCTGACACGGCCGTGTCAGGGCTGACACGGGCGTGTCACTGCCCTTGTTCTGGTTTGTTTTAAGTCGGTTGTGCACTGCTTAGGAAACACGGCATGTGACACGGACGTGTCACAACCCGTGTTCGGCCCAAGAAAATCAATTTCAGGGCTAATCTGAGCCTTCCATTTTCTTTGACCAAGATCCAATGGTCTAGGATTTTCCCTGGGGTTATAAGGCCGGATTTGAGATAGAGAAAACTCATTTGAGTTGTGTCATTCTCTTTCCAAAGTGAAGAGAGAGAGGAGAGGAAGTGGAGGAAGAAGAAGGGAAATCCGGCTGCCAGTGGTGCTGCGGTGGTCCAAATCGCGAGCCGAGTTCAGCTCTGCGGAGGCTTGATCGCTGTGAAGCTTTCTAACCGTGTGCTTTTTGCCATGGCGCCAAAACGTCTTTCAAGGGTAAAGATTTCCTTCTTGTACAAGTGAAGTCCTTCTTTCCTGCATTTGCATAGGAATCCTCCACCAAAAGGTGGATGGCGAAGTGATTCCCTTTGGTCGGCGGTACGTCCCTTGTTGTATTGCATTAGAACCGGAAGTGTGAGTACGGTTAGGCATGCTGTGTGAAGCCCATCTGGACATGTTGGTCTAGATTGGTGATGCTTATTTGCACATTGGAGAAGACTCCGTGTATATTTCTTGTATGCATGAAATCCGTGGTGGATACCTGTGGCTTGGTGCCGCAGGAAGTACTAGAGGAAGTCAAGGAAATGGTGAGAGTTGGGTTCAACTCTTGTGGCCGTGAGTGCCATATGGGATGAAGTTGAGTCGTTAGGATGCAACTGGAGAAATGCCTTGGTGGCGGACGGGCAAAGTGAAGCCGTACCCGCGTCAGTCCAGTCTTGAGTCTGACGATTTTGAGCAACGGGAAAGGTGGATCTGTACCCGTGTTATGGTTGTCTAACCTTGGGTGCTTAAGGCCCTATTAGGATCACATAGCGAGAGTCGATGGCTTGTGTGCCGATGAGACTAGAAATGCTCAAATTGGACTGTCATGTCTGGGACCTCTGAACGGTGGTGGGACCTGGTGTTTCCGGTACACCAGAATATGCCCTGAGTGCACGGAATGTCGGGTCGTCGTGTCAGCATTTGTGATATGTATTGCCTTGGTGGCTGGATATATATGTATGAGATGTAAAATGTTGTGCAGGGAAGGAATTCTGCTGCCCCGTGCCAGGGGCAGGGTCGTTATAATCTGTCAGCTGAATGCTGACCGTTGCCCTGTTTTCCACCGCTTGGTGGATTGGTTCTTACAGGTGCAGGTGGTGCTGGTCCGAGCGGGACTTAGCGGGCTGAAGCCCAAGCTGCGTTGCTGCCCTCGAAGGCTTTGTTTTGTTTCTTATTGTTCATGTGTGGCCGGCCTGCGCGCCGATGTTTGGAAACCACACTTTTGTTAAGATAAACCTGTAAGGCCATAAGGCCATTTGCTTTGGGTGTAAACATTCCTATTTTGATATAGTGGACAGTTCTTGTAATTCTTGAGTTGAAGTTTTCAACCGTGAAGCTTCCGCTAGAATGCTCTGTTAGGACATATTGGTTTTGATATTATTTAGTAGCGTCCCCGCCTGTTTGTGGAATATGGTGTGGGGCTCCGGCCGAACCCTCTATTATATTCTTCTTGACGGGTAGAGGCGTTACACATCACCTATAACACTAAGAGCATAGTTGTATTTGATGTTGTTTAAGCTCATCATGTACAGGATGTTCCTTGGAACAAGGTTAGACAAGTTGTCTAAGTGATTGTGACAGGTGGTCACAAGGTAGGATGGTGGAAAGACAGAAAATCTACCCAAGTCCACAGGTATTGAGTGAGGAAAGCTCACTCAACGCCAGATGTAAAGAGATATGGTTAAGTCCACAAGCATTGAGTGAAGCAATCTCACTCAACGCCAGAGGCAAAGATGTGGTTTAAGTTCACATGCATTGAGTGAAGCAAGTTCACTCAACACTAGATGCCAAAAAGTGCCGAAAGAGGACAAGTTAGTCAAAGCCTGACTATTTGCATGGCAGAAAAGTGGCTATGTCCACAAGCATTGAGTGAAGGCAGTTCACTCAATGCCATACTACAAAAGCGTTGAGTAAAGCTCGGGTTGTCAAAGTTTTGTCTTTAACAGTAAAGAAATCTGGCTAAGTCCAAAAGCGTCGAGTGATGAAGGCTCACTCGACGCCTAAGAAGTTAAGACTACAAAAGTCTAGATGGCGTTGAGTGATGAAGGCTCACTCAACGCCAAAGAAGAAAGCATCATTTTCAATCGAAGCTCAAGGAAAGAATGGACAGAAAATCTGTCTAAGTGTTTTGGCATTGAGTCAAGCTTACTCACTCAACGCCTAGTGATAGAAAATCTTTCTAAGTGTTTTGGCGTTGAGTCAAGCTTACTCACTCAATGCCTAGTGACAGAAAATCTGTCTAAGTATTTTGGCATTGAGTCAAACTTACTCACTCAATGCCTAGTGACAGAAAATTTGTCTAAGTGTTTTGGCATTGAGTCAAGCTTACTCACTCAATGTCTAGTGACAGAAATCTGTCTAAGTGTTTTGGCGTTGAGTGAAGCTTGTTCACTCAACGCCTAGTGACAGAAAATATGTCTAAGTGTTTTGGCGTTGAGTGAAACTTGTTCACTCAATGCCTATACTAATGTGCTTGAATTATGACTAAGTCCACAGATGTTGACTTCAGCAAAAGTCAACAAAGTTAGCAAAAGTCAACAAAGTTAGCAAAATTCAAAAAAAGGCGGGATGGCTACAGTATGCGACAAACGGCGTTACATTACAACTTTTGGCATTTAAAGTAAAAGTACTGCTGTCAAATTCAGTGGGGCCCACTGGTCAAAATAGTAGTTGATCGGCGGAATAAAAAAGGCGGAGTTTAGAATGAATAAAATTTTTTTTTGGAAAAAGCTTTGGACTTCATCTTCTCCCTCGGCCATTATTGTAGAGCCTTGAAGAAGAAGTTCAAGCTTCAGATCTAAGGGTTAAAAGAGATAGCTGGTGCCATTTACACTTGCACCAGCAAGATTAGAGATATTCTCTGAGGAAGTAGAAGCAGCCAAGGCCTGAGCCAAGCTGCAACTGATCTGAAAGCAATTAAGAGATAGTTGTTGAGAGCAACACCTTCAACAACAAGATCAGAGAAATTCTCCGAGTAAACTGAAGCAGCAGGTTATTATCTTAGCTGTAACATCTGGAAGATAATTAAAGTTAGTTGTTGTCATCTCCACCATCAACAGCAGTTTTGAGTAATTCTCTGAGAAAGAAGGTGTTGTAAAGGATAATCTTATCTACAATCACTTCACAGTTCCAGCTGTACAGTTCATAAGAGCATTTTTTGGTGGCTGTGAAGAAGAAGTTAGGACTGAGCTTCTAGTTCAATCCAGAAAGGAAAGAAGAAGCAAAGCAGGGTTCTGTAGGTTACTTCCAACACAAGCATATGTTAGTTGAATATTTTCTTTTGTTGCTGAGAAGTAGATAGGGCTGAGTATTTCTTAGTTCATTAAGCAGTAGACTCAGGGAATATATTCTTGGAGTCAAAGTTTGGCTGAGCTTATCTTAGTCCAGGAAGGTTGGCATAGAGAAATTTATCTTATGTCAAATCAACTCAACAACCCACTTCCATTCTGTCGTATCCTTTTGGATCTGAGTTGTAGGGCAGATTTGCCTGAGAGTAGGATCTAGTTTGTATCGTCTGAGGTAGGGCTTTTGAGCCTGAGGTAGGAGAGTCATTCTTTTTGAGTTGTAGGGTATTTTTGCCTGAGTTATAGGATCCTTTGGATCTGAGGTAGGGCCTTTGTGTCTGAACTGTAGTAGAGTCATTCTCTCTGAGGTAGGGTTGTACTCCCAACCTGAGTTGTAGGGACTTTGGGCCTGAGTTGTAGGGACTTTGGGCCTGAGATAGGTGATCTTTGGATCACTGAGTTGTAGGGCCTTGTACCTGAGCTGTAAGTCTTCGAGGAGACTGAATGATCCTGCAGGATCGTGTTGTAAGCTCTTTGGAGCCGAGATTGGAGAAGTGTCTTGTCTAACATGTTGTTAGAAAAGTGGGAGGGAAAGTGAACGTACTCATAATCTGGGGAACCACTATATATTCTATGTGTGCTCTTTGTGTTGTTTCTTTATTGCTGGTTGTGTGTGTCTTGAAAGCAGAAAACTAATAACTCACAAGAACTTTAAGAAAGAAAATTAAAGATAGCCACAAGTGACTAAGAAGCCTAATCGCCCCCCCCCCCAGGTGATTTATCTATCCTTGAAACTAAATACTTTCAAGTGGTATCAGAGGGAGGTTGCTCAAAAAAAGGACTTAATAAGGTGAGTGATCACCAAGGATAGCTAAAAGGTTTTTACTTATGGGTTTAGGAGTGAACCATAAGGTGTGTAGCTCAATGGAGCTTCAAGTCTGCAGCAAGGAGAACTTTGGGAGCTAGAAAGAGAGGATTGTACAACCCCGTATCCCGCGAGTGGTCGACAGGAGTTGAACCGGCCGGCTCAGACCAACCTGGACCCAGCATGCCGAGCCCGAGCTCGGCAATAGTCGAGCCGAGCTCGACGATGGTCGAACGAAGCCCGGCACGCCGAGACCGAGCTCGGGTGCGGAAACAGGGCTCGACGGTGGTCGAGCCAAGCTCGACGATCCTTGTGCCGTTTTCAGTCTCTGTTGGAGCTCGGCGATCGCCGTGCCGAGTCCGAGCTCGACGATCGTCGTGCCGAGTCCGAGCTCGACGATCGCCGTGCTGAGTCCGAGCTCGGCGGTAGTCAAGCCAAGCTCAGCGCTAGCCGAGCACAGTCCGCCGAGTGCGTGCTCGCCTAGGCCCAGGGCGAGGCGAGTCGGGCCACTTGCCGAGCAAGTGCCCCCTCAGGTCCAGCTCGCATCTTGGCCATGGCATACTTTTACTATGTGGCCCCTTTTGGTTTGCCTGTAGTCCTTGAAAACAGTGAAGGTTGTATATTGGCAGGCCATCTTTTCCTATAAATAGGACCCAAGGGGTACCCCAGAAGGCACGCTTACTAATTCTCCGGCCTACTAGCGCTTTCTGAGGTACCTTAGCCCGGCATTTGGCTAAGGAGGGGAAGCGCTCTAAGATCTTCCGGGTGTGTGGTGGGACCTCCCCGCCGGGCCCTTGGTCTAGTCCTTGTTTCTTTTCTTTTCTTTGTCATTTACTTGCAGGAGTGAAGTAGGTGCGCGGCCACCCCTTCCCCAAGGGTCGAACTCCACAAGAGACCGGTTTTCCGGTTTCAACATTTTGGTGCGGTGAGCGTGGAGAGTGGTCAGCAGAGAAAACCTTCTGCAGGCTCGATGACTGGAGAAGAAGGACAAGGATCAGGCAGGGGCAACTCGCCACCCCCTCCCCCACCCCCAGCAGCGAGTGTGCCGGCGGAGCTTAGGGAGGAGATCCTCAGGCTCGTCAGGACCGCCCTCGGCATGCGAGCTGAGAGTGCGACGCCGGCAGTCCCGGTGGTCGCCGCTCCCGCACTCGGCGACGACGCGCCGCTCAGGCGACCAGGGAAAGAACCCGTCGAGAGGGGCGAGTGCGAGTTCCAGGGGCGAGTTCTGTTCCCCGGCTCGGCCGCCGAGTACCACTTCGGCGAGACTGCAGGGAGGGAGTTCCCGACTCGCCCGGCTGAGGGGGGGAGCCCCTTCAGCGAGTTCGTTTCTTCAGCCCCAGTTCCCGAGGGGTTTCGCGAGCCGGAGATGACTTACTACTCCGGGAGAGGAGACCCGGTCCACCACCTCCGGTGGTTCGAGGATATGGTCTCCATTCGACAGATGTCAGACGACTTCAAGTGCCGACTCTTCGCCATCACCCTCAGAGAAAAGGCGAGAGAGTGGTTCCACCAACTCCCGACCGGGTCCATCTACTGCTTTGAGGATCTGCGACGGGGTTTCATGCTGAGATTCACCACTTCTAAGAAGAGGAAGAGGGAGGCGGAGTCTTTGTTCCGCATCAAGCAGAGGGTGGGAGAGACCCTGGGAAGCTATCTGGACAGGTTCCAAGAGGAACTGTCCCAAGTTCAGGAGATGCCAGGGCACACCATGATGGTAGCCTTCACCCTGGGTCTCCAGTCCGGGTTCTTCACAATGGAACTGAAGAGGTCACCTCCAGTGTCTTTTGAGGCACTCCTAGAAAGGGCGGCCAGGGAGGCCGAAATGGAGGCAGCACATCCAGAGTTTGCTCGAAGATTGGCCAAGTGGGCCGTGGAAGAGGAAAGGCCAAGGGGTGGCCGAATTCAGGAGGAAAGGAGGGCTGAACCTCGGCAAAGGGAGCAGCCGCAGCAGCAGCCGCAACCCAGGTGGGTGCGTCCGGAGCAGACCCACCGTTTGGGATGGAGGCCCGAGTGGCAAGACCAGGCACCACGAAGGGGTTATCAGGGAGGAGATAACCGCCAGGGTGGCCGAGGGCAGTACAACCCCCAGGGGGGTAGGCAGGGTCAGAGACCCCCTCTCCCCGACCAGGAGGAGGCAATGGCAATTGCCATGAGGGGAAGGAGGAGAGGACAGCCGAGGAGAAGGAGGGAGGTCAGGGTGGACCTGCCCTATTGTGACTTTCATCAGGAAGAGGGGCACCTCACATCCGCGTGCCCGGAGTTCCTCGAGATGAGAGGGAGAAGGGAACAGCAACAACAGGGCCATCAGGAAGTTCGGATAGAGGAGATCCGGCCTCGGGAGGAGGGGGATCGGTGCGAAGACCGGGTTGATGTGGGCACCCGGGGGAGGATCGGAGCGATCCACGGGGGGGCCGGGATCGAGGCCTCCCGTAAGTCAAGCCTCCACACTATGTACCGGAGGAGCGTTGGCTCCACATCCCAATCCCCTCCCCCGGAGGAGAAAATCACCTTCTCCAGAGAGGACTTGCCGGGTCACGAGGACCCCTTCTGGGATGCGCTGGTTATCCAGACAGCCATCGAGGATTTCACTGTCTCCCGAATCCTTGTGGACAATGGGAGTTCGGTCAACGTCATCTTCAAGAAGGCGTTCGATGCAATGAAGGTAGAGGCCAGGAGGGTGTTAGCCTCGGACGGGCCTCTGTTCGGCTTTTCAGGGGAGAGGAAAGAGGTCGAGGGAGGAGTGGGACTCCATGTCACTCTAGGGGGGGCAGTCACGCAACTGCAAGTTTGTTATCGTGGACGCCCCTAGCAGTTACAGCGCCATCTTCGGGAGACCCCTCATCAGCGCCTTCCGCTGCGTCCCCTCGTCCTTCCACCAGTGTCTAAAGCTCAACGTCGAGGGGGTTCAGATCCGGGTTCGAGGAGACCCTAAGGAGGCAAGGGAGTGCTACGTCTCGGCGGTAAACTCCATCTCTTGGTTGGAGGGGGCCGAGGAGATGGGGCGGAGGTTGGAGGAGGAGCAGGAAGCTGACAAAGAAATGGAGGTGGAGTGTCGCGCTCAGGAGGAGGTCGCGGAAGAGACTCAGGGGTCGGCCGAGGCCATGGCCGTCGAGGAGGCCGAGGAAGAGGTCCTCGCCCCCGGAAGGGGAGGTATCGAGGAATGGGAGGAGCAGTCCCGTCTGGAGGCAGTGGAAGAGGTGGAGGAGATGGAGGTCCTCACCATTGGAGGTAGGGTGGAGAAGGTCCGCGTCAGTGGAGGCCTGACCCCGGAAGCTCAAGGCAGGAAGCTGGAGTGCATCCAGAGGAACGTGGACATCTTCGCCTGGAGCGCCGCAGAGATGCCAGGGATTGACCCCGACGTGGCCTGCCACCGCCTCAACCTGGACCCGGAGGCTCCCCCCATCCAGCAGAAAAAGAGATCCGTCACGGACAAGCTCGCCGAGCCAATCAGAGAGGAAGTCGCCAAGCTCCTTGAGGCTGGCTTCATATCTGAAATCCAATACCCCGGCTGGGTCTCCAACGTTGTAATGGTTAAAAAAGGAGACGGCCGGTGGAGGATGTGTATCGACTTTTCTCTTCTTAATAAATCATGCCCGAAAGATTGTTATCCTTTGCCTCGGATCGACGCGCTGGTTGACTCAGCCGTCGGTTTCCCTGTAATGAGTTTTCTGGATGCTTTTTCAGGTTATCACCAAATCATGATGCACCCCCCTGACGTCAAAGACGTCTCGTTCATCACGGGAGACGGATGTTATTGTTACAAAATGATGCCCTTCGGGCTAAAGAATGCAGGGGCTACCTATCAAAAAATGATGGATAGGGTCTTCCGAGAGCAGAAGGGGAGGAATCTCGAAGTATACGTAGATGATCTCATGGTCAAGAGCTTGGATGTCGACTCCCACATCCAGGACTTGGAAGAGACCTTCGCCACTCTCCGCAAGTTTAAGATGAGGCTGAACCCCTTGAAGTGTGTCTTCGGGGCAAGCCGGGGAATGTTCCTATGGCATCTTCTCACCCCCGCTGGGGTAGAGCCTAATCCAGATAAGGTGAGGGCAATCCTGGAACTAAGGTCGCCGCAAAATACCAAGGAAGTACAGCAACTGACAGGGAAGTTGGCAGGGTTGAGTAGATTCCTCTCCCGGGCCGGGGAGAGGTGCTCCTCGTTTTTCAAAACTTTGAGAGGGGGTCGAAGGTTTGAATGGACCTCGGAGTGCGAGGAGGCATTCCAGGCTTTAAAGAAACAGCTGACTCAGGCCCCCCTGCTCCAAGGGCCCAAGGAAGGGGAAGACTTATCCCTATATCTAGGGGTCGGGGCTGAAGCCTTGAGTTCGGTTTTGGTTCGGGAAGAAGGGAAGAGGCAACTCCCCGTCTATTATGTAAGTCGGATATTGAAGAGGGCCGAGCTCCGGTACCCCATCCTGGAAAAACTGGCCTTCGCCTTAATCATCTCAGCCCGGAGGCTTCGGCCTTATTTCCAGGCACACTCAATCCGAGTAGTGACTGACCACCCCCTGCGCAACATCTTCAAGGGGGTAGAGCATTCAGGTAGGTTGGCCAAATGGTCAGTGGAGCTGAGCGAGTTCGACATCTCCTTCGTCCCCCGCCTCTCAATCAAGGCCCAAGCTATGGCTGACTTCCTGACAGAGTATGTAGTCGAGGTGGCGGAGGAGAGACTCACTTGCCCTCTCCCTTGGAAAGTCAGGGTGGACGGTGCCTCGGGGAAGCATTCTTTGGGAGTTGGGGTCATCTTGGAAAGCCCCCAGGGGATAAAGATCGAGCAGACTGTGGTAGTGCACTTTCCTATCACCAATAACCAAGCCGAATACGAAGCCGTAATCGCAGGTCTGCGCCTGGCAAGAGACTTGGGGGTGCATGACGTGGAGGTCCTCACTGACTCCATGGTGGTGGCTTCCCAGATCAAGGGGGAGTTCGAGGCGAGGGAGCCCACCCTGCAGCTCTATTTGATGAAGGTAAGGGGAGTCATTGGGACCTTCCAGACATTCTCAATCAAGCACGTACCGCGAGGGGAAAACGAGCCAGTCGACCAGCTAGCAAAGCACGGCCCCCGGATGGGGGGCACCATTACGGATCTCTTCCGACCTTCCATCGAGGAGGGGGAACTAATGGAAGTAGAACAGCACCCCTCATGGATGGATCCCTTCGTCACCTTCTTGTCCACCGGAGAATACCCGGAGGGAATGGACCGAAGAGGGCTCAAGCACAAGACGGCATACTACCTCCTACGTGAGGGACAGTTGTGCCGCAAGACCCTCTCAGGGATGTTGGCCCGTTGCGTAGCCGAAAGAGAGGTGCACAAAATTTTGGAGGAAGTCCATTCCGGTGAATGTGGGAGTCATTCGGGGAGTCGGACCCTGGAAGGGAGAATCGTCAGGCAAGGGTACTTCTGGCCCACCCTCGGTCAGGATGCAGCCGAATTCGCGAGAAAGTGTCATAAGTGCCAACTATATGCCCCGCTCCAGCTCCAGCCGGCTCAGAGGTTAAGAAGCATCATGGCACCATGGCCCTTCGCCATATGGGGGCTGGACCTCGTAGGACCTTTCCCTCAGGCCAGCGGTCAGAGGAGGTTTTTGTTGGTCATGATTGATTATTTTTCTAAGTGGATGGAGGTGAAGGCTCTAGCCAAGGTGACCTCTCAAGTAGTCAGGAACTTTATCTGGGGAGAGATCATCTGCAGGCATGGGCTGCCACAGGCTATCGTCACGGACAACGGACCTCAGTTCGCCAGCACGGAGTTCATTCGATTCTGCGAACAGCTAGGGATTGACCTTCGGTTTGCTTCTGTCCATCACCCCAGGAGCAACGGGCAGGTGGAAGCGGCCAACAAAATCATCGTGAACCTCTTAAAGAAGAAAGTGGAAAATTTGAGGGGAAGCTGGGTGGAACAGCTCCCATCAGTCCTCTGGGCCTTGAGGACCACCCCCAATACGGCCACAGGGGAGACGCCTTTCAAACTCTCTCACGGCTGCAAGGCCGTTCTACCTGTCGAATTCGAGGTCCAGACGCCTCGGGTCGTCGAGGCAGGAGTCGGAAGGGAAGAATGGAGGTCAGAAAATGAGGAGGAGCTTCAACTCTCCCTGGATATGGTGGAAGAACTACGCGACTTGTCCATCGTCAGGCAGGAAGAGGCCAAGCGAAGGATGGCCAAGTATTTCGACAAACACGTTCGTGTCAAGCAGTTCGTAGAGGGGGACCTTGTTTTGAAAAAAGTGGACGCGGCAGGGAGATCAACCGCTGTGGGAAAACTCCACCCCAATTGGGAGGGCCCCTACATTGTGCAGGAAGTCTTGAAATCGGGGGGGGGGGGGGTATCGCCTCCAAGATGTAAGAGGGGACACCCTCAGCCACACTTGGAGTGGCGACGATCTGAAACGTTTCTATCCTTGAAAATATTGTAGATATCTTGGCCTCATGAATAAAAACGAATCTCATTATCTCATCTTATGCTTTGGCAGAATAGTGAGGGTAGAGGGGCTCGCAGTTTAAACCCCCGAGAGGCAAAAATTTCTAAGTCTTCTCGCTCTGGGGTTAGGTCTCGTTGCTCCCCTGCCAGGCTCCCACCTAGCTGGCACGGCCGAGCCTCGATGGACATCGCTATGACCCTGGGGCTGAGCCCGGAGGATGTTCAACACCCGCCCTCAGGCTCTCACCTAGCTGACTGGCCCGGTGGTAGCACCCGGGAGAGGCAAAAATTTCTAAGTCTTCTCGCTCTGGGGTTAGGTCTCGTCGCTCCCCTGCCAGGCTCCCACCTAGCTGGCACGGCCGAGTCTCGATGGACATCGCTATAACCCTGGGGCTGAGCCCGGAGGATGTTCAACACCCGCCCTCAGGCTCTCACCTAGCTGACTGGCCCGGTGGTAGCACCCGGGAGAGGCAAAAGTTTCTAAGTCTTCTCGCTCTGGGGTTAGGTCTCGTCGCTCCCCTGCCAGGCTCCCACCTAGCTGGCACGGCCGAGCCTCGATGGACATCGCTATGACCCTGGGGCTGAGCCCGGAGGATGTTCAACACCCGCCCTCAGGCTCTCACCTAGCTGACTGGCCCGGTGGTAGCACCCGGAAGAGGCAAAAATTTCTAAGTCTTCTCGCTCTGGGGTTAGGTCTCGTCGCTCCCCTGCCAGGCTCCCACCTAGCTGGCACGGCCGAGCCTCGATGGACATCGCTATGACCCTGGGGCTGAGCCTGGAGGATGTTCAACACCCGCCCTCAGGCTCTCACCTAGCTGACTGGCCCGGTGGTAGCACCCGGAAGAGGCAAAAATTTCTAAGTCTTCTCGCTCTGGGGTTAGGTCTCGTCACTCCCCTGCCAGGCTCCCACCTAGCTGGCACGGCCGAGCCTCGATGGACATCGCTATGACCCTGGGGCTGAGCCCGGAGGATGTTCAACACCCGCCCTCAGGCTCTCACCTAGCTGACTGGCCCGGTGGTAGCACCCGGAAGAGGCAAAAATTTTTAAGTCTTCTCGCTCTGGGGTTAGGTCTCGTCGCTCCCCTGCCAGGCTCCCACCTAGCTGGCACGGCCGAGCCTCGATGGACATCGCTATGACCCTGGGGCTGAGCCCGGAGGATGTTCAACACCCGCCCTCAGGCTCTCACCTAGCTGACTGGCCCGGTGGTAGCACCCGGGAGAGGCAAAAATTTCTAAGTCTTCTCGCTCTGGGGTTAGGTCTCGTCGCTCCCCTGCCAGGCTCCCACCTAGCTGGCACGGCCGAGTCTCGATGGACATCGCTATGACCCTGGGGCTGAGCCCGGAGGATGTTCAACACCCGCCCTCAGGCTCTCACCTAGCTGACTGGCCCGGTGGTAGCACCCGGGAGAGGCAAAAATTTCTAAGTCTTCTCGCTCTGGGGTTAGGTCTCGTCGCTCCCCTACCAGGCTCCCACCTAGCTGGCATGGCCGAGTCTCGATGGACATCGCTATGACCCTGGGGCTGAGCCCGGAGGATGTTCAACACCCGCCCTCAGGCTCTCACCTAGCTGACTGGCCTGGTGGTAGCACCCAGGAGAGGCAAAAGTTTCTAAGTCCTCTCGCTCTGGGGTTAGGTCTCATCACTCCCCTGCTAGGCTCCCACCTAGCTGGCACGGCCGAGTCTCGATGGGCATCGCTACGACCCTGGAGTTGAGACTGGGAGTTGGCCCGAGGAAAACTCCAGGGAGCGAGCTCGCCAGCCAAGACGGCGAGCTCGGAATATCCTACCCCCCCCCCCACACTCTCTCTCCAGCTCGCTACTAAGGAAGCCCTGGTCCTGTCCCAGACCCAGGGGAAGGAAAGCGGCTCTCTCCAGCGAGCCTAGCCTCGCTCCAGCTAACTCGGCGAACGACACGCCCTGATGTCTAAGGCGGATGCCGGCAACATCTTGACCCAAGCGTATTTTCACTTGTCTGAATTATCGAAAAATTAAGGCGAGACATGGCGGGGGAAGGTGAGGCGCGAGTAGGATATGGCGCGAGCACGTGTCCTAGGGATTCGCCACGAGCACCGAGGGGGCTGGTCCTAACTCAAGACATTCTACAGGCGAGGTCGCTCTACCAAGCGCGCGGGTATAATATCGCAAGTGAGCTTAAAAAGAAGATAGCAAAATTGTGCAAAATATCTTTGATTCATCATTACAAGTTTACAAGGCCCGCCTCGGCAGGGTGCAAAAAAAAAACAGAGAAGAAAACAAAAAGTTAACTCTCGCCCTCCCCCCTCGAGTGACGGTCCTCCTCGTCACCAAGCCGAGCGTCCTTTTCCCTCACCCCCGCAAAGAGCGAGTCGAAGCTATCTTCCTTCTCGCTGAGCGGGCTGGGCGGGAACAGGGTTGGCAGGAGCTCCCGGACGGTGACCTCCTCGCAGCCTTCCGCCAAAATCCCCGTCCCCCTCATGGCTTGTAGAAGACACTCGGCAGCCTCGACGGAGTTGACTCGCAGCCGCTCCGCGACGTCAGCCTCGCCAAACACCCGGGGCCTCTTGAAGGGGAAGGCCGGCTCGCTGGCGTCCGGGGGAAGGAGAGCGTCGGCTTGGCGGAGGACCTCTCCCAGGAGCCCCTTGTTCTTTTCCTTCAATTCCTCCACCTCCGCCCCCAGCCGGGCGGCAACAGCCTCCTGCTCCCGGGAATATGTCTTTTGCTCGTCGAGCTGGGCTTCCCGCTCAGCGAGCTGAGCCCGCAACTGAGCTACCTCGTCTCGCATCGCGTTAGCGGCTTCGGCGTCCTGCAAGATTAAAAGTTCAGAACACGCGCAGGAACAATCTTAAGCAAGGTAAATAGAGGTATCCAGTGATTACCAGGCCACCGACAGACTTCGCGAGTAGAGCGTCCGCGAGGCCAAACCGCCTTTCCGCGTCGACCGCGCTCTCCTTCGCCAGGTCGCTCTCCTGCTCGGCAGTCAGCAGGGCGTTGCTGAGCTGGAAGCCGCGACGGACCATCATGTGATGGAGCTCGAAGGCCCGCAGGTGAGCCTGCATCCCCTCATAGCCGAGCTGACTGGGGGTCAGTTTCTTGTACGACTCGGCGCTGTCGCGGCTGTAGAGGCCGAAGCCGAAAGCGAAGGCGTGGGCGGTGGGCGGCCGGCGAGCTCCCCAGGAGGGGGTGCGAGTAGAGACGGAAACTCGGTGAGCCCCCTCGTCCCACTTCAGGATGGGCTCGCCAGCCGCATCCTTGCTCTTGCACCCCTTGCCGAAGTTGGGATGATCCTTCGGTAGACTGGGCTCGCGGAAGGTGTCCTCCTCGGTAGAATCGGAGGATGGCCCGCTCTTCTTCTTCCCCTTTCGGGGGGAGGAGGCTTCTTTCAGCGGACTCAAGGGCGGCTCGTCGGACAGAGCCTCCGGCGAGCTCATGAACTTGGTAGGCGACGAAGGATGGTGCAGCCGTCCGCGCGAGACCACCCTCGCCCTCTTCTTCTTGGGGAGCGAAGGCTCGCGGCGCGAGCTTGACCCCCCGGACTCCAGGCGCTTCCTGCCGGGGAGTTGGTCTCGCGCGTGCTCCTCGCGACAAGCCAGTGCCGCCGCCCGGGCCAGCTCCAGAGGATCTGAGAATATCCCCGAGTCGGCGAACGGCGGGTGCTCCGGCAGAACCCGTTCCCCTGCAGAGAAAGACTTAGTCAAAAAAAAAGAGAGAGGGAAAAATGATATGAGATCCACCTTGATGAAGTTCGCGAGAGGACCGAGCGAGGTATACCTTCACCGGGGAGAACGGGTTGAAGCGAGTCAAGGCCGCGGCGGAGGAAGGCGACCTCGAAGTCCTTGTGGAGGAAAAACTTGTGGAGGTCGGCGTCGCTGCCAGACAAGGAAGGAGGACGATATATGTCCTCGCTCTTCTGCAGGGGGCGAAAGGGGATGTTGCCGAGCTCGCCCTTGATGAAGACGAGCCGGGTCATCCAATTGTGATTCTTGTTCGCTAGCTCGCGAACCTTGATGAAGGACCCGCCGAAGTAGGCGACCCCGTCGGGGGTAGCCTTGTAAGAGAACAACTTGCGGAACACCGCGAGGTTGAACTCAATTCGCTCCCGGCGGAGGAAGCAGGCGAACGCCACCATCATAGCGATGGCGTTGGAATTCAGCTGCGCGGGCACCGCGCCATAGTACTTCAGGATCTGGCGGATTTCTGGCCAGAGGGGGAGGCGCAGTCCCACCTCGAAGTGCGAGATGGGGAAGGCGAGCTCACCCTCCGGGAAAGAATTGATGGCTTCATGCTCGGCGGGCCTGCGAGCCTGGAAGCCGGGGGGGACGAACGCCGCCGTGAACTCGACGAGCTCCTCCTCTATAATGTGCCCCTCGAAAAAGCAATGGTCAACAAAGTGCTGAGCGCACTTAGACCGACCGTCCGCGTCAGGGTTGGTCTTAACCATGGTCGCAGGGAAAAAGAAAACCGCGAGCTCGGGAAGACAGAGACGAAGCAAGGATTCGAAAGCAATAAAAGCGTGCCTCGGGGGTAGGTGAGAAGGTCTATTTATAGAAGAAGGTAAAGAAGGGCGAGAGGGAGGGCGAGTCGGCCGATCGGTCCGGTCTCGCCGCGCCACCTCGCCATCCTCTCCTCGCAAGTTCTGCGAGCCGGCCAGGCCCCCGAAGGGGGAATT
The DNA here is from genome assembly GCA_039513925.1 of Platanthera zijinensis. Lineage (NCBI taxonomy): Eukaryota > Viridiplantae > Streptophyta > Magnoliopsida > Asparagales > Orchidaceae > Platanthera > Platanthera zijinensis. Next base: position 55,391,140 of record CM077082.1, read on the forward strand.
CGAAAAGACTCACCAAAATATTGAAAAAACATCTACATATACAAAGTGGTTGAAAAGTTATTCCAAGTTATTACAAGCAGACCATTCAGAGCAAATAAAAGAAAAAATATAAATAAGGGCGCGAGGACCATGCGAGGGCGGGGGAGAGTACCGGCCGACTGACAGAGGAGCCGTTTCATTCTCCCCGGTCTCGCCAGCCCGCCGTCGCAGGCTGCCGCGCATGAAGTTCACGAAGTCGCCCCATGTTCCTATTTATCACCCGCAGGTTCTCGTCAATTTCGTCCATCAGCACCAGGGAAGACGCCTCCTCGAACGCCAGGCTGACTCCAGCACCGTCCGCGAGACGCGAGCACTCCCACTGCAGCCTGTTGTTGTCCTTCCGAAGGTCGTGGAGCTCGCGCACCAGCTTCTTGAGAACCTTCCGCTCCCGTCTCGCGCGTTCAGGGCTGCCCACCTCGGAGTCCAGGAAGGCGTCCAGGGCGCTTGGAGAAGGGAGGGGCGAGTAAGGAGGTCAATCCACGGACTCGCCGTCCTCCGTCCGCCCGGGAAATTCTGGGTGAAGAACTGAAAGACGGTCAGAAAAGCAAATATCCACGGAACAGAAGAGCAATGCCGGAAACTTACCGCGCGAGCCTGGCTCCTCCGGGTTGGCGCGAGGAGAGAAGTGACGCAGGTCCTTGCCACGCCCCGGCAGTTCTTGAGGAGCAAGTTGGTAGCCGGGAACAGGGATAATCCCGGCGCCTCTCCCCACGACCAGGGATCCAGGGGAGGGTTGCCGGGAAGGGAGGCGACTCGGCGACGCCGGCTCTCGCGAGCCCGGCTCCTTAACCTCGGGATCCTGCCGTGGCGAGTTGACGGGAATACTTTTGGCCCGAAGGGTGGATGCTTCGCCGTTGTTCTCCCGGTCGGAAGACAATTCCACTAGACTTTTGGCAGAAGAGCCAAGAACTGGCTAGTTGGAGGAACCGGCCCCGTTCCCCAAGGCGGCAGTAAAGTCGGCCAGAATGGGTTCGGCCCCCGGGGGAAGGGGCTTCGCCCGCTTGGCCGAGCCAAAATCAGCAAAATGGCGAGCAGGGGCCTCAAGGTTGGTCAGCCCCGCGGCCTGGGCAGCGATCTCTTTGCGGGAACGTGCGAGTCGCTCTAAGACTTCCTTGGGGAGCGGCATCTTGACAGAATTTGGGGAAGGGCAAAGGTCAGCCAGATGCGCAGGGGTACATATATATAGCTACCTGTGGGGCCTACCAGAAGATTCCTTTTTGCCCCTGTCGCACTCGCCGGATCCTATGGGGTTGGATGTTTCTTTCCGAGCTTGTCCCAACCTCGTAAAGAGCGGGGATTATGTACAACCCCGTATCCCGCGAGTGGTCGACAGGAGTTGAACCGGCCGACTCAGACCAACCTGGACCCAGCATGCCGAGCCCGAGCTCGGCAATAGTCGAGCCGAGCTCGACGATGGTCGAACGAAGCCCGGCACGCCGAGACCGAGCTCGGGTGCGGAAACAGGGCTCGACGGTGGTCGAGCCAAGCTCGACGATCCTTGTGCCGTTTTCAGTCTCTGTTGGAGCTCGGCGATCGCCGTGCCGAGTCCGAGCTCGACGATCGCCGTGCTGAGTCCGAGCTCGACGATCGCCGTGCCGAGTCCGAGCTCGGCGGTAGTCAAGCCGAGCTCAGCGCTAGCCGAGCACAGTCCGCCGAGTGCGTGCTCGCCTAGGCCCAGGGCGAGGCGAGTCGGGCCCCTTGCCGAGCAAGTGCCCCCTCAGGTCCAGCTCGCATCTTGGCCATGGCATACTTTTACTATGTGGCCCCTTTTGGTTTGCCTGTAGTCCTCGAAAACAGTGAAGGTTGTATATTGGCAGGCCATCTTTTCCTATAAATAGGACCCAAGGGGTACCCCAGAAGGCACGCTTACTAATTCTCCGGCCTACTAGCGCTTTCTGAGGTACCTTAGCCCGGCATTTGGCTAAGGAGGGGAAGCGCTCTAAGATCTTCCGGGTGTGTGGTGGGACCTCCCCGCCGGGCCCTTGGTCTAGTCCTTGTTTCTTTTCTTTTCTTTGTCATTTACTTGCAGGAGTGAAGTAGGTGCGCGACCACCCCTTCCCCAATGGTCGAACTCCACAAGAGACCGGTTTTCCGGTTTCAACAAGGATCAAGAAGATCATGGAAGCCTCTGATCCTAGGATCTTTGTAACAGTTCAATAATGACCCTTCATCCACATGAAGGTCTCTGTCTTAGATGCAGAAGTACAGACTCCAAAGAGTTATGCTGAAATGACTGAAGATGAAATCATCCTGGCTACCTTGGACAAGAGGGCACAAAACTTCATTTTAAGTGACATAGATGACTCCACCTTCCAGAACATGGTGCACTGCAAGACTGCCAAAGAAATGTGGGACACTTTGATTGTCTATATAGAAGGCAAAGAGGAGGATGATAAGGAAGAAGATGTCATCAGTTCATCAGATGGTGTCTATCCAGATACAAGATTAGAGATCATGGCCCCTCTGTTACATTCAGATAGTGATTCAGAGGAGGATGATAATGAAGTAGATGACTACAGTTGTTATGGGCTAATAGCCATGACAGAAGAAGAATCCTGCAAGGATCAGCCTGGTCCGTAAAAGATACATTCCATGTCTTGTTCTTCATATTGTTCAGATTATGAGACCAATCCAGATTTTAATGCATCCTCATCCAATAATGAATATGACTATGAGTCTGAGGTAGATGTCAATCAAATGATTGACAAGTATGGTGAAATTTTGGATGTTTTGAGAAGAAGCAAGAAGTTGGCCAAGGTGCAGGCTGAGGAGATTATCTCTCTACAGCTAGCTACTGCCCAGCAGTCTGAGACAGCATCCCTACTGGATCAAAAAGTGACGAAAGTCAGCAAACTAAAGGTCATCTCAATCATCTAAATTGAGACCATAAGCTAGAAGAATAAGATCATCTAGGATCTTGAAGAGAATCTCCTAAAGGAGAGAAAGATTGCGGCTGAATTTAATAAGCTCAAAATTGTACTGCCACTGATTAACTCCTTTACCTCTTAAAAAGATTAGAGAGGCTTAGGGTCGAAGTAAAATTCTAGAGTTGGTCATTCCAAAGAGAAAGGCAAGACTCATGTAGTGCCTCGGGCCACCTTTCACAAGGTAATCCTCTCTTCCAACATGTATGACTAAGACTGCATGTTTGGTCACTAGAAGAATGTGAATTCTCCTTGTAAGAGTACAAGTGTATCTTGCAATGGAAGAAGGAAGGGCATGGGTTTGAGTGCATAAAAGGCTCCCCATGAAAAAGTCCAAATGGCCCATCATGAACCATTTGTATTTGGTGTTTTAGCCTCTACACTCAAGGAGAAGATAGTGTACTATTCTCAGGATCTTCTAGCAATAACCCATACTAAGGGTAAGCCAGTCAGTAGGGCTGACTTGGCTAGCTCTAAGGTCATTAATAACATGTCAACTACAAAGAAGACTGTTGTTAATAAAACTCATAGTAAGCTAAGTACTTCTACTAGCAAACTCACCTTTAGTCAGATTCTTGCTGAGAGAAACAAGAAGAAGGCTACAACATTCCCCTCTGAACAAGCAGCTAGTGATGGCTTGCACTCTTCAAAGACTGTTCAGAAGAGGAGATATAATATCCATGAGTGTTTGTGTTCTGGTAAAGTGAGCCACTTTGCCTTAGATTATTGGCACAACCCTAGTGTGCCAAGGGAAAGGGTAAGTCTTCCTGACAGAGCTAGAGTTAGTCTTCCTGTCAGAAAATCTACAGGAAGGCATGTGTATTTTTATGCTAATCAGAACCTAGGGCCCAATAATTATTGGGGTCCTAAGGTAAGATAAACTATATTTTGCGGGATAGTCCAAGTGCTCATACCCCCATATGGTATTTGGACAGAGGTTGCTCGAGGAATTAGACTGGAACAAGGTGCTAGCTTGAGGATCATACTCTAGTGAGAAATGGACTTAAGATCTTCAGTTGAGAAGTTGAAGATGGATAACTTGACCATCAAGATCCTCCTACTACCCAAAAGGAAGAGGATGGTGTGATGTTGTGTGCATTCCTGAAAGTGGATAAAACACATATATGTTTGGTAAAATCCTTTAAGTGGTATCTGACTGGATAATCAGACCAGAAGAATCCAGTCATTGAAGCCCTAAGATGTCTAATTGATGAGACACAGTAATGTTGCCACATCAGCAGAACAGTGAGGAGAAGAACAAGTAGGCTGTACTCATCACTGAGGAAAGCACTAAAAGTAGCTCCTCTGAGAGCAGCAAGGAAGAAGCACATAATGCTCAGCTGAAAAGTTTCTCAAGTGGTATCCTCAGCTATTATACTCTTCGTAGGAAATAAGAAGAGAAATGTATGCTCAGGGTTCAGTAGCATCTGAACCTGCAGCAAGGGCTGTCTATGTCAGTGGCTACCAATAAGAAAACAATCTAGCTGTGGTATCAAAAATAGTAACTGAGAGTAAGATTATACAAGATCAGTGCAAACACTAAGGGAAAGCTAGTATAGTTTGATAAGATGGAAAGCTTAAGACTTTCCTAGAGAGTTGGTGTCATAGAATATCCTACACCAGATAGATCATCAATACTGTTGAAGTTCAGCAATGTATCTATGGATAATGCTAAATTTGAGGGGAGATTCCAACAAATCTCCTTGCTTAAGATAATGAGAGTGTCATTGAAATGACTATAGATGCTTCATGGGATAGTGATCCATCTGGATGATGAGATAGATCAGGTCAAGATCTCCCAGTCCTATTTGAAGTCATAAAGTGGGAGAAGGTAATGAGAGATGGCCATGATCAAGAGGGAGTATGTTGTGCAAGCAGAGATGTATACAAAAGAGACTAAATAGTCCAAGTGGTATACAACAATCTCAAACAGTCAGGTAGTTAGAGCCAAAGGAAAATCTGTTGCTAAAGAAATGGAAGAGGTATGGCTAAGCTAGCAGTGAAAGAACACAACAAATCTAGGAAGATGTTCTCCAATGGAGACAGGTATGATCATAAACCTAGAAAACATAATTCTCTAACATAATATGTTATTGTTGTAGCAAGGCTGAGCATGTTAGAGCTGACTGCCCAATCATATGAAAGGATAACATGTGAGAAGAAGCACCTCCACCACAGGGTGCAAGGAAGATAGGAAAAGCAAGGATGAAACTTGTCTATTCTAAGAGAGTAGGCTAATGTAATTGGAGCAGCATGAAATAAACCAATCTTGCAATCTCAACTCCAGAATCAGAATATATCTCTGCAGGGAGTTGTTGTGCACAGTTATTGTGAATCCATCATCAGCTCCAAGTCTACTATATTGAGATAAGTAACATTCTCATAGACTCTAAGTCAACTAGTTAAATCCTCATTGCTAGGAATCATGTCTCTCATAGCATGATTATGCAAAAGGATTAGGTATCATTCTATTAGGGGGCATATGGAGAAGGTAGACATAAGTCTTGAGTTTTTCTCCACAAACAAGCAAGTGGCAGACATCATTGATAAGCCACTAGATGAAGTCAAGTTCAACACCTACAAGGTTGTGTTGGGTATGTTGAACTTGGTATAGCTTCAGTTGCTCCCTTTAATACTTTTGTTGCAGGATTTACTTTTCTTGCAGGTGACAAGTATCCAATATGGTATCAAGACTGTCAAGTCTGACATTTTATATCAAGACTCTCAAGTGATATTAAGTGGTATCAAGACTAAGATGAATTCGAGTGTCTAGTAAAGGGAATGACAACATATGCTCCAGTTGAGAGGGAGCAAGTCAAAATGCTCCTATTGAGGGGGAGCAAATCCATAAGTTGCAGGAACAAGTTTAACTTCCTTTTAAGAGGCATCCAGCAGCTGCAGTGGATCAAGGATCATCACAGCTAATCCGTAGGTCCTCAGGACTATGCATAGTCTGAGGGGGAGATCAACCCTAGTGGATGGTTGCTGCTGTGCAGTCACTGCATGCTGGTGTAAAGACATGTTGCTGCAGGTCAAGAGGAAACTCCAGCACCTCCCTTACTACAGCTCCATTCTGTAGAAGCTTTAAGTGGTATATGGAGTGGCGCGCATTGGCTCAAGTGGAATTATGTTAGTAGATAGCTCAAGTACTGCAGTGATGTGCTGTATCAATGTATCCACAAAAGGTATGATTCCTAATCAAGTTATTTGATCACTAGGCTAATTTCCTTAGTGGTATCAACATGGGACTTTGGCTAGGATCAAGAGATAAATTCTCACATGATCCTTTCACCTCCCTCATTATGCCTATAGAAGAAGCCAGAAAGGAGGAGATGTGTGGCAATACTGGAGAAAGGAGGAGAGGTGTGGAAACACTTGTAATGGGGGAGATTAGAGATGTCGAAGTAATACTTGACATGACTAGGTCATGTTTAAGTTAGTTAATATTACTTGTAAAGATTCAGGTAGTATGAGAAATGCAATGACTACATGTTGAGCCATGATTGAGTTAGTATATATTATTAGGTAAGTGCTTCTAGTGGTGCTCCATTTAAGTATTAAGTGATATAAAGGAGAATGCATATTACTTGAGTAATTGTTCAAGTGGTATGAGAATACATTGACTTGACATGTTGAGTCAATGCAGTTAACTGGAGTACATTGAATTGATATGCTGAAATTTCATGTAGTATAAGCTAGCAGATATAGTAGACAAATCTTACAGCTGCATTACATTAATTTGATTTTTATGATAATGCTTCTTAGTATTGCTAAGTGTTCTGTCTTCTTCAAATATGGGGAGATTGTTGGAAATATTGCCCTTAATATTCCTTAGACGTGATTTGAAGAGGCATCACCCACGGCACAAAGAGCATAGTTGTATTTGATGTTGTTTAAACTCATCATGTGCAAGATGTTCCTTGGAATAAGGTTAGACAAGCTGTCTAAGTGATGGTGGCAGGTGGTCACAAGATAGGCTGGTGGAAAGAGAGAAAATCTGTCCCAAGTCCACAGGCGTTGAGTGAGGAAAGCTCACTCAACGCCAGATGCAAAGAGATGTGGTTAAGTCCACAGGCGTTGAGTGAAGCAAGCTCACTCAACGCTAGAAGCAAAGATGTGGTTTAAGTCTATAGGCATTGAGTGAAGCAAGCTCACTCAACGCCAGATGCCAAAAAGTGCTAAAAGAAGACAAGTCATTCAAAGCCTGACTATTTTCAAGGCAGAAAAGTGACTATGTATACAGGCATTGAGTGAAGGTAGTTCACTTAACTCCATACTGTAAAAAGCATTGAGTAAAGCTCAGGTTGTCAAACTTTTGTCTTTGATAGTAAAGAAATCTGGCTAAGTCCAAAAGCATCTAGTGATGAAGGCTCACACAATGCCTAAGCAGTTAAGACTACAAAAGTCTAGATGGAGTTGAGTGATGAAGGCTCACTACACGCCAGAGAAGAAAGCATTGTGTTCACTCGAAGCTTAAGGAAAGAATGGACAGAAAATCTATTTAAGTGTTTTGGCGTTGAGTCAAGCTTACTCACTCAATGCCTAGGGATAGAAAATATGTCTAAGTGTTTTAGCGTCGAGTCAAGCTTACTCACTCAACGCCGAGTGACAGAAAATCTATCTAAGTATTTTTGCGTTGAATCAAGCTTACTCACTCAGCGCCTAGTGACAGAAAATCTGTCTAAGTGTTTTGGCATTGAGTCAAGCTTACTCACTCAACGCCTAGTGATAGAAATCTGTCTAAGTATTTTGTCGTTGAGTGAAGTTTGTTCACTCAATACCTAGCGACAGAAAATCAATCTAAGTGTTTTGGCATTGAGTGAAGCTTGTTCACTCAACGCATATACTAATGTGCTTGAATTTTGACCAAGTCCACTGATGCTGACTTCAGCAAAAGTCAACAAAGTCAGCAAAATTCAAAATAAGGCGGGATGGCTACAGTACGCGACAAACGGTGTTGCAGGCCTACAGTACACCTTTTGGTAGTTAAAGTAAAAGTGCAGTTGTCAAATTCAGTGGGGCCCACTAGTCAAAATAGTCGTTGATCGGCATAATAGAAAAGGAGGAGTTCAGAATGAAGAAAAAAACTTTTAGAAAAAGCTCTGGACTTCATCTTCTCCCTCGACCATTGTTGCCAAGCCTTAAAGAAGAAGTTCAAGCTTCAGATCTAAGGGTTAAAAGAGATAGCTGGTGTCATTCCCACCTGCACTAGCAAGATCAGAGATATTCTCTGAGGAAGTAGAAGCAGCCAAGGCCTGAGCTAAGTTGCAGCTGATCTGAAAGAAATTAAGAGATAACTATTGAGAGCCACACCTTCAACAGTAAGATAAGAGAAATTCTCTGAGTAAACTGAAGCAGCGGGTTGTTACCCTAGCTGTAGCATCTGGAAGATAATCAAAGTTAGTAGTTGTCATCTCCACTATCAACAGCAGTTCAGAGTAATTCTCTGAGAAATAAGGTGCAGCAAAGGATAACCTTATCTGTGGCCACTTCACAATTCTAGCTGTACAGTTCTGAAGAACATTTTCTGGAGGCTATGATGAAGAAGTTAGGACTGAGCTTCTGGTTCAGTCCAGGAAGGAAAGAAGAAGCAGAGCAGGGTTCTGCAGGTTACTTCCATCACAAGCATCTGCTTGTTGAAGATTTTCTTTTGTTGATAAGAAGTAGATAGGGCTGAGTATTTCTCAGTTCAGGAAGCAGTAGACTCATGGAATATATTCCTGGAGTCAAAGTTGGGCTGAGCTTATCTCATTCCAGGAAGGTTGACATAGAGAAATTTATCTTGTGTCAAATCAACTCAACAACCCACTTCCATTATGTAGGATACTTTTGGATCTGAGTTGTAGGGAAGATTTGCCTGAGAGTAGGATCTAGTTTGGATCTGAGGTAGGGCTTTTGAGTCTGAGGTAGGGGAGTCATTCTCTCTAAGTTGTAGGGCATTTGTGCCTGAGTTGTAGGATCCTTTAGATCTGAAGTAGGGCCTTTGTGTCTTAGCTGTAGGAGACTCATTCTCTCTGAGGTAGGACGGTCCTCCCAACTTGAGTTGTAGGGCCTTTAGGCCTGAGGTAGGTGATCTTTGAATCACTGAGTTGTAGGGCCTTGTGCCTGAGCTGTAAGTCTTAGAGGAGACTGGGTGATCCCGCAAGATCGTGTTACAAGCTCTTAGGAGCCGAGGTTGGAGAAGTGTCTTGTCTAACAAGCTGTTAGAAAGGTGGGAGGGAAAGTGGACGTACCCATAATCTGGGGAACCACTATATATTCTGTGTGTGCTCTTTGTGTTGTTTCTTAATTGCAGGTTGTGTGTGTCTTTAAAGCAGAAAACTACCAACTCACAAGCACTTAAAGAAAGAAAATTAAAGATAGTCATAAGTGACTAAGAAACCTATTCACCCCCCCTCTAAGTAATTTAGCTATCCTTGAAATTAAAGACTTTCACCCTCTTTAGTGCATTTCAAGTTGGGTCCTTTTCTGACCAATTCTTCACTAAATAGCTTGATGATAGCCTTGTAGCTCAAGTGAGCAAGCATCTTGTGCCACTGCACACAATAAGAGTCTTTCTCATTTACTACAAGGCATATTGGAGAATCAGAATCTTGACATAAAATGTTAAGATAATAAATATCTCCACTCCTAGTGCCTGAATGATCTCTTGGTCACTTGACCTCTTGATTGAGCACTTATCCTTGTGAAATATTGTGACATTGCCTTGATCACTGAGTTGGCTTATGCTACTCATATTGTGTTGCAAACCATCAACATAGGACACTTTTGTGATGGAGAATATTTCATTGATGATAATACCATATCCTTTAGTTACTCCTCTATCCGAACCACCAAATATGACTTTGGGTCCATTCCTCACTGGAGTGAAATCATTCAGATGGCTCCTTGTTCCAGCCATGTGCTTGGAATATTCACTGTCCAAGCACCAGATAGGCATTTGATGGGTACTTGGACTAACCTGCAATCATAGAATTAATTTACCTTAGGTACCCAAAGGAATTTGGGTCCTTGGTTCTTGTTAGCAAAAATAGGAATTTTTCTCCCAACTACAACCTTGATAGAAAGACTTCTCTTTGCACTTGGTACACTAGAGTTGTGCTAACAGTCAATGGCAAAGTGTCCCACTTTACCGTAGCACTAACACTCATGTATGTTATATCTCCTCTTTTGAACATCCTTAGATGTGTGTGAACCATCAGATTTTTTATTCAGCAGGGAGTGCATTAGCCTTCTTCCTATTTCTCTCAGCTAGAATATGGCTGAATGTAAGCCTATAAGCTGGTTTTCTTGGTTGATTCTGTCTGACAGCATCATGTGCCTACTTTACAGCAGATAAAGTGTTGATGACATAAGAAATAGCTAACTGATACTTGATTGCATTCTTGCTCACAGGCTTATTCTTCATTGAAAGATCTTGGGAGGAGTCCACTGCCTTATCCTTGAGTGTGGTTGCAGGAGCACCTAAAACAAATGATCCATGGTGAGCCATTTGGATTTCTTCATTGGGAGCCTTTAAGGTACTCAACCTCATGCCCTTTCTTCTTCCATTGTAAGGTGCACAATTACTCTTACAAGAAGATTTTCCATTCTTCTAGTGACCATACATGTTGTCATGGTCATACCTATTAGAAGGGAATACTACCTTCTGAAAGGTGATTTGAGGCACAACTGGAGCCTTGCCTTTCCTTTTGGAATGGGCAGCTCCAGTATTCCACTTGAACATCATTCCCCTCTTATTATTCTGAGAGGATAATGAGTCTATAAGTGGCAATACTATCTTAGACTTGGAAAATTTCTTCATTAGCATCCTCTCTTTGAGGATTTTCTCTTCAAGATTCTTAATGAACTTGTTTTTTTTGCTTATGTTGCCCACTTAGATAATAGTGAATGTTTTCAGCTGACTAATTTATTTGCTCATCTGATCTAGCAGTGAAGCTAACTCAGATTGCATGGATTTAGCTTGTTGTAGAGAAATAATCTCTTCAGCTTGCTACTTAACAAGCTTCTTGCTCTTCTTCAGAGCTTATCGGAGAGCATCATAACTATTAATCAGTTGATTGGCATCCTTACCAGGTCCTGATCCATCCTCCTCATTGGATGAAGAGGATGTATCAAAATCTGGGCTAGTCACATAATCAGAATTAGTAGGAGAGATTGGGTAGGAGATTACCACATCAGGCTCAAAATTGTTCTAATTTTCTTTAGTAGTGGCCATGAGGCTGTAATCTTCTTCATTTTCACAATTACTGTCAATAGAGGACAGTTGCGCCCTTATGCTCGCCTTGATAGTATGATGATCAACTTCCTCTTCTATAGATATTTGACTAATGTAGCCCTCTTCATCTTAAGATTCTGAAGTCTCAGAATCACTTTCTGACAAACATGACTTCTTTTAAACTAAGAAGCCCTTGTCTACCTTTTTTGTCTTTATGATATCGATCTCTTATCATCAGACCTCCTGCTCTTTTTCCTTTTAACAGGACAGACAGCAACGACATGTCCTGACCTGTTGTAGCAGTAACAAACCACATCAGTTTTAAAGTGATTTTCTATTTATATTCATACATATCCCCATAGGGGTCTTTTCTGGACTTTTTCAGGTTGGCTTGTGGCTTCCTTGAGCTGGAGCTAGATGAGCCCTTATTCTTCCACTACCTTTTTTTGCTCAACATCTTTTTGAAATGCATGGAGAACAACGTTTGTTCTCCATCAGATAGTTCTTCTCCTGATGTGCTGGGATCTGAACTTTATGACTCAGTAGTCCTTCTTGGGGAGGAGTCTTCTCCCTGCTCTTTCTGGGTGTTTCAGCTTTGAAAGCCATAGTCTTTTCTCTGATGAGAGACTTGGCATCATCATCTTCAGCCTTTCTGGAGTTCAGCTAAAGTTCATGTGAAAACAACTTGCCAAACAGATTATGTGGTAGTGTGTTGGCCAAGTTGCATACCTCTCTTATAGCACAGATCTTGATGTCCCACTCTTTGTTGAGTGATCTCAGGAACTTATCATTCATCTCATAATTGGAGAACTATCTGCCATAAGTTGTCAGATTATTCACAATTTTGAAGAACTTCTCATAGCACTCTGCTATAGAATCCTTCTTGGCTTGTTTGAAGGCCTCATATTGCTGGATAAGAAGGGATTTTCTATCATCCCTTACTTCCTGAGTCCCCTTCATATAGAATATTAGAGAGTCTCACATCTCCTTTGCAGCCTTACAGAGAATAAGATTTTGAAAGGTTGAGTCATCAATGACACTCACTATGATGTTCTGGACCCTCTTGTCCATAGTGGTTAGTACCACCTCATCTTTTGTCATTTCTGAGTATTTCTTTGGAGTCTTGATGTTGGAATCAATAGTTGAGACCTTCATAAGAATGAAAATTCTCTCTTACACTGTAATGAAGATCCTAGGGTCTAAGGCTTCCATGAACAGACTCACCCTTTCCTTCCATATTCCAAAATTTTCTTTTATGCATACTGAAAGTTTAATGGAACTGAGCTCTTTATTATTCTCACAAGAAGTCATGATAATTTACTTCTTCTACCCGTGGAGATCTTGTTCAGACTGTTAGGTCTTTATTGACCAACCTCACATATAACACATAGAATTTTATAGTGATTCTCCTATCTAGGGTACATCCACTTCCCCCATTCACTTATTTAGTAGTGAGCTAGATTTGGCCAACTTTTCCAGTACTCAGATCAAATAGATCATACACCTCAGATCCCTCCCTAGATCTTAAAATTCAGAATGCTCTCCACTCCTACTATACAGACTGCTCACAGTCCTACCTCAGAGACAATCACCAGTCTCCTACCTCAGGCTTGACAGCCCTACAACTCAGATTCTTCCAACTCCTGCAGCTCAAAGACCCAGTTGGTCTCATACTTCAGATCTTCACAAAGATCCTACCTCAGTCACAAGCCTTACCTCAGATCCTTCCCAGGATCCTATAACACAGAGTGCTTCACACTCCCACAACTCTAACTACTCACAGTCTTACAGTCAGTCTTTATAAAATAGGCCAACACTCAGATCTCAGTGAGATCCTACAAGATAGAATAAATGTTTGAGAAATCTGACTCAAAAGAAAATTTCTGAGTCTTCTTCTTTGGTTGAATCAACAGACAACCCTTCTTTAGCACAGCTACAGGAAGATGATTCTTCAGTTTTGGTTCAGTCTGTACTGCGTTGAATTCTTGCAGAGCTCTTCTTCTTTTTCTTCAAGCTTGAGAAAGACAACAGTTATGTATAGCAAGCTTGAAGACAACCAGAAATGAGATCTTCTCTATTAGCCGACTTTTGCGAGATTAGGTTTTCGAAAGATTAGCAAAAAGTTCTCGTAAGAATGGCACCCACTTCGCTTTTATACATCGGCATCAACAACGACTATATCTCTCTTTGAAAAGCGGCGTGACCAGCTTTAATGGTTGGTTTATCCCAAGATAGCGGTGTCCGATCAATACGGCGGTCTCTGTCTATTAATGCACAATTTGTGTCGATTTGAATTAAGAATGATGTCAGCAGACTTGACATAATGCCAATTGACTTAGAATAATTTCTGAATCTCTACAGGAGTTGAGAGATCCCATATGTCTCAATGAATTAATGCTTTGACAGTTAACTCCAGAAGCGTTGAGTGAATGACCTTCACTCGACGCTTTTGTACTTGGCCAAATTCTGCCTAAAACTGAGGTGTTGAGTGAAGGTTTTTCACTCGACGCATTTTTCCTTTAACATATTTTACTGAAATGACATCGAGTGTAAGTCCTTCACTCGACGCTTTTGTACTTAATCAAATTTTCTTTGAGAATGTGTCAAGTGTAAGTCTTTCACTCGACGCTTTTGTACTTAGTCAGATTTTAGTGCTTCTCTACTTAGGCTTTGAGTGAGAGTTAAAATGACAACTCTTTTTGGCCTTTTGCGTGGGGTGATGTGTAGTCACTCAATACTTTTGTACTTAATCAATTTTCGGTCTTCTTTGACCATGCTGACTTCTTAATTTCCAGCCATATATCTAATACTCTCAGCTTATCTAATCACTTAATTACCAATACCCTACACATGTAAACTTATACATATATCAAATACAGGTTTGTGTATATTATTGACTTGTGGGCCTTCTTCAAATCTGAGATATTTTGGTTAATGTGCCAAACAAGAACTCGAACCATCTTCGTTACCTGATATTCAGATCCTTCTGAGTATCCACATACTTCATATTCTTATGATCGGAGAAGATCTCGCAGTGTACTCCATAAAAATAGTGGCGCCATATCTTGAGTGGAAAGACCGTAGCTCCCAGCTCGAGGTCATGTACCAGGTAGTTCTACTCATGCTTCTTCAGCTGCCTAGAAGAGTATGCTATGACATGGTCGTGTTGCATCAACACGACTCCCATACCCTGATACGAGGTGTCAGTATATATCCGGAATCCCTCCTTCAAAAATGGAAGGGCAAGGATCGGAGTCGAGGTAAGCCCACTCTTCAGCTCCTGGAATGTTACATTATACTACGACGACCAAACAAATGGTGCATCCTTCTTTGTTAACGATGTGAGGGGGGCTATACTAGAGAAACATTCCACGAACTTGCGGTAGTAGCCCGCCAAGCCGAGTAAGCTATATATATCTGATGTTGTCTTTAGCGAAGTCCACTCCCGGACCACTTGCACCTTTGTCGGATCCACGGCCAATCCAACTCATTGATGATGTGTCCAAGTAAATTTACCTCCTGTAGCCAAAACTAGCACTTGCTAAATTTTGTGTATAACTGATGCTCCCTCAGCTTTCCCAAGACCAGTGCTAAATGTCGAGTGTGTTCCTCCTTCGTCCCGGAGTAGATCAGAATGTCATTAATGAAGACTATCACAAATATGTCCAAATATAGATCGAATACACGGTTCATTAAGCTCATGAATACGGAGGGGGCATTCGTCAGACCGAATGACATCATCGTGAACTCGTACCGGCCATATCGGGAACTAAAAGACGTCTTCGAGATAATATGCTCCCGAATATGCAACTAATAGTACTCGGACCGCAAATCTAGCTTCGAAAATCAAAATGCTCTCTCCAACTGGTCGAACAGCTCATCAATCCTTGATAAGGGGTGGGTGTTTCGTACCGTCAACCGGTTGAGCTCCCGGTAGTTTATGCACAAACAGTGAGAACCATCCTTCTTCTTTACAAACAAGACCGGAACTCCCCATGGTTATGAGCTCAGCCCGACAAAGCCCGACTCAACTAACTCCTATAGCTACGTACAGAACTCCGCTAACTCCTTCGGGGCCATTCGATACGGTGCCCTAGCTACAAACCTAGCTCCGGGTACCAACTGGATCCTGAAGTCAACATCGCGGTGCGGGAGTAATCCGAGCAGCTTTTTCGGGAATACATCAGAAAAGTCCCGAGCTACCAAGAAATCCACTATTGAGGCCTCCGCCTCCGCCATCTCAAAGAAGACCATGTATACCTCTTCACCCTGCTGATATGCCTTAAAGACTTGGATAGATGAAAGTAAAGACCGAAAGATGGGTTTAATACTTTCATACACAACCTCTGTATCTCCATGCTTTAGGTAGATCTTCATGTTCGGGCAATCGATTCTGGTGTGATGCCGATCCATCCATGTCATCCCCAATATCAGATCGAAATCTGGTATCCTTAGAATCATTATCGGGGTATCAAAGATCTTTTATCCGATCTCTATGAACATATTGAACTTGGCTGTAGACTCCAGCTCTGATCCGTCGGATAGTCTCACCCTCATGTTGACGCATAGGAAGCACTGAACATCACATATATCCTTTATGAAGTCCTCGGAGGCCAATGAATAAAATTCCCCCTTATCAAATAGGGTATGGGCAGCTTTCCTGCACACAAAAACTAAGCCTGATGTTGTTCTTGGTATAAGGTTTGGTAAAGGTAAAATAAGTATTAAAATTAATCTTTGAGTTGAAATAGATCTAAACGGGGTTACCTGCAATGACCCCTTCGGGGTTCCTGGGCTGTGTCATATCTAGAGCATAAACTTTATTGCGTGCAGGCCCGTGGTCACCTAGGCCACGGCTTCATCCTCGACCACGTCCTCTACCATGTTGAACATGTGGGGCAGGGGAGGAGGAGGAAACCTTTGAGGGCAGTGGGCCCTGATGTATCCCAGCTGATGACAATGGAAGTAGATTACTAAAGGGCGTGCTCCCTCCTCTTGCCTTTGTGGTTCATGAAGGTGAAGCAGTTGCGGCGCCAGTATTTTTGGTGAGGGCCTCTGCTCTTGTCTATAATTTGGACGAGGGCATCCTTCGCCCCTCCGACATGCCACAAATCTGCCCCTCGGGAAGCCTCTTTCTCTGCTCTCCTCTCCATCCGTGTCTGTTGGTCTCTTTCCTCTCCCTTGAACCATCAGGTGGTCCACCTCTAACTTTTTTGTCGTCTCCACAATCTTCATCAAGTTGGCCTCAGAAACAAACATCAAAGTTTGCCGGAGCGGGTCCCTGAGCCCCTTGTAGAACTTCTTTGCATAGTCCCTATCGCTCTAGTGGCTCGTGTCCATAAACCTAGCGAGATGAGAGAACTCACACTGATACTCCAAGATAGACTTGCTCCCATGCTTCAAGTGCAGGAACCGCTCCTCAAGCTCGTCTCTATCGGTCGGTGTCACGAAGTGCGCCAACAACGCCTTGCTGAACTGCTCCCAAGTGATCTCGGCGAAATCACAGACAACATAGGTGGTGTCCAGGAGGGACTTCCACCACCTCTTGGCATGCGATGCCAATGAAAACAAAGCTAAAGGAATGACCTCGTCGGTCGGGCAACGGATTCCCGCAAGCATCTCCTGGATAGTATCCAGCCACTCTTCAGTCTTGACGGTTGTCTCCGTCCTATGGTACGTAGGAGGGGAAGGGCCCGAAAGGTACTCAACCAGTTTGTGTCTGGGTTCAACTACAAAGCCGGAACATGATGAACTTGGAATGCTTCCAATATGGTTGTAAGGGTATGTCCAAGCTCCGACTACTGAAAGGGAGTAGCAGCCGGTGGAGGAGGGATTACAGCCTGCGGAATAACTATTAAGGTATTAGAAACGATTTTCCTAATCTTATTGCTAAGTGGACAATTAGTATGATTTCCATACATGGGCACATCATAGCTTCAGTTGCATTAGTTTGTCCTCAAACTAAGCTCGTGCGGAGTGGCCTAGTATTATGTGGATCTATTTACTTTGGATCAAATTTGGGTGATACCAACAACATAGCTTTCGCTACAGCTCAATTGGTGATGAGAAGTAAAAGAACTTTATAGTTAAGCATCCTCAGGCTGGAGTAGTCCTGTGATGGGTGACCTCCTGGGAAGTCTCCGTAGGGACGCTTAATGGGATCACTTCTCATCAAAGGGAGGTTGCGGCCTCCAACAACCCGCCAGTGCGATTGGAGAGGGGTTGCGGTGTACGGTCTGCAGACCTGTTGAGGATAAACCCTTTCAAGCGTGGTGCTGGGGATGCCGACTGTCAACCTTTCAAGTCGTGGGCTGGGGAGGCCGTTACACCATGCATGTACTGTTCTCCTATACATCACTTAATATTGTTCGTTTAGAGGCTTGTCGCGCGTCGCAATAACGAGGGTCATGCCTTTAAATCTGGAGACGGGTCGGATAGAAAAATTTTTCCCAACAATAGTGGAAAAGCTAGCGTATAGATGATTAGGTGCACATTCTGCCCGGTGGCGCTTTTTTTCACTGGGACGCGTATTTTTTCGCCCGGGCACACATTTTTTCTCTCGGACACGCATTTTTTGCCCGGGCACTCATTATTTTGCATGGACGTTCATTTTCCGCTCGGGCGCGCATTATCCGGCTCGACGCGCAATTTTTGCCCGGGCACGTATTTTTTGGTTGGGTGCGCATTTTCAGTGGGACGCACATTTTCCGCCCGGACGCGCATTTTCCGCCCAGACGCCCATTTTTCCCGAGAGCATATTTTTCTGCACGGACGCGTATTTTTAATAAAAAAAGACACCGTAACAGAGATTTGTCAAACTGTTTATAAAGTGAATTTTCTTTCTAAAAATGTCTGCAAAAAGATTTTACCAAAACATATCTTCTTTTCAAATATATATTTTCCCAAAACTTATTTTTAAGATTTTAAAAATTTTAAAAATTTGGAATACTAGACTGTGAAAGTTGGTCATATTTGTATATAAGATGGGCAGGGCTATATAAATTCATAAATCACATTGCCATCAACGCATTGGATTTTCACACCAGAAAATTTTTTTCATCATAAAATAGTTCTAGAATCCATCCTAGTTAAAATAGCGCGCGAGAACTCCAATACCAGTTGACGAACAAACATACAATAGTTGACGAGTACAAACCACAAACTACACAATTTGAAGTCATTTCTTCAAACACAGACAAGGATTACTTACGTGCTTTCCAGCATGCGGGAAAGCACTTGGAGGGAGATAAACGCATATATATTAGCATCATCTTTTAGCTGCTTTGGCGGCCGGCCTCAGCACTTGGCGGGGGCCGGAACATTACACTTGCCCGGAAGCTGCATCGCCAGGTCAGGGTCGATGCCGAAATAGGGAAGCAGGCCGGAGTTTTTGTAGCTGCAGAGGCAGTTTAGGTCTGCATTTGACAGAGCAGCACAGCATGCGCCTGTTGGATCCGGGGCCGGCTTCTCCGCCGACGAGCCCGAGATGGCCGGCCGGCATGCCGTCACCCCATCCCTATTCATGTTGCATAACTTCCACGTATCAGCAGCCTCCGCCGACATTATGGTTGCGGCCATCACCATAAGCGCGAGAGTCCAAGCCAGAGTACAGCGCATGCCCTTCTTCCCCATCTCTGTCAGCTTGCGAGTGATTAAAGGAGAAGACTTGGTGCGATATTATATACGGAGACAAGAGGTAGATGTGCAAAGTCTTGAACTTTTTCAAATGCATAAATTTTTAATAATGCATCATAAGCAATGATGAGAAAGTAAAATGTTAATAGGGGATGCATGCATATGAGATTGGAAACCCGTGAGGTGTGAGTTTGGCATCATGCTCAAGTGGGGGGTTCACGGGAGGGGATGTTGGATTTGGCGCTGCCCGTGAATTATTAACCAACACGTTGTATTTTTTGGTATGCTTTGGACCAATTTAAAAATGGTCGAGTTTAATTTTAGGCGCTAATAACTGCACCACGAATTTTGCTATTTCGAACTGCAAATCAAATAAAATTCGAGGCGTTTCTTTTTTCTATCCACGCTGTTTCTCGCAGTCGTCTCCTTTTCATTTCTCGCGAAATTGCGAAACCGCACCCCATGTTGCTCCTTCCTCCTCTCAGCCGGCGGACACGAATCTCCGGCAACGCTCCTTCCGCCTGTTGGAAGCGATTAATGATGGGCACAATGCAAGTAATAGTGAACAATCAACTTCTTTATTATAACAAACAAGCGATTACAAAGTAGTTACAACACAACTCCTCTATGAGTTGCAACTCAACACGACTCCACTAAAAAAACACACTAAATCTTGCCAATAAAAGAGTTCGCAACTATATGGAGGTCGCAAGCTTCAGTCCTCGAGCTTCCTCTGTCCACGAAGAAGCTATCCACGAAATTAAGTTCACCAAAAACAGTTTGCAAGAGGCTTGTCGCAGACTTATCCGCAATAGCTGTCCGCAACTTTGGAGAAGTTGTCCGTCAAATTTATATGGAGATTTAGTTGTTCACAACACTTCTTTTTTTTCAGTGTTCACATGTCAGGAGATGCCGAGATGGGCTGTCCGTAAATTTCTATTTTCAGCCCGCAACTTGTAGATACTCCTGACGTAATTTCTTGAAAGGCTACTGCTCTTACTCAGTCTACAGCAATCATTCCTATATATAGGCATTCCACTCCAATGAGAAAAGGCCATGTGTCTAGAGATAAAGCGAGAGAGAGCGCCATTTTTATTTTATCTCTGTCATGTGTCTTGCCATACACAGTCATATTCAATTAATATATATATATACATATATTAAATATTGAATTTTGGTCTTTTGACTTCGGTCAAACTAAACAAGTAACGTCAACAATCTTCCCCTCAAACACGACTGTACATGTCAAGTTTGCTCTTGCACTTCAGAAATGTCTTTTTCTTCAATGCCTTTGTGAAAATATCTGTTATCTACTCTCCTGTTGGGCAATAAACCAACTTCACCACCTTCTGCTGCACTTGCTCACGAAGAAAGTGATACTTTGTCTTGTTGTGCTTATTTCGCCCATGCAGCACAGAATTTTTCGCTAGCTGAATTGCAAACATATTATCAACATATACAGTCACGGGGCAATCTTGTGGATGATGCAACTCTTGCAGAAGATTTCTCTGTCAAATCGCCTGACAAGTACTGGCTGCCGCTGCAATGTACTCAGCTTCACAAGTAGATAGGGCAATCGTGACCTGCTTCTTCGAGCTCCATGAGAACACGATTGTTCCCACATGAAAAGTGTATCAAGAAGTGCTCTTCCGGTCATTCACATCTCCTTCGTAATCACTATTGGAGTACCCGACCAACTTAAACTTTTTTGCAGTAGAGTACATCAGACCATGATCTCTCGTGTCATTGACATACCTCAAGATCATTTTTGCTGCAGTGAAGTGATCTTGCTTCGGCTCCTCCATGTATCTGCTAACAACTCCAACAACATACATGATATCAGGTCTAGTGAAAGTTAGGTAGCGTAAACTTCCAGCTAGACTCATAAACATTGTAGAGTCAACAGGTTCATCCTTCGAATCATTCCTTAGCTTCATTCCCGGATTTACGGGAGTTGAGATAGGCTTATTATTCTCCATCCGGAACTTCTTCAGAATCTCATCCACATATTTATTCTGAGATATGAAGATCTCATCTCCATTCTGCTGCATTTCAATGCCTAAGAAGTAAGTGAGTTCTCTCAGATCAGTCATCTCAAATTCTTTCTTCATCGTCCTCCTAAACTCCTCGAACATGCAAGAATTATTACCATTGAATATCATGTCGTCAACATACAAACATATGACCATGAAATCACCATTCTTATCCACCTTTGTGTAGAGTGCATACTCATACGGGCTCTTCATGTACCTGTTCTTCTGAATGTATCCATCTATTCTTTCATTCCACACACGAGGCACTTGCTTCAACCCATACATCGCCTTCTTCAGCTTGTAGACTTTCTTCTCTTGGCCTTTCACTTCATATCCAGCAGCTGCTGGTCATACACATCTTCCAGATAACCATTAAAAAATGCGGACTTGACGTCCATCTAACAGATCTTCCACTTATACTGAGCGGCTAGTGCAATGATCAGTCTGATAGTATCAATTCGCACCACTGGAGCAAAGACCTCGTCGTAGTCCACACTTTGGACTTGTCGGTAGCCTTTCACGACGAGTCTTTCTTTGTACTTCTCCACTTCTCCATCCTTGTTCGTCTTCACTTTGTACACCCATTTCACACCAATAGGTTTGTAATCTGCCGACAGAGTGACCAACTCCCAAATATCATTTTCTTGATGGACGACATCTCTTCATTCATCTCCTTCCTCCAAGTCTTCTCCTGAGCAGCTTCTTCATACGAGTATGGTTCGCAATCTGCAAAAAGATAATATAAAGAAAAATTAGCATTAATCGACTTAGTCTCCTCGTAGATTTCCTCCAGCCTTCTCGTCCTTGGTTGAGGACATTCAAAGATGCTCCTGCTTGTGTTTGCTCTATTAGAACTACTTCTGTTGGTGTTAACTCCACTAGAGCAAGGATTCAAAGCTCCCCCAGAATCTCTGCCTTGTGGTGATGGTGGTTCAGCTCCACCATCTTCAGCTTCAGCTTCATGACCACCTTCTTCTTCATCATCGTCATAGAATATTCATTTGACACTTGTATCCTTCTCATCCCAGCTCCAATAACTATCGTCTTCAAACAACACAACTCTATAGATGATTGCCTTCTTCGTCTCAGGATTGTATAACTTATAAGCTTTACTCATCAGAGCATTGCCTACAAATATACACTTCTCGCTCTTGTTATCAAGCTTCTTCCTCTTCTGATCAGAGATGTGAGCATAAGTTACACACCCAAACACTCTCAAGTGTTGCAAACTTGGCTTCCATCCACTTCATGCCTCATATGGATTCTTGAACTTCACACTCTTTGTCGTACATCTGTTCAACAAGTACAGAACACATTGTACTGCTTCAGCCGAAAACATCTTCGGCAACTTCTTGTCCTTTATCATACTCCTTGCCATATTCTGAATCGTCAAGTTCTTTCTCTAAGCAACTCCGTTCTGCTGAGGTGAGTAAGTTGCAGTCAACTGATGAACAATCTCATGCTCTTTGCAGAATGAATCAAACAACTTTGAGGTGTACTCCCCACCTCGATCAGTTCTGAGTACCTTTAAATACTATCTACTTTCCTTCTCAGCCATTGCCTTGAACTCCTTGAACTTGTCAAGGGCCTCAGGCTTCTCCTTCAAGAAATAAACCCAACACTTTCGACTAAAGTCATTAGTGAAGGTGATGTAGTATTTGCTTCCACCAACTAAGGAAATATCAAACGGACAAGCAATGTCTGAGTGAACCAGTTCAAGCTATTTCCTTGCTCTTCGAGACTTGCCACCTTCAAATGTTTGCCGCTTCTACTTTCCCTTCGTACAAGCTTTACAGATCTTATGTGGTGGTAAGATCTTAGGCAAACCTTCCACCATCTTTGCATGTGACAGAAGCTTCAGACCACTGAAACCCAAGTGACCCATCCTATGGTGCCACAACTAAGCTTCTTCTTCCTCTTCAATTCTTCCTAGGCATGTCGTCTCCTCGGCATCCATCTTCAATGTAAAGAGATGATTTGTTATCATCTTTACTTTCACCACCTCTTTTCCTTGATGGTTTTGCATAGCCAAAGAACCATCCTTCAACTAAATGCAGTAGCCTTTCTCCACCAACTGTCTAAGACTTAAGATGTTACTTTTCAAGCCGGGAATATAGAACACATCATTGAGATGCACCTTATCACCATTTAGGGTGACCACTATCAACCCTTTGTTTTCTACCGAGATCTTTGAAGCATCTCCAAAGCTAACCTCACCAGCACTTAATTCAGCATAGTGGTTTGTCTCATCTTTCCTCCTCGGAAGTCTGCAGTCATAACTCATATGCTCAAACTTGTTACAATTGTAACATTGTACTTGGGCCATTCCACCACAGCCTCTTCCTCGGCCTCTTCCTCTTCCTTCTTTCCCTCTTGCTTGAGGTTGCTCCTCTTTCTGGAATTTCTGATTTCTTCCCCAATCTATTGCTCCTCTTCTTCCTCTATCTCTACCTCGGTATCCTCGGCCTCACTGGCCACCTCCTCTTCCTGAACTCTCTCCAAAATTTAGCTGAGTCTGAAGTGCTTTCTCTAAGCCACTTGACTCTTCATCTTGTAGCATGCGGTATTAATGGGCTTGTAGAGAGCCGATGAGTTTACCAATAGACATCTGAGTGAGATCCTTCGACTCTTCTATCACCATTACTATATAATTAAACTTCTTTGACATGGACCGCAGAAGTTTCTCCATGAAACTCACATCATCAATCGTCTCTCCGTTGTGTTTCATTTCGTTTGCAAGCGTCCGTAGACGAGTCACATAGTCACCAACTTTCTTAGAATTTTGCATCTTCATAACTTCATACTCTGCTGGGAGAGATTGCAGCTTTACCTTTTTTGTCTTGTCAACTCCTTGCAAGGTCTCTCATGCTTCTTTAGAACTTTTTGCATCTAAGATCTTCTCAAATGTTGTTTCATCAACCCCTTGATATAGTAAGAACAAAGCCTTCTTGTCTCACTTTCTTGCTTCTCGTAGCGTCGTCCTCTGGGCATTAGTCAACGCCGCCTCTTCTTCAGCAGTTAGCTCTTCATATTCATCTTCCACGATCTCCCATAACTCTTTTAAGGCAAGCAGCATTCTCATCTGGATACTCCAGTTCTCATAGTTCGTCTTCATCAACTTGGGAACTTGACCCGACATATCATTTATCATCTCCATAACTTCAAATCTTTAACTCTTCCGGGCGGCTTCTAAGGTTCACAATCTCCCTCTAATACCACTGCTGGAAGCGATTAATGATGGACACAATGTAAGAAATAGTGAACAATAAACTTCTTTATTATAACAAACAAACGATTACAAAGTAGTTACAACACAACTCCTCTATGAGTTACAACTCAACACGATTCCACTAACAAAATACATCATATCTTGCCAATAAAAGAGTTCTCAACTATATCGATGTCCTCTATCCACAAAGAAGCTATCCACAAAATTAAGTTCACAAAAAATAGTTTGCAAGAGGCTTGTTGTAGACTTATCCACAATAGCTGTTCGTAGCTTTAGAGAAGCTGTCCGTCAATTTTATATGAATATTTAGCTGTTCGCAACACTTTTTTTTTACAGTTCACATGTCAGGAGATGTCGAGATGGGCTGTCCGCAAATTTCTATATTCAGACCGCAACTTGTAGCCCCAACTTATACTCCTGGCGCAATTTCTTGCAAGGCTACTGCTCTAACTCAGTCTACAACAATCATTCCCATATATAGGCATTCCTATCCAATGAGAAAAGGCCATGTGTCTAGAGATAGAGAGAGAGCGGCATTTTTATTCTATCTCCGTCATTCATGCGTCTTGCCATACACACCCATATTCAATTAATATATATATATAGGGGAAGTATATTGTGCGGGCGTACGGGCAAGCCTTAAAACTTCAAATCGAAAAGTGTTCAACATAAAAGTTGTAGATCTCGGGGAGACGAACAACTTTCATGTTGATCACTTTTTGATTTGTAGTAGTCTTGACCTTCGATTTGGGTCTCGAAATCTCGGGCGGCGAGAGTGCTACAGTAAAGGCCCAAAAATCCGTTTTTTTCGGGGCTCAATATAAGGGTCAAGATGTCTCCAAATCAAAAAGTGATCAACTATATGGTCTACAACTTTTATGTTGATCACTTTTCAATTAGATCTACAACTTTCATGTTGATCACTTTTCAATTTGAAACCATCTTGATCCTCTAAAACACTTGCCCGTACGCCCACATATAAGCTTGCCCGCATATTATATATATTCATATATATATACAAGCAGTCGTGCACGGGGGACACCGTGCGGGCAACATTTGTCGTGGGTGCGACATTTATCGTGAGGGCGACATTTGTCTCGGGGGAGACAATTGTCGTGGATGCAACATTTGTCTTGGGGGTGACATTTGTCATGGGGGTCACATTTGTCGTGGGGCCCACATTTGTCGAAGGGCGAAAAATGTCGTGGGACGACTTTTGTCGCGGGGACGACTTTTATCGTGGGGACGACATTTATCGTGCGGGCAACATTTGTCATGGGACGACATTTATCTTGCGATCGACATTTATTGTGGGGCGACAATTATCATGAGGGCGACAAATGTCGCGACATTTGTCATGAGGGCAACAAATGTCGCGAAATTTATAATAATATTAGTCGGGGGCGGCGACATTGGTCAGGGATGCTTGGGGTTCCCGTGCGGGCAACATTTGTCGTGGGTACGACATTTGTCGTGGGGGCGACATTTGTCGTGAGAGAGACATTTATCATGGGGGCGACAATTATCTTCTGTGCAACATTTGTCGTGGGAGGACATTTGTCGTGGGGGCAAAATTTGTCGTAGGGGTCACATTTGTCGTGGGGGCCACATTTATCGTGGGGCGACAAATGTCGTGGGGGCGACATTTATCGTTGGGGCGACATTTGTCGTGGGGTGACATTTGCCATGGGGGCGACATTTATTGTGTGCGCGATATTTGTCGTGGGGTGACATTTGTCCTGAGGGCGACATTGTCGTAGGTGCGACATTTGTCGTGGGGGCGATGAATGTCGTGGGGACGATAAATGTCGTGGGTGCGACATTTGTCGTGGGGGCGAAAAATGTCGTGGGTGCCACATTTGTCGTGGGTGCACCATTGTCGGGGGTCCTCGTGTGGGCAACATTTGTCGTGGGTGCGACATTTGAGGTAGAGAGACATTTGTCGTGGGGGCGACATTTGTCGTTGGGGCGTCATTTGTTGTAGAAACGACATTTGTCGTGGGGATGATATTTGTCGTTGGGGCGTCTTTTTTCCCTCATACAAAATCATATAAAAATAATGTTTAATTTGAAATTATTATCTCAAAGATGAGATCGATTTTGTCCCTATACTCCTAATCGCTTGCTTTGTCCTTCAAAACTAATATTTAGGAAGAGTTATAATTCCTCAAGAGAGTTCATGATTGGAAACAATATAATAAAAATGAAGCAAACAAACTACAAATTGTTTACTGATTTGAAGCCACTGAATAGGTAACTACTCAAATAAAAAATTGACTTGGACCCTTATCAGTTAATCAATTTCTTTCCATCAAATTAGGTGTATATTTAGACATTAATTCTGGAAATCAAATTAATTTGATAACATCTTCACCTCCAGTCAACCTCTAAAATCCTCAAAACCACCAAGTAAAGTCACAGCCAACTTGAATTAGCACACAAAAATTCAATTTAAACAATACCAATCCAAAACTATAATTTAAATGAGGTCTAAATTAAAGCTCAACAAAATGTTCAAATTTGATTAAGTTCAGAACACTCAAACTCCAAACCCATGATAGGGAAGTATGTTTCAAGTATCCTAAATCAAGAAAAACTAGCATAGAATGCAAGGAAATTCCCAAATGGATGCGGCACCACATTGAGAAAACAACGGTGTTCAAAGCTACCGAAAAAAAAAATCAAATATGAAGAACAAAATTCAGCCTTTTTTCATTAGAAAACTCGATTTATGGTTTGATCAGAGACTTGAATCCATTTGGGACCAAGAGAAATAGAAGTAGGTAAAAATCAAACCACTTTTCTCTTTTGCTTGAATGGAGCTTTTAGAAAAAGTGATTTGATTAAATGGCGGATACTACCTACTATGAGTTGATTAAATTGTGGTTCCTATCGAGAGAAATATAACCTACTTGAATCCATCAGTAATATTATTCTCTTTTGCTTGAATTTCATCAATAAAAAAGAGATAGAGATAGATGGACAAAGAGAAATAGAAGCAAGTAGAAATGAGAGTAAAGAAGACATGCTAGTTGTATATCTCTTCAGCTGTTTAATCATATAATTTTGAACATGCTCTCTTTACTTTACTCTCCCTTCTCCAACAATTTAATGGAATAATTTTCTATCTCCCCTACAATAAAAAGAAAGTAAAGAGGAAGCATCATCATGTCTTCTTCCTCTTCAACAATTTTTTTCTCTCGCCCACCTCTCGCCCCTCCTTCTGAGATGATCTGCTACGTCCACTGCAACTTCTGTGACAGATGATAATCATGTGCTAATTATTAAAAAAATATGTTCATAAAATGAATGCAGTTCATTAAAACTGCAACCAAGAAAGACATAAGTTTGAAATACCTTGAAAAATCAATGGTCGAAGCTCAAGATCCGCTAATTTCAGAACCTCACAGATGATCTTATCGACCATTTAAATAAAAATTGAAATATAAATAGTTGGATCCAAGAGAGTTTGCTAAATAAAAAGGAGTTTGATTAGCAGAGAGATGTGAGTTACCTTCTTCTGAAGAGAGTGATGATGGCCACCAGAGAGGAGCTTTGGCGAAGCGTGGATAGAGGGGGAAAAGTCATCGGGCCATGTTCTGGAGGATACACAGTCCAAGTTCTATCTTTGAACGATTCTGCTACATTAAGAAAATAGAGGTAGATGACCAACTCACTTATAGCCCAAAAATTCACCTCTAGTCTGAAAGCAGAGTTTTGAGAGACAAAGAGCAAAAGAGAGATAGAGGTAGATGGAGGTGGCGTGGAAGCAATAGAGGAGCAGCACTTTCAATGATCTACAGAAAGAATTGTCGTCGAGCAAGCTGAGTTTTGGGAGGTAGTTGCGATGGAGTAGGCGTCGAGGAGGAAGTATGCAGGATGAGCTATCGAGGAGGAGCTGTTGAGGAGGGGCTGTGGAGGAGGAGGCTCTGCAAGGAGAGGATAGAGGAGTGTTGGAACCCTAATTCTGATTTGGGCAAGGATCACTATTAGGATGTTTAGATTAACCCAAAAAGTATAGTCATGTGTCATAGGATTATTTCCAGGTTTGCTCCTTCAGAAAAATTACAGAGAAGTTCAGATTTGAAGTTCAAAAATTCAGCTCAAAGAAATTCTCCTAGCTCAGTTCAACGAACTCTGAGCTCAGCTTAAAGAAAGCTTTAAAACTCAGTTCAACGATTATGCAGTTCACATTCTCTGAGCTCAGCTCGACGAACTCCGAGCTGAGCTCAACAAACTCCGAGCTAAGATCAACAAACTCCGAGCTCAGTTTGAAGAAAACTTTAAAATTCAATTTGACGATTTATTTGCAGTATGCAGGCAGAATTATTTAGAGCTGGCCGAATTAATTAAGACTTAATTAAAGGTGATTATAGCTATCAGATTTAATGCTATATATTCTTATGGATATAGCCGTTTGGAGGCTGCATTAATTATGGATTAAATCGGGATTTAATGCTAATTGATTCCCAAAGCAATTACCATTCTCGGGAATGATTCAGCCATTGCAGACAAAGTAAATTAAAATGTTTGAATTATGTTCAGACAATATATAGAGATATTATTCTACAGAGACAGAACTACAGAAAGGGAAGAACAAGAAGCAGAGGGTGAGAAAAACAAAAATATACAGAGTTCTTCTTCTTCATCTGCTTCAGGCTTTCAAGGGACAACTCATCAACATCAGTCCAAGAAGCTTCTAAAGATCTTCAAGCATACTGAAGGCCTACACCCTGAAGCAAAGATTCCACTCCTGAACTACTCTACATCTCAGGAGGAGCTTTGACAATATCAAGATCCACTAAGTCTTCTTAATTGTTTGAGAAAAAGAAGACAACATCATTTTCCTTTCCTACTGTAAAAAGGGTTTTATCTCCCTTCAAAAGTTAGCCTCTGGTTATCAAGTCTCCTTGACAAAAGACTTGTGTTGGTTTTTGGGAACCTGATCAAAAACTCAAAGGGTTGTTATATCTCCCTTAAAAAATAGATATTGTGGTGACAGAGCACCTGATCAAAAACCTATGGTGGCATGACACCTGATCAAAAACCTGTTCGTGGATTCCTACCATGGTGGTAGAAGAGTGGATGTACCCAGTTTTGGGAAACTACTATAATCCATGTGTCATCTGGATTTCTTGCTTTGCTTTCTTTTCTTTTGTGCTATGTTTACTCCTTTATATAATATATATATATATCTAGTATAAATGTAAGATCTCTTCTTTTCTTTCAATTGGTATCAGAGGGCTGTTTCTTTGGTTGTACAGGCTAACACCTGAACCAAAACGATCTAATAGATCTTATATTTCTTAAGAGTTTATCATGGCACAAAATGAAGAGTTTTCAAGCACCGGACCTCCTATGTGCAATCTAGATAAGTTTGCACTATGAAAGGCAAGGATTAGGCTTTATATGAACTCCATTGATGAAGATATTTTCAAATCCATTTTGATAGGTCCATCTAAATCATTGGAAACTCCAAGCACCAGTACTGTACTATCACTTCAATGGACAGAAGCCTAGAAAAGGCTAAAAATTATTGATGCACAAGCAATGAACATCTTAGCTCAATCAATGTCTGATGACATTTTTCAAGAAGTTGTTGAATGCTCTTTAACAAAGGATATTTGGGACTCCCTCACAACAATGGTTATTGGATCAGCTTAAAAGATAATATTTGATGATGACACTTGGAGTGACTCTGACTCTGAAGCTTCATCATGTACAACTGAAGATGAAGAATAGTCAAGAGCAAGATAATTTTGCCTAATGGCAATAAATGCCTCTTGCAGCAACTCAGATGAACAATCAAACTCTGAAGCAGAATCTGAATCAGAAGGGGATCATGTAATCTCTTCCTTTGATTTTTCTTCAGATCATTTTAAAGAAGAATTTAAAAATATTTGTAAAGATTTGATCCAATCTGAGAAGGAAATAAAACTTTTCAGAGAAAAATTAAATAATTCTTATTCAGAAAACATAAAGCTTAAAGAAAATTTGAAAACTACTCTTGAACAGATTAATTATTTTGAATCAGTTAAAGGTAAAGATAAGTTAAAAGATTTAGACAAACTAACTGAAGTTTTGCACAATAATGACAAACCCAAACAAGTTAAGAATTTTCAGAAAAATCATGTTCAAAAAATTTCGTCGAACCGAGCTCGACGAAAGCAGTATTATACGTCGAACGACGATCAACGATCTCTGAACCCAGAGTTTGGGTATGTTTTCTCAACAAAAGGTGCTTGAAAAAATCAACATGTTTCGTCGAACAGAGATCGACGATCGTGGAACATAGATTATGACTATTATCATTCTGTGAACCGCGATCAACGAAATCAATACTTTTCGTCGAACTCAGATCGACGAACTCAACAAAAAATGTCGAACTCAAACTATCAAAATAGGAATTTTAATTTCTATCAGAATAATAATCAAAGACACAAATTTGTTAACCCCTTTTCTCAATGGACAATTACACCCAAAAAATTTCATCCTCTAGATTATAAAAGTCAACCTGAATGTTCTTTTATTTCTAATTATTATACAAGAGAACCAGGACCCAAGGTAATCTGGGTCCAGAACTCCTAACATCTCTTTTCAGGAAAAGACTTATCTTACCACAAAGGAACAATGGTATTTGATAGTAACCAAAAACCTTTAGTCTCAGTCAGTGCAGAGGTTACAGCAGTCAGCAGGTTCAATTATTCAGAAAATCAGAAATGGATTCAGACTTGCTGAAATAGATTCAGTTAAAGATAAGCAAAATTGCAGCTGGTATCCTTAACAGATTTTCTTGTAGTTGCTCCTTAGTTTTTAATTGTATTCTAAAATCTTTGTTATCTTTCTATATTTCTCAAAGCACCTTTGTACATCTGCTGAAAAATTTATAATTCAGGCAGATTATTTTGCTTTGTATTTTATTTGTTTTTGTGTAAATAGTGTCATCACCCAAATATGGGGAGATTGTCGGAACCCTAGTTTTGATTTGGGAAAGGATCGCTATTAGGATGTTTAGATTGACCCAAAATGTATAGTCATGGGTCATAGGATTATTTCGAGGTTTGTTCCTTCAGAAAAATTCCAGATAAGTTCAGATTTGAAGTTGAGAAATTCAGCTTAAAAAAATTCTCCGAGCTCAGTTCAACGAACTCTGAGCTTAGTTCAACGAACTCTGAGCTCAGCTCAAAGAAAGCTTTAAAACTCAGTTCAATGATTATGCAGTTCACATTCTCTGAGCTGAGCTCGACGAACTCCGAGCTGAGCTCAACAAACTTCGAGCTGAACGAACTCTGAGCTCAGTTTGAAGAATGCTTTAAAATTCAGTTTGACGATTTCTTTGTAGTATGCAGGCAGAATTATTTACAGCTGGCCGAATTAATTAAGGCTTAATTAAAGGAGATTATAGCTATCAGATTTAATGCTATATATTCTTATGAATATAGCCATTTGGAGGATGCATTAATTATGGATTAAATCGGGATTTAATGCTAATTGATTCCCAAAGCAATTACCATTCTCGGGAATGATTCAACCATTGCAGACAAAGTAAATTAAAATGTTTGAATTATGTTCAAACAATATATAGAGATATCATTATACAGAGATAGAACTACAAAAAGAGAAGAACAAGAAGCAGAGAGTGAGAAAAACAAAAATATACAGAGATCTTCTTCTTCATCTACTTCAGGCTTTCAAGGGACAACTCATCAACATCAGTCCAAGAAGCTTCTAAAGATCTTCAAGCATACTGAAGTCCTATACCCCGAAGTAAAGCATCGACTCCTGAACTACTCTACATCTCAGGGGGAGCTTTGACAATATCAAGATCCACTAGGTCTTCTCAGTTGTTTGAGAAAGAGAAGATTTTCCTTTCCTACTATAAAAAGGGTTTTAACTCCCTTCAAAAGTTAGCCTCTGGTTGTCAAGTCTCCTTAACAAAAGACTTGTGTTGGTTTTTGGGCACCAGATCAAAAGCTCAAAGGGTTGTTATATCTCTCTTAGAAAATAGATATTGTGGTGACAGGGCACCTGAGCAATAACCTGTGGTGTTAGGAAACCTGATCAAAAACCTGTTAGTGGATTTCTATCAGGGTGGTAGAAGAGTGGATGTACCCAGTTTTGGAGAACCACTATAATTCTTGTGTCATCTGGATTGCTTGCTTTGCTTTCTTTACTTTTGTGCTGTGCTTACTCCTTTATATATATATATATATATATATATATATATATATATATATATATATATTGTAAACTTAAGATCTCTTCTTTTCTTTCAAGGAGCCTTTGCAAGGAGCGACAGAAGAGATCTATAGTAGGAAAGGCTCTGTCGAAGGAGTTGTACCGGTTTCTTGGAAAGTTGTGGAGGTGGCGTGGAAGCAATGGAGGAGCAGCAGACAATTGATTTGAAATAAAAAAAAATGGTGGGGGAGCTACAGAGGTGGCGTGGTGGGGAAGTAATGAAGGAGCAGCTCAGATTTGATTTGAAATTAAAAAAGGTGATTTGAAATAAAGAAATGTATGGAGGGAAAATTTCTGATGGAAATTAAATGACCAAAAAACCAAAAAATTAAAATAAAGAGATCTTTATTGAGGGCATTTTGGGAATGGATGTTTTGGAGTTTGCTTATAGTATAAAGATATATATTAAATATTAAATTTTGGTCCTTTGACTTCGATCAAACTAAGCAAGTAACGCCAATGCCGCCATCCTCCATCCTCGACTACTCCCCTCGGGCAATCTCTCCTCACTTGAAGGTATCACTTCCTTTCTATCAAACAAGTTATTTTTCAGCTCAATCCATTCACAGTATTTAGGAGTGGTTGTTTCTCAGCTCACGTCGCTCATCAAAGAACCAGATCCCATTATTTCTCAGGTTAAGGAAGATTTCTTTTGGACTCATAGGTATCCAATTTGTCGGCATCTCCCTATTCTCTCAGAGGAATTCGTTGATCTCCTTATTTTGCAGGTTTTTAAATGTCGTTTTTTTTCCACCAAACGAGATCAATGTAAAAATTTAATGAAGGAAATGGGCAAGAGGTCGCAGGAATATTCAAACACATCAGAAGCCAAGTATTAACCAGCACAATAGGAGCACAAGAGTCATAAATTGGAATTCAATCTGATTTACAATGCGAGGCATACATTGCGAGATATGATTTCGCCAATGTACTCAAGGAAAGCAGTAAATACAATTGTAGGCAAAGAAGAACCTGCGCGGACAGAAACTGTAACCGCGCAACCTGCTCAAGCTGCAAGCCCTGTCCGCCGACACTGACAGAGTCACCTATCCACAACTAGCCGCGCAAACTGCCTGTTATTGAATACTGACGATCAAGAAACATAACCCGCTGATAAGCTGGACGAACTCCAAACTCTATCTACAACCCCAAGTAAGGTGACTTCAAATCGTGGACTGCGACCTGTTGTAAATCGCGGACTGCGACCTGTTGTAAACTGATGACTGTAAACTGCGAACTATTCCACACCAAGCTTCACTAGTTGTCTAGCCGCCTGATTCTATCAGCACAGCCTGCACAGATAGCCAACATCACTTAGTCGTGTCAGTTAGAAAAAGGTAACCGCAGGATCTAAACGCTAGTTGAGTTCTCACTATTCTTGATTATATATGACGAGACGAGGACTCCTATTTATAGACATAAGGAGTGCTGTCACCACCCATAGTGATAGAATAATCGTTCGTCAATCCAGCAGCTAGCACCACGTATTCGCATAATTGCGGATACAGGCTTCAGTCTGCAACTGAAGAAAGAGCTGTCCGCAAAGAAGTGCAGACAAATAACTCTATTCGCGTAACCAATCTGCAAGACAATGTGAACAACTCCGTCAGTCCACATAGCCGAGTCGGATAAAACCATCAGTCTGCGTGGACTTAGACATCTCAACCACACGTCCTGATCCACCTCACGCTAATGAAGAACTGTCGATCTCCACATCCAATCCACACAGTTCAGCTGACTCTACAACCAGTCCGCACACTAGACAGACTCCATGAACTAGATAACAATGAGACTTATTATGCTCCCATGACCAAGTCCACAACCAGGAAACTCCGTGGTCTCCAAACAGCCCGTGCCACTTGAGACCAAGTCCGCGCCAATGGCGAACATCAAATCTAGTCCGCACAATTACGGACTACCCCTATCCAGACAACACAGTCTCTAGGTGTCCAACTGACCAAGCAATTGTATCAATCTCCACGATCTTATCATAAGACTGCAAGCACAAAAGTCAACCAGACTCGACGAGCTCCAGAAATATACTACCACAACCGCGATTAAACAACCCTAACTACACAGTTACTCAACCAAGGGTGTTTGCTGATCCACACTGCATAAGGAAAGAAGAAGTCAACCAGCCTATCGGCTGACTTCAACCCGTTAGACCGCGGCGGTCACTGCGGTCTGAGTGGACTGACATTTCAGGCCGCCCACCTCCACCACCACTTCAACAATTTCAACACTCCCCCTTGAAGTGAGAAGTAGGACAAGCCTTAGATACCCCCGTAACTGAATAAACGGTCCCTTCAGCAACAACTTCGTAAAGATATATGCAACATTATCCTGACTCTACACGTAATCAATCATCAAAGATCCCTCTAACACCTTCTCCCGAACAAAGTGATGCTCGATCTCGATGTGCTTCGTTTGCGAGTGACAAACTGGATTGTTGGCCAGTTTAAGAGAACTCTCATTATCACCGAAAAGCAGAGTAGTACTTTGTTCCTCCTCATGGATGTCATCCATTAATCTCCTAAGACAGATGGCTTCCTGAGCTGTCAAGGCCGAAACCTTGTATTCTGCTTCTGTAGTGGAGACAGACACTGAATCCTGCTTCTTACTACACCATGAGATAGCTATCGATCCCGCAAAGAAGACGTAATCAGACGTCGAATTTTGATCATTGGTATCTTCTCAATAATCAGCATCCATGTAGCCATGCAGACTGAAGCCTGTGTCCCTTTTATAAAAAAGACTCATCTCTAAGGTAGACTTGATACACTTCAGGATAGCTTTAGCCGCCACAAGATATGGCTTCTACGACTCTGCCATATACCAACTAACCCGGCCCGCAGCATAAGCAATATCCTTCTTAGTGATTGTCAGATATATGAGACTCCTTAAGAGAGACCAGAACACCAAAGGGTCTGCAAGAACCCTTCCTTCATCCCACCAAAGTTTTAAACTAACCTCTAGAGAAGTAGAACTGCTCTTACCTTCCTACATGCCGAATCGCTTGATGATTCTTTCCATATAGCCCTTTTAGGAGATGAGCATGTCATTTTTCAACCTTTCAACCTCGAGTCCAAGGAAATGGTAGAGCTCCCCAAGATCCTTCATCTCGAACTGGATGACGAGCTCAGCCCTGAGCCTAGTCATCTCCTCCTTTGAGTTCCCTATAACGATCATGTCATCAACATACAACAGAACGAGGACCATTTTTTTCTTAACAAACAGACTAGAATCTGAATCAAAAGCAAAATAACCACAGAACTGGAGGTATTCTACGATCTTCTCGTACCACGCCCGAGGTGTTTGCTTCAGACCATAGAGTGCCTTCTTTATCTTACAGACGTATCCTGGATGTTCTTTAGATACGTAACCTGGTGGAAGCATGAAAGAAAAGGGATAGATACTACTCTAGAGGGGGGGGGGGTGAATAGAGTAATCAAAAATTGCACTAGCAAAGTTGACTGTCTACTCAACTCCCTTCGAGTTAATTGCGGAATGAAGGTTATAGATATTTGAGAAGTAACCCTAAAGCCTAACACAAGTGTTGTGCACAAAAGGCATCCAACTGTAATTACAGTTAAGGCTTGGAATCCTAAACAGCAACTAGCAAACCTAGTTAAAACTAATCACAGCCAACAGTACAAGTAATAAATCAAACAACCATACGACATAAGGGAATTTATAGTGGTTCCCCAAACAACTTGGGTACGTCCACTCTTCTACCAACAAGGTAGGAATCCACTCAGGTTTTTAATCAGGTGCCCTGCCACCAACAAGATCTGCTTCAGGTAGATCTAGAAACCCTTTAGACTTTTGATCAGGTGTCTAAAAACCAACACAGGTTTTTGGTCAGGTGCCCTGCCACCAAGGTATACTTTTGAAGGGAGTAATAACCCTTTACAGGAGGGGGAAAGGAGGTTAAAAAGTCTTCTCTATTTTAAACAGAATTAGAGAAGCTCAAGAACTTGCACTGAGCTAGAAAGCTCTAAAGAGTCAAGGCTCCCCCTGGCTAAAAGAATGCCCAGGTGAAGTCTTGCTTCAGTGCAAAAAACACTTCAGAAAATCTGAAGGAAAAAGCTACAAGAAGATAAAGAATATGAAATGAAAATTCTTCTTCAGGCAGCTATCTTCTTCTTCTTCAAAAAGCTCTGAGTGAAAATCTCCCTGTAAGCAGGATGAACTCAGGTTAAAGAAGAGTGAAGAGCTAAAACTTCTTCTCAGTTGGATGTGAACGAGCTGAGAGCAATTGTAAACTGTAAGTTGTAAGCTTGAATGCTGCTGAGAGTATATGATCTGGGTACTGTGTTCTCAGTTATGTGTTTTTATGTGTTCTTCTTTCAAAAGAAAACTCTTTTTTATATGAGCCTTTGCAACGGCTTTAATTTGAGTTTGAATCTTGTCTTCTACTGAAATCTACAAGCTGGGCTGTAAATAGTATAAAGCAAAAACACATACTGCAGACAGATATCCTATAAGAGGATAAAGCTTTCTAAGAAGCTGCAAATAACTCTGATAAAATAATACTAGAGAAAGTCATATCAGAAGAGACTCTTTACGGTCAAGGAAGACTTTCTGAGTCTAATGGCTATAAAGGACAGCCTGGCAGATAAAGCAGAAATCATATCTCAACTAATAAGACAAACAACTTTGTCAGAAAAAGATTGGCTCATGTATAAGGAATGGAGCAGATATTGCATGGAAATAATATCACAACTTTATTCAAATAATCTTTTATAAAATATGCCAAAATAAATATGAAATAAATCACATCATAGAAGATGACAAAATTAC
This sequence comes from Platanthera zijinensis, assembly GCA_039513925.1. Taxonomy (NCBI): domain Eukaryota; kingdom Viridiplantae; phylum Streptophyta; class Magnoliopsida; order Asparagales; family Orchidaceae; genus Platanthera; species Platanthera zijinensis. Next base: position 55,428,259 of record CM077082.1, read on the forward strand.
TCAAGACATACAGCAAAACGTCGAACGACCCTCGGGGATCGTCGACCGAAGCACAGATATCATCGACCTATCAGACAGATAGTCGAACTATCAAAGAAGATAGTCGAACTACCACAGCAGATAGTCGAACTATCAGGACAGATAGTCGAGCTATCAGATAGTCGATCTATCAAGACAGATAGTCGAGCTACCAAAGAAAACAGATAGTCAACCTATCAAACAGATAGTCGAACTATCACAGAAAACAGATAGTCGACCTATCAAACAGATAGTCGAACTATCAAAGAAAATAGATAGTCGACCTATCAAACAGATAGTCAAACTATCAAAGAAAACAGATAGTCAACCTATCCAACAGATAGTCGAGCTATCAAAGAAAACAGATAGTTGACCTATCAAACAGATAGTCGAACTATCAAAGAAAACAGATAGTCGACCTATCAAACAGATAGTCGAGCTATCAACCAAAACAGATAGTCGACCTATCAACAGATAGTCGAACTATCAGATAGTTGAACTATCCAAGCAGATAGTCGAACTATCCAAGCAGATAGTCGAACTATCAAAGAGAACAGATAGTTGACCTATCAAACAGATAGTCGAACTATCACAGAAAGCAGATAGTCGACCTATCAAACAGATAGTCGAACTATCAAAGCGGACAGATAGTCGACCTATCAAACAGATAGTCGAACTGTCAGATAGTTGAACTATCCAAGCAGATAGTCGAACTATCAAACACAACAGATAGTCGACCTATCAAACAGATAGTCGAACTATCAACGCAGACAGAACGTCGACCAACTAATAGACGATCGTCGAACAGTCGATAGATGATAATCGAGCGGCGTTCGACCATAGTCGAACGAAAAACAACTAAACCAAATTTACATCTGGAAAAGTGACGCCTCTAAAACTAGAGCAACAAACTAATCAACTAACCTTTGATCATAGATAAATCTTGGGTCAAGAGACAGAAAGCGAAGACTGAACTCAAATCAAAACTAGGGTACCAACAATCTCCCCCTATTTGAGTTAAGTCTCTCAACAACTAAACACAAAACTAATTACTGAAAATAAATAAAGTACATGAAGAAAAATAACTAAGCAGATAACATCAATTAAACAGATAAGCAAATAACTGTCAATCAATGAATTTTTATGATGCTTAAGAATTAGGTTTAGGTTCAGAAGAACTAGGAACAAAATTAATCTTTCTAGAAGGATCTAGAGCTTCTTTCCTTGACAACTTCAGGTCTTGTTCTCCAATGATTTTCGATTCTGACGCTCTTGGGACAACTGCCTCAGGATGCTTTTCCATGTATTTTGAAGAATCAAATACCTCAGGTCTAACCTGGAATTTATCGAGCTCCTTCATTCTGAATTTTGACATAGTGGTTAATCCTGCAGTGTCTTTGCCTTCAGCTTTAGCTTTCTTAATTTGGGCTGAACCAACAAGTTCAAGAAAACGAGTCATCCTGAAATTAGGATCAAGCTCTGGGCTTTCATACACATTTTCAGAAGATGTATCAACAGGTTTCACAGCTTTAAACTTAATAGACAAGTCTAGCAGACTTTCAGCTGGCTCTTTATCCTGAATAACTAGATAAGAAGGAGGAGCAGCCTTCACAGCATGATTTTTCAGAGAAAATAATTCGCTTATCTTTTGAAACAGCCTTCACAGCATGATCTGGCTTTGGAGAGGTTGAGCTCTTGAGTTCTTTGGAAGGAGGAGGAGAAAAAGTTGGTCTTTGATATACCACCTCCTTTACTTGTTCCTTAACATCAGCATCAAGTCTTTGATAGCCAGATTGTGTTTTACCTTGATATCCTTGAGAACTTTCCTTTGTGATGACTGAGATGGGTTGAACCTGTCAAACTGAGCAGCAGGATTTGCAGATAGGTTTCCAGAGGCTCCTGCATTGGGAGGTGGAGGAGGAGGACCTCTAGGAGTCCATCTTGGGACAGGACTGTCATACCTCTTTGACTTCTTCCTTTGCTTCTGCTGATTTTTAGAAAATGTCATCCAGTATTGGAATTCTTTTGATTTAGGATCAATTCCTTTCAGGATATAGTAGGGAGTATCATTATCAGGATTTGGAGGAGGAGAAGCCACAGCTTTCCTTTTCTTTTTAGCAGATCTTTTTCTCTTAGACTCATCAGATTCATCAGAATCAATCTCATCCTCAGAATTTGAAGAAATAGGAAGATCATATGGATTAATTGCTTCTTGCACAGCTCTTTCTTTTTCTTTTAGGGCAGCTTTTTCTAATTCTTCTTCCATGGCATCCTGTGCCAGGAGAGCATCTAAATCCAATCCAGGGGAATCATCCCATACAGTAGACTTTTCAATTTGAGCATCTGAAGCCTTTTCTTGATGATCAGAAACTGTCATGGAGACCAGTTCTACTTGCAATGCTAGCTGAGCTGGCTGAGCAGCCTCAGAAACTTGAGCAACTGGTTCTGGTTCAGTTTGAACTTCTGGTGCTGGTTGGTGATCAGGCTCTTGAACATCTAATACTTCTTCCATTTTATCTGTAGTATTATGAACAAAAATTTGCTAAATGACATCGAATCATTCCTTCTAGGTATTCCCAAACTATCATATCAGTTATCAAGTATAAAAAGTGAGTAAAAGGGATACCTTTAGAATTGTCCTTTGAGTGTCCTAACTCCCATAATTCATCTAGAAAGGAAGTGATAACTCCTTCTAGGTATAGAGCGACCAGGGGAGTAGAACATTCTTCTAGGCAAACTTTGACAATGAATTCAGACTTCATTAAGGCATCAGAAATTTCTGTTTCAGACAAAGGAGAAGGAGTTGATTCTTCTATTTCTTTCTTTGCAATTACAGGAGGATCTGCTGGAGGGGAGGCCAAAGGCAGCTCAGAGGCATCTTCATAAACCATCTCCCCCTGCTTGATTTCAGTAGATACTGAAACCAGGCCCCTAGATGAAGAGGGCTCAGCAGACTTTGAGAGTGCTTGGATGGCAGTAGTCAAAGAAGAGATGGAGGATGCAAGGGGAGCAATTGCCTCTTCAATCATAATTTTGATCGAAGGAGTAATTAACTCCAAGATGCTAGAAATGAATGCTGGAGTGATTTCAAATGATGAAGGGGGAATCTCAATGGATGGATGATCAGCAGGAATGGTGTATTCTTGATGAACTGGAGAGTGAACTGGAGATGGAGAGTGAGCTGGAGAATGATGGGTGGATGCAAGATGATCAATGCGATCTGAAGAAGGAATTAGTGACTGAGGAGGAGTGGATATCTCAGACACCAACAAATCAAAACTGGGATGTGAGATCCCAGCAAGATGAGAAGGGAGAGGATATGCAGGAGGTGATGCATGGAGAATTGTAGATGAATCAGAAAGATGAGAAGCAGAAGGTCGTACTTCAATTGAAGTTGATGGAACTTCAACTGAAGTAGACGATAATGCAGATGAAGAAGATGGAAGGGAGAGGTTTGCTGAGCCAACTTCTTGTAGGAGAGGAGTGACTGAAGTTGTCCTGGTGCTCTCAAATGCAGCTGGAGCAACCCATGCTGGAGCGGGCTTCAGAAAAGTCCTTTTCCACTTGGCAAACAAGGTTGGGTCCATCTTCTTGCTGGCATTGATGGAAGTAGCAGCTGAAACTAACAAATGGGGATATTTTTCCTTCAGAAAAATCCCAGCCACCCTACCCAGGGTGACTTCTTTCTTGTTGTTCTTTTTCCTGATCAAATCAAACAATACTCCTGCCTAGTTAATCTTCTTTTTGTTCACAATTGCACACATTAGGGCAAACTGTTGCCTTGTAATGTTGTCATGGGCAGAGTGCTTTCCCAGTAGCACTTTTCCGACGAGTTCAGCAAGGAACTTAATCTTAAATGGAAAATTCACCTTAAGCAGCTTAGAGGGAATGCCTTCGGCATGTCCCAACTCTGTCAGCATTCTCCCAAACTCTGGGGTATCTTGCTCGTAATCTTCTTCCCCATTTAACAATCCAAAAATTTCAGTTAAAATGACGGGAGTCAAAGTTACCTCTTCTACGCCAATTGTTCCAGTCATTGATTCGTCATTGGAGGACGAAGTAAATGCCCATTCTTTGATCTCTTGAATGTTTATCTTCATCCTGGAGGACATGAGCTTTTCCAAACCTTGATCTTTGCATAGATTGAGAATTTCCACTATTCCAGATTCGCAGCAACTGAAAGAATCGAAATCCACACTGAAGCCTGCATCGAACTTCACCACTGTCAGAAGAGCTGGAGCTATCGCCATTGAAGGGGCTGGAGAAGACGAGGGAGATGGCGAAGACGAAACGACGGAAATCGCGAGACAAAGAGCAAGTAGGAAGATGGAATGCGAGAAGACGCTCTCCGTCGACGATAAAAATAAAGATCTCTTAACCTAGGTCGACCATCGGCTTTATATTAAAACAACGATCGTCGATCTATTTAAAAGATACTAAAGTTGATGGTCGAACAGTCGTTCGACGATCGTTCCTGAAGCAGAGTAGTCGATCCATCGTTCGACTATTTCTGTCTTCACAAATAACAAGCTATCGTCAACCATAGATCGACGATAGGCTCGACTTGTTCGACGATCTTCGAACGCCGGTCGACGATCTTCAAGCAGATAAGCTATCATCAACCATAGGTCGACGATAGGCTTGATCCGATCGACTATCTTTGAGCGTCGTTCGACGATCTTCAAACAGGTTTCAACAAGGCAGACGCCACACTTAGTCTCTTCCATTAATCATGCCTAGTTGAACCAAAAAGAACAGATGCTTCTGTTCATCTAAGGGCTTGGTGAATATATCACCTCTCTGAAGGTCAGTGGATATGAACTCAAGGCTGATCTTGTTCTTTTCCACACAATCTCTCAGGAAATGGTGCCGGATCTCAATGTGTTTCGTTCTAGAGTGGTGCACAGGATTTTGTGCAATAGAGATAGCACTGGTACTGTCACACATGATTTTTGTGTTCTTGTGTGTGTACCCATAATCCAAAAGCTGGTTTTGTATCAACAGGATCTGTGAACAACAACTAGCAGCTGCTATATATTCAGCCTCTGTAGTTGAAGTTGAGACAGAAGCCTGCTTCTTACAGAAACAAGAGACCAATCTCTCTCCCAGGAACTGACAAGTTCCTGAGGTGCTCTTCCTGTCAACTCTGCAACCAGCATAGTCAGAGTCAGAGTATCCAATTAACTCAAATTCTGATTCTGCTGGGTACCAAAGTCCTAGATTTGGACATCCCTTCAGGTATCTCAGGATTCTCTTGAGAAGAATCAGATGAGATTCCTTGGGGTTGACCTGGAATCTAGCACAAAGCATGTAGCAAACATTATATCTGGCCTACTTGCAGTTAAATACAATAGGGAACCAACAATGGCCCTATAATTCTTTTGATCAACATGCTTTCCCTGATCATCAGAATCTATAACTACATTAGTAGCCATAGGTGTATGCATTGCTGAAGCATCATCCATCCCAAACTTCTTTACCAATTCCTTGGCATATTTGGATTGGGAGATGAAGATGCCATCAGCATCTTGCTTTACTTGGAGACCAAGAAAGTAAGACATCTCACCCATACTACTCATCTCAAACTTAGAATGCATTAAGTCAGAGAACTTTTTGCATAGTTTGGGATCAGTGGAACCAAAAATAATGTCATCCACATACACTTGAACTAACAAGATTGTGTCCTTGTGGTGCTTGACGAAAAGGGTTCTATCAACTACTCCCCTAATAAAGTTGTGCTCTAACAGGGAACTAGCTAGAGTCTCATATCAGGCTCTGGGTGCTTGTTTGAGTCCATAAAGAGCTTTTTGCAACTTGAAAACATGTGAGGGCTGAGTTGAAGAAACAAACCCGGGTGGTTGTTCAACAAATACCTCTTCCTTTAGCTCACCATTTAGAAAGGCTCTTTTGACATCCATCTGAAAAACTTTAAACTTCATATAGGCTGCATAGGCTAGAAAGATCCTTATTGCCTCTAGCCTTGCAACAGGAGCAAAGGTTTGGTCATAATCTATACCTTCCTCCTGTCTGTAGCCCTGAGCTACAAGCCTAGCTTTGTTCCTTACAATGATTCCATTTGCATCCAACTTGTTTCTATACACCCACTTGGTGCCTATGATCAGTTGGCCTTTAGGTCTTGGAACCAAAGTCCATACTTTACATCTTTCAAACTGATTAAGTTCCTCTTGCATAGCAATGATCCAGTGGGGATCTAGCTCAGCATCTTTAATGGTGAGGGGCTCAATCTGTGAAAGGAAACAAGCCTGCATCACATCCTGTCTTAACTGATGTCTTGTTTGAACACCAGCTAATATGTCTCCTATCACTTGAGATGTAGGATGATCTCTAAGTGTGACAACATCAGCAGGTGGGATGTGATCTTCAGCAATAGTTGGGATTAATTCCTTAGGAGGAATTTGATCTACTATTGGTGGTACAACAACAACTTCTACAAGGTCTTCATCACTGTCTGATTCAGTGATATGAAGAGTTGATAGATGGAGAATCTCTTGAGTGACATCTTTGCTAGATTCTGGTACCTGTAATGAACTTGAGGAAGGGGAAGATTCCTTCTCCTTGTAAAACATTTGAGATTTATCAAAGGACACATGAACAGACTCTTCAATTTTAGAAGAAGATTTATTAAAAACCCTATAAGCTTTGCTTACTTGGGAATATCCAAGAAAAATTCCCATTGAAGCTTTTGCTTCAAATTTTTTAAGGTATTCTTTATTATTATTATGAATATAAACTACACAACCAAAAACTCTAAAATAATTTATTTTAGGTTTCTTTCCTTTAAGCAACTCATAAGGAGTTTTACACTTAAGCTTGTGTATCAGACATCTATTCAAGACATAGTTGGCTGTACTAACAGCTTCTGCCCAATAGGAAAGAGGCATATTAGCATCTGCCAATAATGTACCTGCAGCTTCAATCAGGGTTCTGTTTTTCCTTTCCACTACCCCATTTTGTTGGGGAGTTCTAGGAGCTGAGAAGCTATGTATGATACCTTCTCTCTCACAGAATTCTTGCATGAGAAGAGAGTCAAACTCAGTACCATGATCACTTCTGATCATGGCCACATGAGTAGAGTACTCAGTCTGCACACATAATAGAAAATCTGTAAGGGCTTTGAAGTTATCAGCCTTAGTTCTCAAAAAGAACACCCAAGAGAATCTAGAGAAGTCATCTACAATGACTAGGGTGTAATACTTCCCTCCTAAACTCTGTACATTTATTGGGCCAAATAGGTCCAAATGTAATAAATACAGGATTCTAGGAGAATCACTTTTATTTACTGATTTAAATGAATTCTTGGTTTGCTTGCCTAATTGACAAGCCTTGCATAAGCTCTCCTTCTTGTAGGGGCAAGAAGGTAAACCTCTAACAAGGTTGTGTTTAGATAACCTAGATATATTCTTGAGGTTAACATGGGTAAGCCTTTTATGCCATAAAGTATTGTTATTTGTTACTTCATTAAATAAGCAGATTTCAGAGTGAGTTGAGTTAAAATCTACTAAATAAATATTACCTTGTCTAATACCTACTAACACAACATTATTATTTAAAGTAATATTACAAAGAGAGTTAGAAAATGATACCTGGTATCCAGCATCACATAACTAACTTACTGAAATGTGATTATGCTTCAGTCCAGTTACATAAGCAACTCTCTTGAAGGTTACAACTCCAATTGTCATCCTGCCATAGCCTTCAGTTTGACCACAGCTTGAATCTCCAAAGATCACCTTTGCGCCAAGCTTGGCCTTGAACCTTGACAGATGTTCTTTATTTCCTATCATATGCTTGGAGCAACCACTATCCAAATACCACTTATTCTGAGTGATAGGATAGGTCTTTACCTGTAGAAAAATAAGTTAAACATTGTGGACCTAGGTAACCTTGGGTCCCTTATTTTTCACATAAGAAAAACTGGAAATAAATGAATAAGCAGGTTGAGGGTGATAACCTAACGGGTAAGATCTCCTAGGTGGGATTCTCCATGCAGATGATGGGTCAATGAACCTAGGGTTTCTATTTACATTCGGGTTTCTAAAGTTCTGGTTGAAGTTTTGAAATTCATGTTGAAAACGTCGATCAGCATTCGACGATGGGTGCCCAGATCGTCGATCTCCGTTCGACCACTGGGCCTGCGATCGTCGAGCAGCGTTCGACGCTCTTTGTATTTCCTTAAATTTTTGTTTTCTTTTCTCTCTCTTAGCTTTATTTAAAGCTTTATTAACCTGATTAACTTGCTCAGTGTTTTTTATTCCACTAGCTGAAATAAAATTCACTGGAGTTAAAGATGGTTTTTAAGAATGATTGGGGGTTCACTAGAAGATGCTCCTAAGCCTAATTTATTATTGCCTGACCTAGTGTTAGACATGTTGGTTATTTCAAGCAACTTAAGGCTTCTACCATTCAGAGATTTTTCTAACCTTTTGGACTTAGCTAATTAATTCTTAAGGAATTTTATTTCTTCACTAGAATTAGTGAGTTCTGCTGTTAACCTAATGTTTTCAATAGAAATTAATTCAGATTCAGCTAGTTTATTTCTAAGTTCTTTTATTTCCTTTTCAGAACTAATTAAATCTAAACATAAAGATTTAAAATCTGATTTAAATTCATCATATGTAAAATCGTAAGAAGATAATACCTCATCTTCTGTTGGCATTTCTTCATCAGAATCTGAACTCTCTGCAGCTGAGTGATTGCTGCAGGCATCAATTGCCATCAGGCAAACTTCCTTTGCCTTCTTTTCTTCCTCATCCTCACTGGAGCTTGAGGAGGAAGATTCCTCATCAAAATCGCTCCAGGTTTCAGCAACAAAACCTCTCTCCTTCTTTTTGTTCTTGTAGGAGGATGGCTTGGAATGCTTCCTGTGCTGATCCTTGTCTTTCCTTTTCTCTTTATTCTTTTCCTCTGGACAGTCTGGAAGAATATGTCCAGGCTTCCTGCAACCATAGCAAATTATTTCTTTAGTGGGAGTACGATCATACCTTAGTTTTTCTTCATATTTTGAAGATTTCTTTCTGAATTCTTTCCTTCCCATCTTGAGAAACCTTTTGACAAATAATGCCATCAGTTCCTCACTGGACTGGCTTCCTTCAGAAGCATCAGCAGCTTTAAGAGCAAGGGTTTGCTCTTTTCTTGTGGGAGTTGGAGTCTTTGCTTCAGCCTCAGCTTCCCTAGACTTCAGCACTTGCTCAAAGGACTTGAGCTTGCCGAGAAGGGCTTCTGTTGAGATTTCATTTGTACTTCTGGCCTCCTTGATAGGCCAAATCCTCAGATCCCATATGCTAGGGAAGCACATAAGAATCTTATCATTGACCTCTGTCAATGAAATATCCTTATCAAGAGTCCTCAGCTCATTGATGATTGAGCTGAGCCTTGTGTACATTGCTTCAACTGATTCAGCATCAGTTTTCTTGAAATTTTCATACTAGGAGATAAGGTTGGACCTTCTGTCCTTCCTTTCATCAGCTGAACCAGCTACAATCTGGTTCAGTGTATCCCACATTGCTTTTGTTGAGGAGTAGTCAGCAACCTTCTGGAATACTTCATCAGACATTGTCTGAGCCAGAATGTTTATTGCCTTTGCATCTGCTATCTTTGCCTTTTTGTATACATCATTGTAATCTAGAGGAGGCACTGCACTCATATTAGTTGATGATGAAGCAGTAGCTGCAGCAGGTGCTCTTGGTGGTCCTGTCAAAATAGAAGCAAAAATACTCTCATCAATAGAGTTCATATATAACTTAATCCTTGCCTTCCAGATGCTAAACTTAGTTAAGTTGCATGCTGGAGGTCTGGTGCTAGAGTAATCCTTGGACTGGGCCATGATAGTGAAAGTGAATATCTATAATCCTTGGTAACTATCAGGATCTTGTGACTTAGGTGTTAGCCTATACAGTCAGACAACCTTCCTCTGATATCAATTGAAAGAAAAGGGATAGATACTACTCTAGAGGGGGGTAAATAGAGTAATCAAAAATTGCACTAACAAAATTGACTGTCTACTCAACTCCCTTCGAGTTAATTGCGGAATGAAGGTTATAGATATTTGAGAAGTAACCCTAAAGCCTAACATAAGTGTTATGCATAAAAGGCAGCCAACTGTAATTACAGTTAAGGCTTGGAATCCTAAACAGCAACTAGCAAACCTAGTTAAAACTAATCACAGCCAACAGTACAAGTAATAAATCAAACAACCAGATGACACAAGGGAATTTATAGTGGTTCCCCAAACAACTTGGGTACGTCCACTCTTCTACCAACAAGGTAGGAATCCACTCAGGTTTTTGATCAGGTGCCCTGCCACCAACAAGATCTGCTTCAGGTAGATCTAGAAACCCTTTAGACTTTTGATCAGGTGTCTAAAAACCAACACAGGTTTTTGATCAGGTGCCCTGCCACCAAGGTATACTTTTGAAGGGAGTAATAACCCTTTACAGGAGGGGGAAAGGAGGTTAAAAAGTCTTCTCTATTTTAAATAGAATTAGAGAAGCTCAAGAACTTGCACTGAGCTAGAAAGCTCTAAAGAGTCAAGGCTCCCCCTGGCTAAAAGAATGTCCAGGTGAAGTCTTGCTTCAATACAGAAAATACTTCAGAAAATCTGAAGGAAAAAGCTACAAGAAGATAAAGAATATGAAATGAAAATTCTTCTTCAGGCAGCTATCTTCTTCTTCTTCTTCTTCTTCAAAAAGCTCTGAGTGAAAATCTTCCTGTAAGCAGGATGAACTCAGGTTGAAGAAGAGTGAAGAGCTAAAACTTCTTCTCAGTTGGATGTGAACGAGCTGAGAGCAATTGTAAACTGTAAGTTGTAAGCTTGAATGCTGCTAAGAGTATATGATCTGGGTACTGTGTTCTCAGTTGTGTGTTTTTATGTGTTCTTCTTTCAAAAGAAAACTCCTTTTTATATGAGCCTTTGCAACGGCTTTAATTTGAGTTTGAATCTTGTCTTCTACTGAAATCTGCAAGCTGGACTGCAAATAGCATAAAGCAAAAACACATACTGCAGACAGATATCCAATAAGAGGATAAAGCTTTCAAAGAAGCTGCAAATAACTCTGATAAAATAATACTAGAGAAAGTCACATTAGAAGAGACTTTTTACGGCCAAGGAAGACTTTCTGAGTCTAACGGCTATAAAGGACAGCCTGGCAGATAAAGCAGAAATCATATCTCAACTAATAAGACAAACAACTTTATCAGAAAAAGATTGGCTCATGCATAAGGAATGGAGCAGATATTGCATGGAAATAATATCACAACTTTATTCAAATAATCTTTTATAAAATATGCCAAAATAAATATGAAATAAATCACATCATAGAAGATGACAAAATTACTCAAGACATATAACAAAATGCTGAACGACCCTCGGAGATCGTCGACCGAAGCACAGAGATCGTCGACCTATCAGACAAATAGTCGAATGATACAGATAGTCGAACTATCAAAGAAGATAGTCAAACTACCACAGCAGATAGTCGAACTATCAGGACAGATAGTCGAGCTATCAGATAGTCGATCTATCAAGACAGATAGTCGAGCTACCAAAGAAAACAGATAGTCGACCTATCAAACAGATAGTCGAACTATCACAGAAAACAGATAGTCGACCTATCAAACAGATAGTCGAACTATCAAAGAAAATAGATGGTCGACCTATCAAACAGATAGTCGAACTATCAAAGAAAATAGATAGTCGACCTATCAAACAGATAGTCGAGCTATCAAAGAAAACAGATAGTCGACCTATCAAACAGATAGTCGAACTATCAAAGAAAACAGATAGTCGACCTATCAAACAGATAGTCGAGCTATCAACTAAAACAGATAGTCGACCTATCAACAGATAGTCGAACTATCAAATAGTTGAACTATCCAAGCAGATAGTCGAACTATCAAAGAGAACAGATAGTCGACCTATCAAACAGATAGTCGAACTATCACAGAAAGTAGATAGTCGATCTATCAAACAGATAGTCGAACTATTAAAGCGTACAGATAGTCGACCTATCAAACAGATAGTCGAACTATCAGATAGTTGAAATATCCAAGCAGGTAGTCGAACTATCAAACACAACAGATAGTCGACCTATCAAACAGATAGTCGAACTATCAACGCAGACAGAACGTCGACCAACTGATAGACGATCGTCGAGCAGTCGATAGACGATAGTCGAGCGACGTTTGACCATAGTCGAACGAAAAACAACTTAACCAAATTTACATTTGGAAAAGTGACGCCTCTAAAACTAGAGCAACAAACTAATCAACTAACCTTTGACCATAGATAAATCTTGGGTCAAGAGACAGAAAGAGAAGACTGAACTCAAATCAAAACTAGGGTACCAACAAAGCATCATGAAGATTTCCTTATCTATCTTATCGTAAAGAAACACATTATTTACGTCGAGTTGCCAAATCCTCCACCCTTGGCAAGCCGCCCAAGAAATTACCACCCGTACTGAAGTCATCTTGGCCACCAGACTAAACGTCTCTTCATAATCCTCCTCGTACTGCTGTGAGAACCCCTGAGCTACAAGGCAAGCCGTGTACCACGCGATGCTGTCATCAGCCTACTTCTTTAGTTTGTAAACCCACTTGCATGTCACTAGAGTAATGACTTCATTCTTGGGTACAAGATCCCAAGTCTCATTCTTCCTTTGGGCAGTCATCTCCTCATCCATGACATCTTCCCACTCCTTTATGCTAGTGGCGTTCTCAAAGCTCGATGTCTCTCGTTCATCCAAGGGACCTGTAAAGAAATATGAGATGAAACTTACCATGTTTCCATCCCAATATCGAGCTGGTGGGATAATAGTCCTCATGGACCTCCGCAGGACTTGTCCCTGATCCACCACTCCTACTGCTTATTCTGTACTAGCTCTAATCCTGGGCACACCAGGAGCATCGCTCCCCCTGCTTCCAGACCCATAAGCCTCCGCCCTAGAGCTAGAAAAAACCGGAGCACCTGGTGACACAGACAACTCCACCAGAAGATCTCGAGCAACTTAAACTTGCCCTCCATCAAAACTGCTCTCTTATAGCTCCATAGATGAGCTACCTTGGTATGATGTCAATTTGTTGAATACCACATCCCGGAAGACAACAAACTTCTATGTCTCTGGATCTACGCATTTCCAGCCCTTCCTTCGCTCATCATAGCCGACAAAAACTAGCTTCCGTGCTTTTGCATCTAGCTTTGCCGTAAGAGTGTCTGGAACATGCACATATCAGGTTGACCCGAAAACCCGAAGATATTCCACACTAGGCTTCTCCTTGAATATCAGCTCATGTGGAGACTTCATGTTGTTCATACTGAAGGGCATATGGTTATTGACATATGCCGCACAAACAATAACCTTTGCCCAGAAAACCCTAAGAATGCCTTTGGCGTGAAGCCAGCACTTGTAGGTCTACATCAAATGATAGATCTTCCGCTCTGCAACTCTATTCTGTTATGGAGTATGAGCACAAGTAAGCTCCCTCTAGATGTCAAGCTTTCTGTAGAAGTTAGAGAACTTATGCAAAGTGAACTCTCTGCCAATATCAGCTCTCAACTTCTTGATCCGCAGACCGAGCCGGCCCTCCACGAGCTTCTTAAACTCCATGAATATCTCGAATGCCTCAGACTTCACTTTCATGAAGTATACCCAAGTATACATGGAAAAGTCATCAACTAGAACAAAAATGTACCTACTTTCGCCGAAACTGGGGATGACGATTAGTCCAGTCAGATAACCGTGGATGCACTTCAACAGTGCTTTGCATCTGATCTGTGACTTGTCAAATTGAAGGCGATGTGTCTTTTCATACTGACAACCCGCACAAACATGAGTGTCTCCAAAGGATGAAAGACTAGGCAGGCCATGCACTAGACCTTTTACCGTTATAGCCTTCAACCCATCCATTGCAATATGCCCCATCCTCTCGTGCTAGATAACAGTGCTGTCATTCGCCGTCATCTTATCAACATAGGAACTAGTCGCCAATACGAACAATTCTTTTACTATCTTTATGACATGAGAAACATCAGCTTTCATAGCTGACATGTTCCTGAGAAATTTCACTTCTATTAGACCAAACAGAAAGTGATACCCAACATTAACATCATTGGTCACCGAGAAGGGTTTTTTCTTCATTCCTGGCACGTGATACACACTCCTCAAAGTGAGTGGCCCCCGATCACTTCCTAAAGAAACCGTTCCCTCCTTCTATACTGTATGTACAGTATCATCAGCAGTAATAATGACATCGTTACCTTTGTATTCATGGAGAGAAGAGAATTTAGACTCATCCCCGGTGAGGTGATGACCACACTCCGAGTCCACGATCCAATCCTCTTGATAGTTGATGGAGGAAAGTGCAAGAACATAAGTGCATGTCATGAAGGCACTCACTCATCCTCCTTCCTCAGCTTTAAACCCAGACTCCCCCTTCCCTGCAACATGCCCTGGCTAAAGATTCACTTGGTAAGCAATAAACATCATAGGAGTGGAGAATTGAGTTGGGCGCTTCCAGAGGGAAATGTTTTTGAAAGTGAGATAAAGATCTATCTAAACTCTAGAGGGGGGGTGAATAGAGTATATTTTAAAATAGCTTTACAATTTAAACAAATAAAGCAATTAAGATTTAATTTATGTATAGGTTTAAGGTGTCTTACTAGATAAATCAGAACTAAGACAGCAAAAAGAAGAATCACAGCACACAATAAAGAAAATACTCAAGCAACCAGAAGACATAAGGAACTATAGTGGTTCCCCAAAAACCTGGGTACATCCACTCTTCTACCACCCTTGGTAGGAATCCACTCAGGATGAGTTGATCAGGTGTCCTGACACCAATGAGCTTTTGATAAGGTGCTCAAAAACCAAACTAGATTTTTTGATCAGGTGTCTTGCCACCACTGAGTTTTGACAAGGCTCTCAGAACCAATCTCAGAACTTTTGAAGGGAGTTTTGATAACCCTTTTACAGCAGGAAAAGAAAAAGTAAAGAGGTGAAGTTGTCTTCTCTGTTCTCAAATCAAATGAGAGAAGACTAGTGGATTGTTGATGATGTCAAAGCTCCCCCTGAGATGTAGAGTGGTTCAGGAGTGAGAGCTTTGCTTCAGGGTGATAGGTCTTCAGAAGCTTCAGATCTCCAGCAGAAGATGATTCCAGCAGATGCTGAAAAGTTTGGTGTCTGGAGTCCTTGATGTTGAAGCTATGATCACTTTTTAGTAAGTCAAAAGGATTGTTCTACTAGTTCTTCAGAAAAATGATCACTTGTGTCTGTCACTGTTAAAAATCTTGTTATTGTGCTGTCTGTAGTATTCTCTATATTATTGACTGAGGACAAAAAAGAGGATCTTATTCTCTGAAAAATTTCTTGTCAAAGATAGCCGTTGTCAGGCATAAATGTCTTCCATAAAAATTTTTGTCTTCTAGAGGAAAGTCCAATAAAACATTCTCTGAATAATTCCTTGAAACTTGCTCCAGGATAAAGAAAAATGGCTGACAGATCTTCTTGACATAAATGCTGAGAGAATTCAAAAACATTCCAAAGACTGACAGCTTTTGAATCCTTAAAAACGTCGATCTCTTAGAAAATCGTCGATCTGAGCTCTACGATCATCGAACTGAGCTCAGAGACGAAAAAGATCAAATAGACAGAAAACATCGAACTGAGCTCGAAGAACGTCGACCGAAGCTCAGCGACCTGAAGAATAAGAGAAGAGAGATCGTCGACCTGAGCTCGAAGAACGTCGACCGAAGCTCGACGACTTTAGCAAGGTTGAGCTCAGAGAGCGTCAAACGGAGTTCGACGTTTCGTCGACCTAAGCTCGACGATAACTGACTTTGGCTCAGCTTTAAGTCTGATTCCTTGAATGGTCCTAGGGGCAGCTCAAACCTAAATTCTAAGCCCTAGACACATTCTAATGTTGACCTTTACAACTATACAACTAGGTCAACCTGATTTCCTAAGACAAACATAGTGATCCTTACCCAAATTAGTAATAGGGTGTTCCAATAATCTCCCCCTATTTGGGTTAGGATTACTATTTACAGACAAAAATAGGAAATAAATAAGCATACAGACAAAACAAGAACTAAACTAATCAAAGCAAGAAAATGTCATAGCAGCATTGCAGATCACAGATAAAATATCAGCAAATATTCAGAGGAGGATGTTTGTTCAGCTTACACAAATCACTTCCTCTTAGTTCCCTTTTTAAACAAAATTTCCCTGTTGGGATTGAGGGCTTCTTTCTTGGATCTTCTGTCATCTTCTGCACCTAAGGAAGTTTGAGATCTGGGCCTTGGAACTATAGCCTCAGGATGCAGCTTCATATAATCTTCTGGATTAAAGAATTTCCTTGAAGCATATCTCTCTAGTTCTTCCTTTCTCTGATCTGATAGGGTTGTAATGTTGGAAAAGTCTTTGCCTTGCTCTCTGACCTTTTTCATTTGATCTAGAGCAGCAAGCTCTTTCATTCTGGCAGTCCATGACAAAGGGTTGTTCTCAGGATCTTCAAATGGAACAGGAAGTTCATATCTGTTGATAGACTCAGAATCAGTATGAGGAGTCCTGGAGACAACTGTATCTTTTAGCCTATAAGGGAAAGGACCTGAAGTAGATTCAATATGGCCTTGTCCTTCCCTTTGTTGAAATCTGTGCTCTCTTTGGCTTCCTCTATATTGACCCCTTCTAGATTGATAGCCTCTTTGATATTGTCCCCTTATGTGATATCTTTGATAGGACTGGGAGGAACTTTGCCTGGAAGCTGGGGCTTGAGTGGCTGAGCCTGAACCAGAATCTGGAGGAGGAGGAGGAGGCTGATACTGAGAAGATCCCTTTTCATACTTGTCCAGCTTCCTTCTCTTCTTCATAGCCTTTTGTTGGTTCTTGGAATAATGCATCCAGGGCTCAGAGATGGGGCAGTCATGAAAAATATAATAAGGGATGTCATTAGAATCCTTAGCTTGAGCTGGGGGTACTTTCATCATGGCCTTACTTCTGGCCTTCCTTTTCTGGGCAACTGTATTTGAAGAATCATCAGATTCAGTTTGAAACTGATCACTCTCTGAAATTTGGGGTCTATCATATAGGTCATCAATGCTCTTAATATATTTCTCTTATAATTTCAACTGATCAGGAGTTAGGGCAGGAGCAGCAGCAGCAGAAATTTGAGCAGAAACAGCATGAGTAGTAACACTTGAAACAGAAACAGCATCAGGAGTTGGAGTAGCAGCAGGTTCTTCCAGATAAGAAGCAAGTTCTTCAGCAGCAGTATCTTCAGTCACAGGGAGCATTTCAGTATCTTCTGAAGTCAAACTTGTTATAGCAGCAGCAGCAGATTCATTGACAATAGGCACAATGGCCTTGGTAGCAGCATTAGAGGAGGAAGCATAAACATCCACAGCCTTGCAGGAATTTACATATGAGGCAATTTGGCTAGGATCACAGTAATTTATAGGCACAATGGCCTTAGTAAGGTCTTCAGTATGTTGAACTGGCAGAAGACTGAAATAAACTGTATCAAAATCAGAGAGCAGGCTCTGGAGGTCCATTGCAAAAGTAGGAGCAGGAGCAAGAGCTGGAGCAGACTCAGGCACATCCACTACTTCATGAGGCATCTCCCCTGCCTTGGTTCAAGGAGAACTGAATCAAGGCACCCAGTAGAAGGGATTGCCTGGGAGGAGCTAAAGGAGGAGATCTTGGTAGACAACTCCTGGACTTGTTTCAGGAGTGGAGCCAAGATGGACTCCAACAGAGATGTCAGCCTGGGAGCTAGCAGCTCATAGAGTTTGTCTGCCAAAACAGGAAGATCTACATGCTCAAGATGGGCTTGAGCAGAGGTAGGAGTAGAAGTTACTGGGGGTGTGGATGGAGCTGATGGCATGGAGAATGTGGAGATGGGAGGAGTAGGAATAGATGGTTCTGAGAGTGGAATAGTGAAGATAGAGGTTGTTGAGATGGAGCTAGATGAGGCAAGAGATGGGGTGAAGGATGGTTGGGAAAGAATTTCGTAGAGAAGTTGTTGATAAGAGGAAGTTGAGGGAAGCTCAGGAGGAGTGGAAGGAGAATCATCCATAAAAGAATCATCTACAAGAGAAAATGATGGTGAGGTGAAAGTTGGATAGGAGAAAAGAGGATGGAATTCTTCTGAAGTAGATGCTGGAGGGGGGAAAATTGGTGGTGAACTGGTAATGGGGGAAGATACCAATACTGAGGTTTGAGAGAAGGTTGAGGTTGAGATTGGGATGGAGACAGCTGGAGGAGGAGAGGAAGGAACAGACAAGTCTTCTGCTGGGGCAGAAACCTGAGAGGGAGTGACTTGGATAGTCCTGGTGCCTGAAGTCAGTGGTGCAGCAGCAGCTCTGGTAGGGTTAACAATCTACCTGTCTCATTTGCTAAAAAGGGCACAGGAGAGCCTCTTGGAGGCATTAATGAACATCCCAGCAGAGGTTAGCAACTCAGGGCACCTGGAATGCAGATAAACCCCTAGAATTCTCCCAAAACTTACAGAAGTTTTATTCAGCTTCTTCTTGATCAGGTTGAAAAATATTGATCCCCAGTCTAAGTGCTTCTTATCAACCAGAGCTCCCATTAAACAAAACTGATATCTTGAAATAGTATCATGGGCTGAATGCTTCGCCAGAAGCACTTTGCCAACTATATCGGCCAAAAATTGATATTCTAGAGACAGATTTTTCTTCAGCAATTTGTTAGGGTTCACAGCAGTGTGACCCATTCTATCAAGCATAGAGTCATATTCCTCTCCAGATAAATCTATGGAATCATCTCTAGAACTAAGAAGAAAAACTTCAGTTAGAAGGGCCGGGGTCAGTTGTACCTGAGCCCCTTTTATGGAGCCGACGACAGAATTCTCATTCTCATCTGTCGCTGTGAAACACCATTCTTTTATTTCTTCTGATGCAATCTTCATTCTGGTAGTCATTATCTGTGATAGCTGCTGTTCTCTGAATAGGTTGAGAATGTCTTTGAAATGCTGATCACTGGAGGTTGTCTAACATAGACTTCCTCTTTGATGTCCCCATTGAGAAATGCACTCTTCACATCCATCTGGTAGACCTTGAAACCTTTGTGAGCAGCATAATCTAGGAATATTCTAATGGCCTCTAACCTTGCAACTGGTGCAAAGGTCTGGTCATAGTCTATTCCTTCTTGTTGAGAGTAGCCTTGAGCAACTAGCCTTGCCTTGTTTCTGACAATAACTCCTTGATCATCCAGCTTATTTCTGAACACCCACTTTGTTCCAACAATGGAGTGATCCTTTGGCTTAGGCACTAGTTCCCAAATCTTATTCCTTTCAAATTGATGCAACTCCTCTTGCATTGCAATGATCCAGTGTGGATCTTGCTCTGCATCTTGAATGGATTGAGGCTCAACTTGAGATAAGAAGCAAGTGTGCATCAGGTCCTGGTTGACCTGATTTCTGGTTTGCATACCAGCTGAGATGTATCCAATTACTTGGGTGATTGGATGATCTCTTGTTGTTACTAGATCAATAGGGGATGTTGATTATTCACCAACCTGTGTTATTGTTTCCTCTTGTGGAATAACAACTGGCTCTTCAGGATGATTTTCTTCAAGAGGTTGAACTTCTTCTTCATCATCACTGCTCTCATTCTTTTGCAGAATAGGTTGAGTGGTTGTATCCTCTTATTTAACCTGTAATCTATCCATACTTTTTGAAATAGAGTGTACCTGCAAAGGTTCTATGGTAGAAGTAGACTTCTCCTTATAACACATGTTAGTCTCATCAAAAGTGACATGAACAGATTCTTCAATTTTACAAGAAGATTTATTATATACCCTATAAGCCTTGCTGATCATGGAGTATCCTAGAAACACTCCTTCATCAGCTTTAGCTTGGAATTTTGCTACATACTTCTTGTCATTATTATGAATATAACAAGTACAGCCAAAAATTTTAAAATAATCTACTTTAGGTTTCTTCCCTTTGAGCAATTCATAGGGAGTCTTACCCTTCAGTTTATGTATTAAACTTCTATTCAACACATAGTTGGAGGTGTTCACTGCCTCAGCCCAAAAGCATAGAGGTAGGTGAGCATCTGTCAACAATGTAGTAGCAGATTCAATTAGGGTTCTATTTTTCCTTTCAGCTACCCCATTTTGTTGAGGAGTTCTAGGGGCTGAGAAATTGAGCCTGATCCCTTCATTTTGACAGAACTCTTGCATAAGAAGAGAATCAAACTCTGTCCCATGATCACTTCTGATCAGGGCAATGTGAGTGTTGAACTCAATCTGTATGCATTTGAGAAACTCTGTCAAACACTTAAAGTTATCAGACTTCTTCCTCAGAAAGAATACCCAAGTGAATCTAGAGAAGTCATCTACAATCACTAAAGCATAAGATTTCCCTCCTAAGCTTTGTACTGTAATGGGTCAAAAAAGGTCCATGTGTAGCAGATACAAAATCCTAGGTGAATCACTCTTATTAAGTGACTTAAAGCTATTTTTAGTTTGCTTGCCTAATTGACAAGCCCTGCAGAGTCCTTCCTTCTTGTAGGGGCCAGAAGGTAGTCCTCTAACAAGGTTATTCTTGGAGAGCCTAGCAATGGTTCTAAGGTTTAAATGTCCTAATCTTTTATGCCATAAATCATTTGGCTTGCATACTGAATTGAATAAACAAATGTCTGTAAGGGCTGAAAGAAAATTTACTAGATAGATGTTACCTTTCCTTTTACCTGTTAATACAGTTGTGTTATTTTCTGACTTGATCTTCCACATGGATTTGTTGAAGGTCACTTTATATCCTTCATCACATAGCTGACTGATGCTTATCAGGTTATGCTTCAGTCCTTCAACATATGCCACTTTCTTGAAAGTGACTGAGCCTATCTGAACAGCACCATATCCTTTGGTTTGGCCAAAATTTGAATCACCAAACATTACTTTGGGTCCATGTTTGGTTATGAAGGATGATAGGTTCTCCCTGTTCCCTGTCATGTGCTTTGAGCGCCCACTATCCAGATACCATAACTGGTTTGATGTTGGATAGGTCTTCACCTGCACAAAAACAGCTTATATGTTTTTGACCCAGTTAACCTTGGGCCTAGGTTGATATCCCTTGAATTCAGAAATGAAAGACATCCCAGGTTGACTCTTATAACCTTCAGGATGGTATCTCCTAGGAGGTACTATCCATTCAGTATAGGGGTTAAAGCCTTGGGATGTGGGACTTCTAGGATTGAATCTAGATGTACCATTGAAGGATTGTTCACAGACCTAATCTCTGTTTGACGATCGTCGAACTGAGGTCGACGATCTTGGGTCAGATCGTCGATCTCTGTTCGAAGATCGATTATACTGGAGTTCAGGGTTTGGATATCGTCGAGCTGAGGTCGACGATCTTTGGTTAGATCGTCGAGCTCTGTTCGACGATCGTCGAGCTCTGCTTGACGCAATCTGTTGAACTATAATTTTCTTTGGCAGATCTGCATTCTTCCTAGCTACCTCTACTACTCCCTTCCCTTTGTCAGAGACAAATTTGATTGGAGTTATTAATATTGTAGGTTGGCTGGATGAAGCACCCAAGCCCAGTGTACTATTAAGTCTAGAGTTCACTGTGCTTGTAATGTCCATCAGTCTGATACTTCTCCCATTTAGGGATTCTTCAAACTTTTTGGCTTTTGATAGTTCACTTTTCAGTGAAGCTATCTCTTCCCTACATCATTCCAACTCCTCAGAGAGTTTGAGGTTCTCTGATTTTATAGTGCTATACTCAGATAGTTGTTTTCTGAGGGAAGTGATTTCCTTCTCAGACTCCAACAGATCTAGGCATAGTACCTTAAACTCATGTTTAAAATCCTCAGAACTGAAATCAAATGAATTGATTACCTGATCTTCTTCTAGTTGAGCTTCTGAATCTGATTCTGACTCTTCTGCTTCTGAGTCTGTTTGAGAGGCATTGATAGCCATCATGCAGAATTCCTTTTCATCAGCATCATCCTCATCATCACTGGAGCTGGATGAGGCTTCAGAGTCTTCTTCAGTTTCACTCCATGTCTCAGCAACAAATCCCTTCCTTGTATGTTTGTTCTTGCTGAAGGAGGGTTTGTCTGAGCTGTTCTTTCTGAAGTCTTTTTCCTTTCTTCTTTCTCTTCTATCTTTCTTGTCCTTGTTCTTATTTTCTGGACAGTCAGGAATAATATGGCATGATTTCCTGCAACCAAAACATATGATTTCTTTATTGTTATTTGATTTATCATACCTTGGTTTATCATGACCCTTGTATGATCTCTTTCTGAAGTCTTTTCTGGCCATCTTGTAGAATCTTTTGGCCAGTAGACTTAAGAGCTCATCATTTCCTGTAGCTTTATCTTCAGGCTCCTCTTCTGCAGCTTTGAAGGCTATGGTCTTTTCTTTCCTTGTGACTGGAGAAGTAGCCTTTTGTTCTTCTTCTCTATTTTTAATAATCAGCTCATAGGATTTGAGCTTGCCCAGGAGATCTTCAGTGGTAATCTCATTTAGACTTCTGGCATCTTTGATTGGCCAGATTCTTGAATCCCAAGTGCTGGGGAAGCACATTAAGATTTTGTCATTCAGCTCAGTCAATGAGATTTCTTTATCCAAAGTCTTTAACTCATTGACAATCAGACTTAGTCTATTGTACATGTCAGCCACTGATTCAGCTTCTCCCTTTTTGAAGTTCTCATATTGGCTTATCAGATGGGATCTCCTGTCTTTCCTTTCATCAGCAGACCCTGAGACAATTTCAGAGAGCTTGTCCCAAATTCCTTTGGCTGAGTTACAGTCAGCTACCTTCTGAAATATCTCATCAGACATTGTCTGAGCTAAGATGTTCATGGCCTTTGCATCTGCAGTTTTCCATTTCTTTATGTCTGCATCTGTTCCTGAGGGAGGTGGAACAGTACTTGTGCTTGTGGTCTCTGGAGGTGTTGGGCACACTGTCAAAACAGAATTAAATATATCCTCATCAATAGAATTCATATAAAGTTTAATCCTTGCCTTCCAGAGTGCAAACTTGGAAAGGTTGCACACTGGAGGTCTGGTGCTTGAATAATCTTTGTTTTGTGCCATGTCAATTTAAATAGATAGATATAGTGAAAATAACCCTCTTAAGAGATTGATCTTATCAAGGATCTTTTGGTTCAGGTGTTAGCCTGTATGAGCAACCAACCTGCCTCTGATACCAATTGAAAGTGAGATAAAGATCTATCTAAACTCTAGAGGGGGGTGAATAGAGTATTTTTGTAAAATAGCTTTACAATTTAAACAAATAAAGCAATTAAGATTTAATTTATGTATAGGTGTAAGGTGTCTTACTAGATAAATCAGAACTAAGACAGCAAAAAGAAGAATCACAGCACACAATAAAGAAAATACGCAAGCAACCAGAAGACACAAGGAACTATAGTGGTTCCCCAAAAACCTGGGTACATCCACTCTTCTACCACCCTTGGTAGGAATCCACTCAGGATGAGTTGATCAGGTGTCCTGACACCAATGAGCGTTTGATAAGGTGCTCAAAAACCAAACTAGATTTTTTGATCAGGTGTCTTGCCACCACTGAGTTTTGACAAGGCTCTCAGAACCAATCTCAGAACTTTTGAAGGGAGTTTTGATAACCCTTTTATAGCAGGAAAAGAAAAAGTAAAGATGTGAAGTTGTCTTCTCTGTCCTCAAATCAAATGAGAGAAGACTAGTGGATTATTGATGATGTCAAAGCTCCCCCTGAGATGTAGAGTGGTTCAGGAGTGAGAGCTTTGCTTCAGGGTGATAGGTCTTCAGAAGCTTCAGATCTCCAGCAGAAGATGATTCCAGCAGATGCTGAAAAGTTTGGTGTCTGGAGTCCTTGATGTTGAAGCTATGATCACTTTTTAGTAAGTCAAAAGGATTGTTCTACTAGTTCTTCAGAAAAATGATCACTTGTGTCTGTCACAGTTAAAAATCTTGTTATTGTGCTGTCTGTAGTATTCTCTATATTATTGACTGAGGACAAAAAAGAGGATCTTATTCTCTGAAAAATTTCTTGTCAAAGATAGCCGTTGGCAGGCATAAATGTCTTCCATAAAAATTTTTGTCTTCTAGAGGAAAGTCCAATAAAACATTCTCTGAATAATCCCTTGAAACTTGCTCCAGGATAAAGAAAAATGGCTGAAAGATCTTCTTGACATAAATGCTGAGAGAATTCAAAAACATTCCAAAGACTGACAGCTTTTGAATCCTTAAAAACGTCGATCTCTTAGAAAATCATCGATCTGAGCTCTACAATCATCGAACTGAGCTCAGAGACGAAAAAGATCAAATAGACAGAAAACGTCGAACTGAGCTCGAAGAACGTCGACCGAAGCTCAGCGACCTGAAGAATAAGAGAAGAGAGATCGTCGACCTGAGCTCGAAGAACGTCGACCGAAGCTCGACGACTTTAGCAAGGTTGAGCTCAGAGAGCGTCGAACGGAGTTCGACGTTTCGTCGACCTAAGCTCGACGATAACTGACTTTGGCTCAGCTTTAAGTCTGATTCCTTGAATGGTCCTGGGGGCAGCTCAAACCTAAATTCTAAGCCCTAGACACATTCTAATGTTGACCATTACAACTATACAACTAGGTCAACCTGATTTCCTAAGACAAACATAGTGATCCTTACCCAAATTAGTAATAGGGTGTTCCAACAATCTCCCCCTATTTGGGTTAGGATTACTATTTACAGACAAAAATAGGAAATAAATAAGCATACAGACAAAATAAGAACTAAACCAATCAAAGCAAGAAAATGTCATAGCAGCATTGCAGATCACAGATAAAATATCAGCAAATATTCAGAGTAGGATGTTTGTTCAGCTTACACAAATCACTTCCTCTCAGTTCCCTTTTTAAACAAAATTTCCCTGTTGGGATTGAGGGCTTCTTTCTTGGATCTTCTGTCATCTTCTGCACCTAAGGAAGTTTGAGATCTGGGCCTTGGAACTATAGCCTCAGGATGCAGCTTCATATAATCTTCTGGATTAAAGAATTTCCTTGAAGCATATCTCTCTAGTTCTTCCTTTCTCTGATCTGATAGGGTTGTAATGTTGGAAAAGTCTTTGCCTTGCTCTCTGGCCTTTTTCATTTGATCTAGAGCAGCAAGCTCTTTCATTCTGGCAGTCCATGACAAAGGGTTATTCTCAGGATCTTCAAATGGAACAGGAGGTTCATATCTGTTGATAGACTCAGAATCAGTATGAGGAGTCCTGGAGACAACTGTATCTTTTAGCCTATAAGGGAAAGGACCTGAAGTAGATTCAATATGGCCTTGTCCTTCCCTTTGTTGAAATCTGTGCTCTCTTTGGCTTCCTCTATATTGACCCCTTCTAGATTGATTGCCTCTTTGATATTGTCCCCTTGTGTGATATCTTTGATAGGACTGGGAGGAACTTTGCCTGGAAGCTGGGGCTTGAGTGGCTGAGCCTGAACCAGAATCTGGAGGAGGAGGAGGAGGCTGATACTGAGAAGATCCATTTTCATACTTGTCCAGCTTTCTTCTCTTCTTCATAGCCTTTTGTTAGTTCTTGGAATAATGCATCCAGGGCTCAGAGATGGGGCAGTCATGCAAAATATAATAAGGGATGTCATTAGAATCCTTAGCTTGAGCTGGGGGTACTTTCATCATGGCCTTACTTCTGGCCTTCCTTTTCTGGGCAACTGTATTTGAAGAATCATCAGATTCAGTTTGAAACTGATCACTCTCTGAAATTTGGGGTCTATCATATAGGTCATCAATGCTCTTAATATATTTCTCTTGTAATTTCAACTGATCAGGAGTTAGGGCAGGAGCAGCAGCAGCAGAAATTTGAGCAGAAACAGCATGAGTAGTAACACTTGAAACAGAAACAGCATCAGGAGTTGGAGTAGCAGCAGGTTCTTCCAGATAAGAAGCAAGTTCTTCAGCAGCAGTATCTTCAGTCACAGGGAGCATTTCAGTATCTTCTGAAGTCAAACTTGTTATAGCAGCAGCAACAGATTCATTGACAATAGGAACAATGGCCTTGGTAGCAGCATTAGAGGAGGAAGCATAAACATCCACAGCCTTGCAGGAATTTACATATGAGGCAATTTGGCTAGGATCACAGTAATTTATAGGCACAATGGCCTTAGTAAGGTCTTCAGTATGTTGAACTGGCAGAAGACTGAAATAAACTGTATCAAAATCAGAGAGCAGGCTCTGGAGGTCCATTGCAAAAGTAGGAGCAGGAGCAAGAGCTGGAGCAGACTCAGGCACATCCACTACTTCATGAGGCATCTCCCCTGCCTTGGTTCAAGGAGAACTGAATCAAGGCACCCAGTAGAAGGGATTGCCTGGGAGGAGCTAAAGGAGGAGATCTTGGTAGACAACTCCTGGACTTGTTTCAGGAGTGGAGCCAAGATGGACTCCAACAGAGATGTCAGCCTGGGAGCTAGCAGCTCATAGAGTTTGTCTGCCAAAACAGGAAGATCTACATGCTCAAGATGGGCTTGAGCAGAGGTAGGAGTAGAAGTTACTGGGGGTGTGGATGGAGCTGATGGCATGGAGAATGTGGAGATGGGAGGAGTAGGAATAGATGGTTCTGAGAGTGGAATAGTGAAGATAGAGGTTGTTGAGATGGAGCTAGATGAGGCAAGAGATGGGGTGAAGGATGGTTGGGAAAGAATTTCGTAGAGAAGCATTTCTTCCTGCATTCCAATATGAGTTGTGTTTCTCATTGTCTTGTAGAATCCCAAAGGCTTCCTCCGTGGCAGCATCGATAGTAGCCCTGTAGTGTGGGTTAAGTGAGAAGTAGAAAATTTTGACTGTGTCACTTTTGGTATTCATGTTGCGGGCAATTTCTTAATAGTTCAGTGAAGCATTCCAAAACTTCAGACAATGTTTCTTATCCTGCCGTGTGCTAACAATTTTATCAGCTGGGTAAAACTTTACAAGGAATCTCATCGATAGTGCTTCCCAATTGACTGATATTCCTGGATTAATCGTGTGTAGACACGCCTTTGCTTTGTCTCAAAGAGAGAATGTGAAGAGTTTTAATCCCGCCATTTCATTCGTTATTCCTTCATAACAGAATGTGGCATAGATTTTTGAGAAATTAGCCAAGTGAAGATGAGGGTCTTCACTTGGCAGGCCAGAGAACTGAACTTTATTAATGATCATGTTTAGAATGGCATGCTTGATCTTGAACTGATTAATGTTAATGGGCAGGCCGAATGCGGGATACATACTCCCAATAGTAGGAGAGGTATAATCTCTCATTGTTCGAGGCCTCGGTTGCACTAACTCAAGCTCAACAGGTGCTTGGACCAATTGAGGGTCGACATCTCCCCTTAGATTGTGTGGTTGTGCATTGTTCCCATCCATTTTTCGAGCTAATTAGTGTTGTGCTCGCAACATGTGCTCGATTTCATAATCCAAAATTTCTAACTCACCGAGGTTTCTCCCCTACATACAACACTTAAACAAAATCAAATTCATCTTTTGGATCTGTATACACCCTTAGAGGTGGGTGAATAAACGCTTTTTGGAATTTAAAAACTTAAATATAAATACCAGGCTTAATGAAAGAAGTTTCATAATATTTTATTGGAGAATATATTTTAATATCTTAGAAAAATTTTATTGAAGTTTACTTTTGAAAGAAATCGGATTTCAATCTTCTTCACTACCCCTTGCGATAGAATTTACCGCCTCGCATGCTGGAACCAAAAATGTCACCAATTCTCCACGTGGTATCTCTGGATCGGCTTGTCGTAGAAGAAAAGTGGTTCGCAAGCGATCAGTTACTAGCCTTGTGGACAGTTTAAGAGAGTAAACATGATCATAAAAGGAGATGTCACTGGTAACGGCGATTACTAGATTTGACCCACCATGGCAAATGCATTTCTTGCAAAGGGCCTCTTGAATAATTGTAAAAGGATCACAAGAGAGTGCAAGAAAGTATAAGGGGGAAGATGAGAGAAGACTTGACTAGACTTACTATCCACACCAGCAACTAGGCAAGTTCTGGGCTAAGTCTGTGTGTCTCATCCAAGTCCCCCTGGTCCCTATTTATACTTGAGGGTAGGCGGCTCAGACGATTCATGAACCGGCAGCCTTTTAAGGCCTCATTAAATACAATATTAAATGTGCAGCTGCCTGTATTATACGAAGAGTCGAGTGGCGGGAGTTGAGATAAGAGACTGCACGTAACTATGCGGTACCACCAAGGTCGATGTCGAAGGGATGAGTCCACGCAAGCTCCACGAAAAATTCTCGCTGCAACCTCTGGGTTGTATCTACGAAGCTGATTTGTGAGAGACTGCCTAAAAAAGGCACATGTCAGGGTCACCTGAATAGTGCCCGCAATGGACACTGTTTTACAAAATCTACAGACCATAGAATGTACATGCACACCCGAAACATCTGCATGAAAACCCGCGAACTTTGGAAATGGTCGTTTCGTAAGTTTCCCCTACTTGTTTGATGCTTGCCTCAACTGTTGATGGATTTGAGTTTACATAATCTCTGTACCTTTTGGCAGACCGCGCAGTCTCTAGAAAAGTAAACTGGTAACCGCAAAGATGGTGACTCGAGTCCCACACTGCCCGAGGCTTATAAATAGCTCAGGATGGTCCAACTCTCTTATCCACTTTTCCCTTGATTTTTGACTTCACCCGTTTAGTGAAAATGATTTGGATCAACCGGGATGTCCTAGAAAAGCTGATGATTAGGGCCAACGAGTTAGCAAGAAATTCCTCAGTGCGAACTCCCACTGAAAACTTATCAAAGGAGGCAGGTCCGCATGAAAACTTGCAAAAAGCGGTGACCAAGAGAGCATATGCCGCTAGGGAATAGGGTGCTCCTCCTCAAAGACCATCGCGTCTGAGAAAAATCTTCGAGTGGTGATAGATAAGGCAAGAGGGCCTGTCATCCGAAATGCGGCTAGGGAATAGGTGTCGATGAAGGCTCATTCCATTCTGTGGATGCCTGTAGAAATGGTCACCACTAGTAATGCGTCATAGATTGCCAGCTTGGTGTTCGGAGCCTCCGAGTGAATCATTTACCATGCAATGTTTGAAGAGGTCGGCATGAGCTGAGAGGGCACCATAGTTAAGGTTCAACTTTGGATGGCGTAGCTGGAGGAGGAGGCTTCCAGGATACCTGCAGAGAATAAGGAAGCACCAAGAACCATACTTGATGGTGAACCACAATCAAAATGGGCGACACTGGAGGGGGTCACCAATGGACAAACATTTACTAGGAGGAAACCGATGCAAGGTCGTGCATATGCCTTTACACATCAGTCTGATGCTCGTGAATCAGCCATCATTCTCCCATGTGGTGGGGGCGAGTCCTAGTGAGCGGTCGTAGACTCATGCACAATTGCAGGCCACACATAGTGTAGAGAGCTTCTATGGAGGGCTTATCTCAAGTGCACAGACCCTGAGATGTCCAAGAGCCCTGTCTTTAGCTCTGCGTGGTCGTCAGTCCCTCCACAAATTTACTTCTATGTTTTTGGCTCCTCTTGAGGTAGCGGCCACTCGTCCTATCCGAAAACACTTGCGGATACCCTGGTCGACATCTTTGGAAACGAGGATGTAGAGCCCTCGCTTACGACAAGGGGTATTGTTGGGTATTCTATCCACAATAACCTAGATTTCTATGTAGTCACCCTTAAACTAAGATGAATTAAGTTGTATTTGATGTCTTGTTTGAGTTATGTGTTTGCAGGGTTTAATTGCCAAGTGTATACTAATGTCAGTCTACAATGAGTCACCAAACACAGGAACATACAATGTAATCCCTCATTGTGTGATCCATGGTGTTGACTCATGTGTAGCCTCTCTATTGAGATACACTTCATTTTCAAGCACTAAACTTATACCAGAAAGACTGGTTGTTGATTTCATTGAAGAAAAAATATTTTCAGAAAACAGAATTTTTCTAAGTGTTTTATTCGAGTAATAACCTTAGTACTCGAGTAGAGTTATAATCAGTTCTCGAGTAAGCTGAGTCAAGCACTCGAATAACTGAACTATTTCTCGAGAAGCTGTGAAGTTAGTTCTTGAGAAGCTGCTTAGTACTTGAGTATATCTCTGCTTGCTCTCGAGTAATCAGTTTAGTCCAGCTCAAAATTCTGCTAAGTAAAATTCTCGAGAAGTTAAATTTAGTACTCGAGAAGTCTAACGCTTAAAGCGTTGAGAGCGTTTTGTCTCGAGTAGCAGAAATATCTCTCGGGAAAACTAAGTTAAGTTCTCGAGAAAGACTTGTTGTACTCGAGAAGAAGTTATTTAGTTCTCGAGTAAAGTCTAAATCAGAAAGCATCGAGAGAGAGACTTGACTCAACGCCTTCTGGCAATCTTCACTCGAGTAAAGTCCAAGTCAAAAAGCACTGAGAGAGAGACTTGACTCAACGCCTTCTGAAAATCTTCACTCGAGTAGTCATATATGTTCTCGAGAAGTTATCTACTAGTTCTCGAGTAATATAAGCTAGTTCTCGAGTAAAGTACTTTATGTCTCGACAAGCCAGACCAGAAATTTCATCAAGTACTTCTTCTCGAGAACCTTGTAGTTTCTTTCTCGAGAACCAGACATTGTTCTCGAGTAGTCTTATCTTCACTCGAGAACTAAAGTTCGATTTTTCTGAAATTTCGTTAAGTCTGACGGGACACGTTTTCAAATTAATCTCCATGACAATTGGTCCACGTGTAATGTCATTTATGAT
The DNA here is from genome assembly GCA_039513925.1 of Platanthera zijinensis. Lineage (NCBI taxonomy): Eukaryota > Viridiplantae > Streptophyta > Magnoliopsida > Asparagales > Orchidaceae > Platanthera > Platanthera zijinensis. Next base: position 55,458,994 of record CM077082.1, read on the forward strand.
TATGACCGTTAGTCTATTCCTATAAAAGGTCTGATCATATTCGACTAACCCTAACCGAAAAATAAGTATTCTGAATGGTTTTAATTCATTCTAAATCAGGGAGAACCGTGCCGTTGCTCATTGTCTTCATCGCCTCTGATCTTCTCGATCCAAAAGATTCAGACAAGAATAATAAACAGATCAAGCAATTTTGACCGCTGCAAATCTCTTTCTTGATCGTAGTGATTCTAAGTTCTCAGATCCAAGTATTCTTAGATTTCTTCCTCGACTTTTCTGAAAGGGCTTTTCAATTTTTCAAGAAGGAAGAAGCCGAGATTCTGTCATATCTGTGAAAATAAGTTTGTATATGTATTTGTAAATCATTTTATTCTCGTAGGATATTTTGTCTCCGAGTTTGTAGGAAGATCATAGATTATTTCTCTACTCCCGCATGAGTTCAAGCCAGAGATCTTTGACTTATCCAAAGGTACAACCCTTCACCACATGAAGAAAGTCTTTGTTTCTTACATATAAAGATGGGAACTTAAACTGAAGAATCCTGCCCAAGCTTCCAAGGCCCATGACCATCCAAAAATTGAGGACAGGACTCCATCACCTCCTCTAACTCAAGTAGCTGGCATATTTGGTGCAGCTGCTAAGGGGGAGCCTGCTCCTTCAATTCAAGTGGAAAGAGTCTCTACCCCTCCACCAGCTACTGCATTCCATCCTGCCACCCTGAAGAGGCACTCTCAGATACCCAAGTACAAGAGACCATTTTATTTACAGAGGAAGACATAAATCAGATGATAGAATAATTGTCTTCAACGAGCCTCTTCCTCCCTTCCAACCAGAGAAATCTCCATCTCCAGAACCATCACCCTCTCATCATCACTCTGAACCATATTAATCTATTCACCAGTCACATGCTGCTGATATAGAAGAAGAAGAAACAGTTTTGATATATGATGAGAAAGGAGAATCTCCAGAACCAGCTGCAGCTCCTCTTAAGAGCTTGGATTTTTCTCTTCCCACATTTCTTGGTGAGGAAGGTGATATTCTGATTCACACTACAAGAGCCAAGAGCTCAGTTATAATTAAAGAAATTATTCCATGGACTGCTTCTCCTCCAGTTCCTCAAGCAAAAACTCCATCTCCTTCTTTTACTGTGGCTGCTATATTGAGTAAGATAGAATTGATGCTCTCACAATAGAGAAAGTACTTTGATGATTCTCTCAAGACTGTCACTGAAAAAGTTACAGCTCTAGAAAAAGAGATGAGCAGAGGATTTACAGAAATCCAGCATAATACTGATGAGCTGAAACACCTTTCCCAAATAGGTGGGAAAGCTCTAGAACACACCATAACCAGCATTGGTCAGGCGATGGACCAGTCAATAACTCTTGCAAATAATCAAATCTAGTTAGAAAAGAAAGCCCAAGAACTTAACTTCAAAACTTGTGAAGAAGTTGGTACTTTCAAAGAGGCTGCTATAGAAACCCTATCTGTAGAAGTCAGAAAGGGGGAGAGTTTAGTAAAAGAATACTTAGAAAAATCAGATGCAAAAATGAAAACTCTATGGAAAGGGAAGGTAAAGGAAATTCAGGCTGATGTTAAAAATCAAATTGATGGTGTAAAGTTTCATACTTATGATACAGCTGTGTGTATGCATAATCAAATATTCCCTAATTTTCAAGATGATCTAAATGTGATTCCTCGTAGTCTGAATCATCTTGCTCAACATCCTCCAGTTCAACAACCAACCTTTTCTCCAAGACCTGAAGGCTCAGAAGCACCACCTCCAGATACTTATGCTTAGGTTTGGGAAACTGATCAGGCAGATATACTTCATCAAGTACCTCTTGAAATTCATATTCCTAAGAAAAGAAAGTATGGTGATGGAGCTTCTGCAAGCAAGTACATCCCTAATCTAGAAGCTGAAAGGAGAAGGACACAAGAATTTCCTGAGATTTGGAGCCCAACTTCCAAGTATTTAATCCTTGATACTCTCAAATTAGTTATAGACTACAATGAAAGCAGGACTAATCATTATAGCTCCTCTGAATGGGAACTGTATGAGAAATCCTTAACTAAAAGAAGAATTTATGACAGAGAGTATGGAAGGAACAATCCAAATGCTCCTCCTATACCACCAAAGTATTATCCTAAACCCTCCAACTATCAAAGAAAACAACAAGAGAAGAAAGAAAGACAACAGCAACAATAACAGAGCAAGGAATGAAAAATGATATAGACTATGTTTTGAGATTGTGTAGAAATGGATTTTATGGACTATTATATATATATATATATATATATATATATATATATATATATATATATATAAATCTTTAGTTTTGATGATCTGATTGCCTCTTAATTCTTAGCATTTTATTCTCATTATCATTGTGTTATCTAGTCATTTTATTTGTTTATCTTGATGTAATTCACCTTAGTGTAGAGGGTTCTGACTTCTACAAATAGGGGGAGATTGTTGGATATTGTATCCATAATAACGTAGATTTGTATGAAGTCACTCTTAAACTAAGATGAATTAAGTTGTATTTGATGTCTTGTTTGAGTTATGTGTTTGCAGGGTTTAATTGCCAAGTGTAGACCAATGTCAGTCTACAATGAGTCACCAAACACAGGACCATACAATGTAATCCCTCATTGTGTGATCCATGGTGTTGACTCATGTGTAGCTTCTCTATTGGGATACACTTCATTTTCAAGAACTAAACTTGTAGGAGAAAGTCTGGTTGCTTATTTCATTGTAGAAAGAATATTTTCAGAAAGCAGAATTTTTTTAAGTGTTTTATTCGAGCAATAACCTTAGTACTCGAGTAGAGTTATAATCAGTTCTCGAGTAAGCTGAGTCAAGCACTCGAATAACTGAAGTATTTCTCGAGAAGTTGCGAAGTTAGTTCTCGAGAAGCTACTTAGTACTCGAGTACATCTCTGCTTGCTCTCGAGTAATCCGTTTAGTCCAGCTCAAAATTCTGCTAAGTAAAATTCTCGAGAAGTTAAATTTAGTACTCGAGAAGTCTAAGGCTTAAAGCGTTAAGAGCGCTTTGTCTCGAGTAGCAAAAATATCTCTCGGGAAAACTAAGTTAAGTTCTTGAGAAAGACTTTCTGTACTCGAGAAGAAGTTATTTTGTTCTCGAGTAAAGTCTAAGTCAGAAAGCATCGAGAGAGAGACTTGACTCAACGCCTTCTAACAATCTTCACTCGAGTAAAGTCCAAGTCAAAAAGCATCGAGAGAGAGACTTGACTCAACGCCTTCTGGCAATCTTCACTCGAGTAGTCCTATCTGTTCTCGAGAAGTTATCTACTAGTTCTAGAGTTATATAAGCTAGTTATCGAGTAAAGTACTTTATATCTCGACAAGCCAGACCTGAAATTTCATCATGTACTTTTTCTGGAGAGCCTTGTAGTTGCTTTCTCGAGAACCAGACATTGTTCTCGAGTAGTCTTATCTTCACTCGAGAACTAAAGTTCGATTTTTCTGAAATTTCGTTAAGTCTAACGGGACACGTTTTCAAATTAATCTCCATGACAATTGGTCCACGTGTAATGTCATTTATGATTATGACCGTTAGTCTATTCCTATAAAAGGTCTAATCATATTCGACTAACCCTAACAGAAAAATAAGTATTCTGAATCGTTTTTATTCATTCTAAATCGGGAAAAACTGTGCCGCTACTCATCGTCTTCATTGCCTCTGATCTTCTCGATCCAAAAGATTCAGACAAGAAGAATCAACAGATCAAGCAATTTTGACCGCTGCAAATCTCTTTTTTGATCGTGGTGATTCTAAGTTCTCAGATCCATAAATTCTTAGATTTCTTCCTCGACTTTTCTAAAAGGGCTTTTCAATTTTTCAAGAAGGAAGAAGCCGAGATTCTCCCAGATCTGTGAAGACAAGTTAGTATATTTTTTTGTAAATCATTTTATTCTTATAGGAGATTTTGTCTCCGAGTTTGTAGGAAGTTTTTCTTCCGAGTGTAGATCTATTTTTATGGATCGAGTTATAGGGGCATTACTCCGAGTTGTAGGATTGGTTTTCAATCCGAGGAAATAGTGAAGTAGCCGAGTCTAGCGTGTTGCTTGATCAGTGAAGTGGAGAGTGGACGTACCCAAGATTGGGGAACCACTATATATCATTGTACTCTGTGTTGTGTGTGCTTATTCTCTATGCTTCGCTCGCTCAAATTTTTATTCTACAAAAAGATGCAGACCTCACCTATTCACCCCCTTCTAGGTGATTTAGATAGACAATTAAAAACATCAGGTATGTTCATGTTAATTTCTTTATCCTGATCTGATTACAGAAGTCAGTCATCTCTACATTATTGAATTGAGGACCATTATCAGTGATGTTAACCATAGGGATTCCATGTCAGCAAATGATCTCTCCCCATTTGAAGTTTTTGATGATCTGTGTAGTAGTTTTGTCCAATGCCTTTGCTTTGATCCACTTACTGAAGTTGTCGATCATAATAATGATGAAGAGACACTTCCCACTTATAATTGTGAAAGGGACGAGAAGGTCCATCCCCAAAACTACAAACAGTTAAGGCGTTCTTATTGATCTGAGTTGCTGAGGTGGCTGAAGTTTGAGAGGAGCAAACTTCTAGCATTGTACACCCTTTTTTGCGTGTATCTCTAAATCTTTCCTCGTCTAGGGCCATAAGTAACCCTGCCTGAGGATCCTTTTTTTTAAGTTCTGGCTCCTAACTGGCTACTACACTCACGGGAGTGAACCTCCTGAAGCACTACTGGGATTTCATCTTCTGAAACACATCTCGCTAGGAAAGATAAAAAGGTCTTCCTGTAAAGAACACTAGAAACCTGGTAGTAGTGAGTTGCCTTCTGTTTGAACCTCTTCTTATCTTTAACTGATGGATGAAAAGTTACTGTTGAAGGAAAGAAAATGAAAGGGTCCATCCAAGATGGATGTTGATAAATTTTCATCAACTCTCCTTATTTTATTGATGGGTGAAAGAGCCCAGAGGTTGTTCCTCCTGAAAGAAGGCCGAACTTGGCCAACTTATCTGCTTCTGAGTTTTCTGACCTCAGGATAGCTAAATAGTAAATTTTTTGAATTTCCCGATCTCTATCTTGGAGAGAGCTAGATACTTCTTAAGGATCGAATCCTTGGTCTCAAAGTTACCAAACACTTGGGATGCTATTACGAAAGAATCTGCCTTTACATGCACATCTTCAATTCCTAACTCTTTTGCAAATTTTAAACCTATCATGAGCGCCTCATATTCCGCCTGGTTGTTAGTAATCAAGAAGTGGAACTTCATTGCCTGATCTACCCTCACACCATTTGGATTAATAAGGACAACCCCTGCGCCCGAAAAAATTCTTTTAGATCGTCCAAGCCAAAGGAGGCTTCACAACTTGAACAAGATCAGGGTATACTGCATCTAACAAGAAATTTTCCATCACTTGAGCTTTGATAGCCATCCATGTAACATAGGAGATATCAACTTCACTAAGCTCTATGGTCCACTTGGATAGCCTCCCTGAATGCTCAGGATTCTTCAACACACTTTTCAAAGAAAGGTCAGACACTAATTAGATTGAATGAGCTTGGAAATACGGTCTAAGTCTTCTACCTTAGATGACCAAGGTTAGATCCAACTTCTCTAGAATCGAATATCTTGTCTCAACATCTTCCAAGATATATCTAACGTAATAGATTGGGAATTTCTTCTTTTTCTCCTCTCGGATGAGAACTGAACTGACAACTTCTAGACCAATTCCTAAATAGGTACACAATACTTCTCTTGTTTAAGGACTTTGGAGTATGGAAGTTGATGTTAACTACTACTTAAGCTGCTCGAAAGAGATGTCACAATCCTTAGTCCACTCAAACCTCGAGCTCCCCCCCAGAGCATCATGAAGAAAGGAGCGATTTTATCTCCCGATCTGGAGATAAATCTGCTAAGGCCTACTTGCCTTCCTCCTAACTGCTGAATTTATTTTTTTCATCATGGAGGTGCCATATCCAGGATGGCATTTTCCTTGTCCGGATTTAAGGTGAGTTCTTTGGGTAAGGAGGTGTGTGAGGAACTTTTCCTTATTAGCTCTGAAGATGCACTTATCAGATTAAGACTCATTTTGAACTTCCGCAAAGTAGCGAATGTCTTTGCGAAGTACTCCATGTATGACGAAAAGGACTTACTTTTTATAAGAAGATCATCAATGTAAACCTCAAGGTTTAGGTCCTTTTGCCAATTAAAAATGAAGTCCATCGTCATTTGATAGGACGCACTTGTGTTCCATGATCTACTTTTGGAAGCGGTCCACAAAATGAGCTCGGAACTCATTTTCACACTATATATCTCGAAGAGTGCCACAGGGCCACTCTTTCTCTTCTTTGAGCCTGAAAACCTCAACATGAGCTCTCTCTGGAGCGCAACAAAGCAAAACATGGACTGAGGAAGTAGTCCGTAGAACCATTCTCATGTCTGCCCATCAAAGGAGGTCACGAGCAGCTTGCACCTAGTCAAATCTGAGAGAGTTCTCAGAGCTATAATAGATTCAAAGGGATTATGGTGCGAGACTGGATTGGTCTCCCAGGTATATACCGGTTGGCGGGGTTCCCTAAAGTTGCTTGGAGCATGCTCCTGGCAAACTCCATCGGTAAATGGATAAATCTCCTCCTCTGCATCATAATAAGTAGGAGGAGAGGGAGGATAGGCTTCAACATGGGCAGAAACTATAGTAGAAGCTGGAGGGCACATATAACTCTCCTAGAAATTCATCTCTTTAGCTAGACTTCCTTAGGCTTCTACTCAGAAAAAATCCCTGCGAGCAATGTATTCTTCTTACCGAGGTCGTAGAGGAGCTACGGTTAGACCTTTGGAGATAGGGTGGTAGAGGAGTAGCCTCCACATGAGCTGAAGGTGGCATTACAAGAACTACAATCTGAGTGGTTAGTCGCTGGGTAAGGGTGGCTAGCGCTTGACTGATGGCCTCGAATTGCTGCGAGATCTCTTTGTGAGACCGTTCAGCTTCATGGTACGAATTCTCGGATTCTCACCGAGTTTGCTCAATGACTTCCTAGAGAGCGGCCTCACCGGGGATGGAATGACTCGATCGCTTAACAAACTCATCATCTGCCATTGTTGTCTGCAAGTCTTCAGTTCCACGCTCATCGGACCAAACTGTTGGTACAAAGATTGACATCAACTCTCTATGTGCTACTGCGAGATGGGTCAAATGGCGTAGGAAAGGAGGCTCAGAATTGAAACACTTACACATGGGTGCGGACCATTACTCCCCCACCTCCATCTCCTCTGCTTCCTCTCCAGCCTCCTTCCTAGACACTTCTTCCATCCTCCTCTCCATCTCCTCGGCTCCCTCCTGCTAAGAGATGGTGTTGACCGCCGTAACATAGCATTCGCTTGCCACCTTGGGGTCTCTGCGGACCCGGACTTAAATGCCTTCAACATTGAACTTAAGGCACTGATGGAAGGAAGAGGGTACGCAGAAGAAGGCGCTGATGAGGGGACATCCGAAGATCGTTTTATAACTGTTAAGATTGTTCATAATGACGAACCTGTAGTTTTTGGACTGCCCCCTAGAGTAACATAGAGTCCCACTCCTCCTTCCACCTCCTTCCTCTCCCCGGAGAATCCAAAGAGAGGACTATATGAGGCCAACACCCTCCTGGCCTCCACCTTCATGGCATCGAACGCCTTCTTGAAGATGACATTGACGGAGCTCCCATTGTCCACGAGGATTCGGGAGACGGTGAAACTTTCGATGGAGGCCTGGACTACCAGCGCATTGCAGAATGGATCCTCGTGGTCTGGCATATCCTTTCGGGAGAATATAATCTTCTCATCTGGGGGTGGAGTTAGAGACATCGAAGCAATGCTCCAAAGTTAAATGGTATGGAGGCTTGCCTTGCGGGCGGCCTCAACTCCCCCCCCCACCCCCACCCCCACCCACCCCCCCCCCCCCCCTCCCACCCCCCGTGGATAACCTTGATCCCTCCTCGGCCCCCTACATCGGCCCTATCCTAGCACCTTTCCTCCCCTATGGGCAGGACCTCTTCAATCCACACCTCTCGATGAGGCTGCTGCTACTGCTCCCTGGTTCCCCTCAACTCTAGGAACTTCGGGCACGTGGCTGTGATGTGGCCCTCCTCCTGATGGAAATCGCATTAAGGTAGCTCTACCCTGTCTTCCTACCTACTCCTCTGACCTTTCCTCCTACTCCCTAGGGCTATCGTCATAGCCTGATGTTGATCGGGGAGAGGAGGTATCTTGCCCTGCCTCCAGCCTAGAGGGTTGAACTGACCCTAACCTCCTTGGCATTTATCCCCTCCGTGGAAACCTCGCCTCTGGCCTTGGTTGTACCACTCCTGCTGCCTCTAGCCTAGCCGATTGTTCGGCTCCTGGCAGCCCCACCTTGGCTGTAGCTACTACTGTTTCTCCCTCTACCCGGGCTCGACCCTCCTGGCCTTCTGCCCCTTGCCACCTCCTGGCTCCTTCTCCTCCTCTATGGCCCACTTGTCCAACTCCTGGCAAAATCTGGGTTCGACGCCTCCCCGTCGACCTCCCACACTGCTCTCTCCATCAAATCCTCAAAGGATAGAGGTGGGACCCTCTTCAACTCCATTTTGAAGAACCTCTGCTGCAACCGCAGGGTGAAGTCCACTATGAGGGTATGCTCTGGCATCTCCTGAACCTGGAGGACCTCCTCTTGGAACCGATCCACATAGCTCCCAAGAGTCTCATTTACCCCCTGCTTGATGAGGAACAAGGACTCCGACTCTCTCTTACTCTTCTTAGAAGTGGTGAAACTCAGCAAGAACCCCCGACACAGGTCCTCGAAGAAGTAGATGGAACTGGCAGGAAGCTTGTGGAACCAATCTCTCACCTTCTCCTTGAGCGTGATGATGAAGATCCTGCACTTGAACGCATCCGACATTTATCGGATCGAAACCACATCCTCAAACCATTGGATGTGTTGAACCAGGTTATCCCTCCCAGTGTAATAGGACATCTCCGGCTCACGAAACTCCTCTGGAACTTGGGCGGATGAGACCAACTCACTAAAGGGGCTGCCCTCCCCAGCTAGGCGAATCAGGTGATCTCACGCCTCTGCCTCGCTGATTCGGCATGCACTTAACGTGCCGGGGAACAGAGTTCGCCCCGGCAGATCCCGCTCGCCGCCTTCCTCTGCTACGTCCTTCCCAGGTCGCCTAACATAGGCGTTCTCGCCCAGGGCTGGGGCTGCGATAATTGGGACATCTGGTGTCGAGCACTCGACGCGAGTGCCGAGTGCGAACATGACGAGGTTCCACATCTCTTGTCGAAAATCCTCAAACATGCCGATAGTGGCGAGAGGGGTAGCGAGTCAACCTGGTCAGAAATATTAGGTATTGTATCCATAATAACCATGATTTGAAGAATAGCCCTGTCAAGCTAAGATGAATTGAGTTTGTATTTGATGTTGTATTCTAGTTATGTACTTGCAGGTTTATTTTGCTAAGTACACACCAATGTCAGGTTACAGTGGGTCAGTAAACACATGACTATACAATGTAATCCTTCATTATGTAGGCCAATGTGTTGACTCACGTGTATCTCTCTATTGGGGTGTACTTCTATCCCAAGTATAGGAGAAGGATCAAAGAAGGTCAGGGACCTGGACTCAAAGAAGAGGAATTTTACCTAAGTAAAATTCGGCGAGTATGGTGAGTCATACATGTCGAATTCGTCGAGTATCCCCTTGATACTCGCCGAATTTATCGTGTATGTTTCCCAATACCAGTCGAATTTGTAGTATATACTTAGGGAAAATTCCCAGAAAAGCAAAAAATTCACCAAGGAAAATTTGCCGAGTATCACTGGCGATACTCGCCGAATTCGCCGAGTATCGCTGGTGATACTGGCCGAATTCAACAAGTATCCCAAGCGATACTCGCCGAATGTGTCGAGCCATATGTCGACCACTCTGGATTCTGGCTAAGGCAAATTCGACGAATATCACTTATAAATTTGGCGAGTATCATAATCGACATTCGACAAATTTCGCCGAATTTGACTTAGGCCTATTTTTTCAATTTTTATCTGGTTCGAAACCGACGGCCATGAACAGTTTTTTTCTAGGGTTCGTTTTTGGAAATCTTTTATAGCCGTTATTTTGAATCTCCATATAAAAAGGATTGGGATGATTTTTAAAAAAAGAATCTTAACCTAATTGTTATTTGATTTCAAAATGAACTTTCCATAATCCGATCTCGTCGGCCGCAAGCATGCTCCTTCGCGATTTTCTTCCGATCAGCCGCGACTTCGAATGATCTTATTCTTTAACGACTTCTTCGACTGGATCGTGCCTTCTCTCAAGATCTAATCTACTTCAATGCAAGTTATTTGAATATCAAAGGTTCAATATTCAAGATCCAATACGTTTTCAAGTTTCCGAGTTCTAAGAGTTTCTAGTTTAACACTTTCAAAGAATGTCGGTTCGAAGACTTGCAATCGTGTTTATTGTTTGTAATTTTGTTTTAAATATTGTAGGAGTTTTATCTCCGAGTTAGTAGATCTGTTTGTGGATCAAGAGTTTGTAGATCCGTTAGTGGATCGAGTTTGTAGATCCATGTGTGGATCGAGTTGTAGATCCGGTTGTGGATCGAGGTATAGGAGAGTTTGTTCTCCGAGGTGTAGGAGCATTGCTCCGAGTTGTAAGATTTGACGAAATCTGAGAAAGGTGAAGTAACCGAATCTTACCCTTCGTGGTAGATAGGTGAGGCGGGACAGTGGACTTACCCAATACGGGGAACCACTATAAATCTCTGTGTTTGTGTGCTTGCTTATTTTTGTGTAATTTTTAATCCACGAAAAGACACAAATATCACCTATTCACCCCCTCTAGGTGAGTTGGGTAGACGTTATATACTATCAATTTATATTAGAGGGGCATTTTGGTCGATAAGGTTAACACCTTGATCAAGATCCCTGATCTGGCATTAAGAGATTTCATATTGTCACCATGGATAGAAGCAAAGACATGTCATCCATGAAGCTACCGGGCACCAAGGAATACTTTTCCATGTGGAAAGAGCGAGTACGGTTCTTCATGGAAGCTGCTGATCTGGGAATTTTTTAGATAGTGGAAGAAGGACCACACATCCCTACACAGTCTTCAAGATAAATCCAGCTATTATGATTCCCAAGAAGATGATGGATCTCAGTAAGGATGAGATTGTCTTAGTATCCCTAGATAAGAAGGAAAAAATATCATAGTAAATGCAGTGGACGATTCAATGCTCCAGAACTTATTCCACTGCAAATCTGCCAAAGAGATGTGGGACTGTCTTGTTATCCTGATGGAAGGTACTGAAGAAGTGAGAGACGATCGCAGATCGTTGTTGAACCAGGAGTACGAAGCCTTCAAGCAAGGTGCCAATGATTCTATTGCGGATATCTTCGAAAAAAATTTCAAGATTGTCAACGGCCTCAGGAATTATGGATGTGCATTCACTAATATCGAGTTCAACGACAAGTTTCTAAGATCCTGACAAAGGACTGAGATACCAAGGTTGTTGCCATTGGAGAATTTGGGAAGCTACTAGATATTGACCCCAAGAACCTGTTTGGCAAGTTGCTCTCCTACAAACTCCAGATGAATACCAGGAAAAAGAGGAGCAAAGCAACATAATGTCTAGCAGAGAAAAGTTTGTGGCTCTGAAGGTGGGAGGTTCGAGGAAATCTAAAGTTGTGTCACCCATAAGTACATGTGCTCCTGATACTCCAGAAGACTCAGAGTCAAGCATGTCAGGCTCCGAGCTATCGGATGAAGAATTTTCTCTTATCTCCAAGCAGTTCAAGAAGTTGCTCATCAAGAGGAGACAAATAAAATATAGGTCATCCTCTTTAGATTACAGAAGATCACTTCATGACGGTGATCGAATGACGAAAAGCTATAATAAAGAGGACAGGTACAAATCCAAACCGACAAATAGTTTTCCTTTGACGTTGTTTACTACTGCTGTAATAAATCAGGTCACATGATTGCGCGGTGTCCTTAAATGAAGAAGGATAGCTCCAGGAAGGACGAGAAGGGATCCTTCAAAGGGAAGAAGAAAGAAGAAAAGAGCTTCGTCGCCAAAAAGTCGAAGACTCTCAACAACAGTGACTTGATTCAGTCGAGCTCTAAAAATGAAGAAGCTTACTTTGGACTCATGGCTCAATCTGACGATTAAGTGGGCGACTTCGAGTACCATGGGAAGGTAAACTCGCACACTATTCTCTCAAAATCTGAAACATCCACTAATGGTCATGAAGACTATTCCTCTGATGAGAACGAGTCAGAATTAATAGCTCAGCACGAGCACCTATTAAAGTCTTTCGACAAGTGACGTAAGGTTGTCCTAAAGCAGGTAAAAGTGATTGCCTCCCTCAAGGCAGTGAAGAAAATCTGAAGGAAGAAATTGCACAATTACTTCCTCTTATAGATGAAATCCACTCCTTGAAAGAGGAACTCAAGGGCTCTGCTGAGACATTAAGTTTGAAGGAAAAATATCTTGATGAGCTGGAAGAAAAGCTCGTGGTGAAGAGAAAACTTGTTGAGAGTTTCTCCAAGACAAAGACTGTTCTCCCTCTCATTGATGAGTTTTCAGCTCAAAAGAAGGGTAGTAGTCACGGCCACGTTAGTGGAAAGGTTAAGGCTGCCAAGAAGGCTAGCGCCAAAGAAAAGGGGAAGGCACCCATGAGTAAACCCTCGTTTAGGAAGGTAATCTTCCTGATGAACAAGTTTGACCTTGAGTCGTCCTATGGTCATCATGCTAGGCCTACTTATGTAGAGCCCAAGAACAGATACCAGGGATGGACCCATCCCCGTGACTTTGGTGCCAGCGTGTTCAAAGCACCTTTTGAGGAGATTCAGATGAAGAGTTATGGTCCATATATCCATTGCCATAACAATAAGAAGGCACCAAAAGCAAAAACTAGTGTGCCTAAGGCTAAGGAGAAGGGAAGCCCTTGTGTATGATGCAACCAGGAGGCCTCCACCTCTAAGAATGTTTCCCCTGCTAAACCTCACGTTCAAAGGATAAAGTAGGAGTACAAAAGGAGGTACAACAGGTTTGACTGTTGGTGTTGCGGCAAAATTGGTCACTTTGGCGCATATTGTTAGTACAACCCTGCCAATTTTGTAACCCACGAGTTAGCTATGCGAGACCGACCACTCGCAAGGTTCATGTTCCTAGTGGTGTTGAGCTGACCAGGAAGCAAGGACCCAAATACATTTGGGTTCCTAAGATAAAATGATCTATTTTTGCAGGTATGTCCAAAAGCCAATAGAACTCTGATCTGGTATTTGGACAGTGGATGCTCTCGGCACATGACCGGGACAAGAAGCCTTTTGCGTGATTATACCCCAGTCAAAGATGGACCAAAAGTCATCTTTGGAGGTTCAGACAAGGAAACAGCAAAAGGTTATGGTATGATTTCCAATGGAGTAGTCTCTTTCACAGATGTAGCTTATGTTGAAGGATTACACCATAATCTCATAAGTATAAGTCAACTATGTGACAATGGCCACATCGTTGAGTTATACAAGGACAAGTGTTTGATAAAGTCGTCTGCAAATCTGTAGATGGTTTTAACAGACACTCGGAGCAGAAATATTTTTTATTTAAATTTCCTTTGCTTAGACAATTCTACACTAGTATGTTTTATTGCAAAAGATAGTGCGTCTCTTTGCGACCAATGACACAAGAGATTAGTACATATTAATTTCAAAACCTTAAATATTCTATTTTCTCTCAACTTAGTGCGCGATGCCCCCAGCATTAAGTGCCTTAAAGAGAGACCATATCACTCATGTCAAAGGGGTAAGCAGACACGGGCTACCTTCAAGGGTATTGCTAAACAAGATTGTCCACGAAGCTTATACTTGCTTCATATGAACTTATTCGGTCCTATGCCTATTCACAGCTTAGGAGGTATGGTCTATACATTAGTAATTGTTGATGACTACTCGCGTTTTACTTGGGTGTTCTTTCTAAAACACAAGTCAGACACCTTTGATTCTTTCGCTAATTTTGTCAGGCATATTCAGAACAAATTGGACTGCTCAGTGGTCAAAATCAGAAGTGACCACGGAACAGAGTTTGAGTCTGGTGTCATGACAGAATTCTATGAAATCCAAGGTATCTTTTATGAGTTTTCCTCCCCGCGCACTCCACAGTAAAATAGAGTTGTTGAGAGAAGGAATAGAACCCTAATTGATGCATGTACAACCATGTTGAACGACACTTCACTTCAGGAGTATTTCTGGGTTGAAGCAGTCAACACGGCTTGTCACGTGCAAAACAGAGCACTCATCAACAAAGCTATCGTAAGACCCCCTATGAGCTATTTAAGGGCAGAAAATCGACTGTGACCTATTTTAGAATCTTTGAAAGTAAATGCTTCGTACTTAATAATGGGAACTATTACCGCACAAAGTTTAGTGAAAAGTGTTTGAAGGTATTTTTGTAGGATATAGTAGTCATAGTAAGGCATATAGGATTTTCAATAAGAAAACTCTGGTGGTAGAAGAGTCGATAAATGTTGTATTTGATGAGACTAGCATGCTCCATAAGAGCTCATCTAGTGTTATTGGTGCAGATGTAGGTATCAGGTTAAAGGAGGTAAGCTTGGATGAAGCTGTTAAAGAAAAAGCTCCAAGCTCAATCAAGCTCGTCGATCCAGGCTTCGTGGATGAAGAACCCATAGAGGAATAATTGCCTCAACCTACAGAGGCAGCACCAGATGTTATAGAGCCTGCTGGAGGGATAACACAGAATCTAGGGCTCAAACACCTAAGAGATCACCCAACTGATCAGATCATTGGAGAGCCAGGCGACGGTGTTAGAACTAGAAGAGGTACAACTAATGAGATTTTGCATCTCAGATTTCTGTCGCAGGTTGAGCCAAAGAAGTATGAGGTGTAACGACCCCATCCGTTAGATGACGTATAGTAGAAGGTCCGGCCGGGGCCCCACACTATATGCCACAAACAGACGGTGAGGTCACAGGATAATACCAAACCAATTACGAATCCTAACTCAGAGCATTCTAGCGGAAGCTTTAAGTTACAACTTTGAACTCTTAACCGGAATGTCCAATATATAAAACCACATTTATATATAAACCATGGAATGTACACAACCACAAGAGTTTGGCCTTAAGGCCTTACAATTCCTCTGAACATACATCATGCTTTACAAACCTCGGCGCGCAGGCCGGCCATACATGAGTACAAGAGAAAACAAAACAATGGCTTAGCCTTCCAGGCTAGCCGCAGCAACAGCAGCAACAGCAGTAGGGCTCTCCCGCCCATCACTTACCACTTGGCTCTCCAGCACCTGCACGGGAACAATTCCACCCAACCGGTGGCAAACAATGCAACGGTCAGCATTCAGCTGACCCAATTATAACAATCCTACCCCTTTCTTGGGGCATGAGCATTCTTTCCCTGCAAGCATGGCATCAACAATAGCAACTATGTGCGCGCAGGCACATTCAAGCCATCACAACCATCGGCCGCCCGGCCCGACAGTCCGTGCACTCAGGGCACATTTTCGGTGTACCGGAATACCAGGGTCAACACCACCGTCTACACGGTATATGAGCATTTCAGTCTTTCCGGCGCGCGGGCCTAAGACTCTCATTAGGCGCTCCAACAAAACCTATACCAGGCTTCCAAGTCGGACGGACCTAACGCAGGTACGGATCAGCCACCCCCCGTTGCTCAAGTCGCCTAGCCACCTCGAATACGGAAGTATCCATGGCATTTTATAGGCGCGGGTCGGTTTCACCTTTCCTGTTCGGCACACAGCCTTTTCAACGAGTTGCAGCCCAACGGCTCAACTACTCACAAAGTGGCAACGCACGGCCACAAGAGTTGCCGCCAACCCTCTTCATTTCCTGGACATCGTCCAGTACTTCCTGCCGCACCAAGCAACAGGTAGGAACAAGGCATCACAAGCCATAGGCATCACAAGCCATTATCACGGAGCCTTCTCCGATATGCAAACAAGCATCACCAATCCAGATTCCATCCAGATGGGCTTCACACAGCATGCCTAGAGCCGTACTCCAATTCCGGCCTCTAACAAGGGGGACTTCACATATCTACCCCAAGGGACACCACAACCCACCGCACACTCGCGGGGAAGGGCTTTCCCTATGCAATGCAGAAAAGAAGGACTTCACATGTCCAAGGAGGGAGATCGTTACCCTTGTCGATCTCTTCGGTGCCATCGTAAACTAGCCGGTGAGAAAGAACCGCAGCAGCCTTGCCGTCACAACGCCGGCTTCGGATCGCGAATCGAACCACGGGAGCTCCGCCGGTGGCTTGGTCTCCTCCTCCTTCTTCCTCTCTCTTTCTCTCTTTCCCTCTTCCTTAAGGATAAAAGAAGAATGGCTCTTCCTCCTGTTTTCACGACTTATCCAGCCCAAGAAACCACCTGAGCCTTTGGATCAAAAGAGAGGAAACTGAACGGCCAAGATTTCCCCAGAATTTCACTTTTTGGCCGACACGGCCTGTGACACGCCCGTGTCACAGGCCGTGTACCCCTTCAGCGGTGCACACAGCTTGAACCGACTGAACCACACGGGTCATCGACACGCCCGTGTCGGACCTGACACGCCCGTGTCAAACCTGAGACACGCCCGTGTCTCCTGCTCCATCGAGCTGCAACCAGAACACGGGTCGGAACACGGCAGCTGACACGCCCGTGTCCAGCCTGACACGCCCGTGTTCCTGGCCGTGTTCAAGGCCGTGTCCGGCTCTGCCCGGAATAGGCCAATTTTGCAAAATAAATAGAACACGCCCTGGGACACGCCCGTGTCCCAGGCTGTGTCACCCGACACGCCCTGGGACACGCCCGTGTCCCAGGCCGTGTAACCTGACCTGCTACTCAATTTTCAAGGTGAGTCTTTTGGGGCCTTTTTAGGGTGTTACAACCCTCTCCCCCTTATCAAAATTTCGTCCCGAAATTTGCACGGTAAGGAAAGAAAACCAGCAATGCTATAAGCATGTTATAACAAAAGTACACGGTCTACAGTTTATACAAATAACTCGGGAAACTCGGCTCGCATGGTCTGCTCCCGCTCCCATGTTAGCTCTTCACGGCCACAATTGTCCCAACGGACCTTGACCATCCCGATCACTTTGTTCCGCAACTGTTTCTCGGCTCGATCCTCGATCCGAATGGGTCTAACCCTCGTCGTTAGCCCATACTCGACCGGTACCCGATCAGCCTCCACGACTTGAGCTGGATCCTTTACCGCCTTACGAAGGACTGAGATGTGAAACACATCATGTAATCCACCCAAGTCCGCTGACAGTGCTAGTCGATAAGCAGCCTCCCCAACACGCTCCACCACCTCAAACGGACCAAGATACCTCGGACTTAGCTTTTTCAAACGCCGAATCCTGGACACACCTTTGAAGGGTTTGATCTTCAAATATACCCAATCACCCACCGCGAACTCCACGTTCTGGTGCTTGGCATTGTAGTACTTAGCTTGACGATCTTGGGCTATCAATAGCCTCTCCCGAATAGAGCGGATGAGCGAAGTAGCTTCTTCGACTTCCTTTTTCCCATTCAGCTTCGATTCGCCTGCTTCTGCCCAAGCTAAGGGTGTACGGCATTTCCGACCATACAACGCCTCGAATGGTACCATACCAATACTCGCTTGGTAGCTATTATTATAGGCAAATTCAACGAGAAATATATAATCTTCCCATTTCTTACCAAAGTCTAGGGCGCACATGCGGAGCATATCCTCCATCGTCCTGTTGGTTCGTTCAGTCTGGCCATCCGTTTGGGGATGAAAGGCCGTACTAAACGCTAATTTGGTACCCAACATTTGATGAACGAGCCGCCAATCATTCGATGTGAACCGCCCATCACGGTCACTAACGATGCTCCGGGGAACACCGTGCAGTCGAACAACCTGCTCCACATACAGCTTGGCCAAGGTTTCCACTGAATCATCTCTTCTATTTGGAAGGAAGTGCGCCACTTTCGTCAACCGGTCCACAATAACCCAGATGGAATCATGACCGCGTTGAGATCTCGGCAACCCGTGCACGAAATCCATCGAAATATCATCGAACTTCCACTCCGGAATAGGTAACGACTTCAGCAACCCGCCAGGCTTCTGGCATTCTGCTTTCACCAACGCACAGGTGTTGCATTTAGCCACATAACGAGCCACATCTCTCTTTAATCCGGGCCACCAGAACAGCTTTTTCATGTCCCTGTACATCTTTGTGCTCCCTGGGTGAACTGAGTACTTTGCAAAGTGAGCTTCGTACATCAACTCTTCCCTCAGTTTACCCACACTTGGGACGCACACTCGACCATTTCTCCGTAACAACCCGTTATCCCAAGAGAATTGATCATCCGGCCCATCTTTAGCATAGCGCTGGAGACTTTCATCAAGCTCCGTTGCTCGCCGCACTCTGTCCGTAAGGTCATACTGCACCTCCGTCCAGTTCAAGCACGCATCGGTTGACGCACCCTTGTCAACACACGATATCTCCATTGCCTCCAATTCTTGGATCAAACGCTGATCATGCCTCTGCAACCAGCTTGCCCGTACCGGAGTCTTCCGACTCAAAGCATCAGCGACCACATTTCCCTTCCCGGGAGTATAGTGAATCTCGAAGGTGTAGTCCCCGAGGAACTCCATCCATCTTCGTTGTCGCATATTCAAATCCTTCTGATCCAACAAATACTTTAGGCTCTTGTGATCCGTATAGATATCCACTTTGACGCCATATAGATAGTGCCGCCACAACTTGAGCGCAAAGATTACCGCCGCCAACTCCAAATCATGGACGGGATAATTCCGCTCATGCACTTTCAACTGACGTGAGCCGTAAGCAATTACTTTCCCAAACTGCAGAAGAACGCAGCCTAAGCCGCTCCCAGATGCATCACTATAGATCTCATACCCATCGGTACCACATGGCGATGTCAACACAGGCGCCGTGGTCAAACGACTCTTCAAGTCTTCAAAAGCTCGAGCGCACTCCGGCGTCCATATGAACTTTTGATCTTTCCTCGTCAGCGTGGTGAGAGGTAAAGCAATCCGTGAGAAGTTTTCCACAAACCGTCTATAGTAGCCCGCAAGTCCAAGGAAGCTCCTGACCTCGGCCACTGAAGACATCACTGGCCAATCTCGGATGGCACTTATCTTCAACGGATCCACTGCGATACCCTCTCCGCTTACCACATGGCCTAAAAAGGCTACTGAAGAGAGCCAGAACTCGCACTTTGAGAACTTGGCAAAAAGCTTATTCCTCCGCAGGGTAGGCAAGACCAACCGCAAATGGTTTGCGTGATCCTCTTCTGACTGAGAGTATACTAAGATGTCATCGATAAACACAATAACAAACAAATCCAAATACTCTCGGAACGTTCGATGCATTAGGTCCATAAATACCGAAGGCGCATTACATAGGCCAAACGGCATTACCGTGAACTCATAATGACCGTAGCGTGTTCCAAACGCTGTCTTGGGAATGTCACCTTCCCGAATCCTTAGCTGATAATATCCCGATTTCAGATCCAACTTGGAATAGACCGTTGATCCCGCCAGCTGATCAAAAAGGTCATCAATCCGTGGGATCGGATACTTGTTTTTCTCCGTCAGCTTATTCAACTCGCGGTAGTCAATACACAACCGTAAGCTACCATCTTTCTTTTTCACAAAGAGAACAGGCGCGCTCCAAGGTGACATACTTGGGCGTATATAACCCTGTTCCAACAACTCTTGCAGTTGGACTTTCAACTCAGCCATCTCTTTTGGCGCGACGCGATATGGAGAGCGGGCCACAGGTTTCGCACCTGGCACCAACTCAATAGAGAAGTCAATCTCCCGCTGGGGTGGTAACCCAGGAAGATCTTTAGGAAACACATCGGCAAACTCTGACACAACTGGCACTTCACCGACACTGGCCTTTGGCTCAACAGCCTGAATTAGCGTGAAGAATAACTCCGCGCCCTTCCGCACAGCATTGACGACTTGGAGTGCAGACAACAACGTTCCGCCAACTCCTCGCATACCAGCGAACTTCGTCACAAGCCCGGTATTCTGGCCCAGTGTAATCTCTTTGGAGTTGCAATCAATAAAGGCACGCTGCTCCGAGAGCCAGTCCATACCAAAGATCACATCAAACTCCGATAACGGTAGCACAGCTGCACTCAAACCGAAGTCCCGACTTCCGATGAGCACATCCACATCGCAAGCCCTATCCGCAAGCATCACACAGCCATTCGGCAATAGCACCCTTGTACTATCCACCGTCACATGACTCGGTACCCCAATGCGAGATACGAAATCCTCAGACAGAAAAGAATGCGAAGCACCCGTATCAAACAGGGCTCTCGCTAAGTTATTCCGAATCAGGACAAAGCCTGCAGCACACACACATCATGCACAAGCTAAACAAAACCAAAACCAAAAGCACAGCAAGGAAACTAAATCAACTCGTACCTATGACGACGTCACTTTGCTTAATCGCTTCCTGTTGGCCAAGTTGATAGATTCGGGGCTGCGCCTGGGAAGCAGAGGAATCCACCACCGCTTTGCCCTTCTCAGCATATGACGCACCCGTCTTCTTTTCCCCTTTGGGCTGCACAACTCGACAATCACGAGCTATATGCCCCACCCGGCCACAGTTATAGCACGTACGAGCATCCGGCCTTGATGTCGCTCCCGACACAACGGTCGTCGTCACTTGCCCAGATGGCTTGGACCTCTTGCCCCCTTTCTTCTGGTAAAACGACTTGCCTGGGCGAGGCGCTTGCAACTCTGGCTTAGACACCACCAAGCCCTTATTCCCTTGCACTCGCCTCATGTCCTTTTCCAACGCGCACGCAGTATCAACCAACGCCTGGAACCCTTGGCTCACAGAACTCGAAAGCAGGAATCGTAACTCATCCCGCAATCCTTCATAGAACCGATTCGTTTTCCTTTGGTCATCCGCGAAGATTGTTCCCGCATATCGTCCCAACCTGGTAAACTCGTGCAAGTAGACATCCACACTATCTTCCCCTTGCTTTAACCGTTGGAACTCGTTTTCCATAGCAATACGTTGCGCCGCTGGGACATGTTTCGCCAGAAAGATCCGAGAGAACTCCTCAATCGATACTTGTGTTAATTGCCTGCCCGCCAAATGGTGTAACTCTACCTCATCCCACCACAACCGCGCCTCCCCTTCAAGCATGAAGGTGGCTAAGGTGACCTTGAGAGTTTCCTCCGCCCTGATCGCTGTCATTATCCTCTTGACACGCGATAACCAATCTTCCGCCTGCGTTGGGGATCCCATTCCCGCAAACGTCGGAGGACTGAAGCTCATGAATTGCTTCAACTGTCGGTCAGCTGCTCGTGGATCTACAGCCTCAACCGGCTCGGGTCTTACATCAACACGAACTGGCACTACTGCCGGCTGCGCTTGCCCGGTCGGCTGAATCATGGCAAAGAGCGCCTCAGCCACTAAACGAACAGTTTCCGCAGATGGAGGAGGTGTTGGCACCTCAGCTGGTGCCGCACTCTCATCAGAACGCTGGGGCTCAGACTGCCCAGCACCACTACGTGTCACCTATAGGTGGACAAGACACACATTAGCGAACGTATGCAAGCAAAACAACACAAAAAGGAACGCGCAGATTCCTCAAACAAGATTTTGTACATTCCTTAATGGACATTCCAGAGTTCATTAGCGTTACAGCAGGTCGCACAAACACGTGCTCGCCACCCCACAAAAGAATTCGACCACGAATTCGAAAGAGGAAGACCGACGAAAAGCTGATACCAAAATGTAACGACCCCATCCGTTAGATGACGTATAGTAGAAGGTCCGGCCGGGGCCCCACACTATATGCCACAAACAGACGGTGAGGTCACAGGATAATACCAAACCAATTACGAATCCTAACTCAGAGCATTCTAGCGGAAGCTTTAAGTTACAACTTTGAACTCTTAACCGGAATGTCCAATATATAAAACCACATTTATATATAAACCATGGAATGTACACAACCACAAGAGTTTGGCCTTAAGGCCTTACAATTCCTCTGAACATACATCATGCTTTACAAACCTCGGCGCGCAGGCCGGCCATACATGAGTACAAGAGAAAACAAAACAATGGCTTAGCCTTCCAGGCTAGCCGCAGCAACAGCAGCAACAGCAGTAGGGCTCTCCCGCCCATCACTTACCACTTGGCTCTCCAGCACCTGCACGGGAACAATTCCACCCAACCGGTGGCAAACAATGCAATGGTCAGCATTCAGCTGACCCAATTATAACAATCCTACCCCTTTCTTGGGGCATGAGCATTCTTTCCCTGCAAGCATGGCATCAACAATAGCAACTATGTGCGCGCAGGCACATTCAAGCCATCACAACCATCGGCCGCCCGGCCCGACAGTCCGTGCACTCAGGGCACATTTTCGGTGTACCGGAATACCAGGGTCAACACCACCGTCTATACGGTATATGAGCATTTCAGTCTTTCCGGCGCGCGGGCCTAAGACTCTCATTAGGCGCTCCAACAAAACCTATACCAGGCTTCCAAGTCGGACGGACCTAACGCAGGTACGGATCAGCCACCCCCCGTTGCTCAAGTCGCCTAGCCACCTCGAATACGGAAGTATCCATGGCATTTTATAGGCGCGGGTCGGTTTCACCTTTCCTGTTCGGCACACAGCCTTTTCAACGAGTTGCAGCCCAACGGCTCAACTACTCACAAAGTGGCAACGCACGGCCACAAGAGTTGCCGCCAACCCTCTTCATTTCCTGGACATCGTCCAGTACTTCCTGCCGCACCAAGCAACAGGTAGAAACAAGGCATCACAAGCCATAGGCATCACAAGCCATTATCACGGAGCCTTCTCCGATATGCAAACAAGCATCACCAATCCAGATTCCATCCAGATGGGCTTCACACAGCATGCCTAGAGCCGTACTCCAATTCCGGCCTCTAACAAGGGGGACTTCACATATCTACCCCAAGGGACACCACAACCCACCGCACACTCGCGGGGAAGGGCTTTCCCTATGCAATGCAGAAAAGAAGGACTTCACATGTCCAAGGAAGGAGATCGTTACCCTTGTCGATCTCTTCGGTGCCATCGTAAACTAGCCGGTGAGAAAGAACCGCAGTAGCCTTGCCGTCACAACGCCGGCTTCGGATCGCGAATCGAACCACGGGAGCTCCGCCGGTGGCTTGGTCTCCTCCTCCTTCTTCCTCTCTCTTTCTCTCTTTCCCTCTTCCTTAAGGATAAAAGAAGAATGGCTCTTCCTCCTGTTTTCACGACTTATCCAGCCCAAGAAACCACCTGAGCCTTTGGATCAAAAGAGAGGAAACTGAACGGCCAAGATTTCCCCAGAATTTCACTTTTTGGCCGACACGGCCTGTGACACGCCCGTGTCACAGGCCGTGTACCCCTTCAGCGGTGCACACAGCTTGAACCGACTGAACCACACGGGTCATCGACACGCCCGTGTCGGACCTGACACGCCCGTGTCAAACCTGAGACACGCCCGTGTCTCCTGCTCCATCGAGCTGCAACCAGAACACGGGTCGGAACACGGCAGCTGACACGCCCGTGTCCAGCCTGACACGCCCGTGTTCCCGGCCGTGTTCAAGGCCGTGTCCGGCTCTGCCCGGAATAGGCCAATTTTGCAAAATAAATAGAACACGCCCTGGGACACGCCCGTGTCCCAGGCCGTGTCACCCGACACGCCCTGGGACACGCCCGTGTCCCAGGCCGTGTAACCTGACCTGCTACTCAATTTTCAAGGTGAGTCTTTTGGGGCCTTTTTAGGGTGTTACATGAGGAAGCAAACAAAGATGCCTCTTGGATCATGGAAATGCAAGAGGAGCTCAACCAGTTTTAACGATGCAAAGTCTGGGAGCTGGTACCCAGACCAAAGGGACAGAACGTTATCGACACCAAATGGATATTTAGAAACAAGCCGGACGGACACAGAGTAATTATCAAGAACAAATCCAGGATTATAGCTCAAGGTTATAGACAAGAAGAGGGGATCAACTTCGACCAGACAGTTTCTCCAGTGGCTCGGCTCGAGGCGATCAAGTTGTTTCTTACATATGCTGCCCTAAAAGGCTTCACTGTCTATTAAATGGAGGTAAAGTCAACATTCCTCAATGGAAATCTGAAAGAGGAAGTATACGTAGCACAACCCCCAGGTTTTGTCAATTCTCAATTCCCTGAATATGTTTATTTTTTAAATAAAGCTTTATTGCAGGTTAAAGCAAGCTCCCCGAGCTTGGTATGAGACATTGTCTAGCTTTCTTCTTGAGTACAAATTCACAAGGGGAAAGATAGACAATACATTATTTCTTAGGGAAGTTAAAGACAAGATTCTGTTAGTGCAAATCTATATCGACGACATCATATTTGGCTCTACAGAAGACAACTTTTGCAAACAGTTTTCCAAACTTATGCAAGGGAAGTTTGAAATGAACAGTATGAGCGAGCTGAAGTATTTCTTAGGACTTCAGGTGAAGCAATCTGAAGATGGAATTTTCATCTCTCAAATAAAGTACACCAAGGAGCTTCTTAAGAAATTCGGAATGGAGAGCGCATCCTCTATGAGGACTCCAATGGGTTCAACTGTGTCTCAAGACAAGGATAAGAAAGAGAAATTTTTTGATGAAACCAAGTATAGAAGCATAATTGGATCCTTGCTCTACCTGACTGCCAGTAGACCAGATATAATGTTTTCAACATGTGTCTGCGCTAGATATCAGGTGAACACTAAGGAATCTCATTACGTCACTACAAAGCGGATTTTAAGATACCTTAAGGGCACACCTAATCTTGGCTTATGGTCCCCAAGAATTAATGATGTTGAGCTAATTGGCTTTTCAGATGGTGATTTTGCAGGAAGTAGGGACGACAAAAAAAGCACTTCCGGGATATGCCAATTCTCGGAAGACGGCTTATTTCATGAAGCAGTAAGAAGTAGAATTGTGTGGCAACTTCTACTGCTGAGTCAGAGTATATCTCTACGGGTAGTTGTTGTGCACAACTTCTTTGGATAATGAATTAACTCGAAGATTATAATTTGAAGTTCATAGAAATTCCGATGTATTGCTACTCATCCAGCGCAATTGTAACATCCCATTTCCGGCTAGACCCCTAGGAGTGGTATTGTCATGACTAGGTCATAACAAAACCCTAGGAAACTCAAAAGACCAAGAGAGCTTAGGTAGGAAGGTGAAAATAACCTTGGTCTGCAAATAGTAGGTCAGAAACTTGCTTAAAATAAGATTAGGACTCGGGCGTTGAGTGCGTCGAGTGCACTCAATGCCATAAGCAGAATGGCGTTGAGTGCACTGACTACACTCAACACCATCTTACAGGCGAGTTGGCGTTGAGTGCGTCGAGTGCACTCAATGCCATCTGGTGTTGTCTGGATGGCGTTGAGTGAGCTGAGCTCACTCAACACCATAGACTAGATGGCGTTGAGTGAGCTTAGCTCACTCAATGCCATAAACTAAACAGCATTGAGTGCACGGACTGCACTCAACGCTGTCTACTGAGGACTGGAATGGCGTTGAGTGAGCTGAGCTCACTCAACGCCGTAGTCTGGATGGCGTTGAGTGAGCTTAGCTCACTCAACGCCATAAGCTAGACGGCGTTGAGTGCACAGACTGCACTCAACGCCATCTTAAGTAGGCTGGATGGCATTGAGTGAGCAGAGCTCACTCAATGCCATAAGCTAGACGGTGTTGAGTGCACAGACTGCACTCAACAAATCTTAAGTAGGCTGGATGGCGTTGAGTGAGCAGAGCTCACTCAACGCCATAAGCTAGACGGCGTTGAGTGCACAGACTGCACTCAACGCCATCTTAAGTAGGCTGGATGGCGTTGAGTGAGCAGAGCTCACTCAACGCCATAAGCTAGACGACATTGAGTGCACAGACTACACTCAATGCCATCTTAAGTAGGCTGGATGGCGTTGAGTGAGCAAAGCTCACTCAACGCCATAAGCTAGACGATATTGAGTGCACAGACTACACTCAACGCCATCTTAAGTAGGCTGGATAGCATTGAGTGAGCAGAGCTCACTCAACGCCATTTTACTTCGAAACTTTTTTTAGCTTGGCTGATGGTTCAGTTGAACCGGGCCGGTCTAGGAAGTGGGCCAGAAGGTGTATTGGGCTGTTTCTTTTATTAAGACTTAAATTAAGCCTTATTTTGTGATATGGACTGGCTGTCCCACGTGGCAGCCATCTCCTCTTCCTTCCAGCCATGGCTGAGCATCGGTTTGCATGGCCATTAATGGATTTTAAAGCTCGGCTCCATCCTCTCCCCCTTGAAACGACTGGATTCAACTCCTCTCGGAGAGAGGAGGAGTTTCAGCCTTCTCTTAGCTATTTTGAGCCGTTTCATCTCCCCTCCACCATGGCCGAAGTATGCTTTTAAGGAAGCATTAATGGCTGGACCGCTTATACCCACCCGCATCCCCATTTTTTCCCTTTAAAAGACTCCCTAGACTTAGAGAGGAAGTTTTCACCCTTGTCCGACAAAGCTAGAGCTTATTACCTTGCTGTTAAGGAAATCCGGCGACGCCACCACCGCGCAAATGGCATCCCGACGATCGGCTCGACTCCAAACCGCGAATAAGGTCCTCCTATACTTCTTCTTCTATGAATAGATCTTAGGAATTATTAGGAGAGACATCGGGCTCAATAGAGCTGGATCGGATGAGCATTTTCATGGGTTTTTCTGAAATTCATAGTGGTCGGGTTCGCCGGAAACCACCACCTCCGGCGGCCAAACCACCGCCGACCGATAGCCACCACCTCAACGGAGGTACTGTGGCGGTGGCTGGCCAGGGAGGTGGCCAAATGGCCAGCGGTCGCTCAAGCAAACCTACAGGTTTTAAGTGTTTTTTTAGGTTGCTGGTTTCGAGTTTTTGAGAAGATGAACAGTGCCATATATTAAATCTGATATATATCTATAGATAATATATAGTGATTAATCACTTTTATCAAGCTCATTTTGATGCTATTAAAAGAGGCACTTAGAGGCCGTTTTAGGAAAAATGGCAAGTCACAGAAGTTGTAGCCCTTCGAGTCTAGATTATTCTAAAATTTATTTAAACTCGATTGGGTAAGTGGTTTGACCACAACACCCATTTTGGTGGGACCTATACCTAGGGCTATCCTGAGATTCAAATGGATGCCCACCTTTCATCCCTTGTCCAAATTAGCTGAAATTTGGCCAGTGTGTCTACCCTAGCTATACCTAGGGCCTGTCCAAAAATGGGAATTTTTGGAGAATAGTTTTCTATATTTTTGGAAAAATTTAATAAACCATGTATAAATTAATTAGGTGTCATAAACACCTCAAAATCTCCCCAAATTTGGGTGGGTAGTCTTAAAGGGCATGTTAAGGCTCTGGTAAAATTTAATCTCATTTGGAAATGTTTTGAATAAGTTTTTATCCAACCCTAGTTTGACCCTTATAGGATTATTTAGGTCCAAACACCCCCTTGGGGTTTTGAGTGGTCAAATCACCTCAACAGAGGCTAAAATTTTGGACACTTACTTGGCATGGCTAATGTCACCCTCTTAAGGAAAATGGTGTTATTTAGGCTTGATTTACCCTAGGGTTCAAACTCAAACCCTAAGGAAGGGTTTTTGAGTGTTGTGAAGGGCATGGGGGCAAATGCCCTTGTGTGACCTTTTAACTCAGTAGATTTGAAGGTAGCGAATCCTAAGTTCTCTGGTAGAAACCTTAGAGGATTTGGAGGTAGGTAGACACCTTAAACTGATAAGAGTAACTTAGTAATTAGGGTTGCACGTTTCACAAACACTGTTAGCACCGGAAGATAGTTGGGAGCTTCGGCTCGGTTGGTTAAGAGACGGACAGAATGGTCCGGTGAGCTTCGGCTCGGTTGGTTAAGAGACGGATAGAATGGTCTGGGGAGCTTCGGCTCGATTGGTTAAGAGACGAACAGAATGGTCCGGGGAGCTTCTGCTCGATTGGATTGATATGATATGAAAGTGAGGATAGATACAACTCTAGAGGGGGGGGGTGAATAGAGTATTCAAAAATATGAGAATCTACTCAACTCCCTTAGAGTTAATTTGCGGAAAAAGTAAATAGATATATGAAACCCTAGAGCCTAACACAAAGTGAGGTGCACAAGAGAAAGCTAACTGTAATTACAGTTTAAGCTTTAGTCCTAACACAGCAACTAGCAATCCTAGTTAATTCTACTCACAACCACAATGCAGTAATTAAAATAAGCAACACAGACAACACCAGAAGATTTATAGTGGTTCTCTCTCAATAGGTACATCCACTCTTCTACCACCCTGGTAGGAATCCACTACAGGTTTTTGTTCAGGTGCCCTGCCACCAACTTATCTGATTCAGGTAGATCAAGTAAACCCTTTGAGCTTTTGATCAGGAGCTCAAAATCCAACACAGGTTTTTGCTCAGGTGCCCTACCACCAAGGTTCACTTTTGAAGGGAGTAATAACCCTTTGTACAGGAGGTTGAGAGAGTTAGAATGTCTTCTCTATTGTTAAATAGAATTAGAGAAGCTAGATGATTGCACTGAGCTATAGAAAGCTCTGAAGGAATCAAAGCTCCCCCTGGCTTAGAGAATATCCAGGAAGAAGCCTTGCTTCAGGGTGTAGGATCTCTTCAGAACTCTTGACAGAGAAGATCTGTTGTCTTGAAGTTCTTGAAGGAGCAGCTTGAAGAAGACTCTTGATGTGGAATGGTTATTCTTCTTAACCAGCTTTTCTTTCTTCTTCTTCTGCTACTTGAAGCTCTGAGTATGAATGTTCCTGTGAGCAGGATGAACTCAGGATTGAAGAAGAGAACTCTGAAGAGAGTTGTTCTTCTCAGCTGTATGTAAAAATATCTGAGAGCTATATCTTCTTATTCTTGTTGTGTATGTGTATCTATTTGTATATGAATATGTGTATCTGTGTTTAAACTTCTTTCAATAGCTCTTTTTATATATCAGCCTTTGTAACGGCTTCTATCTTTCTCTTGATTTGAAACTTGTCTTCTTCTGAGATCTGCAATCTGGGCTGCAAATAACACATAGTACAAATAGCCTGCAGAAGAACATCCTAAAAAGAGATAAAGCTTTCATAGAAGCTGCTTGTCCATTCTCCAACTCCAAAAGATATTAGAGAAATTCACATCAAAAACAAACTCTTTACGGCCAGAGAAAGACATCTTTGTCTAATGGCTATAAAGGACAGCATGGCAGATAAAGCACAAAGATTTTTAAACTAATAGGACAAAAGACTTTGTCAGATAGAACTTGACTTATGCATAAAGAATGAGGCAAAGATTGCCTTGATATGTAAGTATAAAATCAATGAAATAATCTTTAATAAAATAAGCCAGATAAATGAGAAATAATTCACAAAAGAGAAGGAATACAATATCTCTAAATGCAGACAAAAGATTGTCGAACGAATCATAGAGATTGTCGAACTCTCAGAGCAGATAGTCGAACTATCAGAACAGATAGTCGAACTACAAGAAATCTGTCTGGGCAAAAGGAGTCGAGCAGGACTCGACGATCAACGATACTGAGACCACAGATCGTCGAGCTAACAGAGTTGAACTAACTCGGAGATAGTTGATCTACTGATAGACGATAGTCGATCAACTGATAGACGATAGTCGATCAACTGATATATGATAGTCGAGCGGCGTTCTACTGTAGTCGAACTAAAAAAAACACTTAACCAGATTTTCAACTGGATAAACAACAACTCTACACAACTTATGGAATCTAACCTAAATCTAACTTTTGACCATAGATAAATCTTGGGTCAAGAAACTAATTGAGAAGACTTAACTCAAATCCAAACTAGGGTACCAACATGATAAATATTGCATGTGCATAGTCAGGAAAGAATAAGATGGTGGGTCTTCGGTATTGGAGGGTCGATGCACTGACACCAATACGCTGACTCGGCAAGTGTAGTTAGCACTTTGCCAATAGAAGTTCGGTGCGCTAGCCGGCAAGAGTATACAAGAGTCCGCTTCGTGCACCAAGCGTTGAGGCATACGATAGTTCTGACCTGTAGTGATTTACTGGTTTAGTGGTGGGCAAGGCCCAACCCACCACTTTCGTCTGCCACTACGGAGGTATCCTGGGAGGTAATGGCTCCGAAAGAGGGAACTAAAGGTATGTGTACACAGAGTCGGGTGTGTGTGTTGCACTTGCATGATTCATCATACCCACTAGCATGTCATGGCATAATCGATTCATTTAACCCCTAACACCTAATATATAAGTGGAATGGTACGCTTATACAATAAGCCTTGCAAAACAACCCCTTGGTCTATAAGCTTGTGTGGGCAAGTTTATTAATTAAGGTCAAATTCTTTATATATATATATATATATATATATATATATATTGCTGATGATAACCGACACCCAAACGTATAAGTGGTATGAGACACTTTATACGATGGGAGCCCTTGTAACACCCCAAAATGTTGTAGGAGCGACGGGGATCGAATTTGGCCAAATCAGATTTTTGGTGCAGGTGACACGGGCCCCGACACGGGCGTGTCGGAGGCCGTGTCGGGCGTGTCGAGCTCGAGCCGTCGAGCTGGCCGTGTCGTCGACCACTGCAGGTCGACGTTGGTCGTGTGGTGGAACACGGCCTCGGACACGGGAGTGTCCCAGGCCGTGTCACACCTATGCTGTGCGGTTGGGTACACGGGTAATGACACGGGCACGACACGGGCGTGTCTAGATTGACACGAGCGTGTCTAATGCCGTGTCACCAAGCCGTGTACCTCTCTGACTGCGAAGTGTTGATATATTGCACACGGGGGGCGTGAAACGGGTCCCGACACGGGCGTGTCGCAGGCGACACGGGCGTGTCAGAGGCCGTGTCACATGCCGTGTGCTGGTTTTCAGATTTGGTCGAGACGGCGAATGAGCTACACGGCCAGGCACACGGCCGTGTGTGAACCCGTGTTTGGCCCAGTTTTTGGGATTTCAGATCTAATCTTGACCGTTCGTTTCCTTGGCTTTGGATCCAACGGTGGGGGGCTGTTCCTGAGGGGTTTTATCCGGGATTTAGGGTTGGGAATCCTCATTTCCCATAGCCATTCTCTCTCTAAGAGTTTAGAGAGAGGGGAGAGCAAGTTTGGAGGAGGAGACCAAGATCCGGCCGCCGAAGGAGCTTCGGAGCTCCGAATCGCGATCCGAGTCCAGATCCGCGGAGGTGACGCCGTTGCGGTGCTTTCCAACCGCATAGTTTTCGATGGCGCCGCGGAAAAGCGAAAGGGTAACGATTCTCTTCTTGAGCATGTGAAGCTCTTCTTCCTTTGCATGGGAAAAACCCCTCTCCCGCGAGTGTGCGGCGAGATCGTGGTATTCCTTGGGGTAGATATGTAAAGTCCCCCTTGTTAGAGTCCGGAATCGTAGTACGGACATAGGCATGTTGTGTGAAGCCTACCTGGACGTGTATTCCGGATCGGTGATGTTTTGTTATGCATATTTTAGTCGGAGAAGACTCCGAGCGTTGTGGTTGTTTTCAGGTTGCTATGCGGTAGAATGCATCAGGGAATCTTGGGGATTAACCCCGAGGTGCACCCGGAAATCTGGGCGGAAACGAAGTTCTGCCATCTCGGTGGCCTGGGTGCCAGCCGGGAACATAGCGGGGCTATGTATCATGTTTGATTGCGGCAGGGAGCCTTGGGGATGAAACCCGAGGTGCACCCGGAAATCTTGGACGGAAATGTAGTTCTGTCATATCGGTGGCCTGGGAGCCAACCGGGTACTTAGCGGGGCTAAGTACCGTGTTTGATCGTTATTTGGGACTGGGGAAAGCTTAGTCCGCACCAAAGGGCCAAATGGCAGTGGCGGAGTGAGCAACGGACTAGTAGCCCTCTACCCGCTCCACCTGCTCGGTTAAAGCGACCTAAAGTTTATGTGGGACTTACTGAGATTTGGAGATCGAGTCTAGGCTGCGGCTGAGAAGACTAAATGCTCACAAAGATTGCCATCCTGGGGGTGGTGGTGGAGTCAAGGACCGGACGGGGTTCGGACTGGCTTCACCGAGTAAGTGCCCTGAGAGCACGGGGTGTATGGCCGTGAGAGCGTGCACCTATGTTGAGATGCTTGTTTGGCTGTGTTGCGTGTTTTGCTAACAAGTGCAGGGAAGATGCTTTGCCGCCCCGGTTTGGGGGCGGAATCGTTATAATTTGGTCAGCATTGCTGACCGTTGCCTTTGTTTACCACCGTGCGGTGGGTTGTTGCTTGCAGGTGCTGCGGAGCTGAGAGGTAATTAGCGGGCTAAAGCCCAAGTTGCTGTGCTGGCCCTCGAAGGCCTTGTTTTGAGTGTTTTACCTCTTGTACTCATGTGTGGCCGGCCTGCGTGCCGAGGTTTGGAAGACACTTGTATTTAAGCAACTCTTGTAAAGCCTTAAGGCTATTTCTTCCGTTTTGTGTATTATACATTCCTATGGGTTTGAGTAGTGGACATTCATGCTTGGCAGGGTTCTTTATTCTTTGCAACTCTATTAAATTGCTTCCGCTAGATGTTGTGTAGGACGTTGTGATTGGTTGAATGGTTTCAACGCGTAACCAGCCGGTCTGTCCGTAGTATATGGCGTCGGGCCCCGGCCGGACCTACTGCTATATGCTATGCGACGGATAGGGGTGTTACAAATTGGTATCAGAATACTGGTTTCGGTCACGCTTAAATGAATTCGTGGACGAATTCACTTTAAGGGGTGGTGAGCACATGTATGTGCGTCATCGTTATAACATGAAAAGAACCCATGAATGTCCACTTAGGAATGAAAATACACATGTTTGGGGAACCTGTGTGTTCCTATAATTGCTTTTTGCAATTTTGTTCGGTCCCTTATTGGTGTTCTGTTCGACTGTAGGTGTCCGAGAGTGGCGCGTGGCAGTCTGAATGCGCACTTTCTG
Source organism: Platanthera zijinensis (assembly GCA_039513925.1). Classification (NCBI taxonomy): domain Eukaryota; kingdom Viridiplantae; phylum Streptophyta; class Magnoliopsida; order Asparagales; family Orchidaceae; genus Platanthera; species Platanthera zijinensis. The sequence continues at coordinate 55,491,996 of CM077082.1, forward strand.
AGAAAAGTAATGCACCCAGCGATGTGCTGGAGACCCCTACGTCTTTGGAAACCATAAGAAGGGTGGTTGAAGTGGTGTTCGCTGTGAGCAACGCACATCATGGGAGTAATGCGCAACCATTTGTCCCTGAGATGGCCCCAACATCGGGTGGTATGTTGGAGCAAAGGGCATTTGGGGGTCAAGTAGAGCAGCAGAGGAGCATGACTGTGGCGCAGGGAGCGCATTCAGTGGACGCATATTTGCAGACGTTCCTTATGGTAAGGCGCCACCCAGGCTTTGAATGGGAAAGCGAGCAATCTATAGTGGATAGATTTTATAACGGTCTGCGCAGCGAGTTGCGTATCCTACTGCTAGGACCAAAGTTATTGGGATTCCGAGCTTTGGTGGAATCGGCCAGAGCGTTGGAAGTGGAGTTGGGGGAAACTCACCGAGTACCGGTGAATAGGGTACCAAACCTTACAGATCCTATAAGGACTGCGTATCGAAAGATGCCGAGAGAAGAGGCTGGGTCATCTACTACCCAAACTACCGTCAAATGTTATTCTTGTGGCAAGAAAGGGCACCTCGCCAGAGAGTGTTGGGAGAGTGCTCAGAAGACAAGGAAAGTTTTGGCAGGAACAGTCGGAGATTCGGTGGTCAAGCGGACAACCTCAAAATCTGGGTACCGTAGGTGGTACAAGAAGGCTAGGAGGTCGGGTCTAGTCCCTTCCTCTAGCACATTCGGAGCGACTACAGTCCAAACCCTGGATGAATGCTTTGTTTGTGGAAAGCCGGGGCACTATGCCCGGGACTGTTGGTTTGGACGCCCAATGTCCAAAAAGAAGTCGGGGGCAATCTTGGAGGAGAAAGGAAAGGCGGTGGCATCTATCGCACCGCTATTTACTCTGGCACAACTGGGAGTGAACATCCTTGGCCAGCAGGAGGTCATGTGGCCGACCGTCGGGAAGACAGGTATGGTTTAATTGATAGCAATTTAGCTTCTTATACCTGCCACCTTTTGCGTGTTAGCTTAGGACTGGAGGTTCTAGGCTTTGTTTGGATTATTGGCAATCCGGCGAGAGCATTGTTCGATACGGGAGATTCGCGCACCTTTTGTCCAAGGGGTTTATATCATGTATTGAAGTACCTTCTTCGATGGCAAAGGACAAATTGGATGCGTTGTGGCATTACGGATGTTCAATGCGCGCGAAAAGAGATTCTGTGTTGCAAGGTTACGGTTTAGGGGTCAGGGATTCGACGTGCAAGCGTCGTTACTGCCACCATGGGAGGCTTTGAAGCCTAAGCCTACATTGGGTAGTATCTCGGGTATATCCGAATATCCTGATGTGTTTCCCTGGAGTCCCTCCGTAGCAAGCAATCGATTTCGCGAGTGAGCTGGCGCCAGGTGCCAAATCTGGGTCATGCTCTCCTCATAGGCTAATGCCTAATGAGTTGGCAGAACTGAAAGTTCGATTTGAAGAGCGTATGGATCAAGGTTTTGTGCGTCCAAGTTTGTCGTCTTGGAGCACACCGGCCCTCTTCGTGTAGAAGAAGGACGGGAGTTTGCGGCTCTGAACCGTTTATGAAAAACTGAGCAAGTCGTTAAAAGAGATCAAGTACCCGATCCCAAGTATTGGCGACCTGTTTGATCAGTTGGGTGGGTCATCGGTGTACTTAAAGTTGGAACTTAAGTCTGGTTACTATCAGATGAGAATCAAGGAAAGTGTTATCCCAAAGATAGTGTTCAACGCAAGATATGGGCAGTTCGAGTTTACGGTCATGTCGTTCGGGCTGACTAATGCGTCATCGGTGTTCATGGACCTGATGAACAGAATGTTCAGGGAGTACTTAGACCGTGTTGTGGTCGTCTTTATTGACAACCTATCGGTGTGCTCGCAGTGCAAAGAAGATCGCTTCAAGCATCTACGTTTGGTTTTGGGGACACTAAGGAGGAACGTGCTATACGCAAAGTTCTCCAAAGGCGAGCCTTGGTTATCTTCAGTGTCGTTCCTTGGTCACTTAGTCAGTAGGGAAGAGTTGCGGTGGATCCGTCGTAGACTGTTACAATACGGAAGTGGCCTGTGTTGTCTTCGGTAGAGGAAGTCCGGAGTTTGCTGGGGCTTGCCGGCTTTTACAGGCACTTCGTGGAAAACTTCTCGCGGATAGCGCTACCTCTCACGACTTTGACAAGGAAAGATCAGAGTTTTGTGTGGGCGCATGAGGGTGCGCAAGCTTTTGAAGAGCTGAAGAGTCGGTTGGCCACGTCGCCAGTGCTTAGTTCGCCGTGTGGGACCGAGGGCTTCGAGGTTCTTAGTGACGCTTCGGGTAGTGGTTTGGGCTGCGTGCTGTTGCAGCATGGGAACTTGATAACCTATGGTTCGCGTCAGCTAAAAGTGCATGAAAGGAGTTCCTGGGGGACTATACGTTCAAGATTTATCATGCACACGGCGATGTGTAGCTGCATGAAGGAAATCATAAGTGCGGCTCGATGGGTCGAGATCCCGAATCGACGGTCGTAGGTGGGCTACCAAGGTAAGACCATTGTTTGTGCGGCCCAAGCGTGGACAATCTGTTGGTGGAGTTGTGATACGTCATATCGAGTACTCAACTCGCTTAAGTGGCACGAAGTTGTGCCAATATCTAAAGAAGTGCTCTGGTGGCCAGAACTTTAGAAGGTCGTGGCACCATAGGTGGCAAAGTGCCAGCCTTGCGCCTTAGTGAAGGCAGAGTGCCAAGTGCCGGGGAATTCTTGAATCCATGCCTAGTTCGGAATAGAAGTTCGACTGGACTGTGGGTATGGTTTGCCAAATTCACAGTGAATTAACGACGCCGTTTGTGTGATCGTAGTTGTGGTGACACTAGTATCGCACTTCATTCCGCATAGGAAGGATGACTCGGTGGAGAAGTTGGCAAAGTTGTATGTTGACAATATTGTTAGACTGCATGGTGTGCCCCGCAGCATTGTGAGTGATCGCGATGGGCGGTTCATGTCAAATGTTTGGAGGTTGGTGCAGCAGATGCTGGGAACAAAGTTAAAGTTCAGCACGGCTTTCCATCCGCAGACGGATGGGCAGACCGAGAGGGTCAATAGAACGCTGGAGGACATGCTCCGCATGTGTGTTCTAGACTTCGGGAAGCTTGGGGGGGGGGACCACCTATTTTAGTGGAATGCTCGTACAACAATAGCTACCAGGCGAGTATCTAAATGGCGCCCTTTGAGGCCCTATATGGTAGAAAATGTCGCACGCCGTTATCCTGGTTAAAAACGGGTGAGGCAAGGTTGTACAAGAAGCTGGAGGTGGAGAGTGCTACCTCGTTAGTGTGGATCATTCGGGGGCGCTTGTTGATCGCTCAAGACCGGCAGGCGAAGTATCATAATGCCAAGCACCGGAACGTGGAGTTCGCGGTAGGCGATTGGCTATACCTTAAAGTGAAGCCGTTCAAGGGGGTTTCGCGGGTGAGACGCTTGAAGGAGCTGAGCCCAAGATACCTTGGACCTTTTGAGGTTCTGGAGCGAGTCGCTGAAGCTGCGTACCGTTTGAGGTTATCGGAGAAATTGAGTGGATTACATGATGTGTTCCACATTTCTGTGTGCGGAAGGCGGTGCAAGAGTCTTCGCAGGTGATCGCGGTTGACCAAGTGCCGGTAGACGAGGGGTTGACGACTAAGGTCAAGCCCATTCGTATCGAAGTTGTGGAGGTCAAGAGACTCCGTAACAAGGAGATCCGGATGGTTAAGGTCCAGTGGGAATAATTGCGGGTGTGAGGAGCTCTCTTGGGAACGGGAGCAGTCTATGCTCGTGGAGTACCCGGAATTGTTCCGCTCAGGTACTGTTTTGAGTTAAGTCCTGTTTTTCCTATATTAATTTCGTGGACGAAATTCTTTAAGGGGGGTAGAATTGTAACACCCCAAAATGTTGTAGGAGCGACGGGGATCGAATTTGGCCAAATCAGATTTTTGGTGCAGGTGACACGGGCCCCGACACGGGCGTGTCGGAGGCCGTGTCGGGCGTGTCGAGCTCGAGCCGTCGAGCTAGCCGTGTCGTCGACCACTGCAGGTCGACGTTGGTCTTGTGGTGGAACACGGCCTCGGACACGGGAGTGTCCCAGGCCGTGTCACACCTATGCTGTGCGGTTGGGTACACGGGTAATGACACGGGCACGACACGGGCGTGTCTAGATTGACACGGGCGTGTCTAATGCCGTGTCACCAAGCCGTGTACCTATCTGACTGCGAAGTGTTGATATATTGCACACGGGGGGCGTGACACGGGTCCCGACACGGGCGTGTCGCAGGCGACACGGGCGTGTCAGAGGACGTGTCACATGCCGTGTGCTGGTTTTCAGATTTGGTCGAGACGGCGAATGAGCTACACGGCCAGGCACACGGCCGTGTGTGAACCCGTGTTCGGCCCAGTTTTTGGGATTTCAGATCTAATCTTGACCGTTCGTTTCTTTGGCTTTGGATCCAACGGTGGGGGGCTGTTCCTGAGGGGTTTTATCCGAGATTTAGGGTTGGGAATCCTCATTTCCCTTAGCCATTCTCTCTCTAAGAGTTTAGAGAGAGGGGAGAGCAAGTTTGGAGGAGGAGACCAAGATCCGGCCGCCGGAGGAGCTTCGGAGCTCCGAATCGCGATCCGAGTCCAGATCCGCGGAGGTGACGCCGTTGCGGTGCTTTCCAACCGCATAGTTTTCGATGGCGTCGCGGAAAAGCGAAAGGGTAACGATTCTCTTCTTGAGCATGTGAAGCTCTTCTTCCTTTGCATGGGAAAAACCCCTCTCCCGCGAGTGTGTGGCGAGATCGTGGTATTCCTTGGGGTAGATATGTAAAGTCCCCCTTGTTAGAGTCCGGAATCGTAGTACGGACATAGGCATGTTGTGTGAAGCCTACCTGGACGTGTGTTCCGGATCAGTGATGTTTTGTTATGCATATTTTAGCCGGAGAAGACTCCGAGCGTTGTGGTTGTTTTCGGGTTGCTATGCGGTAGAATGCATCAGGGAATCTTGGGGATTAACCCCGAGGTGCACCCGGAAATCTGGGCGGAAACGAAGTTCTGCCATCTCGATGGCCTGGGTGCCAGCCGGGAACATAGCGGGGCTATGTATCATGTTTGATTGCGGCAGGGAGCCTTGGGGATGAAACCCGAGGTGCACCCGGAAATCTTGGACGGAAATGTAGTTCTGTCATATCGGTGGCCTGGGAGCCAACCGGGTACTTAGCGGGGCTAAGTACCGTGTTTGATCGTTATTTGGGACTGGGGAAAGCTTAGTCCGCGCCAAAGGGCCAAATGGCAGTGGCGGAGTGAGCAACGGACTAGTAGCCCTCTACCCGCTCCACCTGCTCGGTTAAAGCGACCTAAAGTTTACGTGGGACTTACTGAGATTTGGAGATCGAGTCTAGGCTGCGGCTGAGAAGACTAAATGCTCACAAAGATTGCCATCCTGGGGGTGGTGGTGGAGTCGAGGACCGGACGGGGTTCGGACTGGCTTCGCCGAGTAAGTGCCCTGAGAGCACGGGGTGTACGGCCGTGAGAGCGTGCACCTATGTTGAGATGCTTGTTTGGCTATGTTGCGTGTTTTGCTAACAAGTGCAGGGAAGAAGCTTTGCCGCCCCGGTTTGGGGGCGGAATCGTTATAATTTGGTCAGCATTGCTGACCGTTGCCTTTGTTTACCACCGTGCGGTGGGTTGTTGCTTGCAGGTGCTGCAGAGCTGAGAGGTAATTAGCGGGCTAAAGCCCAAGTTGTTGTGCTGTCCCTCGAAGGCCTTGTTTTGAGTGTTTTACCTCTTGTACTCATGTGTGGCCGGCCTGCGTGCCGAGGTTTGGAAGACACTTGTATTTAAGCAACTCTTGTAAAGCCTTAAGGCTATTTCTTCCGTTTTGTGTATTATACATTCCTATGGGTTTGAGTAGTGGACATTCATGCTTGGCAGGGTTCTTTATTCTTTGCAACTCTATTAAATTGCTTCCGCTAGATGTTGTGTAGGACGTTGTGATTGGTTGAATGGTTTCAACGCGTAACCAGCCGGTCTGTCCGTAGTATATGGCGTCGGGCCCCGGCCGGACCTACTGCTATATGCTATGCGACGGATAGGGGTGTTACAGCCCTGTAGAAGATCCCTTGGCTTATGCGTTTCCGCACATAAGTTAAGGTTATTTTTTCATACTTTACTTTACTGCCACATGTATTATAGAATTGCTATCATAGGTCCGCTGTCACCTGCTTTTGATTTATTCTCCACCTTCATGTCCTCCCCTTTCTTCCTCTCCGCTCGGTACTTAGAAGCCATAGGGGAAGGGGTAGGGGATGATAGGGCTTAGTCTTTATGACTAACGGTTTTCGGACCACATCATTTAGGGGATCGTGGAGCCCAGCATGGAGGAGCAGCCCCGGAGGTCGGCCCGATTGGAGATAGGGCAGTCTAGCTCAGGAGTTCAGCCAGCTGGGACTGTGAGTCCCGACTTATAGTAGATGTTATAGTTTGCTTCCATTTGAGTGACCTGTAGTGAGGATTATGATGTACCGGACATAAGCCCTTACTTTCAGTACCTTTTATACTATTTTTGTCGGCTCTCCCTTCGTGGAGACTTTTATTTCTCGACATGTGATTTCTGTGGACTTGCTTTTAATTTATTGTGCTACCTTTCTGTGATCGAATTGGCCGGCAGAATCGGCGTTTTGTGGTGATGACCTTTTAGAGCGTGAAGGTGTCACCGCAAAGAGGCGATCCTGGGCCTAAGACCCCGGTGTTTAAAAAGGAAAAAAAAGGGGTCTTACAAGTGGTATCAGAGGAAACCTCGATCAGAAGAGTAGCAGTCAACTAACCCTGGGACACCCCCGCTCGAGTTTAGTTTGGGGACAAACTAAGCAGCGGAAGTGTGGTGTGCCCATGTGGGGGTCACATGTAAATGTCCACTATTAATTAGGCTTGAGTCAATTGCTTACAAACGATTTTTGATGTACAGCCTCCATCACAGCTTACACCACAGGGCGGAGTCCAACAGACTCCGAATGATGCACCACCTCCCCGGTCCCCACTCTGTTCCTATAGTCGGAGATGGAGCAGACTCTGACAGCCATTCTAGAGGCTTTCAGGGCTCAGAAGGTTCCGGCTCCGCAGCCAAACCCGGGAGCCAACTGGCTGAGCATCTTCCGAGGACTCTCTCCCCCGTCCTACTTAGGGACAGAGTCAGCTATCCGGACAGAAGAATGGCTGGAAATTATGTACGAAATGTTGACAGGGATACGGTGCCCCTTGGAGGAGAGAGTGTCATTGGTGGTCTCTTGCTTGGAGTCTCACGCCAAGAGATGGTGGAAGACGTCACTGGACACGACCTTTGCGTATATGGAGATTGTAGAGATTACTTGGGGGGAGTTCAGGGCCACGTTACTGGAGAATTTTGTTCCACAGTCGGCTAAGGATGAGCTGGAGGACAGGTTTTTACAGCTGAAGCAGGGCACCAGGACGGTGATGGAGTACCACCGAGAGTTCAACCACCTAGCCTGGTTTGCGAACTTGTATCAGTTAGACGAGGCAGGATATATTAAGAGATTCTACAAGGGCCTCCAAGAGGAGCTGAGGGATGCACTGCTGTTTGTATCTGATGGGCCCATTTCCCGGATACTGGAGATGGCTAAAAGGATAGAGGCTGATTGGCAAGCTACACGGGGCCAGAAAAGGCCAATGGAGGATCAAGGTCGAGGAGCAAGGAACGATCAGAGATGAGCCCATATCACGGACGGGAGAAGGGTCGAGGACCAGCCTCTTTAGGAGGCAATACAGGATACAAGGGAGCCAGTGGTGGTGGCTCCACCACCTCTTGAGGCACGGGAGGGACAGAGACCCGGGGGAATGGCATATCCCCCGCCAGAGTGCTTCCACTGCCATCAGGTTGGTCACATCCGCAGAAATTGCCCCATGAGGGGGGCACTCCCACCAGCACCACCGGCTGCCCAGCCAACGCAGTATTTTGGAGGCCAAGTTCGTGGCCGAGGACGAGGATACCAGGGTGGGAATCGTAGATAAGGAAGAGAGCAGGTATATGCTTTGGACCTGCCACAGCCTCGGAATCCAGAGCAGGTCATAGCAGGTACGCTGCAATGTTTCAAAATTTTCATAGAATTCCCCTCTTTGTTGTTAAATTATAAAACTGCACTAGATAGAATAAATAGAAAAGAAAAACTCGTTATAGAATCCTAAGACATTTAATCACCTCAGGTATAGTCTTCATCAGCGGCAAGCCTGCCCGCACGCTTTTCGATGCCGGAGCTTCTCACTCCTTCGTGTCAGAGACGTTCGTAGAAGGATTGGAAGGAGTGGAGCGATTCACAGGCTCGGTGATGAGGGTACGACTACCGATGGATTTGAACTCCTTACCTCAGACAACTGCAACATGGAGGTAAAAATCAGTGGAAAGGCGTTTGAGGCTCCAGCGACGCTTTTGAAGTTGATGGACTACGACTTGATCCTGGGCATGGTATGACTGCACTGAAACCATGCCCAGATTGATTACCAAGAAAAGAGGATCACCGTGAGACACGAGGACTCTTTTATTATTATCGAAGGTATAAGACTTTCCTCCCGTATTCTCTTATCATCAGTTTAGGTCGTTAAGGCCCATCTACAGGGTGAGGAAGTTTATCAGGTTCTATTTGAGATGGCGGAGGTCAAGGAATCTGTGACAGACATTCCAGTAGTACGAGACTTTGCCGATGTTTTTCCAGAGAAGCTGTCAGGTCTACCTCCGCACCGGGAGCAGGACTTCAGGATACAGCTTGTGCCAGGGGCCAAGCCGGCATCTAGGGCCCCTTACCGGATGGCCCCGAAAGAGTTGACAGAGTTTTGAAGTCAGTTGCAGGAATTAGTAGAGGTAGGGTTTGTCCGGCCAAGCTCTTAACGTTGGGGAGCCCCGGTGTTATTTGTCAAGAAAAAGGACGGAATTCTTCGCTTGTGTATTGATTATCGAGCGCTGAACAGACTGACGGTCCGGAATACATACCCGCTGCCACGGATTGACGAGTTGTTCGATCAACTGGAAGGAGCACATTTCTTCTTGAAACTTGACTTAAGGTCAGGGTACTACCAGCTACTGATTCGAGAGGAGGACATTCCGAAGACCGCCTTCAGCAGTAGGTACGGACTGTACGAGTTTACAGTGATGCCCTTCGGGCTCACAAATGCATCTTCAGCATTTACGAGCCTCATGAATAGTGTATTTAAGGAGTATTTGGATGTATTCGTCATCGTATTTATTGACGACATCCTCATCTACTCAAAGACGGAGGAGGAGCATACACGACACCTGATGTTGACTCTAGAGAGGCTACGGGAGCACCAGCTGTACGCGAAGTTCAGCAAATGCCAGTTTTGGTTAAAGGAGGTGGCCTTCTTAGGTCATATTATCAGTGGAGCGGGGTTGGCAGTAGATCCGACCAAGATTCAGGCTGTGTGGGACTGACAACCATTGAAGACAGCCACGGATGTACAGAGCTTCCTGGGACTTGCCGGATATTACCGGAAGTTCGTCGAAGGATTCTCCCGAATTACGCTCCCTCTTACTTCCCTGACGAAGAAGGAATCCCCTTTCGTTTGGACGCCACAGTGCGAGGCGGCCTTTGTGGAGTTGAAAGGTCAGCTTACCTCGGCTCCCATTCTCGCTCTTCCGTCAGGAAGGGAGGGATTTTAGGTGTACACGGACGCCTCCTACCAGGGGATGGGTGCCGTTCTAATGCAGAACGGGCACATGATATCCTATGCCTCCCGGAAGCTGAAGATACATTAGAAGAACTATCCAGTGCACGATCTAGAGATGGGTGCAGTGATTTTTGCTCTAAAGATTTGGCGAAACTATCTCTACGGGGTTCACTGTGACATCTTCTCAGATCACGGGAACTTGAAATACGTGGACACACAGAAGGAACTCAACATCAGACAGAGATGTTGGGTGGAGTGCCTGTCGGATTACCAATACACCATGCACTACCACCCTGGGAAGGAAAACGTGGTGGCAGATGCTTTGAGCCAGAGAGGAGATACCTCAGAGAAGGGACCACAACTGATGTCCATGGAGCTAGTCCGGTCCTTTAGAGATATGCAGATATCCCTAGTGTCCGAGGATGATCCAGAGTTGTACATGGAGTACTTGGGATTGATGGTTGCCATAGATGACATTCGGGACCGCATCCGGGACGGACAGAAGACAGATGTATGAGCAGAGCCGATATTCCGAGCCTTGGAGGAGGGTTTGACAGGGGATTATTCCCTGAGAGACGGATCGCTATATTTTAGAGGCAGGGTCTATATACCCGCAGGAGGCCAGATTAGGGAGGACATCATGGCGGAGACACATTGTAGCAGATATTCTATACACCCGGGGATCACCAAGATGACAGCAGACTTGAAGAAGACGATGTTTTGGCCAGGGATGAAGAAGGACATTACATACTTCGTGACTCATTGCGAGGCATGCCAACTGGTGAAGGAGGAGTGCAGGAACCCCGCGGGATTGCTACAGCCACTTCCGGTGTCGGAGTGGAAATTTGAAGACATCACGATGGACTTTATTCATGGGCTTCCCCGATCACGGACGGGAAATGACTCGATTTGGGTCATCGTCGATCGGTTGACGAGGGTGGCCAGATTCATTCCGATCAGGAAGGATGACTCTGTGGGAGTACTAGTGCGGAGATTTATGGAGCAGTTTGTTCGATACCACGGGGTGCCCAGGACGATCGTGTCGGATCGGGATGGCCGGTTCACTTCCAGGGAGTGGAGATCCGTGCAGGCTTACTTAGGCACGCGATTGACCTTCAACACCGCATTCCATCCCCAGACGGATGGGCAGACGGAACACACCAATCGGACGTTGGAGGACCTCTTGAGGCTATGCATATTGGACCATGGGGAACCTTGGGAGAAGCTCTTACCACTGGTCGAGTTCTCCTATAACAACAGCTACCAGTCCAGCATAAGGATGGCTCCTTATGAAGCCTTGTATGGAAGGAGATGTAGGACTCCGCTTTCATGGATTCAGGATGAGGATCCGAAGGCGTTGGGATTGGATTTTGTTGAAGACACCGAGGCTCAGGTGAGGCTGATCAGAGACAGGATGTTAGTGGCGCAGAGCAGACATGCTAAGTACTATGACGCCCGACACCATTAAGTGGAATTTCAGGTGGGGGACCGAGTGTTTTTGAAGATCCGGCCCAAGCATGGAGTTTCACAGGTGCGTGGTCGGAAGAAGAAGCTCAGCCTTTGGTATATGGGCCCTTATAGGATCCTGGAGCGGATCGGGCCCCTAACTTACAGGCTGGAGTTTCCCCTAGAACTGGCAGGTTACACGACGTGTTCCATATTTCTTCACTTAGGAGGGCTCTACTGCGCCCGAAGCAGCATATTTTGACCATAGATGGGCCGGTAGCTTCCGAATGGTCAGTTCACCTGGAGCCGGTTCGGATCGATCATAGAGGAGTACGGACCTTGCGTCACAAGAAAGTTCTGTTAGTCAAAGTTCGGTGGAGGAACCACGGTTAGGAGGAGCATACCTGGGAACCGCAGGACCTGATGCGATAAAAGAATCCGGAGCTGTTCAGTCAGGTATACATCACAACCTCTCAGGACGTTCAATTTACTTTCCTATTTTAAACTAGTAGGACTGAAATTTCAAGAATAGAGGCTAATATTTTGTTTATTGGGGTCTAGTAATTGGGCGAATTGGTCTTAGATTTGACTATCGCCTTCAAACCTCACACAGCAAACATGGCGTCATGATGTAAATCTTTCAATTCTCATGGGATGTTACAAGTTTCTTTCTCCCCGATAGGAGCCCTCGTAGGCTTAACCTTGATTTCGGGGACGAAATCTTTGTTTTGTTTATTGGGATTGTAACATCCCATTTCCAACTAGACCCCTAGGAGTGGTTTTGTCATGACTAGGTCATGACAAAATCCTAGGAAACCCAAAAGACCAAGAGAGCTTAGGTAGGAAGGTGAAAATCACCTTGGTCTGCAAATAGTAGGTCAGAAACTTGCTTAAAATAAGATTAGGACTCGAGCGTTGAGTGCGTCGAGTGCACTCAACGCCATAATCAGAATGGTGTTGAGTGCACTGACTACACTCAACGCCATCTTACAGGCGGGTTGGCATTGAGTGTCTCGAGTGCACTCAATGCCATATGTTGAATTGCGTTGAGTGCACTGACTGCACTCAACGCCGTCTGGTATTGTCTGGATGGCGTTGAGTGAGCTGAGCTCACTCAACGCCATAGACTGGATGGCGTTGAGTGAGCTTAGCTCACTCAACGCCATAAACTAAATAGCGTTGAGTGCACGGACTACACTCAACACCGTCTACTGAGGTCTGGAATGGCGTTGAGTGAGCTGAGCTCACTCAACGCCATAGTCTGGATGGCGTTGAGTGAGCTTAGCTCACTCAACGCCATAAGCTAGACGGCGTTGAGTGCACAGACTGCACTCAACGCCATCTTAAGTAGGCTGGATGGTGTTGAGTGAGCAGAGCTCACTCAACGCCATAAGCTAGATCGCGTTGAGTGCACAAACTGCACTTAACACCATATTAAGTAGGCTGGTTGGCGTTGAGTGAGCAGACCTCACTCAACGCCATAAGCTAGACGGCGTTGAGTGCATAGACTACACTCAATGCCATCTTAAGTAGGTTGGATGGCGTTGAGTACACAGACTGCACTCAATGCCATCTTTAGTAGGTTGGATGGCATTGAGTGAGTAGAGCTCACTCAACGCCATTTTACTTAGAAACTTTTTTTAGCTCGGCTGATGGTTCAGTTGAACCGGGCCGGTCTAGGAAGTTGGCAAGAATGTGTATTGGGCCGTTTCTTTTAGTAAGACTTAAATTAAGCCCTATTTTGTGATATGGACTGGCTGTGCCACGTGGCAGCCATCTCCTCTTCCTTCCAGCCATGGCCGAGCGTCGGTTTGCATGGCCATTAATGGCTTTTAAAGCTTGGCTCCATCCTCTCCCCCTTAAAATGACTGGATTCAACTCCTCTCGGGGAGAGGAGGAGTTTCCAGCCTTCTCTTAGCTATTTTGAGCCGTTTCATCTCCCCTCCACCATGGCCGAAGCATGCTTTTAAGGAAGCATTAATGGTTGGACAGCTTATACCCACCAGCATACCCATTTCTTCCCTTTAAAAGACTCCCTAGACATAGAGAGGAAGTAATCACCCTTGCCCGACAAAGCTAGAGCTTATTACCTTGTTGTTGAGGAATTCCGGCGATGCCACCACCGCGCAAATGGCATCCCGATGATCGGCTCGACTCTAAACCGCGAATAAGGTCCTCCTCTACCTTTTCTTCTATGGATAGATCTTAGGAATTATTAGGAGATACATCAGGCTCAATAGAGCTGGATCGGGTGAGCGTTTTCATGGGTTTTTCCGAAATTCATGGTGGTCGGGTTCTCTGGAAACCACCACCTCCGGCGGCCAAACAACCGCCGACCGATAGCCACCACCTCGATGGAGGTTGTGGTGGCGGTGGCTGGCAAGGGAGGTGGCCAAATGGCCGGCGGTGGCTCAAGAAAAGCTACAGGTTTTAAGCGTTTTTTTTAGGTTACTGGTTTCAGGTTTTTGAGAAGATGAACAGTGTCATATATTAAATCTGATATATATCTATAGATAATATATAGTGATTAATCACTTTTATAAAGCTCATTTTGATGCTATTAAATGGGGCACTTAGATGCCGTTTTAGGAAAAATGGCCAGTCACAGAAGTTATAGCACTTCGAGTCTAGATTATTATAAAATTTATTTCAACTCGATTGGGTAAGTGGTTTGACCACAACACCCATTTTGGTGGGACCTATACCTAGGGCTATCCTGAGATTCAAATAGATGCCCACCTTTCATCCCTTGTCCAAATGAGCTGAAATTTGTCCAGGGGGTCTACCCTAGCTATACCTAGGGCATGTCCAAAAATGGGAATTTTTGGAGAATATTTTTCAATAGTTTTTGGAAAAAGTTAATAAACCATGTATAAAATAATTAGGTGTCATAAACACCTCAAAATCCCACCAAATTTGGGTGGGTAGTTTTAGAGGGCATGTTAAGGCTCTGGTAAAAATTTAATCTCATTTGGAGATGTTTGAATAGGTTTTTATCCAACCCTAGGTTGACCCTTATAGGGTTATTTAGGTCCAAACACCCCCTTGGGGTTTTGAGTGGTTAAATCACCTCAACAGAGGCTGAAATTTTGGAAAATGACTTGGCATGGCTAATGTCACCCACTTAAGGAAAATGGTGTGATTTAGGGTTGATTTACCCTAGGGTTCAATCTCAAACCCTAATGAAGGGTTTTTGAGTGTTGTGAAGGGCATAGGGGAAAATTCCCTTGTGTGACCTTGTAACTCAGTAGAGTTGAAGGTAGTGAATACTAAGTTCTCTGGTAGAAACCTTAGAGGATTTGGAGGTAGGTAGAAATCTCAAAAACCTAACCCTAGTTTTAGGGTAGAAGTTCAATTATGAAAACACAGTCACTAAACCTTAGTAAAAAGTTGTGAAACTTAGGTGGAGTAAGTTTTAGACTAGTTAAAACCCTTAATAATTTTATTAGGATTTTATGGATTATATTTCAAGTACTTTATTTGTTAGGTATCAATTTGCTCAAACTGGTGTTTAATTATTTTGATTACTATGTTCATTTGAATCTGATGAAACTTGGTCAGCAGATGCTTTAGGTCTAAATAAATATTCCTGAATTTTGTTACAAATTTTAGTTGATTTTATCAAGTACTTCCTTCACATGTTCCAAAAAAGAAATTATGGTCAATAAATCATTAGAGTAAATTACCTACTGTAAAATTATGAAACCTAGCCAATGATGTTTTCAGATTAATATCTAGTTGTATAATTTTATTCATGATTTCTAGGAGAATATTTACAATACTTGCTTCACAAATATAGCTTTTTGAGATTTTGGTAATTATTTATTCTAGAACTAAATCCCCATTGAAGAATTATGAAATTTGTCCACTGATATTTTTAGGATATTATCTGCTCTAGAAGATTAAATTAGAGTTTTTGAATGATTATCTACTGCACTTACTTCATTAATGGAAGGAGATAGGATTTATTATCAAAATTAAATTAGAGTCCCTAAAATACTGGAAAAAATTGTTATATCTTGACTTTACTGTTAAATTGTTGTTTAAAATTTATCATGATTTTACGAAGCTTTATACATACCTGAAAAGTGCACTTCGTGTTCAATTGGTAGCCCTTAGAAGCTTTAAGGAAAATTAATTAAATGCCAGATAAATTAGGAAAATTACAATTTTCTTGATTTAGTCTATTTGTGTCATGATAAGTTCCCAGAAAATAATTTAGGGCATTTGGATGATTATTTTGATTTTCTCCTATCCGGTTTGACATATAGCCTAGGCTGGTCTGCATATAGCAAATTGTTAAATAGCAAATTATTAAATTGCAATAGGACATGATCTGGGATAGTTGTTGGAGTTAGTCATTTTAGCTGGGTGGACTGATGTGGATGATTTCACTATAGAGGGATAGGAAGAGTAGTGAGAAGTGGTTTGGCTAGAGTCTGGAGGTGTTCGGGTTCGACGAAAGATCGTCTTCCCCGAGGAGAGGAAGAGTCAAAATCACCCTAGGATTAGCCCACTGTAATATGAGAAGGGAATGGGTTAAAGGAACCAACCAATAACAATAAGTGTCTTGCGAAAGGGAACAATGGGCTTCAGCTACCATCATAGTTTCTAGTGCCCTTTGAGAGCCCTTCACAGGGAATACCGGGGGCAGTCCTGGGTTAACGTAAACTGTACTAACAAACTGATAAGAGTAACTTAGTAATTAGGGTTGCACGTTTCACAAACACTATTAGCACCGGAAGATAGTTGGGAGCTACGGCTTGGTTGGTTAAGAGATGGACAGAATGGTCCGGGGAGCTTCGGCTTGGTTGGTTAAGAGACAGACAGAATGGTCAAGGGAGCTTCAGCTCGATTGGTTAAGAGACGAACGGAATGGTCCAGGGAGCTTCGACTCAATTGGTTTGATACGATAAATATTACATGTGCATAGTCAGGAAAGAATAAGGTGGTGGGTCTTCGGTATTGGAGGGTCGATGCACCGACACCAATACGCTGACTCGGCAAGTGTAGTTAGCACTTCGCCAACAGAAGTTCGGTGCGCCAGCCAGAAAGAGTACGCAGGAGTCCGCTTCATGCACCAAGCATTGAGGCGTACGATAGGTCTGACCGGTAGTGCTTTACTGGTTTAGAGGTGGGCGATGCCCAACCCACCGCTTCCATCTGCCACTACGGAGGTATCCTGGGAGGTAACGACTCCGAAAGGGGGAACTAAAGGTCTGTGTACACAGAGTCGGGTGTGTGTGTTGCACTTGCATGATTCATAATACCCACTAACATGTCATGGCATAATCGATTCATTTAACCCTGACACCTAATGTATAAGTGGAATGGGACGCTTATACAATAGGCCTTGCAAAACGACCCCTTGGTCTATAAGCTTATGTGAGCACGTTTATAAATTAAGGTCAAATTCTTTATATATATATATATATATTGCTGATGATAACCGACACCCCAACGTATAAGTGGTATGAGGTACTTTATACGATGGGATCCCTGCAGAAGATCCCTTGGCTTATGCATTTCCGCACATAAGTTAAGGTTATTTTTCCATACTTTACTTTACTGCCACATGTATTATAGAATTGCTAGCATAGGTCCGCTGTCACCTACTTTTGATTTATTCTCCACCTTCATGGCCTCCCCTTTCTTCCTCTCTGCTCGGTACTTAGGAGCCATAGGGGAAGGGGTAGGGGATGATAGGGCTTAGTCTTTATGACTAACGGTTTTCGGACCACATCATTTAGGGGATCGTGGAGCCCAGCATGGAGGAGCAGCCCCGGAGGTCGGCCCGATTGGAGATAGGGCAGTCTAGCTCAGGAGTTCAGCCAGCTGGAACTGTGAGTCCCGAATTATAGTAGATGTTATAGTTTGCTTCCGTTTGAGTGACCTGTAGTGAGGATTATGATGTACCGGACATAAGCCCTTACTTTCAGTACCTTTTATACTATTTTTATGGGCTCTCCCTTCATGGAGACTTTTATTTCTCTACATGTGATTTCTGTGGACTTGCTTTTAATTTATTGTGCTACCTTTCTGTGCTCGAATTGGCCGGCAGAATCGGCGTTTTGTGGTGATTACCTTTCAGAGCGTGAAGGTGTCACCGCAAAGCGGCGATCCTGGGCCTAAGACCCCGGTGTTTAAAAAGAAAAAAAGGGGTCTTACAGCAATAGCTATCGCGAACAATCCCGTTTCCCATAGCTAGACAAAACACATCGAGGTGTGCTACCACTTCATCCGGGAGCATGTGGAGAACAATGACATAGCCCTCAGCTATGTCCCGATGGATAAGCAGGTCGCGAATATCTTTACAAAGCTGTTGAACGAGACCAAGTTCTCGTTTTTCAAAACGGAACTAGGAATGTTGAACAAAGACTCGTAAAGAAAGCCATGGAAGCAGGACCTCTCTTGAGGAATAACTCTAAAGGCAGAAATTTTGCATAAGGGATATTCGATGAATATCGGCCGGTTCGTCGGATACTCATGTAATACACACCGAATCGGACTCCTCCAACAATGAATCTCACCGAAGTGTACTTGGGGCAAAATTTTAAATTTCTATATTTGATCAGGAGAATCGACGACAAATATTTAGTTACGCGCTTTCTATAACAATTCAAAAATTGTATGTATATATATATAAATAATAGGGGCAGCCGCACGGGATTTCGCCGAAACTCTGCCGATTTGCTGAATTTACTTTCCGACTCTTCGGCTCCCGCACTTCAGTCAGGTATTTCAGCCCGTAATTCAGCACATCTCCATCTTCCTCCACAAATCGCTGGTGTCATCCAGTCGACAAGTCCAAATCCCGACAAACAGCCCTAATTCCCTGGTTGTCGATTCGACAATCCCGTCTCTGTCTTACTGATTTTGCTGCCTTGGACTTGCCAAATCCGACAGTGCTCGTCAATCGATTCTAGTGCAGTGACCTAGCCTTTACCGACATAGGTGCATGGCAGTAAGAGTTCAGTGCAGTACAATGACGTGATTTGAATTTCAGTGAGCTTCAGTTAATAGAAACCTTGTTCTACAGAGATTCAATCTTTTTTCAAGAAGTTCAGTTTTCCTTGATTTTAAATGGCTCCTCGAAGTACGAGTGGATTGCTTGGAGGAGGAGAACTTGTCCGCACTGGGTTTGCTCATGCTTCTGATGAGTTTCACAACGTCATTCTTATGCTAGAAACTGCAGGACTGTATTTTGTCCTAGAACACCCATGCAAAGTTCTAGACAAAGAAGTTCTTGAGTTCTTCCAGCATGTAAAGCTCAGACACGAAGACACTGTTATCAAAAGCAAAATTCAGAAGTATAAGGTCACAGTAAAAGCCTCTCTGTTGTTCAGGTATCTACGACTCCTAGTTTGTAAAGAGGCCGATTATCTAGACGAAGATGACTTCTCTAGAGCCCTATTATTTTGTGGACTGCCCAGAGGTTCAAAAGCAGTCATGCGCAAGGGGATGAACGATGAAGGAAAACTTCTTTCCGACATAATTGGCAAAGTTCTGATATACAAGACTGGATCTCATGATTATCTGTCTACAGGAATGTTTAAAGGGCTCGTTGATATTACCTGCAGGAAGAGGTTGGATTGGGGTGCTTTGCTGTTTGCCAAAGTCAAAGACAGCCTACGCACTCCCAACTTTGGGAGGATTATCAGCCTATATATGAATCAATTAGATAGTGATAGGTTTGATATGACCAAAGGAGTTTTTATCCATCATTTGAAGAAAATCGACTCTTCAATCTTCTCAAGATGGGATAGGAGAATCATCAGGCTAGGGGGAGCCCCAGGTTTGCATGTGGAGGAGGAAGAACAAGTACCTGATAACAGGATTCCTACTCCATCCCCAGTGAGATTCCTGCTGGCATGAGTGCAGTAATTAAGGGGGAGATAGTTGCTATTTCAGATTCAGTTCCAGTGGTTTCAGTTTCAGTTCCAGCGATTCCATATTCAGTTATAGATCCAGTGGCCCCAAATACTGTGTTTACCAACTCAGAGCAAGTTGATCTCCTAGAAGAGGTTGCTGCTATTAGTAATACTGCTGCAGCTAAGGTTCAATTAGTTGAGAATGCTGACGAAGAGGATCCAGCTCCTTCTGAGCATGATGAGAATGTTGAGAATCTCGATGAGGATGCTGAGAATCTTGATGAGGAAGTTAAGGGTGAAGATTTGAATGTTGATGATTATGAACTAGAGGATGCTGCTGATGAGATTTTGGTTGTTTCTGATACGTCTGCTACTGCTAAGGTGGTCTGTGATGCCCTTATTGTTTCAGAGCCTTTGTTTATGGATAATCTTGTTTTTTATCTCCCTGGGATGGTCTCTACTGTAGTGTCTGAGGGGGAGGCAACTCAGTCCTGAATATCTATTTCCACTCAGGTTGACAGATTGATGCGCAACCTGGAGAAAAGGATTAGTAAGCTGCCAAGTACTCCTCCAGTTATTGAGGAGGAGGTGGTCACCTTATTTGATGAGGAAGGAGATGTTGAGGAGCATGCTCCTGTCCTAACTACGGCTATTACAGTGTTGCTTTCTCAAAATATTTCTATACCTGTGCTGACTGGTGTTCCTTGCTTAAGTTTAGGTTATCATATTCTGAAAGTTGTTGAATCTATGCTGGCAAAGCAACAGGAACAATTTGATGCCTCGTTGGAGAAAGTATTAAAAAGAGTTAAATAATCTGAGAAATTTATGCTAGATGGCCTTGCTGAAGTTAAAGTGAAATTTGATAAGCTTGATGCCAGGTTTGAAGGAAAGTTTGTAGAAGCTACAACTACAGTGACTCTTATGATGAGAGGATTAAAATACAATGAAGGAGTACTGAAAACTGTTGACACATTATGATTCTTCCATGCGCGCTTATGCCAATGCAATTGCTGCAGAAGCCAAAAATGGGGAGGAAGCCCTTATAGCTAAGGTTTTCGATGTTGAAAAGTCTATGTTCGATCAATTCAAACAAACCAATGATTATAGCTATGACAACATCACATGGTTATATGGGCAGTTATTCCCTTCTCCAGTTCCAGCTGAGCCTGGTCATGTTGACGTTCATCCTGTTGAGCCTGGTCATATTGTCGTTCATCCAACTACGGATTACACTCAATACTGGACAGACTCACAGGACTTCTCCCAGGTTCATGTTGCTGATGTTGTGACTCCCGATGTTCAGGTTGCTATTGTTGCTGCTTTTTCAGAGGTTGCTGCTCTCAAGAAGAGAAAATTTGGGGAAGGCACATCTGAGGTCAGGCCAGTTCTAGTCAAAGTAGAGCCCAACACAGAATTGGAAGAGGTTTGGATCCCGACTTCCAAAGGAATTATCTTGGATACTTTTTCTTTGTACAATCTCAGAGTGGAGAAACATCAGGACCACTACAGTCAAGAAGAATGGAACAAATACAAGGAAGCCTGCACCAAGAGGAGGATTCATTTCTGGAAGTACAAGAATGCTAATCCAATGCCTCCTCCTCCTAGATACTATCTGAAGCCCATAGAATACTTTGAGAGACAGCTTTTGAAGAGAAAGAACAAGCAAATCTGATTTCTTATATTTATTTCAATTGTTGAGTGTTGTGGGCTGCCCTCCCAAAACTAAACATTTTTTGATATATATATATATATATATATATATATATATATATATATATATATATATATATAATTTATCTAATTGTCTTGGAATGTGCGCTTTTATATTTTTAATTTTATTCATCTTTCAAGTCTTAATTTTGTTATTTTGTATGTGCAATTCACCTTAGCTTGTAGGATTTTGCCTTCTTCAAATAGGGGGAGATTATTGGGTACTATATCCATAATAACCCTGATTTAAAGAAGAGCCATGTCAAGCTAAGATGAATTGAGTTTTTATTTGATGTTGTTTTATAGTTATATACTTGCAGGTTTATTTTGCTAAGTACACACCAATGTCCGGTTACAGTGGGTCAGTAAACACGAGACTATACAATATAATCCTTCATTGTATAGGCCAATGTGTTGACTTACGTGTAATCTCTTTATTGGTCTGTACTTCTATCCCAAGTACAGGAGAAGGATCAAGGAAGGACAAGGACCTGGACTCAGAGAAGAGGAATTTTACCTAAGTAAAATTCGGCGAGTATGGTGTGTCATACACGTCGAATTCGTCGAGTATCCCCTTGATACTCGCCGAATTCGTCATGTATGCTTCCTTATATTCGTCGAATTCGTAGTATATACTTATGGAAAATTCGCAGAAAAGCAGAAAATTCGCCAAGGAAAATTTGCCGAGTATCACTAACGATACTCGTCGAATTCGCCGAGTATCCCAAGCGATACTCGCCGAATGTGTCAATCCATATGTCGACCACTCTGGATTTATGGCTAAGGCAAATTCGACGAATATCACTTCTAAATTCGGCGAGTATCATAATCGATATTCGACGAATTTTGCTGAATTTGACTTAGGCCGATTTTTCCGATTTTTCTCTGGTTCAAAACCGACGGCCATGAACAGTGTTCTTCTAGGGTTCATTTTTGGAAATATTTTATAACTGTTGGGTACATTGGAAAATGTGTACCTGATTTGAAGAAGCCTAACTTAGCTTTATTATATACATCAAGGTGTATTTGATGTTATTTTGAGTTGACATGTGCAGATTAAGAAAGTACTAAAAGTACAGGAAATTATTCTAAGTCCATGTGTCGACACCAGAAAAAGCTATATCGACACTTCAGAATAATTGTGTCGACACTTGAAGAAGGCTGTGTCGACACAGAGAAAGATAGTCAACCTCATTTATGTCGACACTGGGAAGCAGTGTCGACTCACAGAAGTATAGTCGATCTCAACTGTGTCAACACATTGAGGCAGAGTCGACACACAGAGGCAGAAGTCGACAATACTTGAGTCGACACCAGAAGACTGAGTCGACACATATTGGCAGAGTCGACAATTGCTATGTCGACACCTGAAGGCAGAGTCGACACATATTATGTTCTGAATCTACAACAACTGTGTCGACACACAGGACCTGTGTCGACACACTGCAATGTCTAGACCAAGTCATTTTCTGAAGAATGATGAAGTGCTTGAGTCGACACAAATATTCTGTGTCGACTCATTCTCAAGATGAAGTTCTGAAGAAGCTGAGTCGACTTAAAGGCAAACCAGTCGACATCATCAAAGGTTGTGTCGACATCTAAGTTACTTGTGTCCACACATATAAATAGTTGGTCTCGACACTTTCTGACAATCAGTCTCGACACTTTGCTGTTCAAGACAAAGGCACAGGATCTGTTTGAAGATTTGACAGTTGTGGGTTGCAACAGGTTAACTGAAGCTGTCAGACTTGTCAGAAGACAGTTAGAAATCGGATCAGCCGGTTACCATGAAGAAGGTCTATAAATAGACAGATTCAGAAGGCGATATTAAGGATTTGATTTTGAGAGCAACAAACATACAAACTGATTGAAGAATCAAATCAAGAAAGTGCAAGGCTCGGAAGAAGATCTTCATCAGAAGATCTAAGAAGACGATCTCAGGATCTGTCTAAGAAGAGTTCTATCAAGAATTCAGAAGTATCATAAAAGGTGTTGGATAGAGAGGGATACAGCCACTTGAAGAAGAAGAAGGAAGCCATCACTGGTTTCTTAAGAAGCTGTTTGGGAAATCAACTCAGCTAAGTTCAGATTCAAGAAGCTTTGAAGAAAGCTCAGATTCAGTTGATTTCATTCATCAGCTGATCAAGAATTGTCTTGTCCTTTTCTCTCTCATCAAAGGTAAGATAATACAAACTCTTTTCTAATTTCTGTAGGGTCTATCAATATAGATCTGAGTTGTAAGGCTATGTTATAAAGGCAGAGTGTAGGAGAGTTGATCTCTGAGTGGTAGGGCTGTTGCCTGAGTGTAGGAGAAAGTTTTTCTCTGAGTTGTAGGCCTTGTGTCAAGGCTGAGGTAGGGCTGTTGAGCCTGAGTTGTAGGAACCATTCTGGGTTCTGAGTTGTAGGAACTTTTCCAGGTTCTGAGCTGTAGGATCTGCTGATCTGAGTTAAAGAGGAAGTTTGGCCGAATCTATCACACTGCTAGATAGGTGAAGGGGGAAAGTGGATGTACCCAGACCTTGGGGAACCACTATAAAACTGTGTGCAATCTGTGTTGTATGAATTTCTGTGATTGCTGTGTTGTGTGATTTAATTCAGTTGTTATATTCTGCCTAAAAGTGAGAACAAGCATTAGAACCTATTCACCCCCCCCCCCTCTAGGTGTTTAGGTAGTCTTGAAAGTAAAACTATCAAGTGGTATCAGAGGGAGGTTGCTCAAATAAGGACTTAACAGTCTGAGTAAGATCCCTAAGGCAGAATCAAGATTCAAGAAAATGGGTTCTGGAGAGAATCACAAGGAGTTAGGGTCAATGAAATTACCAATCTGTAGAAAAGAAATCTTTGGAATTTGGAAAGAAAGGGTGAGATTGTTCATGGAGGCTTCTGACCCAAGGATATACATTACAGTACAGGAAGGCCCCTTTATTCCAATGAAGGTATCAGTTCTTGATGCAGATATCCAAACTCCAAAGAGTTATTCAGAAATGACAAAGGATGAAATCATTTTGGCAACCATGGATAAAAGAGCACAGAACATTATTGTAAGTGCCATAAATGATTCTACATTCCAAAATTTGATTCACTGCAAAACCTCCAAAGAAATGTGGGACACCTTGATTGTCTACATGGAGGGTTCTGAAGAAGTAAGACAGGATAGGAAGTCTATGCTCAACCAAGAGTATGAAAGTTTCAGACAAGGAAAATCTGATAGCATAACTGAATGCTATAAGAAATTCTACAGAATAGTGAATGAATTAATGTCCTATGGAAGAATCTTCAGTACCTATGAACTGAATGACAAATTCTTAAGATCCTTGACAAAGGATTGGGACACTAAGATCTGTGCCATAAGAGAAGTGGCTAAGCTGGCAGAGATATCTCCTCCAACCTTGTTTGGAAAGTTGCTATCTTATGAAATGCAACTAATGGTTAGGAAGGAGGAAGAGAAGAATTCAAAAGGTGAGCATAGAGAGAAGTCAGTGGCCTTTATGGCAGAAGCCACTAAAAAGAATAGGAGGATATCTCCATCTCCTCCTAAAGAGGTTGCTGAAGTTAACTCAGATATTTCAGACAATCAGGTTTCAGAAAGTAGTGACTCAGATGCAGATTTTGCTGCATTTACAAGACAGTTTCAAAGATTCTTAAAGAAGAAGCAGTGGAAGTCTAGGCCCTCCACATCACAGCAAGTTGATGACTATTATCAGAAGAAAAAGTCATCAAGGAAAGAGAAGAGCAGAACAAAGCCCAGCAAGGCCACTACATCAAAGATAGTCTGTTATTGCTGCAACAGGCCTGGACATGTAGTGGTTGATTGTCCTGATAAGAGAAAGGAGTCATCAGACAAGAAGAAGACTCATCAGAAAGGCAAGAAGGAGAAATCCTTTGTTGCAAAGAAGAAAAAGAGCCTAACAGATCAATCAACTTCAGAGTCAGAATCTGAAGTTAAAGCATATATTACACTATATGCTGCTACTGAAGAAGAGGAGTTCATGTAATTGCTAGACTCCATCTATGAACAAGAGGATCATCAGTGCATGGGACTGATGGCTGGATCAGAAGAAGACATGTGCCAGAATCAGTCTGGTCCTAGTAAGGTACATTGTCCTTCTATAAATTCAGTTTGTAGTACTAGTGCAGAATCAGCTATATCTGCATCAAGTGATGTAGATGGATCTGAATCTGAAGGTGATGTCTTTCAGTTGATAGATAAGTATGGGGACTTGTTGCAGGCTCTTAAGAAAAGCAAGAATCTAGTCAAAGTTCAGACTCAGGAAATTACTGATCTTAAGGTGGCTGCAACTGAGTTTGAAAAAGTAATGGATCAAAAGTTAAATGAGATTGCCAAACTGAAAAATATAACCTATATTCAAATGGGGACAATCAAATATAACAATGATCAAATTAAGAGTCTGGAGGCCAGACTAAGAATAGAAAAAGATTTAGTGGCTAGTTACTCAAAGCCAAAATCTATCTTACCCTTGATAGATGAGTTTGTGGTTCAAAAGGGTAAGGCAGGATTAGGGTTCAAAGGTAACCCCAGGGCTGCCCTATTCAAGAGAAAAGGCAAAGCTCCTGCCCAGCCATTAAACCTTTCAGTCCCTATTAAGTTTAGAAAGGTGCAAGTGCCTTCTAACCAATATGATCTTGAGAATATTCATGGTCATATTAAGACTAATGTTCTGATAAACAAGGGTGTAAATGCCAACAGGTCTACCCATGTTCATAAACCTCATGGTTATAAGAAATCTGTGGGTGAAGCTGCAGCAGCACCAGCATTGGACAGAAATTCTTTTGTCAAGGGTGTATCTAGATCTAGATACAATAAGTTTGAATGTTGGTGTTGTGGCAAGAGAGGCCATTTTTCCTTTGACTGCTGGCATAACACAAGTGTTAGGAAGAATAGTAGTTTACCAGTTAGAAGAGTTGCTGGTAGTTTTGTTGGTGCTAACCTGAACCAAGGACCCAAGACTTACTTGGGTTCTAAGGGAAAGTAAATCTGTATTGCAGGTGAGTCCAAGTTGTCATGCCCCTATATGGTACTTGGACAGTGGATGTTCCAGGCACATGACTGGAACAAAGGGGCTACTGAGGGAATACACATCTGTCAAAGATGGACCTAAAGTAATCTTTG
Organism: Platanthera zijinensis; assembly: GCA_039513925.1. NCBI lineage: Eukaryota > Viridiplantae > Streptophyta > Magnoliopsida > Asparagales > Orchidaceae > Platanthera > Platanthera zijinensis. Next base: position 55,517,827 of record CM077082.1, read on the forward strand.
GTGGATCTGAAAGAGGAATCATCAAAGGGTTTGGTAACATTTCTTCTAACCTAATTACTATTACCCAAGTGGCTTATGTACAAGGTTTGAAACACAATCTGATAAGCATAAGCCAGCTGAGTGATTTAGGATATGACATTTCATTTATTAAGGATGGATGTCATATCAAAAGATCAAGTGATCAAGAGATCATTTTGACTGGGTATAGGAAGAGAAATGTATATTGTCTTAATTTTGTATGTGAGAATAAGGCTTCTCCCATATATCTTATAGCTGATGATAATGCATCTCATTGTGTCAAGTGGCACAAGAGGTTGGCTCATCTTAATTACAAGACAATTGGCCAACTCTTTAGCAAAGAGTTAGTGAGGAATGGTCCTCAAGTTAAGTGCATAAAGGAAGGGATATGTTCAGCCTGTCAAAAGGGCAAGCAGACTAAATCCTCCTTTCATAGCCTTGAAAACAGGATTCTGTGAGGTGCTTATACCTCTTGCATATGGATCTTTTTGGTCCTATGCCAGTTCATAGTCTAGGTAGGAAGGTCTACACTTTTGTGGTTGTAGATGACTATTCTAGATTTACATGGGTGTTCTTTCTGAGACAGAAATCAGAAACCACAAGTGTCTTACTTAGTTTTGTAAAGCAAATTCAGAATGAACTGAACAGTACAGTGGTCAAAATCAGAAGTGACCATGGCACTGAATTTCAATCTGAAAGTATGACAAAATTATGTGAAGACTTTGGGATTCTCCAAGAGTTCTCCTCACCTAGAACACCTCAGCAAAATGGAATTGCTGAAAGAAAGAATAGAACATTAATTGAAGGTGGTAGAACACTATTGAGTGACACCTCTCTTCCAGAATATTTCTGGGCTGAGGCAGTAAACATTGCATGTCATGTAATCAATAGGGCTTCTATCACCAAGAGCCACAAAATGACTCCCTATGAGATTATGAAAGGTAGAAAACCAAATCTATCCTACTTCAGGATCTTTGGTTGCAAGTGCTATATACTTAACAATGGCAAATCATATTTGACTAAGTTTGCTGACAAATCCCAGGAAGGGATATTTGTTGGGTACAACATAAATAGTAAGGCCTATAGAGTCTTCAACTTGACTACTCAAGTTGTAGAGGAGTCTGTTCATGTTGTATTTGATGAAACAAGATTAATCAACTGTGAGTTGTCTTGTAGATCAAATGATTCAACAGGTATAAGCCAAAGGATGGACAAGCTTTCCATTGCAGAAACATCAAAGGAAGATGGAGCATTGGAAAATGAAGGCTATTGTCTAGGGGGAGTACAAGACTCTTTAGAAGATGATGAAAACCAGGAGGTACAACATAATGAAGGAGCTGGAGATGTTCAACCTGAAGGAAACCTTCCTCCAGCTACAAGACATCTTAAAGATCATCCAGCTAATCAGATTATAGGTGATCCAAGACAGGGAGTGCAGACTAAAAGCAGAAATCTGAGCACAGTTCTGCATTCAAGTTTCCTATCTCAAATGGAGCCTAAGAAGTTTGAAGAAGCCATCCAAGACCAACACTGGATTGATGTTATACAAGAGGAGCTGAATCAATTCAGAAGGTGCAATGTCTGGGAGCTTGTTCCTAAACCAAAAGGCCACAATATAATTGGCACAAAATGGATCTATAGGAACAAGTTGAATGAGAGTGGAATAATTGTGAAGAACAAAGCTAGGTTGGTTGCTAAAGGATACAGGCAGGAAGAAGGGATTGACTTTGATCAAACATTTGCCCCAGTAGCAAGGCTGGAGGCAATCAGAATGTTCCTTGCCTATGCAGCATATCAAGACTTTAAAGTGTACCAGATGGATGTGAAATCAGCATTCTTGAATGGTGATTTAAAAGAGGAAGTCTATGTAGAGCAGCCATTAGGTTTTGTAGATCCCTCATAAACCTGATTATTTTATAGGCTTAGGAAAGCTTTGTATGGTTTAAAGCAAGCCCCAAGGCTTGGTATGAAACCCTGTCTACTTTCCTTATTGAGAACAAATTATCACAGAGGGAAAATAGATAAAACTCTATTCCTTAGGGAATCTAAAGTAAGATCATCTTAGTACAGATCTATGTAGATGACATAATCTTTGGATCTACTGAGAACAACCTTTGCAAAAAGTTTGCCAAACTTATGCAAGGGAAGTTTGAGATGAGCAGTATGGGGGAACTTATGTTCTTCTTGGGACTCCAAGTAAGACAAACTGAAGATGGCTTGTCCATATCCCAGTCTAAGTTCACCAAGGAATTAATTAAGAAGTATGGTATGGAGTCATCCTCCACCATGAGAACTCCTATGGGAACAAGTATGCCTATATGCAAAGATGATGCAGGTAAACCTGTTGATGAATCTTTGTATAGAGGAATAGTTGGCTCTCTACTATATCTCACTGCTAGTAGACCAGATATTATGTATGTTACATGTGTCTGTGCTAGGTACCAAGCCTGCCCTAAAGAATCTCATTATACTGCTGTCAAAAGGATTCTGAGATATCTTAAGGGCACAACTAATCTAGGCATTTTTTACCCTAGGAATAGAGATTTTCTACTAACAGGTTATTCAGATGCAGATTTTGCAGGCTGTAGAGAGGATAGAAAGAGTACTACAGGTACTTGTCAATTCTTGGGAGGAAGACTGATATCATGGAGCAGTAAGAAGCAGACCAGTGTGGCAATATCCACAGCTGAGTCAGAATATGTTGCTGCTGGAAGCTGCTGTGCACAGCTATTATGGATACAGCATCAATTGAAGGATTATGGTATTCAAGTAAGTAGAACACCTTTATTGTGTGATTCTAAGAGTGCTATTTTTATTGCTAACAATCCTGTTTCTCATAGTAGAACTAAGCATATAGAAATCAAATATCATTTTCTTAAAGAGCATGTAGAAAGAGAAGACATCTCATTGGAATTTGTTAAAACAGATTATCAAATAGCAGATGTATTTACAAAGCCACTGGATGAAACAAAATTCAATAAATTTAAAATTGAATTAGGAATGCTGACCATTGACTAGTATATCAATAAACTCTCAAGTGGTATCAACAATCAAATATTGGCTAAGTAAAATGGTGTCGACACTTATAGTGATAAAGTGTTGACTTAGTGAAGTCTGGTCGACTAGTCAGAGAAATTGTGTCGACACAGAGAATATGTGTCGACACTTAAGGGTCAAACAGTCGACTCATCCAGAAATATAGTGTCGACTTCACCAGAACATTGGTGTCGACACTTACAGATTTTGTGTCGACACTTGAACAAAGAGTCGACACAGAATTTCTGATGCTCTACTATGTATCTCAGGTGTCGACATATCCTCAATTGGTGTTGACACATAGTAGACAGAATTGTTTGTCGAGACAATAGAAGTTTGTGTCGACACATTCCATCTGTGTCGACACATTTAGATTGTTTTTGCCTGACTTTTGATCTTCTTTCTTTAGAGGGTATAAATAGGTCAACAACTTATTCTGTCGACACGCTCACAAGGTTTTCGAGACTAAACCCCTGTGTCGACATTCTCTCTCCTTCTCTCAAGCCTTCTCGACTGATTCAATGGCGCATAAGGTTGAAGATAACGTGAATGAAGGATATGAGCTAGTTAGGGCTGCGTTCGACACCGCCGCACCAGAATTCAAACAAGTGATTTCCCTTATTGATGACAATGGATTGGAATTTCTGGTTTCTGAACCAACAAAGATCTGGAAGAAGGAGGTACTTGAATTTTACACTTCTGCAACAGTGGATTCTTCTGGACTCAAGATCAAATCCACAGCTCATGGCACCAAGGTCAAACTTACTCTACGGAGTTTAAGACAAATTCTTCAATTGCCACGCATTGAGAATGAAGAAGAGGTTCCAGCCTCTAAGACAAGGGAGGCTCTCCAATGGTGTGGGTTGGATCCAACCATAAAGATTGGAGCAGCCATCAATAGAAAAGGAATGAATCACCTGGGCAAATTTCTGTCTGAGATAGTTGGAAAGGTGATTTTGTGCAAATCTGGAGGACATGATAGGTTCTCAGCCTATATGTTCTGCCTTATGACAAGAATTGTTTTCAAAATTCCAACTGACTGGTCAGTAGTTGTATTTGATAGGATCAAGGAAGGACTTAAGAAGCCAAATCTGGCTAGGATTGTGAGTTTATACCTGACTGGAGTCTTCCCAGAAGTTATGCAACAACTTCCTGGGACTAAGATTAATCACATGAGAAAGATGGATATGAGATTATTCTCAAGATGGTATAGAGTTCTATCCAAAGAGATGCCTGAGGTGGACAGGCAGGATTCCCCTGAGAAATCCCCAGGTCATGAACAAGGTACTGAGCAGCATCAAGAAGAACAAGTTAGAGAACCAGCTGAGGAACTGACTAGATCTACTCCAGCTCAGAAAGAATCATTACCTGCATAGGAGCAGGGGGAGACAGTTCATTCTCCTGCTCAGGATATTACTGATCCTGCACAGGTGCAGGGGGAGCAAGTTCATTCTCCTGCCCAAGACATTCCACATACTGAACAAGTGCAGAGGGAGAAGATTTCTGAACCAGTGCAAGAGGAAGAACAAATAGATTTATTTAAAGATTTGACCAGTGTTGATTTGGATGATTCATCTTCTGTTCAAGCTCAGAAGGAACACACTCTAGATGAGTTGTTTCCTAATGTTGAAATTGCTACTGATCGAGTAGAGGAGGAGCACGACATTGAGAAGGCAATAGACATGGAGATAGAGCAAGCAATTGAGATAGAGCAAGAAGTTGAAAAGGAACAAGAAATTGAGGAGGAGCAAGTTGTTGTGGGGGAGCCTGTGAATGTTGAGGATGAACAACATATCACTGAGAGAGACATTCCTCCTCCTCCTGAAAGAGTTCAGATAGAAAGCTCATCAGATTCTGAGAATGAAGAAGCCAGAATGGCTAAGAAGAGGAAACTTATTGTCTTCAAAAGAAGGAGCAAAAGCTATAAGCAATCACTACAGACCACAGCTCACCAATCTCCATCTGAATTTAATTACAACAAGTTCATGGTAGATTTGCAGGTGAAGCTGAATGAACAAAGAGTAGCTTTAGAGAAATATGTTGATAAGAATAATAAGTCACTTCAGTTTGACTTGGCTCAAGATATTAAATCTATCAGATTTGAGGTGAATATGAATAAAAAGGAAATGACAGATTGCTTCCATAAGGGAGGTAATGCTGTTGTATTTTTGGCTAAACAACAGCAGTCCATTCTTACTAAAGTAGATGATATTACTTTGAAGCAAGGTTATGTTTTGGAAAATCAGCTGAGGATGAATGATAATCTGGCTGAATCTCACCATGAGATTCTCAATAAGGTAGTAGATACTGCTGCAGGATTGTCTGCTGCAAGAGCTAAAGAAATGGAAGGGTATGACCAGAACCTCAAGGAGGCTATCACTTCAGTTCAAACTGCTATCACAACCTCTCAGACAGAGATATCTATTAAGCTTCAAAAGTTGAAACCATATTTTAAAGACGGTGTGATTATCTTGATGGTCAGATCAGATTTCAGAAGGATGATCTCAGAGACCATATTGAAAGAGAAGTCCTAAAGGGGGAGAGATTATTAGTTCATGCTGGCTCAGAACACACCAAATGGGTGACTAATAGTATTCGACCCACATTGGGATATCCACCTTTATGTGATGATGATATGGTGGCTGACTCAGGAATTCAACAAGGTTTACTTGAAGGCAATCAACATGAGGTTGCCCAAGTCATTTACCCCCTTGCAGATTTTGATATGATTAATCATCAAGTACAGGCTATGTATAGTCCTCCACAGGAGGTTACAAATATTGTTATTGAGAAAGTTGATAAGCCTGATGTAAGTTTGAAAGAACAACAAGATGCTCTACTGTCCAAGAAAAGATTTAGAGAGCAAGCTGAACTTAGGCCTGACTTTGAGCAATGGAGTCCCACTTCAAGAAACATTATACTGACAGCATGGAAGGCTGTAAAGGATCAAGTCCAGGAAAGAGGAAAGTGGTATAATGAGATTGAATGACAAAAGTATGAAGCTAGGCAGGAGGCTATAGTTCAATATAGAAGAAAAGCCAAGATGGGGAGGCTACCACCAGATGCTCAGGAGCCAAGCAAATATTTTCCAAAGCCCTTTCACTACTTTGAGAGGCAAAGGCTCAAGGAAGAAGCTCAGAAGAAAGCTGATCTGAAAGGCAAGAAGCCTGTTGAGGTTGCTAAACCAGCTGTGAAGGCTCAAATTCAATCTGGCAAAGGAATTATCATAAGAGAGCATAATCAGTCTTAGCTTAAACTTACCAGTCCTTTCAATTGTTTTGTAATATTTTGTTAAGTCATTAAATGTAAACATCTATAACAAATATTTCCGAGTTATAAACAAAACATTGTTCTGTAATCATTTATTAATATTCATCTTTATTCTGTGATGAATTTGCTGTATGTTTTGTTTATTAAAGTATTCCTGTAATGTCATGCTTTTATACATCATCATATTATATTTTTTAAATGGTGTATATCATTAATTAAAAGGGTTATGACTTCTCCAAAGAGGGGGAGATTGTTGGGTACATTGAAAAATGTGTACCTGATTTGAAGAAGCCTAACTTAGCTTTATGATATACATCAAGGTGTATTTGATATTATTTTGAGTTGACATGTGCAGATTAAGAAAGTACTAAAAGTACAGGAAATTATTCTAAGTCCATGTGTAGACACCAGAAAAAGCTATGTCGACACTTCAGAATAATTGTGTCGACACTTGAAGAAGGTTGTGTTGACACAGAGAAAGATAGTCGACCTCATCTATGTCAACACTGGGAAGCAGTGTCGACTCACAGAAGTATAGTCGATCTCAACTGTGTCAACACATTGAGGCAGAGTCGACACACAGAGGCAGAAGTCGACAATACTTAAGTCGACACCAGAAGACTGAGTCGACACATATTGGCAGAGTCGACAATTGCTGTGTCGACACCTGAAGGCAGAGTCGACACATATTATGTTCTGAATCTACAACAACTGTGTCGACACACAGGACCTGTGTCGACATACAACAATGTCTAGACCAAGTCATTTTCTGAAGAATGATGAAGTGCTTGAGTCGACACAAATATTCTGTGTCGACTCATTCTCAAGATGAAGTTCTGAAGAAGCTGAGTCGACTTAAAAGCAAACCAGTCGACATCATCAAAGGCTGTGTCGACATCTAAGTTACTTGTGTCGACACATATAGACAGTTGGTCTCGACACTTTCTGACAATCAGTCTCGACACTTTGCTGTCCAAGACAAAGGCACAGGATCTGTTTGAAGATTTGACAGCTGTGGGTTGCAACAGGTTAACTGAAGCTGCCAGACTTGTCAGAAGACAGTTAGAAACCGGATGAGCTGATTACCATGAAGAATGTCTATAAATAGACAGATTTAGAAGGCGATATTAAGGATTTGATTTTGAGAGCAACAAACATACAAACTGTTTGAAGAATCAAATCAAGAAAGTGCAAGGCTCGGAAGAAGATCTTCATCAGAAGATCTAAGAAGACGATCTCAGGATCTGTCTAAGAAGAGTTCTATCAAGAATTCAGAAGTATCATAAAAGGTGTTGGATAGAGAGGATCCAGCCACTTGAAGAAGAAGAAGGAAGCATCACTGGTTTCTTAAGAAGCTGTTTGGGAAATCAACTCAGCTAAGTTCAGATTCAAGAAGCTTTGAAGAAAGCTCAGATTCAGTTGATTTCATTCATCAGCTGATCAAGAATTGTCTTGTCCTTTTCTCTCTCATCAAAGGCAAGATAATACAAACTCTTTTCTAATTTCAGTAGGGTCTATCAATATAGATCTGAGTTGTAAGCCTATGTTATAAAGGCAGAGTGTAGGAGAGTTGATCTCTGAGTGGTAGGGTTGTTGCCTGAGTGTAGGAGAAAATTTTTCTCTGAGTTGTAGGCCTTGTGTCAAGGCTGAGGTAGGGCTGTTGAGCCTGAGTTGTAGGAACCATTCTGGGTTCTGAGTTGTAGGAACCTTTCCAGGTTCTGAGCTGTAGGATCTGTTGATCCGAGTTAAAGAGGAAGTTTGGTCGAATCTAGCACACTGCTAGATAGGTGAAGGGGGAAAGTTGATGTACCCAGACCTTGGGGAACCACTATAAAACTGTGTGCAATCTGTGTTGTATGAATTTCTGTGATTGCTGTGTTGTGTGATTTAATTCAGTTGTTATATTCTGCCTAAAAGTGAGAACAAGCATTAGAACCTATTCACCCCCCCCCCCCCCTCTAGGTGTTTAGGTAGTCTTAAAAGTAAAACTATCAATAACCTTTATTTCGAATCTCCCTACAAAAAGGATTGGGATGATTTCAAAAAAAATAATCTTAACCTAATTGTTATTCAATTTCAAAAAGAACTTTCCATAATCTGATCCCGTCGGTCGCACGCACGCTCCTTCGTGATTTTCTTCCGATCGGTCGTGACTTCGAATGATCTTCTTCTTTGACGACTTCTTCGACTGGATCGTGACTTCTCTCAAGATCTAATCTACTCTAGTGCAAGTAATTTGAAGATTAAAGGTTCAAGATTCAAGATCCAATATGTTTTCAAGTTTCCGAGTTATCTGAGTTTCTAGTTCAACACTTTCAAAGAATGTTGGATAGAAGACTTGCAATCGTGTTTATTATTTGTAATTTTGTTTTAAATATTGTAGAAGTTTTATCTCCGAGTTAGTAGATCTGTTGGTGGATCAAGAGTTTGTAGATCTGTTAGTGGATCGAGTTTGTAGATCCGTGTGTGGATCGAGTTGTAGATCTTATTGTGGATTGAGGTATAGGAGAGTTTGTTCTCCGAGGTGTAGGAGTGTTGCTCTGAGTTTTAAGATTTGATGAAATCTAAGAAAGGTGAAGTATCTAAATCTTACCCTTTGTGGTAGATAGGCAAGGAGGGACAGTGGACGTACTCAATACGGGGAACCACTATTAATCTATGTATTTGTGTGCTTGCTTATTTTTAAGTAATTTTTAATCCGTAAAAAGACACAAATATCACCTATTCACCCCCCTCTAGGTGAGTTAGGTAGATGCTAGATACTTTCAAGAACCTTGCCCTTTGCCTCTAGTCATTAAGCTCGCTAAGGATTTCGGTGTTGATCACACTCCATGCTCACCGCCTCCAAAATGTTGAAACCGAAAATCGGCTTCTCGTGGAGTCTGAACCCTTGGGGAAGGGGTGACTGCATACTTACTTTGCCTAGCAAGCTTGTCTGACCGAAGACTCATAACTTGAAACTGACCCAAGGCTCCAGCACGGAGGTCCCACCACACACCCGGAAGATTTTAGAGCGCTTCCCCTCCTTAGCTTGTGCTAAGTTAAGGGCACCTCAGAAAGCACTAAAAGACAAGAGAGTGAGAGGACTGGAAAAATTTCCATCTGAGGTACCCCCCTTGGGCCTATTTATAGTTTTTAAAACCTGGCCTACAAATAGCGTAACTCTGCTATCCTGAATGGCTATTTGCAGCCAAAAGAGGTCTGCCAACAGCCAGACTCCGTGGTTCTGAGGAGCAAAATACATACCTAATCACATTTATCAGACCAAAATGTGTTAACCACATGATACCAGCACCACACTCATAGGGGGAAATCGGGACCAACTCGTTACTCAATTGGGCGGATGCGGTCTGGCTCGCGCAACTCACCTCTATCTTTAGGTGAGCGCGAGTCGGACTCCTCCGGTTCGCCTGCCTTTCGCGTGGAGGCGTACCGGAAATCTCGACCGGATGGCCACGGAGGCGAGGGTGGGCTGGTCAAATTGGCTCACGCAGCTCCGCCTGGCGGGCCCGGTGAAACTAAAAAACTGGGGAAAAGCTAAGCGTTGAGTGAAGCCATTTCACTCAATGCCAAGCTCAGAATGCATTGACAAGGCGAGCTTCACTCAAAGCTAAGCTCAGAAGGCTTTGACAGGTCAAGCTTCACTCAACGCCAAGCTCAGAAGGCATTGATAGGGCGAGCTTCACTCAATGCCAAGCTTAGAAGGCATTGACAGGTCAAGCTTCACTCAATGCCAAGCTCAGAAGGCATCGACATGGCGAGCTTCACTCAATGCCAAGCTCAGAAGGCATTGACATGGCGAGCTTCACTGAACGCCTTATAAGTGGTAGGCTGAAAATCTGTCCTGGCTCGCTCGCCTACCTGTCTCGCCTTCTTGGAGGACCCACTCGGCGAACACTGGGTTATACAACGTCAGTAGAATGTCTTGGTGCCTTTTGATTTAGAATAAACTTTTGTACTTCTGTAGAGGCGTTGAGTGATTGAAATTGACGTGAAGACATTTAACTTGGTTAAATACATGAATTTCTGAAGATGCGTTGAGTGACTGAGATTGTCTCAGCATATTCTGAAAGTGAAGGGATAAATACTACTCTAGAGGGGGGTGAATAGAGTTATCAAATTTTGCACTAGACAAAACTTAATAGTCTACCCAACTCCCTTAGAGTGAAATGCGGAATGAAAAGATTATAGATATAGAAATAACCCTAAAGCCTAACACAAGTGTTGTGCACAAACTCAAGCTAACTGTAATTACAGTTAAGGCTTGGAAATCCTAATCAGCAACTAGCAAACCTAGTTATATCTAATCACAGCCACAATGCAAGTAATTAAACAAGGCAATCCAGACGACACAAGGAATTTATAGTGGTTCCCCAAACAACTTGGGTACGTCCACTCTTCTACCAACAAGGTAGGAATCCACTCAGGTTTTTGATCAGGTGCCCTGCCACCAACAGGATCTGCTTCAGGTAGATCCAGAAACCCTTTAGACTTTTGATCAGGTGTCTAAAAACCGAACACAGGTTTTTGATCAGGTGCCCTGCCACCAAGGGATACTTTTGAAGGGAGTAATAACCCTGTACAGGAGGGGGAAAGAAGGTTAAGATGTCTTCTCTATTTTATAATAGATTAGAGAAGCACAAAGACTTGCACTGAGCTAGAAAGCTCAAGGAATCAAGGCTCCCCCTGGCTCAAAGAATGTCCAGGTGAAGTCTTGCTTCAGTGCAGAAACTCTTTAGTAAAAACTAAAGGAAAAACTACAAGAAGATAAATAAAATATAAAATGGAAATCTTCTAGCAGCTATCTTCTTCTTCTTCTTCTTCAAAAATAACTCTGAGTCTGAACTTTCTGGAAGCAGGAGAACTCAGGTTGAAGAAGAGCAGAAGAGCTTAACACTTCTCAGTTGAATGAATATTACTGAGAGCAGTTAAACTTGGTCTTGATGAAAGCTTGAATGCTTAAATGAATAACTAGTTAGCTAGCTGAAATCCTTCTCCAAAGGATTCCTTTTATAGCAGCAACAAGCAACGGCTCTTTTCAATTTGAACTGTTTGTCTTCTTCTGAAACTTGAAACCTGGGCTGCAAATATCACAAAGACAAACAAACTCTGCAGCAAAATATTCTATAAAAGGGATAAACCTTTTTCAAGGAAGCTGCAGGAAGCAATCTGATAATACAGGTACTAAATAAAATCACATCAGAGATAAACTCTTTATAGCAAAAGGAAGACTTTTCAGTCTAACGGCTATAAAGGACTGACAGCAGATAAAGTAAAATACAATGTCAGCTAATAAGACAAACAACTTTATCTGAAAAGATTTTACTCAGGCAGAAGGGATGGAGCAGATATTGCCTGGAAATATTATCATCAAACAACTGAAATAAAATGCTAGATAATGTATTAATTAATTAAATAGAATAAATAAATACAAAATAAAAAGGCAAACAGAAAACGTCGAACGACCTTCGGAGATCGTCGACCGACGCACGGAGATCGTCGAACTATCGGACAGATAGTCGAACGATCCAGATAGTCGAATTATCAAAGGAGATAGTCGAACTATCACAACAGATAGTCGAACTATCAGAAGATAGTCGAGCTATCAGATAGTCGACCTACCAACAGATAGTCGAACTATCAAAGCAAAACCGATAGTCGACCTATCAACAGATAGTCGAACTATCAACGCAGAACAGATAGTCGAACTATCAACAGATAATCGAACTATCAAGGAACGACAGATAGTCGAACTATCAACAGATAGTCGAGCTATCAGATAGTTGAACTATCAAGGCAGATAGTCGAACTACCAAGGGAAAACAGATAATCGATCTATCAGCAGATAGTCGAACTATCAGAAGAAAGCAGATAGTCGACCTATCAAACAGATAGTCGAGCTATCAGATAGTTGAACTATCCAAGCAGATAGTCGAACTATCAAACAAACAGATAGTCGAACTATCAACAGATAGTCGAACTATCACAGCACACAGATAGTCAAACTATCAACAGATAGTTGAACTATCCTCGCAGACAGAACGTCGAGCAACTGATAGACGATCGTCGAACAGTTAGTCGATGATAGTCGAGCGGCGTTCAACTATAGTCGAACGAAAAACTACTTAACCAAATTCTTTATCTGGAAAAGCGGGGACTCTACAGCTAGACCACTAACCATTGACCATAGATATTTCTTGGGTCAAGAGATAAAAGGAGAAGACTAAACTCAAATCAAACTAGGGTACCAACAATCTCCCCCTATTTGAGTTAAGTCTCTCAAAAACTAAAACACAGAACTAGCTATAGAGCAATAAAACAATACAGGAAATAGATAACAATTAACTAGCAATTATCAAACAATCAGAAAAAAAACAGTCAAACAAAATTAAGAGTCTACAGAATCTGGTTTAGGTTCAGAAGAGCTAGGAACAAAAGAAACTTTCCGCAAGGGATCAATAGCTTCTTTCTTAGACAGCTTCAAATCTTTCACACCAATAATCTTCAGTTCTGCAGCCCTTGGAACAACTGCCTCTGGATGCTTTTCCATATATATAGAAGGATCAAATACCTCAAGGCTAACCTGGATCTTATTGAGTTCCTTCATTCTGAACTTTGACATTATTGTAAATCCTGTAGAGTCCTTTCCTTCAGCCTTGGCTTTCTTTATCTGAGCTGATCCAACAAGTTCTAGGAATCGAGCCATCCTGAAGTCAGGATCTAACTCTTGGCTTTCATACACATTTTCAGATGATGTATTAATAGGCTTCACAGTTTTAAATTTAACAGATAAATCTAATAAACTTTCAGCTGTATCTTTAACTTCTTGAACAACTAAAGATGGAGGAGCAAACTCAGCAAACTTTTTACTGGATTTTTCAGAGAAAACAGTTCTTTTACCTTTTGCAACATCCTTAGCAACATGAATTGGTATATCAGGAGAAACCTTTCTCTTGGGAGATGGAGGAGGTGAAAAAGTTGGCTTTTGAAATACAACCTCCTTTACTTGCTCTTTAGCTTCAGTATTATGCCTTTGAGTACCAGTATATGATTTGCCTTGGTGGCTCTGAGAACTTTTCCTTGAATGAGGCTAAGAAGGAGCAGATTTTGCAGATGGAGCAGATGGATTAGCAGATAAATTCCCAGAGGCTCCTATACCAGGAGGTGGAGGAGGAGGACCTCTGGGTGTCCATCTGGAAGCAGGACTATCATATCTCTTAGATTTCTTTCTCTCCTTTTGCTGGTTCTTGGAAAACCACATCCAATGTTGGAAGTCTTTCGACTTAGGGTCAATCCCTTTCAATATGTAATAGGGAGTATCATTGTCTCGATTGGGAGGAGGAGGAGCAATAGCTTTCCTTTTTCTCTTTGCAGCTTTCCTTTTCTTAGAGTCCTCAGACATATCTGAATCATCTTCATCTTCAGAATAAGATGAGGGAGGATGATCATAAGGGTCATAGGCTTCAGATACAGCCTTTTCCTTTACTTTCAGATCAGCTTTCTCTTTTTCTTCTTCTATGGCATCCTAAGCCAGAAGGGTATCTAAATCCAACCCTGGAGAATCATCCCAAACAGTAGATATTTCATCTTGCAAAACTTTTTTTTTCTCTTTCAGAATATCTTGTACTCTTTGCTGCCAGACAGCTCTTGCTTTCTCTTCTTCTAAACTCAGTACTAGAGTCTTTTCATCTTGACTTTTAGATTCAACATCTTCAATATCTTTTTGAACAACTAAAACATCTGCAACAGATTCTCGAACAACTACTTCTACTTGAGCAGCTATATCTTCTTTAATATAATCCGTAGATTCATGAACACAAATCTACTAAATAAGCTAAAAGCATTCCTTCTAGGTATTCACAAACTAGCAAATCAATTGACTCGTCAATAAAACGGATGAGTGAATTACCTTCATAATTTACCAACTCCCAGGATTCATCTAGATAGGATGTAATAATGCCTTCTAGGAAACGGGCAACCAAAGGAGTGGTGAGATCTTCTAAACAAACTTTTACAGCAAATTTAGCTAACATAACTGCATCAGATATTTCTTCTTCAGATAACACTGAAACTGATTCTTCTTGAGCTGGAGCAGTCTCTTCTTGAACTGTCCTCACTATATCTGTCACCGCTGGAAGATCTGCTGGAAGGGAGGCTGGAAGCTCTGAGGCTGGAAGCTCTAAGACATCTTCATAGAACATCTCCCCCTGCCTGATTTCAGTGGGAACTGAAACCAGGCCCCTGGAAGAAGAGGGCTCAGCAGAATTAGAGAGGGATTGGATGGTAGCAGTCAAAGTAGCAATGGAGGAGGCAAGTGGAGCAATTGCCTCTTCAATCATGATTTTGATTGAAGGGGTAATCAACTCCAAAATGCTGGATATGAATGTTGGGGTGACTTCAAAAGAATGTGGGGGAACTGCAGATGATGGAAGATCAGTAGGAGGAATGTATTCCTGTTGAACTGGAAAATGAACAGGAGATGGAGAATGATGTGGAGATGGAGGAGGAGATGGAAGAGGAGAATGAACTGGAGAACGAATAGGGGACTGACGAGGTGTTGGAGTCCTCTCAGATCCTAACAAATCAAAACTAGGATCAGATATCCTAGCCAGATGAGAAGGAATAGGAGATGCAGGAGGAGAAGGAATAACAACCGTGGTTGTATCTCGAACAGGAGAAGCAGGAAGTCGTACTTCAGCTGAAGTTGATGGAACTTCAACTGAGGTAGATGGAACTGAAGAGGATGGAACTACTTCAGTAGAAGTTGATGGTAAGGCAGAAGAAGATGATGGAAGAGAAGGATGAGCTAAGCCAGCTACTTGAGGGTGAGGAGTGACTAAATCAGTCCTTGTGCTCTCGGATGCCGCTGGAGCAACCCCTGTGAGAGCGGGCTTCAAGAAGGTCCTCTTCCACTTGGAGAACAAATTCGGATCCATCTTCTTGCTTGCATTAATTGTTGTAGCAGTTGAAATCAGAAGCTGGGGATACTTCTCTTTCAGAAAAATTCCAATAACCCTGTCTAGGGTAACCTCTTTCTTACTGTTCTTCTTCCTTATCAAATCGAACAAAACTCCTGCCCAATTAATCCTTTTCTGATTTACAATTGCACACATCAGTGCAAATTGTTGTCTAGTAATGTTGTCATGGGCGGAGTGCTTTCCTAGAAGCACTTTTCCAACTAACTCAGCAAGAAATTTGATCTTGAAGGGGAAATTTACCTTGAGCAGCTTCGTGGGAATGCCCTCCGCATGTCCCAGCTCAATCAGCATTCTTCCGAACTCTGGAGCATCTTGCTCAAATTCTTCTTCACCATTTATCAATCCAAATACATCAGTCAGAATGGCGGGAGTTAAAATAACCTCTTCTCCGCCAATAGAGCCGGTCATCGATTCGTCGGTGGTGGACGAAGTAAATGCCCATTCCTTAATCTCGGGAATATTTAACTTAATCCTTGTAGACATTAATCTTTCTAACCCTTTATCTCTGCATAACTGGAGGATTTCCACAATCCCTGATTCACAACAGCTGAAGGCATCGAAGTCGACACTGAATCCTGCGTCGAACTTCACAACTGCGAGCAATGCTGGAGAAATCGCCATTGAAGTGCTGGAGAATGCGCGAGAAAGACGGAGAAGACGAATCGGCAGAAAATTGCAAGAGGAGGAGCAAGCGGGAAGACGGAATGTGAAAGGACGCTCTCCGTCGACGATAAAACAAAAGATCTTTTAACCTAGGTCGACTATCGGCTTTATATTAGACCGGAGATAGTCGATCTATTTAAAAGATAATGGACCCGATGGTCGAACGGCCGTTCGACGATCGGTCCAGAAGCAGAGTAGTCGAGCAATCGTTCGACTATTTCTGGCTTCTCAAACAACAAGTTGTCGTCATCCAGAGATCGACGATGAGCTCGACTTGTTCGACGATGGTCGAATGCCGGTCGACGATCTTCAAACAGATAAGCTATTATCAACCAGAGGTCGACGATAGGCTTGATCCGTTCGATGATCTTCGAGCATCGTTCGACGATCTTCAAACAAATTTCAACATTGGCAGATATAGTCACACTTAGTCTCTTCCATTGATCATGCCTAGTTGAACCAAAAAGAACAGATGCTTCTGTTCATCTAAGGGCTTGGTGAATATATCACCTCTCTGAAACTCAGTGGATATGAACTCAAGACAAATCTTGTTCTTTTCCACACAATCTCTCAGGAAATGGTGCTGAATCTCAATGTGCTTCGTTCTAGAGTGGTGCACTGGATTTTGTGCAATTGAGATAGCACTGGTACTATCACACATGATTTTGGTGTTCTTGTGTGAGTAACCATAATCCACAAGCTGGTTTTGAATCCACAGGATCTGTGAACAACAACTGGCAGCTGCTATATATTCAGCCTCTGTAGTTGAAGTTGAGACAGAAGCCTGCTTCTTACAGAACCAAGAGACCAATCTCTCTCCCAGAAACTGACAAGTTCCTGAGGTGCTCTTCCTGTCAACTCTGCAACCAGCATAGTCAGAGTCAGAGTATCCAATTAACTCAAATTCTGATTCTGCTGGGTACCAAAGTCCTAGATTTGGACATCCCTTCAGGTATCTCAGGATTCTCTTGAGAAGAATCAGATGAGATTCCTTGGGGTTGACCTGGAATCTAGCACAAAGGCATATAGCAAACATTATATCAGGCCTACTTGCAGTTAAATATAATAGGGAACCAACAATGGCCCTATAATTCTTTTGATCAACTGGCTTGCCGTGATCATCAGAATCAATAACTACATTAGTAGCCATAGGTGTAGGCATTGCTGAAGCATCAGCCATCCCAAATTTCTTTACCAATTCCTTGGCATATTTGGATTGGGAGATGAAGATACCATCAACATCTTGCTTAACTTGGAGACCAAGAAAGTAAGACAGCACACCCATACTACTCATCTCAAACTTAGAGTGCATCAGGTCAGAAAACCTTTTGCAAAGTTTGGGATCAGTGGAGCCAAATATAATATCATCCACATACACTTGAACTAACAGGATTGTGTCCTTGTGATGCTTGATGAAAAGGGTTCTATCAACTACTCCCCTAGTAAAGTTGTGCTTTAAAAGGAAACTAGCTAGAGTCTCATACCAGGCTCTGGGTGCTTGCTTTAGTCCATAAAGAGCTTTCTGCAACTTGAACATATGTGAGGGCTGAGTTGAAGAAACAAACCCTGGTGGTTGTTCAACAAACACCTCTTCTTTAAGCTCACCATTCAGGAATGCACTTTTGACATCCATTTGAAAGACCTTAAACTTCATGTAGGCTGCATAGGCCAAGAAGATCCTTATTGCTTCTAGCCTTGCAACAGGAGCAAAGGTTTGGTCATAATCTATACCTTCCTCCTGTCTGTAGCCCTGAGCTACAAGCCTTGCTTTATTCCTTATAATAATTCCATTTGCATCCAACTTGTTTCTATACACCCACTTGGTGCCTATGATCAGTTGGCCTTTAGGTCTAGGAACCAAAGTCCAAACTTTATATCTCTCAAACTGATTGAGTTCCTCTTGCATAGCAATGATCCAGTGGGGATCTAGCTCAGCATCTTTAAAGGTGAGGGGCTCAACCTGTGAGAGGAAACAAGCGTGCATCACATCCTGTCTTAATTGGTGTCTTGTTTAAACACCAGCTGATATGTCTCCAATCACTTGAGATGTGGGGTGATCTCTAAGTGTGACAATATCAGCAGGTGGGATGTGATCTTCAGCAACAGTTGTGATTAATTCCTCAGGAGGAATTTGATCTACTGTTGGTGGTACAACAACAGCTTCTGCAATGTCTTCATCACTGTCTGATTCAGTGATCTGAAGAGTTGATAGTTGAAGAATCTCTTGAGTAGCATTAGGTACCTGTAATGAACTTGAGGAAGGAGAATTTTCCTTCTCCTTGTAAAACATCTGAGACTCATCAAAAGATACATGGACAGACTCTTCAATTTTACAGGTTGATTTGTTATAAACCCTATAAGCTTTGCTTACTTGGGAATATCCTAGAAAAATTCTCATTGAAGCCTTTGCTTCAAACTTTCTAAGGTATTCTTTATTGTTATTATGAATATAAACAACACAACCAAATACTCTAAAATAATTTATTTTAGGTTTCTTTCCTTTAAGTAACTCATAAGGAGTTTTACACTTAAGCTTGTGTATCAGACTTCTATTCAAGACATAGTTGGCTGTACTAACAGCTTCTGCCCAATAGGAAAGAGGCATATTAGCATCTGCCAACAATGTGCTAGCAGCTTCAATGAGTGTTCTGTTCTTCCTTTCAACTACCCCATTTTGTTGGGGAGTTCTAGGAGCTGAGAAGCTATGTTTCTCTCACAGAATTCTTGCATGAGAAGAGAGTCAAACTCAATATCATGATCACTTCTGATCAAGGCCACATGAGTAGAGTACTCAGTCTGCACACATAATAGAAAGTCTGTAAGGGCTTTGAAGTTATCAGCCTTAGTTCTCAAAAGAAAACCCAACTGAACCTAGAGAAGTCATCTACAATTACTAAGGTGTAATACTTCCCTCCTAAACTCTGTACATTTATTGGGCCAAAAAGGTCCAAATGTAATAAGTACAAGATTCTAGGAGAATCACTTTTATTTACAGATTTAAAAGAGTTTTTGGTTTGCTTGCCTAGCTGACAAGCCTTGCATAGGCTCTCCTTCTTGTAGGGGCAAGAAGGTAAACCTCTAACAAGGTTGTGTTTAAATAACCTAGATATATTTTTAAGGTTAACATGACTAAGCCTCTTATGCCACAAAGAATTATTATTAATTATTACTTCATTAAATAAACAGATTTCAGAGTGAGTTGAATTGAAATCTACTAAATAAATATTACCTATTCTAATGCCTACTAAAACAACATTATTATTTAAAGTAATATTACAAGAAGAGTTAGAAAATGAAACCTGGTAGCCAGCATTACATAGCTGGCTGACTGAGATCAAATTGTGCTTCAGTCCTGTCACATATGCAACTCTCTTGAAAGTAACATCTCCAATTGTAATCCTGCCATAGCCTTCTGTCTGACCACAGCTTGAATCTCCAAAGATAACCTTTGGGCCGAGCTTAGCTTTGAATTTTGACAGATGATTTTTATTTCCTGTCATATGCTTGGAGCATCCACTATCCAAATACCACTTATTTTGAGTGATAGGATAGGCCTTCACCTGCAAGACATTCATTTAGACATTGTGGACCCAGGTAACCTTGGGTCCCTTGTTTTTCACATAAGAAAAGCTAGAAATAAATGAAAATACAGGCTGAGGGTGATAACCTAATGGGTGAGATCTCCTAGGTGGGATTCTCCATGCAGATGATGGGTCAACAAACCTAGGGTTTTTATTTTCATTTAGGTTTCTACGGGTTTGATTATGATTTTGAAAATCATATTGAAAACGTCGATTGACGTTCGACGATGGGCGCTCAGATCGTCGAGCTTCGTTCGACCATTGAGCTTCCGATCGTCGAGCGGCGTTCGACGCTCTTTGCATTTCTTTAAAAAATTTCTTCCTCTTTTCTCTCTTAGCTTTATTTAAGGTTTTATTAACTTGGTTTACTTGCTTAGTGTTCTTCATTCCACTAGCTGAAATGAAGTTCACTGGAGTTGAAAGATTATTTTTAAGAATAATTGGGGGTTCACTGGGAGAAGCTCTTAAACCTAGTTTGTTATTGCCTGACCTAGTGTTAGTCATGCTGGTTATTTCTAATAACTTAAGGCTTCTACCATTTAGAGATTCTTCTAACCTCTTAGACTTAGCTAACTCTATTTTAAGAAATTTAATTTCTTCACTACAAGTAGTGAGATCTTTCTTTAACTTAATATTTTCTGTAGCAATTAATTCTGAGTCAGCTAACTTATTTTTAAGTTCTTTAATCTCTTTTTCTGAACTAATTAAGTCTAAGCATAAGGATTTAAAATCTAATTTAAATTCTTCAGAAGTGAAGTCATAAGAAGATAGTACCTCATCTTCTGTTGGCATTTCTTCTTCTGATTCTGAACTCTCTGCAGCTGAGTGATTGCTGCAGGCATCTATTGCCATCAGGCAAACTTCCTTTGCCTTCTTCTCTTCCTCATCCTCACTGGAGCTAGAGGAGGAAGATTCTTCATCAGAATCACTCTAGGTTTCAGCAATGAAACCTCTCTCCTTCTTCTTGTTCTTGTAGGAGGATGGCTTGGAGTGCTTCCTGTGCTGTTCCTTTTCTTTCCTCTTATCTTTGTTCTTCTCCTCTGGACAATCTGGTAAGATATGTCCAGGTTTCCTGCAACCATAACAGATAATTTCTTTAGCAGGAGAACGATCATACCTTGGTTTGTCTTCATAGCGTGAAGACTTCTTTCTGAATTCCTTTCTCCCCATCTTGAGAAACCTCTTGGCAAATAATGCCATTAGTTCCTCATTGGATTGGCTACCTTCAGAAGCATCAACATCCTTAAGAGCTAGAGATTGCTCTTTTCTTGTTGGAGTAGGGGTCTTTGCTTCAGCTTCTGCTTCCCTTGTCTTCAGCACTTGCTCAAAAGACTTGAGCTTGCCGAGAAGGGCTTCTGTGGAAATCTCATTTATGCTTCTGGCCTCCTTGATAGGCCAGATCCTTAGATCCCATGTGCTAGGGAAGCACATAAGAATCTTATCATTGACCTCTGTCAATGATATGTCCTTGTCAAGGGTCCTCAGCTCATTGATGATTGAGCTGAGCCTTGTATACATGGCTTCAACTGATTCAGCATCTGTTTTCTTGAAGTTCTCATATTGTGAGATAAGGTTGGACCTTCTGTCCTTCCTTTCATCAGCTGAACCAGCTACAATCTGGTTCAGTGTATCCCACATAGCTTTTGCTGAAGAGCAGTCAGCAACCTTCTGGAATACCTCATCAGACATTGTCTGAGCCAGAATGTTCATCGCCTTGGCATCTGCTATCTTTGCCTTCTTGTACTCATCATTGTAATCTGGAGGAGGCACTGCACTCATATCAGATGATAAGGTAGTAGCAGCAGCAGGTGCTCTTGGGGGTCCTGACAAAATAGAAGCAAAGATACTTTCATCAATAGAATTCATATATAATTTTATCCTTGCCTTCCAGATGCCAAACTTAGCTAAGTTCCATGCTGGAGGTCTGGTGCTAGAATAATCCTTGGACTGGGCCATGATAGTGATAGTGAATATCTATAAACTTTGGTATCTATCAGGATCTTGTGACTTAGGTGTTAGCCTATACAGTCAGTCAACCTCCCTCTGATACCAATTGAAAGTGAAGGAATAGATACTACTCTAGAGGGGGGGTGAATAGAGTTATCAAATTTTGCACTAGACAAAACTTAATAGTCTACCCAACTCCCTTGGAGTGAAATGCGGAATGAAAAGATTATAGATATAGAAATAACCCTAAAGCCTAACACAAGTGTTGTGCATAAACTAAAGCTAACTGTAATTACAGTTAAGGCTTGGAAATCCTAATCAGCAACTAGCAAACCTAGTTATATCTAATCACAGCCACAATGCAAGTAATTAAACAAGGCAATCCAGACGACACAAGGAATTTATAGTGGTTCCCCAAATAACTTGGGTACGTCCACTCTTCTACCAACAAGGTAGGAATCCACTCAGGTTTTTGATCAGGTGCCCTGCCACCAACAGGATCTGCTTCAGGTAGATCCAGAAACCCTTTAGACTTTTGATCAGGTGTCTAAAAACCGAACACAGGTTTTTGATCAGGTGCCCTGCCACCAAGGGATACTTTTGAAGGGAGTAATAACCCTGTACAGGAGAGGGAAAGAAGGTTAAGATGTCTTCTCTATTTTACAATAGATTAGAGAAGCACAAAGACTTGCACTGAGCTAGAAAGCTCAAGGAATCAAGGCTCCCCCTGGCTCAAAGAATGTCCAGGTGAAGTCTTGCTTCAGTGCAGAAACTCTTCAGTAAAAACTGAAGGAAAAACTACAAGAAGATAAATAAAATATAAAATGGAAATCTTCTAGCAGCTATCTTCTTCTTCTTCTTCTTCAAAAATAACTCTGAGTCTGAACTTCCTGGAAGCAGGAGAACTCAGGTTGAAGAAGAGCAGAAGAGCTTAACACTTCTCAGTTGAATGAATATTGCTGAGAGCAGTTAAACTTGGTCTTGATGAAAGCGTGAATGCTTAAATGAATAACTGGTTAGCTAGCTGAAATCCTTCTCCAAAGGATTCCTTTTATAGCAGCAACAAGCAACGGCTCTTTTCAATTTGAACTGTTTGTCTTCTTCTGAAACTTGAAACCTGGGCTGCAAATATCACAAAGACAAACAAACTCTGCAGCAAAATATTCTATAAAAGGGATAAACCTTTTTCAAGGAAGCTGCAGGAAGCAATCTGATAATACAGGTACTAAATAAAATCACATCAGAGATAAACTCTTTATAGCAAAAGGAAGACTTTTCAGTCTAACGGCTATAAAGGACTGACAGCAGATAAAGTAAAATACAATGTCAGCTAATAAGACAAACAACTTTATCTGAAAAGATTTTACTCAGGCAGAAGGGATGGAGCAGATATTGCTTGGAAATATTATCATCAAACAACTGAAATAAAATGCCAGATAATGTATTAATTAATTAAATAGAATAAATAAATACAAAATAAAAAGGCAAATAGAAAACGTCGAACGACCTTCGGAGATCGTCGACCGACACACAGAGATCGTCGAACTATCGGACAGATAGTCGAACGATCCAGATAGTCGAACTATCAAAGGAGATAGTCGAACTATCACAACAGATAGTCGAACTATCAGAAGATAGTCGAGCTATCAGATAGTCGACCTACCAACAGATAGTCGAACTATCAAAGCAAAACTGATAGTCGACCTATCAACAGATAGTCGAACTATCAACGCAGAACATATAGTCGAACTATCAACAGATAGTCGAACTATCAAGGAACGACAGATAGTCGAACTATCAACAGATAGTCGAGCTATCAGATAGTTGAACTATCAAGACAGATAGTCGAACTACCAAGGGAAAACAGATAGTCGATCTATCAGCAGATAGTCGAACTATCAGAAGAAAGCAGATAGTCGACCTATCAAACAGATAGTCGAGCTATCAGATAGTTGAACTATCCAAGCAGATAGTCGAACTATCAAACAAACAGATAGTCGAACTATCAACAGATAGTCGAATTATCACAGCACACAGATAGTCGAACTATCAAGAGATAGTCGAATATCCTCGCAGACAGAACGTCGAGCAACTGATAGACGATCGTCGAACAGTTAGTCGACGATAGTCGAGCGGCGTTCGACTATAGTCGAACGAAAAACTACTTAACCAAATTCTTTATCTGGAAAAGCGGGGACTCTACAGCTAGACCACTAACCATTGACCATAGATATTTCTTGGGTCAAGGGACAAAAGGAGAAGACTAAACTCAAATCAAACTAGGGTACCAACATATTCAGCTTTGGCATTGAGTGATATTTAATGTCTCAACACATTTGCACTTAGACAAATATTCTGCTTTTCTGTTGAGGCATTGAGTGAATGGCCTTCACTCGACGCATTTGTACTTGGGCATATTTTTTGCTTCTCAGCGGTATCTTTGAGTAAACAACATTCAGTCAGTGCAATTAGGCCTTTAGCATCGAGTGATGTGAGATGACTCGACGTATTTATACTTAAGCAAATATCCTTCACTCTAGAGTGTGCTGACTCATCTTTAATTGAATTTCAGATAATCCCAAGCTTATTTATTAACCAATTACTAATAACCTGCACATGTTAACTCAGAGAAATATATATTACATATTTGTGTATATTATTGAATTATGGGGCTTCTTCAAATCTAAGAAATTATGGTGAATGTTCCCAACAACTTTATTCTGAACCGAAGGGACGATTTATTGGAAAAATTTGGCAAAGCTCTATGTTGACAAAGTATGATTGCATGTAGCTTCATTAGTAACTGATATGGGTGCTTTACATCATATGATTGGAGGCTAATCCACCAACTGTTGGGTACCAAGCTGAAGTTCAGCACGACCTTTTATACTCAAACAAATGGACAACCCAAGAGGGTTAACATGATATGGAAGGATATACTTCGTATATGCGCCTTGGATTTCGACAAGAGGTGGGAGGATCGTCTCTTTATGATCGAATTTACCTATAATAATAGCTATCAAGCGAGTTTACAAATGACGTCCTTCGAGGCTTATATGGTAGAAAGTGGTGTACTACATTAGCTTGGGTAGAAACGGGCAGAACAAAGCTATTTAAACCAAAAGACGTGGATGAGGCAAATTCGACGATACGAACAATCCGGGAGCGATTGTTGATTGCTCAAGATAGACATGCTAAGTATTACAATACCAAACACAAAGATATAAAGTTTGCAGTTGGCGATTGGGTGTGTCTTAAAATCAAAACTTATAAGGGCGTGTCATGGTTTTGACGTTTAAAAAATCTAAGTCTGTGATACCTTGGACCGTTTGAGATTTTGGAGTGCGTTGGTGAAGTTGCATACAGACTTGCTCTTTCAGCTGATTGAGTGGCTTGCAAGATGTGTTCCACATATCAGTGCTGAAGAATGTTGTACAAGCGCCTACACATCTCATTGCTGCATATTAGGTGTCGGTCAATGGTGGGTTAAAGATTAAAGTCAATCCCATTCGTACCGAAGACATTGATGTCAAACAATTATGGAACAAGGTGATCGGGGTGGTTAAAGTCCGTTGGGACAATTGTGGTCATGAGGAAATTTCATGGGAACGCGAGAAAATCATGAGAGAAGAGTTCCCAGAGCAATTCCATTGAGATACATTTTGTATGTTTTGTGCTTCTATGGGGTTTTTATGTACTATTTAATTTCAGGATGAAATT
The DNA here is from genome assembly GCA_039513925.1 of Platanthera zijinensis. Taxonomy (NCBI): domain Eukaryota; kingdom Viridiplantae; phylum Streptophyta; class Magnoliopsida; order Asparagales; family Orchidaceae; genus Platanthera; species Platanthera zijinensis. The sequence continues at coordinate 55,543,040 of CM077082.1, forward strand.
CTTAAAGGAGAAGGGGGAGATTTGTAACACACCAGTTTTTCCATAGTTAAAAAACACCAGTTTGCTTTTGGAGCTATCGTTGGCGATATCGATATCGCCTGGCGATAGTGTCCAGGACGATGCAGTCGATGCAGTCAACAAATGATGAATTCATTGCAGTCAATGTAGTCGACAAAATGGTGAAGTCAATTTGTTACTTTTATCGATAGTGATATAGATAGCGATAACAATGCAGTCGACACCGATATAGTCGATGCAATCGATGCAATCGACAATGATGTAGTCGATGTTGTCGACAGATCAGTGCAGTTGGTTTGCTAGCGCTGGTGATAGCGATATCACATGGCGATAGTAGGCCACGTGGCAGAACACAATGCGTTAGTTAGCTGCGAAGCAGCCGTTAAGCGGAAACGCAATGCTAGATAAGGCCACCACCACCGTCTAAGATATCTCCTGACAATAGAGATATCGCCCGACGATAACGATTTTTTTAGAATGGTCAATTTGAATTATCTCCATTCTTTCTATATGGATATAAGATCCAATGGTTGGAATTTCTTCTGAATCAGATAAGGGGCTGAAGATGAGAATTAATTCCGATTCTCTCTTTCTCATTCTCTCTCTCCAAGTGAAAGGAAGAAGAGGGCTAAGGAAGAAGAAGGGTTAATCCAACCATTAGAAAATCTATTGGAGAAGCTTCCAAGGTCTGAATTGCAATCTGAAGCTAGATCTGTGGAGCAGAATGCACTGTGAGTGTTTCCATCAGGTTAAATTGCAACTTCATGGCTCCGAAACGTGCTATGAGGGTAACTACTCTCTTTTTGAATACTTGGACATGTGATGTCCTTTATTTGGCAAGTTTGTGTGGAGGTTCGCACCAATTGGTGGAGGAAGAGACTTCCAACGGGTTCATATGGTTTATCCTCTGTATATTTTGCATTTAGAGTCCGGATCTTTGTACGTGCATATGCATGTTGTGTGAAGCCCATCTGTGACAAGTTGGTCTGGATTGGTGATGTATTTTTTTGTGTGCTGGATAAGACTCCGAAAAAAACGAGTAGATTTTCAGAGTTTTGGGGTGATGCAGGTTGTTGTAGAAGTACTGGAGGGTGTCTCCAGAAAGCACCCGAGATTGCAACTGAGAATGAGATTCTATTATTATCGCATATGATAGAAATATCGCTGGTGATAGCTCTTTGGTAGAGACCGGCGAGCAAATGTGTGTTCTTGGTGTGAACCCGAAATTGAGACAACCCGATGGTTTTGTTGAAATCATGGAGCGACATCGTTATCACCGGTAATAGCTCCTATTGAGCTGATGTGATGGATGTAAAACCCAGGTCTTGAGGATCGGGTGTGTAATATTAAGTTGTGAGGCCTATAGTGCCTATCTTGGTGGCCTTGTGTGCTAACCATAATAGATAGCTTTGGTTATCTTTTTATTAACTGGCTGAGATGAAGTTGTACCCACATTGTGACAGTGAGATTCCAACGATTTGAGCACAAACAATGCTGATCTGAATCCATCCCTTACTATTAGGTGAAGAGGTCACTACTCAGTGCACCTTCTGATTTTGGGAGAATTTGTGAGGCAAGGTGGCATTGATGGTAAAAGATCAATGACCGTCAAAGTAATTGATACTTAGGACGGAGGTGAGACTTGAAATTCAGTACACCAATAATATACCCTGGGTGTACGAAACGTGTGGCTATGCGTGCCAATGTATGTGATGAATGTGAAATTATATATATACTGTCATGCTGCTTGCTTGCATGGAAGGAGTACCACCTCCCAGGGAATGGGGTGGGGTCATTATAATTGTGGTCAGCTAAAGCTGATCGTTGCTTTGTTTACCACTTCTTCATGGATTGGGCGTGTGTAGGTGTTGGTGAGCCGAGAAGGAAGTAGCGGGCTGAAGCCCTTTTGTTGTGCTGGCCTTCAAAAGCCCAAGTGCTTGTTTTACTATTTTCATGTATTGCTGGACTGCGTGCTGAAGTATGGAAATCACATATAATGTAAACATCAACAAGTATGTACGGCATTAAGGCCAAATTTTTGTATATACACACATTCTGAGTTATATATTATAGTGGACATTCCGTTTTGTGGGTTATTATTACTCTTTTTCTTCCACTATAATAAAACTCTGTGATAGGTTGTGTAGATGTTTGATATTTCAGTTTCATACCGCTTTCATCTGTTCGTGGAATATGGTGTGGGGCCCTGACTGTACCTTCTGTTATATTCTTCGTGACGGGCAGGGTATTACACAGCCTCTCCTAGAATTTATTGCCTAATCATATCATAAGACTCTGGAAGGCAAAGAAGATAATGCACAACCAGAAGTTTCTAGAAGTGTTTGTGTTGTTTAGCAAGATAAGTGGAGAAGGGGAAATGCTGAAGAAGTTTGGCGCCAGGAGATTACACCTCCTGGTAAGCAGTAATATGTGTCAAAGTGGGGTAGGAAAACATATCAGCATATAATGTGTATATGCGCGAATTTTGAGCTCCCTTGGAGTACAGAGCAGCAAGATAAGCCCAAACAGCCTTAACTCTCTCATCATGACGAATGACGAGTAGACGTTCATCTGAAAGACTATTAGCAAGCCATGTTCTAACCAAAACATCATTGGAGTCCCAGTAATCAAAGGCAGTAGAACCTTGAGCAGGTGGGTTATCAGCAAGATGATGATGCTTGCGTTGAGATCATAACAATAATATGAAGGAAACACTCCAAACCGGATAATTTGGTCCAGTTAGCTTGGAAGTTGTTCCAATATTACCAAAAGGAGTGGAAATAGAGGTAGTGGTCTAAAAGGAGGCACAGACATGGTAGAAGAAGAATAAAGAGTCGGAGTCTCCATAGAGAAATCAAACAGAAAGACAAGCCACACGGACGGAGGAAAGAAAACTACGCAAAAAGCACAAAGCAAACCTCTAACCGAGTTGTTAGAAAGAGGTCGCACCACAAGGGCAGAGACCATTGAGTTCACAAGTAACGAATAGAAAAGTCGGCAAGGATCAGTGGGTGAAAGACCGAAGAGCTCAGCAGGTAGTTATAAAACCTGATCCCGCAGAGACCATAAAAGAGCTCAGTAGGCGGTTAGAAAATATGAGTCCTTAAGGATCCAGTTATCCTTTGATACCATGTAAGAAAATCTAAATAACAGGATTTTCATTTCCAAAACACTTTACTTTATATGGGTATGACCCCCTATTTATAGGGGAGAGGAGAGAGAGAATACAACAGACAATGTGGGACTTAATTATAACAGGCGGATAGATATTCACAGACTACAATAAGTTGTGTAGTTAAACAAGCTAACTACCTAGCTACTCAGTATCCACTAGTCCCTAATCCATAGACTGTAGATGACCACCAGAAGCAACATAAGTGGTTGGATAACTTTAACCACCAGATCGCAATGACTTCAGCCTCCTGATCGCCAGTCCGTAGTGGCTTCAGCCTCCTGACTGCCAGTCTATAGTGGGTTCAGCCTCCTGACCATCATACCACAACACCGGTTAGATCGCCGAGCTTCCATTGCCCTATTAAATATGAGGTCTTAGTGGCTCTCAAGACAACCACACTACCAGACCAGTCTGCCTGAGCTGTCAGCCAAACCACAGTAAAGACAGGCAGGCGAGCGAGCCAGGACATATTTTTGGCCTACCTTTTCTAATGCATTGAGTGAAGCTCGCCCTATCAACGCCTTCTAAGCTTGGCATTGAGTGAAGCTCTCCCTATCGATGCCTTCTGAGCTTGGAGTTGAGTAAAGCTTGACCTGTCCATGCCTTCTGAGCTTGGCGTTGAGTGAAGCTTGCCCTGTCAATGCCTTCTGAGCTTGGCGTTGAGTGAAGATTGACCTGTCAACACCTTTTGAGCTTGGAGTTGAGTGAAGCTCGCCCTTTCAATGCCTTTTGAGCTTAGCATTGAGTGAACCGGCTTCACTCAATTATTGGTGTTTCCCCAATTTATTTAGTTTCTCTGGGCCCACTAGGCGGAGCGAGCGAGCCGTACAAGCTAGTTTGACCAGCCTACACTCTCCTCGGTGGCCATCCAGCCGAGATCGCCGGTCTGCCTCCGTGCGAGAGGCAGGTGAATAGACGGAGTCTGGCTCGCGCTTGCCTAAAGATAGAGGAAAGTTGCGCGAGCCAGGCCGTGTCCGCTCAGTTGAGTAGCGAGCTGGTCCCGATTTCCCCCTATGAGTGGGGTGCAGGTATCATGTGGTTAACATATTTTGGTATGACTAATGCGAATACATTTTCATTTAGCTCATCAATACAACGGAGTCTGGCTGTTGGCAGACTGCTTTTGGCTGCAAATAGCCATCCAAAACAGCGGAGTTACGCTATTTGCAGGCCAGGTTTAAAAACTATAAATAGGCCCAAGGGGGTACCTCAAAAGGCAAGCTTTCCAGTCCTCTTACTCTCTTGTCTTTTAGTGCTTTCTGAGGTGCCCTTAGCTCAGCATAGGCTAAGGAGGGGAAGCGCTCTAAGATCTTCCGGGTGTGTGGTGGGACCTCTATGCGTGAGTCTTGGGTTAGTTTCAAGTTCTGAGTCTTTGGTCAGCCAAGCTTGCTAGGAAAAGTAAGTGTGCGGTTACCCCTTCCCCCAAGGGTTCGGACTCCACGAGAAGCCGATTTTCGGTTTCAACAGACGTCATGCTTAATTCAAATAGATGCCAATTATGCACTAAAAGATGGAAACCGCCGCATTATTCTGACACACAATCTTGGGAAGATATAAAAATTAGAGCCGGTCATGTCACATACCTAAAAAGGATTTTAGTCGCTACTGATGTAGAGATAAATATGCTAAGTGCGTGGCAATTTGACAAGAACTTTTTGAATACATTATGCAAACCCTAATTCGCAAAAGTCGCCTCCAACAAGAAAAGATCTATTCATTATCTTCAAGCTCCACAAGTCTTCACAACAATCTTTCTGAATAAAGATCTCTGAGAGTATTCAACACAACACAAACTATCCTAAATAAGAAGATCATTTCTTGTTGATGTGGGTGAAAAGAAGCTGTCTGGTGAAACATCTAGAGAAGAAGGCTCCAGAGCATCTGTTCTTGAGTCTTTGTAAAACAAAGACTCTTTTAATCTTTGTTGTAAGATCTCCTTGAGATCTGAGTGTAGGACTTTTTCCAAAGTCTGAGGTAGGATTCTTGTTTAGAATTTGAGGTAGGCCTAAGTTTTAAAGCCTGAGTTAGGGCTTGATTGTGAGCCTGAGGGAAGAGACCTATTGCTGTCTCTGAGGTAGGACTAAGATAAGTCTGAGTTATAGGAGTGGAAGCCACTCTGAGTTGTAATATCCAGGGAGGGATCTGAGTTGTAAGATCAGTTGATTTGAGTTTTGGAGGAGTTTGCCTAGTCTAGCATAATGTGAAGGGGGGAAGTGGATATACCCTAGATAGGGAAACCTGTAATGCCCCGAAACTCAAAAGAGGAACGAGCAGCGCTTTTAGGTGTGTTTGGGCCTTGGTAAAGGTCATACAGCCTAGGACACGGGCGTGTTCCAGGGCCATGTCAGGCGCATGTTCGACATCTCGCCGAGCACTCAACGATTTTCACTCAACGAGCGTTGAGTGAGGGCACATGGCCTGACACACGGGCGTGTCAGTGGCCGTGTCCTGCTCCGGCAATTTGCTGGTTTGTGCTGAGGGAGTTACACAGCCTGGGATACGGGCGTGTCCCAGGGCGTGTCTAGCACACGGCATGTGACACGAGCGTGTCACATGGTCGTGTCGTGCTCGGGACATTTCTTGTCCTGTGTCGTTTGGGTACGCGGGCCGTGACACGGGCCTTGACATAGGCGTGTCACTTGGAACACATGCGTGTTCCAAGCCGCGTCACATGCTGTGTCATGGTCGGGATTTTCATGAATGACAGCGAACGAGTTACATATCCTTGGACACGGGCGTGTCGCAAGCCGTGTTCGACCCAGGAAGTTTATTTTCAGGATGAATCGTGGTCGTTCGTTTCCTTATTTTGGGATCTAACGGTTCAGACCTCTCCATCCTAGGATTAAGGCTGGGATTGGGGGGTTAAACCCTCACTTTTCATTAGCCACTCTCTTTCTAAGTTCTAGAGAGAAGGGAGAGCAAGGAGGAAGAAGGAGGGAAGATCCAGTCGCCGGAGGAGATTCGGAGCTCCAAATCGCAAACCAAGTCCAGATCTACGGAGGCGAGATAATCACGATGCTTTTCATCTGTGTAGATTTTCATGGCGCCAAAGAGGAATACTAGGGTAACGATTCTCTACTTGACCATGTGAAGCTCTTTTTCTTTTGCATAGGGAAAACCCGCTCCCGCGAGTTTGCAGTGATCCTTGGGGTAGATATGTAAAGTCCCCCTTATTTGCATGTAGAGTCTGATATCGAGAAACGGACATAGGAACGGTGTTTGAAGCCTATCCGGACAATTTGGTATTGATCGGTGATGTTTTACTATGCATTGTTAGCCGGAGAAGACTTCGTTCCCTTGGTTGTTTTCGGGTTTCTACGTGGTAGATTACAGCAGGGATCCTTAGGGATTAACCCCAAGGCGCACCCGGAAATCTGGGCAGAAGCGTGAATTTGTCATCATTGGTCGCCCAGGAGCCATCTTTGTACATAACCGGGTTATGTACTTTTGTTTGTTCGTTTACGGGTTACGGGGAAGCTTAACTTGCACCGATGACTTTTATTGTCGTGGCGGTATGAGCAGCGAGTTGAGTGAAACCGTACCTGCTCTATGTGGTTCGGTTTTAGAGTCCTACCGATGGAATAGAGGGAGGGTCTTCGGCTTAAACCGCGAAGACTTTAATGATCACGAGATTGCCGTCTTGGGGCGGTGGTGGACCGAGTTCACCGTGTAAGTTCCCTGAGAGCATGGGGTGTGCGGCCGTGCGTGCATACGCTTGTGGTGAAGTGTGCTTAAGTTGTACTTTCGCAATCCTATTTGTTTATACTAATGCATTGCAGGGAAGGAGCTTTGCTGCCCCGAGTTTGGGGGCTGAATCATTATAATTTGGTCAGCTTTAGCTGACCGTTATTCTTGTTTGCCACCGTTGTGGTGAATTATGCTTGCAGGTGCTGCGGAACTGAGTGGCAAATAGCGGGAAAAATCCCAAGTTGTTGAGCCAGCCCTCGAAGGCCTTGTTTGTTTACTTGTTTAAATCATGTGTGGTTGGCCTGCGAGCTGAAGTTTGTAAGACACTGTTTTTATTTGGTGAACTATTGTAAGGCCAGTACTTTTGTGTATTTTGTAGTTCATTCATGCTGGGTTATATTAGTGGACATTCATGCTCGTGGCTGGGTTCTTGCTTTTGCAACTTAATAATTGCTTCCGCTAGATACTCTATGTAGGACGTGTGTATTGGTTGAATGGTTTCATCTAGTAACTCGTCAGTCTATCTGTGGTATATGGCGTCGGGCCCTGCCCGGACCTATTGTTATATGTTATATGATGAATAGGGGTGTTATAGAACCACTATAAATTGCTTGTGTGTTTTTGATGTTCTTGAAAGTAACTAACCTAACCTAAACACACCAAGTAATATCTAGAAAAGAATTAAAAATCCAAAAGAAACCTATTCACCCTCCCACCTCTTGGTGTTTAGCTGCCCTTAAAAAAGCTTTCAAAGTATGATACATTCATCAATCGGTCTACGATCACCCAAACGACATCGTTCTCGTGCTGTGATCTCAGCCAACCATGTACAAAATCCATAGAAATGTCATCAAACATCCATTCTGGAATCGGTAATGACTTTAGGAATCCTCCAGGCTTCTGACATTCTTCCTTTACTTGCGCAAGTGTGACACTACGCTACATAGAGGGCTATGTCTTTCTTCAAAACTGGCCACCAAAACAACTTCTTCATGTCCTTGAACATCTTTGTGCTCCCCGGGTGGATTGAGTACTTTGTGAAATGCTCTTACATCAACTCCTATAATTTGCTAACATTCGGCGCATACAAACGAATGTCTTTCCATAAGAGAGCATATAGCGCTTCATGCTTTCATCAAACTTCAACGCCTATCAAATCCTATCTGAGAGGTCATATTGCACCTCCGTCCAGTTCAAGCATGCATTCATGTTGGTTCTCCTGTACATACAAGATATCTCGAAGGCCTCCAATTCACGAATAAGATGCTCATCGTACATTTGTATCAAATTTGCCTTTGTTGGTGCCCTACGACTAAACACATCTGCGACAATATTTTCCTTCCCAGTAGTATAATATATCTCGAAGGTGTAGTCCCCAAGGAACTCCATCCACCTCCTCTGTCGCATATTCAGATCCTTTTAATTCAACATGTATTTCAGGATCTTATGGTCTATAAAGATATCAATCTTCATGCCATATAAATAATGTCATCATAGCTTAAGGGCAAATATCACAGCCGCCAACTCCAAGTCATGGATTGGATAATTTATTTCATTCACCTTCAGCTGGTGAGAGCCATATTAAATAACCTTCCTAAATTGAAGAAGAACACGGCCTAAGCTGCTCCCTGAGGCATCACTGTAGATCTCATAGCCTTCTATACCACATGGAGAACACAAAATAGGCGTCGTGGTCAAATGACTTTTCAACTTTTTGAAAGCTCACAGGCACTCTGACGTCTAAATGAACTTCTGATCCTTCCTCATCAAATTAGTGAGAGGTAGAGCTATTCACAAAAATTTCTCTACGAAGCGCTTATAGTAGCTGGAAAGTCCAAGGAAACTCCTGACTTCCGCCACAGTAGTCAAAAAAGGTCACTCCCGTATCGCAACAATCTTTTCCGGATCCACAACAATACCTTCTACACTAACCACATGACCAAGAAAAGCAACCGATGATAGCCAAATCTCATACTTAGAGAACTTGGCATAGAGTTGACTCCTACTCAAGATATGTAGAAAATTATGCAAATGATTTGCATAATTATCTTCTGACTGAGAGTACACCAATATATCATATATAAAGACGATCACAAATTGGTCCAGATACTCTCGAAAGGTTCTGTGCATCAGATCCATGAATATCGATGTGCATTTGTTAACCCAAATGACATATCAATTAACTAATAATGTTCATAGCGCGTACTGAACACATTATCGAGAATATCACTTTCTGTAATCCTCAATTGATAATAACCGGACTTCAGATCCAACTTTGAGTATATAATTGATCCAAGTAGTTGATCAAACAAATCCTTGATTCTCGAAATCAGATGCTTGTTCGTCTCCGCTGACTTATTCAGTTCATAGTAGTCGATACATAGATGCAAGCTTTTGTCCTTCTTCACAAAAAGGACTGGTACACTCGAAGGAGACATACCCGGATGTATATAGCCTTGCTTTAGTAATTCCTATAATTGAACCTTCAATTCTGCCATTTCTTTTGCCGCTACATGGTATGATGAGCGTGACATAGGTTTTGCACCTAACACCAACTCAATATTGAAGTATATCTCTTGTTAAGGTGGAACTCCAGGGAGATCCTTCGGAAATACATATACAAACTCCGATACTATAGGAACATCACTCAGACAAAGCTTTGGCTTTAAAGCCTCAAAAATCATGAAGAATAACTCCGCTCTTTTCTGAATCGCCTTGACCACTTGGAGAGCAGACATCAATATCTTACTCGATCCTTACATACCAGCAAACTTAGTCTCGTATTTGGTGTTTTGCCCCAGTGTGACTTCCTTTGAGTTGCAATCAATATATTCACATTGCTTTGAAAGCTAGCCCATTCTAAAAATCACATCAAACTCTGATATTGGCAACACAGATGCTTCCAATCCAAACTCATGACTTCATATCTATAGCTTAACATAACAAACACTATTTGCACATATCAAGCACTCATTAGGCATCAATACATCAAATTTATCTATCGATATAAACAAATGCACTTTGATATGCAATACGAAGTCCTATGACAAAAAGGAGTGAGAAGCCCCTTTATTGAACAGTGCTCTCATCGGATAGTCCAAAATTAGGACAAAGTCTAATACAAACAAGTTAAACAAGCAATGCACAAGGTAACAAATATATAAAGTAGTTAAAGCTCTATACTACATCGCACCTCTCACTACATCGCTTTGTTTAATGGCCTCCTACTGGCCAAGATTGTAGACTCGGGGCTGAGCTGGAGCATAATGGGACGCGGTTGATTCCACAACCTTCCCCTTTTCTACATAAGATGCTCCTGCCTTTTTCTCTATCCTCGAAAGACCATTGTGACACTCTCGAGCAAAATGTCCTGGCTTACCATAAGTATAACAAGTGAGTGGCCATCGCCCAGTAGTCGCTCTAGACACATCAGAAGATGCTGGCCCTAAATACCTAGTCTCTTTTTCCACCTATTATGGTACTCAGACTTTTTAAAGTGTGGTACCTCAAATTCTGGCTTTTTCACTGCCAAATCATTCATACGTTGGACCTGCTTCATATCCTGCTCCAGGGATTGGGCTATATTCACCAAGGCCAAAAAGCTCTGTGTCCTCAGACCTGATAGAAGTAACCTCAGATCATCCCGCAGATCTTCATAAAATAAGTTGTCTTATGCTTCTCATTAGTAAATATGGAGCCTGCATATCACCCAAGTCTGGTAAACTCGTGCAGATAGTCATCCACCAAACTATCACCCTGAGTCAGCCGCTAAAACTGGTTCTCCATCATAATCTGTTGTGTAGAAGGGAGATATCTTGCCAGAAACAGTCCTGAAAACTCCATCATCGAGATATCAGTCAATTGTCTGCCCGCAAAATGATACAAATCTAACTCGTCCCACCAAAGCCTCGTCTCTCCATCCAACATGAAAGTAGTTAAGGTGACTTTCTGCCCTTCTTCTGTCTCTGTTGCCATCAAGGTTCTCTTTATCTGAGAGAGACAATCTTCGGCTTGAGTTGGGGATCCAGTACCCATAAATACAGGAGGATTGAAAATAAGAAAGTGCTTCAGTTGCTTATCCATCGCTCGTCTTGCTACTAATGTCTCTTCAACCACTTGTCTCACCACCATAGGCTCAATTATGCCAACCGACTTCCGGGCCACTATAGGAGTAGGAGGTTGTGCCAGTCTTCCTGGTTGCACATTGATCATTGTAAAGATGGCTTCAGTAACTAAATGAATAGTCTCAGCGGAAGGAGAAGGTGTAGGCAAACCAATTGGTGCACTACTCTCACTAAAGTGCTAGGGTTGAGACTACCCTGCAGTACTCTTAGAAACCTATAATCATGAAACACGTAATTAAGCAACTATTAACATTACAAACAGTAATCATTGGAGCACGCAGGTTCCTCAAATAAGTGTATTTTTTATTTCTAAGTGGACATTCATGGGTTATTTGACATTGTAATGGTAACGCACACACATGCTTACCACCCTTAAAAAGAATTCGACCTCGAATTCGAAAGAGAAGGGATCGACTTCAGAAGCTGATACCAAAGGTCGGAATTGTGGTGGGCCCATAGCACTAACAGGTTGGAGGATTAAAACCTCCCTCTAATACCAAATTATAACATCTTGTCCATCACAAAGAATATAATAGAAGATCTGGCTTGGGCCTACGCCATATTCCATGAACATACAAAAACAGTATGAAATTGAAATACCAAACATCTACGTAGCCTATCCCATAGTTTCATTCCGGCGGAAGCAAAGGAGTAACAATAACCCACAACACGGAATGTCCACTACAATATATAACTTGGAATGAGTGTATACACAAACATTTGGCCTTAAGGCCTTACAGAATTGTTGATGTTTACAGTACATGTTATTTCTATACTTTGGCACACAGGACAACAACACATAAAAATAATAAAACAAGCATTTGGGTATTCGAGGGACAGCACAGCAAAAGGGCTTCATCCCGCTACTTCCCACTCGGCTCACCAGCACCTGCACAAGTCCAATCCACGAAGACGTGGCAAAATAAAGCAATAGTCAGCTTTAGCTAACCATAATTATCACGATCCCACCCCATTCCCGGGGAGGTGGAACTCCTTCCCTACAATCAAGCAGCATGACAGTTTATACATAAAATCACATTCATCACATACATTGGCACACACAACCACACATCTCGTGCACTCAGGGCACATTATCGGTGTACTGAATTTTAAGTCCCACCTCTGTCCTAAGCATAAACCACTTAGACGGTCATTGAGTTTTTATCGTCAAGTCCACCCTCACGGACTCTCCCTATATCAGAAGGTGTACTGAGGAGCGACCTCTTCACCAACCAGTGAGGGACGGGTTTAGATAAGCTTTGTCTGTGCTCAAATCGTCAGAATCTCACTGTCACGATGTTGGTACAACTTCACCTAGATTCATTAAAAAAAAGATAACAAAAGTTATTTATTATAATCAGCACACAAGGCCACCAAGCTAGGCACTACAGGCCTTATAGCTTAATGCTACGCACTCGATCCTTAAGTCCTGGGTTTCATATCCATCACATTAGCTCACTAGGAGCTATCGCTGCCAATATCGATAGAACCACCGGTTTGTCTCAGTCTCGGTTTCACACCCAGAACATAAATCTGCTCATTAGTCTCTACTATAGAGCCATCAACAGTGATATCGCTATCACGGGCGAAAACAACAGAATTTTGTTCTCGGTTGCAATCTCAGGTGCTTCCTGGAGACATCCTTTAGTACTTCTACAACAACCTACATCACCCTAAAACTCTGAAAATCAACTCATTTTTCCTTGAAGTCTTCTCCTACATGCAAAACAATACATCACTAATCCAGACCAACTTGTCACAGATGGGCTTCACACAACATATCTATATCCATACATCGATCCGGACTCTAAATGCAAATTCTACCGGGGATAATTTATACCAACCTACTTGAAGTATCTTCCTCCAGTAGTTAGTGGGAACCTCCACACAAACAAGCCAAATAAAGGACTTCACATGTCCAAGTATTCAGAAAGAGAGTCGTTAACCTTGTAGCACGTTTCAGAGCCATAAAGTTGTAATTTATCTCAATTGAAACACTCACAGCGCTTTCCTCTCTACAGATCTAGCTTTGGCTTGCGATTCGGACCTTGGAAGCTCCTCCAATAGTTTTTCTAATGGTTGGATCAACCCTTCTTCTTCTTTAGCCCTCTTTTTCTTTTCACTTGGAGAGAGAATGGGATAAAGAGAATGAGAAAGAATTCTCATCTTCATCCCCGTATATGATTCGGAAGAAATCCCAACCAATCGATCTTAAATCCAGATAAAATGAATGACCATGATTCAAATTGACCATTTTAACAAAAAAATTTATCGTCAGGCGATATCTTATGTGGTAGCAGTGGCCTTATCTAGCACCGCTTTGTCGCTTAACGATTACTTCACAACCATACTGACACGTGGTGGTATGCTACGTGTCCTACTATCACCACGCGATATCATTATCGCCAGCGATAGCAAACCGTCTGCATTGACTGCATTAATGTCGACTACATTGACTGCATTAGTATCAAATGCATCGATTGCATCACTATCGTCAGTGATATCGCTATCGCTAGTGGTAGCAAATTGACTTCACCATTTTTTTCAACTGCAATGACTATATCATTTATCAACTGCATCGACTGCATTGACCTGCCCACTATCGCCAGGCGATATCACTATCTTCAGGCGATATCATTATAGCCTGGCGATATCACTATCGCCTGGCGATATCACAATCACTAGGCAATAACTCCAAAAGTTCTCAGAAAATTCTCAAAAACAATCTTTAAGTCTTTTTCTCGAGAAAGCCCTGAAGAATTCTCAAGAAGCCAAGTATAGTTCTCGAGAAAGCAAAGCAGTTCTCGAGAAGTCAAAATTGTTTCTCGAGAAGCGAAGTATTTTTCTCGAGACGTCAAGTTCCTTCTCGAGAAATCAGTTCTTCAGTTCAAAGAATTTTTGTTAAGTATTTTCTCGAGAAGGCTATGCCATTTCTCGAGAAAGCAAATCCTTCTCGAGAAATCATATGTCTTCTCGAGAAATAGGGTTGCAGAAAACCTCTATTTAAACCGTCTGACGGGATTTCGATATAACCTAAGTTCCTCATAATTGTCCCACGTGGATCCTTCATTAATGATTTCAGACAGTTAGACGAGGTCCTATAAGAAGTCCTTTCAGAGGAATCGCTAACCCTAATAACATTATTCAGAATCGCAATCGCAATTTTAAGATCGGGAGAAGCTGTGTTGTCATAATCGTTCTTCATTGTCGCTCCTCTCTCGATCTAGCGATTCCAAGAAGAAAAGATTCGACAGATTATGGATTCAAGTTCTTCAAATATCTACTTGATCGTGTCGGGTCCTAAGCATTTCAGATCAAAGTTTTCTCGGGATTTCTTTCTCAACTTCTTCACAGAGATTTTTGATTTTCAAGAAGGAAGAACCTTGAAGATTTCAGATATGAAAGTATTAAGTTTTTATTATTATTGTGACAATTATTTTAACTCTTGTATGAGCTTTGTCTTCGAGTTGATAGGAGCTTTGTCTCCGAGTTTGTAGGAGCTTTGTTCTCTGAGTTTATAGGAGCTTTGTTCTCTGAGTTTGTAGGAGTTTGTTATCTACAAGTTGTAGGAGCGTTGCTCCGAGTTGTAGGATTGTTGCAATCCGAGATTTAGTGAAGTAGTTGATGCTAGACGTGGTGCTAGATAGGCGAGGTGGAAAGTGGACGTTCCCAAGATTGGGGAACCACTATAAATTCCTCTTGTCGTCTGGGTTGTGCTTGGTTATTTTTTATGTCAATTACTCTCAAGTTTTTTTATTCCACAAAAGATACAGAACTCACCTATTCACGCCCCTCTAGTTGATTTATGTAGGCAACTAGATACTTCATTTTGGCTGCCTCTAGATGAGGCATTCGTGGCTCCTGTATATATCGACTAACTCGACCAACAACATAAGCAATGTCTGGCCGAGTGATAGTCAAATAAATCAAACTCCCCATCAAAGCTCAAAAAATCTTCGGGTCAGGAAGTGTCCTTCCCTCGTCCTTCTGAAGTTTTGCCCCAACTTCAAGCGACACAGAGGCATTCTTCCCTTCCTTCATGCCGAAGCACTATACGATCCTCAGCATAAGCTCTCTGAGATACAAGCATACCTCCCTCCCTCTTCTCAACTTCCAATCCAAGGAAGTGGTGCAGCTCGCCTAAATATTTCATCTCGAAGTGGATTGATAGCTCTACTTTAAGCATTGCCACCTCTCAGTCATTATTCTTGGTTATGATCACGTAGTTGACATACAAGAGAACCAGCATATGCATACCATCCTTATTCTTCACGAACATGCTGGAGTCGGAGTCAGATTGTTTGTACCCGCAGAACTGAAGGTAATCAACAATCTTCCCATACCAGGATCTTGGTGTCTGCTTTAGCCCGTACAGAGCCTTCTTTAGTTTGCACACATGTTGTGGTAGATACTTAGACACATATCCTGGCGTCTGCTCCTTGAATATGTCCTTCTCGATCTCTCCATACAGGAAGGCGTTCTTCACATCAAGCTGTCACCGCTTCCAATTCCGACATGATACTAAGGCAATGACCGTCCTTACCGATATCATTTCTCCACAGGGCTGAAGGCCTCCACATAGTCTTCGTCGTACTTCTGTGAGAAACCTCGAGCGACAAGCCTCTCCTTATATCGCTCCACTCCTTCTTCAGCCTTTGAAAGTGTAAAGTTGTCAACCTAAATCACCTAGAGGGGGGTGAATAGGTGAATCGTGCGACTATTTGCGGAATAAAAATTTTAACGAACTTGCACAAGTAATCAAGCAATCACAGAAAGACAAGAAGATCTATAGTGGTTCCCAAATCTTGGGTACGTCCACTTTACCTCACCGATGTAGCAAATCACTAGACTCGGCTACTCCACTATCTCAGATTGAAAACAATCCTACGCCTCGGAACCAAGTTCCTACAAACTCGATCCAAATGGATCTACACTCGGAAGATAACAACTTCCTACAACTCGGAGAGCAACGCTCTTACAAGATTTACAAGAAGGTTTGAAAAAATACAAACAAAATTTTTTCTTCAGATCTGGAAAAATTCGACTTTAGGCCTTCTTCTGAAATTGCGGCTTTTTAAGAAATGTTGAAGAAGATCCACTGAAAAATTTGATCTAAGAAATCTGGAGATCTACTCAATCAAGGAGAGGAAGAAGAATCCTTGAACAGTAAATCTTTCTTGATCGGAAATGGCTTTCTTTTCAATCTGCGAGCAGTGCGGCGACGGCGGCTCTGAGAAAATGATCTTGAGAGAGAGAGAGAGACGGCCGTCAGAAAAATTTGAGAGAGATTAGGGTTTCCGCTTCTGGATATGTCTGGTCTTGTTGACAAGACCTTAAATAGGATTACCCCAACGGTTAGAATTAGCATTAATGATGACACGTGTACTAATCACGAATTGTCATTTCAAAAATCTCGTAAATCGGACTGAGACAAAATTTTCTGAATAGAACATCAGTTCTCGAGAGGTATGAGAAAGTTCTCGAGAATAGGTTGACTTCTCGAGAACTAGCATTCTGGACTTAGGCAAGTACTTGAGACAAAATGGCGTTGAGTCTGTTCAGGAAGAATCAGAAGCATCTCGAGAACTGAAGAAAATAGTACTCGAGAACTAAAGCTTGTTCTCGAGAACTACATAGACTTCTTGAGAACTAGAAGTTAACTTCTTGAGAAATGTAGACTGAGACTTCTGGAGAACTAGAATGAGCTTCTCGAGAACTAACAGATGATTCTCGAGAACTAGTATGCGCTTCTCAAGAACTAACAGATGTTTTCGAGAACTACGCGCTTCTCGAAAACTAGCAGATGTTCTCGAGAACTAGTAGCTCAACTTCTCGAGAACTAACAGATGTTCTCGAGAGCTTCTAGATCTACTTCTCGAGAACTAATCTTAGGCCTCTCAAGAAGTGGACTTAGAAAATTTTTAACTTCTGGAAATCTAATTCTTCAAGTAGCCAACCTTCAACCCATGGTCCAAGTGTTTGAATATGAAGTGTATCCCAATTAAGAGGCTACCCATGAGTCAACACCTTGGATCACACGGTGAGGGATTACACTGTATAGTCCTTTGTTCATGACCCACAGTAGACTGACATTGGTCTACACTTAGCACTGATAATCTACAAACACACAACTAAACAAAGATATCAAATACAACTTAATTCATCTTAGTTCAAGGGTGATTTCATGCAAATTTGGGTTATTCTGGATGCAATGCCCAACAATCTCCCCTTATTTGTAGAAGTCAAAACCCTCTACACTAAGGTGAATTATACCATTAGAGAAAGAACTATAAATGAAGACTAGATACAAAAGCAAGAAAATAAAGGTAAACACAGAATTATCAAAACTAGAAATTATATATATATATATATTGTTTTAGATTTCCCATCAACATTCATTTCAATCACAATCCCAAAAACAAATGTAAACATGAATTCATTCTTTGCTCTGAAACTGCTTGTCTAGCTTCTCTTTCTGTCTTCTCTGATAGCTGAAAAGCTTTGGATAGTATCTGGGAGGTTTTGGAGGACCCTTAGGGTTATTCTTTCCATATTATCTGTCATGTATTCTCCTTTTAGTCATGGATTTTCATATAGTTCCCACTCAGAGGAGCTGTAGTGGATACTTCTGCTTTCATTGAAATCCATAACTAACTTGAGAGTATCAAGTATTAAAGCTTTGGAGGTGGGACTCCAGACTTCAGCAAATTCTTTTGCTTTTCTTTGCTCTGGATCTGCTTTGGGAATGCTTTTGCTGTAGAGGGACCTTCCCCAAACTTTCTCTTCTTAGATGTATTAATCTCAGGTAGGTCTTGGGGAATTATATAATCTCATACTTGATCATAAGAGGAGGGAGGAAGAGGAATTTGCTCTGAAGGCCTGGGAGAAAAGATTGGCAACTGAGTTTGCACCTGACTTGATTGTCCTTGAGCAAAAGGGTTGAGGTACTGAGGAATAACATTGGGATCAAATTGAAATTCAGGAAAAATCTGATTATGCATCCATACTGTGGTATCATAGTTATACAGCTTCACTGATTGGATTTGTTCTAAAATAGACTTGTTAATTTATGTGATTTTCTAATTCCATAGAGAATCAACATTTGCAACAACTTTAGCAACTTGTTATTTCACTAGCATCTCCCCCTTTCTGAATTCTACACTTAGCTGTTCTATAGTTTCTTCCTTGAAAGTACCAACTTCTTCACAAACTTGCATCACATGCTTTTGTGCTGACTTTTCAAGTTCAATCTGATTGCTGGCAAGAGTGAGGGACTGATTCATAACTTCACTAATGCTTGTTATAAAATGGCCCAGGGCTTTACCACCTATATTGAAGAGATGTTTCAGTTGATCTGTATTGTTTTGAATTTCAGCAAATCCTCTTTGTATTTCCTTTTCTAGATCAGAGACTTTGTCTGTAACTGATTTTAAAGATTCATCAAAATACTTTCTCTGGTCAACTAACATCATTTCAATCTTGTGGAGAATATCTGAACTGGAGGGGGTAGAAGCAGCAACAGCAGGAATAGAAGAGACAGAGGCACCAGGAGGTGCTGTCAATGGAGGAATTTCTGCAAGAACATCTGAGCTTTGAGCTCTTGTTGTCTGGACAAAAATAGCTTCAGACTCATCAGCAAAGAGGGGAATAGAGAAATCTAGGTTTCTCAGAGGAACATCAGCAGGTTCTGGAGATAAACTGTCTTCAACTGAAAGAAGAATAGTATATGGAATATGTTGCTTAGCAGTTGGGGATGGAGAATGTGCTGGAGAAGCAGGTGGAGTTCTGACTGGACTTTGGCCTGTTGATGCAGGTGGAGTTTTGATAGGACTGATGAATGGAGAAATCTGGCTGGAGTAGGAGAGGGGATTCTGTTAACTGGGATAGAGGAAGCAGGCTCCCCTTCAGCTGCTGCACCAGATGGTTCTGCAATACCATGAGAGGAGGGAGATGGGGTCCTGTCCTCTGAAGCAGGATGAGCTTTCTCTTTAGCAATCTGTTTAGGGTTCTGCTGTTTTAATTCTCATCTCTGAATAGATGCTAGGGAGATCTTTTTCAAGTGATGAAGGGGTGTACCTCTTGAAGTTTTGAAGACCACTGGATCAATCTCATGCAAAATCAAAGAGATTATCCTGACAAATTTAGGTTCTTTAAGGCAGTCCCTTATCATATCAAAGATCATCATCCCATAGGGAAATCTTTTTCTGCAGACAATGGAAGTCATTACACCAAATAGATCATTTGTAATGAATCCAATAGATCATGTTCTGCTCCATAGAATTTTTCCAATAATGTCTACCAGGAGCTTACCAACATCATTCATGGCAGTCCTCCTTAGAGAAGTAGTGTCAGCTGATACTCCACAGATGCGATAGGTTCTATCAGAATCTGCCCTAGAAATTTCATCCTCATCATCTCCAACTGGCAGCCTGAGGAGATTTGTGACACTGGTTGGACTTAACTGAATTTTTACTCCCTTAACCTTGGATTTCAGAACAGTGTTGTACTTCCTGACTTTAGCATTCTGGTAAAACTCATCTACCTCTGGGAAGAGGATTTTGCAGGGTTCTTGAAGAACAAAACTGAGACTTGCACTATCCAAAAGAAGAAGAAGATTCTTGAAATCGTCGGAGAGATCTGCAATCCCGACCACGACAAGATCGCTGCCAACTCCTATCCTTGAATGATGCGCCATTGATTCAGAAAATGTTGGCGAACTGAGCACGAGAGAACATCGGCGACGAATCTCTGAGTCGGGGAAGATGAAGAGTTTTAGAGAGGAGTGAATTTCAAATTTCTGTTGATTAGGGATTTCTAAAGATTTATATATATATATATATAACCCTAGGTTAGATAATTAAGTGTCTAATCAACTAATATTAGTTTTTTAATAAAGCAGGCATCGACTGGTTTGCGAAAAGAAATGGACAGAATTCGAAACGGCGGGGCATTTCTCGAGAGGGAGAGATTTGTTCATGAGAGACAGACAAATGGTTCTTGAGAGGTAAGTTAGTTCTCGAGAGGCAAGCTTCAGCTTCTCGAGAAGTGAGAGTTAGTTTTCGAGAACTAAACTGACTTATTCTCGAGAAGTAGACTTAGTTCTCGAGAGCTTTTCATACTTCTCGAGAGGTTTACTTCATTTCTCGAGACTTTTCTTCCACTAGAGAAATTTCTTACCGTATAGAAGTGTCCTAGATCCTTGAGCTTTGAAATGATCCACTTTGGTCTATCCTTTTTTGTTCAGCAACCCAAGTTCAGTTTTGAAGAAGTTGAACTTGGTCTCGTCCAGCGGCTTTGTGAAAATAACTACAACTTGTCGATCTGTTGGCACATACTGCAGATTCACATCCCCTTGCTCCACATGCTCCCGGATGAAGTGATATCTTAGCTCGATGTGCTTTGTCCGGCTGTGTGAGGCTGGGTTGTTTGTGATTGCGATTGCGATGGAGGAGTCGCAGAATAATGGAATGTCTTTGATCTTCATATTGTAATCTTCTAGTTGGTTCTTTAACCAAAGCAACTGTGCACAACAACTGCCGACAGAAATGTATTCTGACTCGGTCGTTGAGATTACGACACAATTTTGCTTTTTGTTGCTCCATGAGATAAGCATTCTTCCAAGGAACTGACACGTCCCGGAAGTTCTTTTCCTGTCATCTTTGCTACCTGCAAAGTCCGTATCTGAAAAACCAATTAGTTCGATGTCATTACTTCTTGGGTACTATAAGCCAAGATTTGGTGTACCTTTAAGGTATCTCAAAATCCGCTTTGCAGCAGCATAGTGAGATTCCTTACAGTTCACTTGGAATCTAGCACAAACACATGTAAAGAACATTAAGTCTGGTCTACTGGCAGTAAGGTAGAGCAAGGATCCAACTATGCTTCTGTACTTGGTTTCATCAAAAGGTTTCCCTTTCTCATCCTTGTCCAGAGACATAGCTGAGGCCATTGGAGTCCTCATAGAGGTTGCACTCTCCATTCCGAATTTCTTAATCAACTCCTTGGTGAACTTAGTCTGAGAGATGAAAATTCCATCTTCAGATTGTTTCACCTGAAGTACTAATAAATACTTCAGCTCTCCCATACTACTTATTTCAAACTTCCCTTGCATAAGTTTAGAAAACCTTTTGCAGAGGTTGTCGTCTGTAGAACCAAATATAATGTCGTCGACATAGATTTGCACTAGCAAAACCTTGCCTTTAATTTCCCTAAGAAATAATGTCTTGTCTATCTTTCCCCTTGTGAACTTGTTCTCGAGGAGAAAGCTAGACAACATTTCGTACCAAGCTCGAGGAGCTTGTTTCAAACCGTACAGCGCTTTCGATAATAAATAAACATGCTCAGGAAAATTAGGATCAACAAAACCTTTGGGCTGTTCCACATACACTTCTTCCTTTATGTCATCATTCAGGAAGGCAGATTTCACGTCCATTTGGTAGACTATGAAGCCCTTCAGTGCAGCATAATCTAGGAATAGTCTGATAGCCTCTAGCCTTGCCACTGGAGTGTATGTCTGGTCGAAGTTGATCCCTTCTTCTTGACGATATCCTTTGGTGACGTGTCTGGCCTTGTTCTTTATGATTGTGTCATCCTCGTCCATCTTGTTCCTATAGACCCACTTTGTTCCAATGACATTTTTACCTTTGGGTCTAGGAACTAGCGACCAAACTTTGCATCGCTTGAACTGATGCAGTTATTCTTCCATGGCCAAGATCCATGATGCGTCTGAGTTTGCTTCCTCAAACTTCTTTGGCTCAACCTGTAAGAGAAAACTTAAGTATAGATTCTTGTTAGTTGTACCTCGACGAGTTCTGACACCATCCCGGGGATCTCCTATGATTTGGTCCATTGGGCGATCCTTCAGATGTCTGAGCTCTAGATTCCTCGCATCTGGGACTTCTTCAGCCACTGGATTGACTTCATCAATCTGGACAATATTTTCATCTTGATCCTCTACCTTTCCAATAGGGGTTGGAGAGGTGATCTTGATGAACTTTTCATCTTTACCTTCGGTCAGTTCATCCAAGCTGATCTATTTAAGCCTTGTACCTGCATCTTCAACAAGCACACTAGACGATTTGCTTTGCAGCAAGCTCGTCTCATCAAATACAACATGTATTGATTCTTCTACGATTAGAGTTTTTCTATCTAAAATCCTGTATGCCTTACTATGGATACTATATCCTACAAAAATACCTTCAAAACTTTTCTCACTAATCTTGGTAGTATGATACTTACCATTGTTAAGTACGAAGCATTTACAGCCAAAAATTCTAAAATATGAAACTGTTGGTTTCCTGCCTTTTAGAAGTTCATAAGGTGTCTTATCATGATTCTTGTTGATGAGGGCTCGATTTTGCCCGTGACATGCAGTGTTGACGGCTTCAGCCCAGAAGTATTCCGGTAGTGAAGAGTCACTCAACATGGTCCTGCAGGCCTCTATGAGTGTTCTATTCCTTCTCTTAGCTACTCCGTTTTGCTGTGGAGTACGAGGAGAGGAAAACTCATGAAAGATACCTAGGCTTTCACAAAATTCTGTCATGGCCCCAGATTTAAACTCCGTTCCATTGTCACTTCTGATTTTGACTACGGAACAGTTGTATTCATTATGGACCTGCCTGACAAAATTTATAAAGATATCGAAGGTATCTGACTTGTGTTTCAGAAAGAACACCCACGCAAAACACGAGTAGTCATCAACAATTACCAACGTATAATCCTTACCTCCTAAGCTTCTAATTTGGAGTGGACCGAACAAGTCCATATGAAGTAGGTGTAAACACCTATTAGAGTTTTTGCCTATGATGCTTTTAAAAGTAGCCCTTGTTTGCTTGCCTTTTACGCATGCATGACAAGGTCTCTCTTTGACGTGCTTGACATTTGGGGCATCAAGTACTAAGTTTTGGGAGAATAATTTATTAATAGTTTTAAAATTAATATGTGCTAGCCTCTTGTTCCATTGGTCACCAAGAGACGCACTATCTTTTGTTAAAAGACACACTGGTGTAGAAGAGTCTATAAAAATGAAACTTAAGCAAAATATGTTCCTGCTTCGGGTGCCTGATAGAATTATTTCCATATTGTCAACAGACTTTATCAAGCTGGTGTCAGCGTGGAACTCAACTATGTATCCCTTGTCGCACAGTTGACTTATTCTTATGAGATTGTGTTCCAATCCCTCCACATAAGCTACATCCGAAAAGGATACACTACCGTTAGTGATCATACCGTAGCCTTTAGTTATACCTCGGTCTGAACCTCCAAAGATGACCTTTGGTCCGTTGCAGACTGAAGTGAAATTCTGGAGTAGGCTTCTTGTCCCGGTCATGTGCCGAGAGCATCCACTGTCCAAGTACCAGATAGGCATTTTGGTGGCCTTTTGACATACCTGTATCCATGATCACTTTGCCTTAGGAACCCAAACATGTTTGGGTCCTTGGTCTCGGGTTAGAACACTCCCCCTACGAAGATTAACATCCTGAGTGGTCAATCTTATGTTGCCAACTTGAGGAGTTGCGACCTTCCTGGTATTAAACCAACAATCGATAGCAAAATGACCAATTTTTCCACAGCACCAACAGTCAAACCTGTTGTATATTTGCCTTATGTACTCCTGCTTGACCTTTTGAGATGGTGGTCTAGCAGGGGTAGCATTCTTGGAGGAGGAAGCTTCATGGTGATGGCAGTCACATGATTTCTTCTCCTTCGGAGGCCTTTCCCCAACGGGCTTTACTTTAGGTGATTTCTTGAAGTTGTGGCCATGATTATAAGGACCATAGCCCTGAAGAATCACTTATTCATAAGGTGCCTTAAAGACACTCTCACCAAAGTTCTGAGGGCGAGTCTATCCTTGGTACCGAGACTTTGGCTTTACATAAGTAGACCTGGTCAAGTGACCATAGGATGAGTCTAGATCAAACTTATTTATTGGAAAGATAACTTTCTTAAAGACAGTCTGATCCAGAGGGGCTTTCCCTTTTTCTTTGGCCAATGCCTTCTTGGCGGCCTTATTCTTCCGTTGAGCCTTTTTTCTCCTAGAAGATTTACTAGGAGCGTCAATATGGCCTTGACCAGCTCCTTGAGCCTTAGCTGAGAATTCAGTAATGAGTGGAAGAACATTCTTGGGATTGGATAAACTTTCAACAAGTTTCTTTTCAGCTTCGAGTTATTCTTCCAACTCTTTGATGATTTTCTCTTTAAGGTTGAGGTGCTTAAGAGCTTGATTGTATTCTTCAATAGCAAGATTGAAGTTCTCTTGAAGAGAGTCAGTCTTAGCAACTTCTTCTCTTAAGATGCTCTCAATATCCTTTAGAGACTTAATCTCTTTTGCCTGAGTTTTCACAACTCGGCGACATTTGTCGTAAGTCATGATCAACTCCTTGTACTGGGCCATAAGTTTCGACTCATCTTCAGAAGAGCTGTCCTCATGATCATGCTCAGAACTTTCAGCTTCAGAGAGATGAGTGTGAGATTTTACCTCCCTAGTGAACTGGGGCTCTTGTTCATCATTTGATTTAGCCATGAGCCCAAAGTAGGCTTCCTCTTCTTCACTCGACTCAGATGAGTCGGAGTCGCATAGAGTCTTGCCCTTCTTGGCCAATAGGCTCTTCTCTGTCCTCTTCTTGTGGTACGAGGACTTCTTTTCCTCTCTTCTGCCACCCTTCTTCTTCTTATGGGGGCAGTCAGCTATGACGTGACTTGGTTTGTTACAGCAGTAGCAAACAATGTCAGTAGAAATCTGTTTGTTCTGTTTAGAGGTATACCTGTCATGGCTACTTGAGACTTTCTTTCGTTGATCACCGTCATGTCGTGATCTTCTGTATGAGGCATCCTTGCCTCTCCACTGCTTCTTCTTATTCAAAAATTTCTTGAACTGCTGTGAGAGCAACGAGAACTCTCCTTCAGATAGTTCTGATCCCGAGGTGCTTGGCTCAGAGTTTTCTTCTTCACTCACTTCTTGAGCAGGTGCTGGTGAGGCAGCTTTGCCTTTCCTTGAACTGTCAGCCTTTAATGCAACCGACTTCTCTTTTGAGGAGAAGCGACTTTTCTCTTCTTCAGCTTTTCTAGAATTGGTCTGCAGTTCATAGGACATCAGCTTGCCAAATAGATTCTGTGGGTCTGTCTCAGCTAGTCTGCCAAACTCCCGGATGACACAGACTTTGTTGTCCCATTACTTTGTGAGAGACCTCAGAAACTTATCATTCAGCTCCCTATTAGTAAAGACTCGGTCATACATTCTTAGGCCATTTACTATCTTGAAGAAATTCTCAAAAGTATCTACAATGGTCTCCTTTGACCCTTTCCTGAAGGCTTCATATTTCTGGATTAGTAGGGATCTTTTATCATCCCTCACTTCTTCAGTACCTTCCACCAGAGTTACTAGAGACTGCCACATCTCCTTAGCCGATTGGCAGTGAATCAGATTTTCCAGCATCAAGTCATCGACTGCACTTATTATAATATTTTTAGCTTTCTTGTCTAAAGAGACAAGTGCAATCTCGTCCTTATCTAGATCCATCAATTTCTTAGGAACCTTCTTGGTTGGATCTATAGTGGAGGTAGCCATGGGGACGTAAGGACCTTCTTCAACAATCATGAAGATCTGGGGGTCCGCAGCTTCCATGAAAAATTTGATTCTCTCTTTCCACATGGGAAAGTTATTCTTTGTGCACAGGGGAAGCTTGGCAAAATCTTTGACCTTGTCTATTGCTTGAATATCCAAGTGACAATTTTCGAGAGGAAATTGATCAAGGTGTTAACCTTGTAACGACCAACCTCCCTCTGATACCAATTAAAAGTGTAAAGTTGTCAACCTAAATCACCTAGAGGGGGTGAATAGGTGAATCGTGCGACTATTTGCGGAATAAAAATTTTAACGAACTTGTACAAGTAATCAAGCAATCACAGAAAGATAAGAAGATTTATAGTGGTTCCCCAATCTTGGGTACATCCACTTTACCTCACCAATCTAGCAATTCACTAGACTCGGCTACTCCACTATCTCAGATTGAAAACAATCCTACGCCTCGGAACCAAGTTCCTACAAACTCGATCCAAATGGATCTACACTCGGAAGATAACAACTTTCTACAACTCGGAGAGCAACGCTCCTACAAGATTTACAAGAAGGTTTGAAAAAATACAAACAAATATTTTTCTTCAGATCTGGAAAAATTCGACTTTAGGTCTTCTTCTGAAATTGCGGCTTTTTCAGAAATGTTGAAGAAGATCCACTGAAAACTTTGATCTGAGAAATCTGGAGATCTACTCGATCAAGGAGAGGAAGAAGAATCCTTGAACAGTAAATCTTTCTTGATCGAAAATGGCTTTCTTTTTGATCTGCGAGCAGTGCAACGATGACGGCTCTGAAAAAATGATCTTGAGAGAGAGAGAGACGGCCGTCAGAAAAATTTGAGAGAGATTACGGTATGTCTGGTCTTGTTGACAAGACCTTAAATAGGATTACCCCAATGGTTAGAATTAGCATTAATGACGACACGTGTACTAATCACGAAATATCATTTCAAAAATCTCATCAATCGGGCTTAGAAAAAAATTTCTGAATAGAACATCAGTTCTCGAGAGGCATGAGAAAGTTCTCGAGAACAGGCTGACTTCTCGAGAACTAGCATTCTGGACTTAGGCTAGTACTCGATACAAAATGGCGTTGAGTCTGTTCAGGAAGAATCAGAAGCATCTCGAGAACTGAAGAAAATAGTACTCGAGAACTAAAGCTTGTTCTCGAGAACTACATAGACTTCTCGAGATCTAGAAGTTAACTTCTTGAGAAATATAGACTGAGACTTCTGGAGAACTAGAATGAGCTTCGCGAGAACTAGTATGCGCTTCTCGAGAACTAACAGATGTTTTCGAGAACTATGCGCTTCTCGAGAACTAACAGATGTTCTCGAGAACTAGTAGCTCAACATCTCGAGAACTAACAGATGTTCTCGAGAGCTTCTTGCTCTACTTCTCGAGAACTAATCTTAGGCCTCTCGAGAAGTGGACTTAGAAAAATTTTAACTTCTGGAAATCTAATTCTTCAAGTAGCCAACCTTCAGCCCATGGTCCAAGTGTTTGAATATGAAGTGTATCCCAATTGAGAGGCTACTCATGAGTCAACACCTTGGATCACACAGTGAGGGATTACACTGTATGGTCCTGTGTTCATGACCCATAGTAGACTGACATTAGTCTACACTTAGCACTGATAATTTGCAAACACACAAATAAACAAAGATATCAAATACAACTTAAATCATCTTAGTTCAAGGGTGAATTCATGCAAATCTGGGTTATTGTGGATGCAATGCCCAACAGCCTTCCTCTTGAACTTGTACACCCATTTGTAGGTGACAGGCTTCATTCTTTAAGTTAAGGGAACCATGTTCCAAGTCTCATTCTTCTCTAGTGTTGTCATCTCTTCTCTCATGGCTTCATCCCACTCTTTTATGCCTACTGCGTCCTCAAACCGAGCAGGTTCATTTTCTTCAAGTGGTCCTGCAAATAAACAGGAGACAAAACTCACAAAGTTCCCTTCCTTGTACCGAGCGGGTGGGATAATAGTTCGCTTTGATCTTCTTAATGCTTGTCTACTTTTGGTCGTGTCTTCAAGCTCCTCAACTTCAGTACCTTGCTCATCATGTCTTGAGACAATGCTCCCCCGCTTTTGGATCCCGAAGCTCTATTTGAATCAGAAAGAGAAAGAGATGGAGCACTTGGAGACATCACGAGTTCCACCTCAGGTTCATCAACGATTCTCCCTTTGTCACTTCTTCCTTCATTAGGTAAAATAACCAAAGAGACTCCTTGATAAGAATTTAGTTCATCAAACACCACATCTCGAGAGACGACAGTCTTGTGAGTGTGCAAATCCATGACCTCCACCCCTTCTTTCGTTCGTCATACCCAACAAACACGCACTTGCGTGCTTTGGGCTCTAGCTTGGTTTGTAGCTAGTTTGTAATATGATCAAAACAAATTGCACAAAAAAACCTTTAAGTGGGCCACACTTGGTTTTTCTCGGAACATTAACTCATGTGGAGACACCATTCAATTTGGACTTAAAGGAAGTCTGTCGATCACATATAGAGCGCAGGCCATTCCTTCTGCCCATAAGGTTTTAGAAATTCCTTTCACATACATCCAGCTATTGCACGTCTCTATCAGATGACAAATTTTTCTCTCAGTAACACCATTCTGCTGAGGAGTGTAGGCACATGTGAGCTCTTTCTAAATGTCAGATTTCCTGCAAATGACACAAAAGCATCAGAGGTAAACTCCCCGCCATTGTTAGTTCTTAGCTTCTTCACTCACCGTTATAGCTTCCCCTCAACGAGCTCCTTCCAATCCTGGAATCTCACAAAAGCCTCTGACTTCTCTCTCATAAAGTACACCCAGGTGTTTATGGTGTAATCATCTACTATCACCAATATGTATCTATTTCCCCTGTAGGATGGGGTTTTATAAGGCCCCATAACATCTGCATGCACGCACTCCAGTGGAGCTCTACACCTTGATTATGAACTGTCAAATGGAAGTCGGTGTGACTTTCTATATTGACACCCTTCACAGATGTGTCCGTTGCCGCAAGAAGATAGACTCGATAAGCCATTTACTAAATTCTTTATTGTCATGATCTTCAACTTGTCCATTCCCACATGACCTAGCCTCTCATGCCAGATCACTACGCCATCATTTCCCTTCAGTTTATCAACGTAAGCATATGTAGATAGGAAAAATAAGTCCTTCACCTGCCATCCTATGTGAGTTACATCTCCATCGATTCTGGACAAGTTCTTCACGAACTTCACGTCCTTTGATCTGAACACGCGTGGTATCCGACATCCACCACGTTTATTACCGAAAACAAGTTCTTCCTCATTCTAGGTACGTGATATACACTCTTCAAGGTGAGAGGTCTCTCATCGCCACCCAGTGATACTACCCCTTCTTTTTCTACAGGATGAACTGTATCATCAACCGTGATGATAACATCATTTCCTACATAAACTTTGAGTGCTGCGAAATTTGTCATGTTGCCTGTAAGATGATGGACACAACCAGAGTCAACAATCCAATCATCTTGAAAGTTGATCGAAGCAAGGGCATCAACGGACGTTGTCATCATCTCTATGAGGAAGAAGTTCCCCCACCACTGACCTCCTTGTGATCCTCCATCTCCATGTTCTTCACTGTTTGGATATTCTTCCTTCTCAGCGACATGTCCAGCTTTAAAGTTTGACTGGCAAAATTTTGCTATGTGTCCGTACTTGCGACAGGCAAAGCACAATAACCTGTTCTGTTCGTCAAACCGAGGGAGAAAGTTCCTCTTATCTCCTTGAGATGATGATGACGGTTCATCTCCAGCATTCTTCTTCTGTCTTTCCTAGGACTTCTTCTTCCCAGAAAACAAAGCCTCATTTTCTCCTTCCATGATGGTAACTCCTGCCATCTATTTTGCCAGACTTTCTTGGGAAGACAATAGATTCTCCAATTCCAACAGGGATGGTTGGACAGCCCACCCTTGAACATATATGATGAAGGCCACATATACCTTCCGGAACCCACGAATAATGTGCCTTTTTAAATTGGCCTCGAAGATCGGCTCATCAGGATCTAGAGCAGATATCTCAACACATAGGTTCTTCACCTTTATAAAAAATGTCGAGATAGCCAGCTCTCCTTGAGTGGCCTTTGCCAACTCATTTTCTAGGAACTTCAACCGCGTCACGTTCTTCTTATTAAATAGTCCATCTAGGGCTCTCCAGATCTCTGAAGCAGATTTGCATCCAATAATATGATCAAATAATTCCTAGAAAAATGACCCGCTTAAGCATTGGTTTTCCTCAAAGCTTTGACAAGCCGGTCATTGTCACCCACTACGATAATCTGCTCCTGCTCTTTGCCTCCAACAACTTCCCACATGTCTTCCCCAAGCAGGTAGCTCTCAATACATGACCTCTATTTCTTGTAGTTGACTTGGGTGAGCAACTCCATTCTAAGACCTCTATCCATCTCAGGGAAGAAGAAAGATCTAACAATGAAACACAGATCGCAGCTAGTACGAAGCTCCCTCTGATACAATGTTAGAAATTTCGTTGAAAGATAATTCCAAGCAATACCAATCCACAAACATAAACAAACTGCAATTATACTAATGATCAAACTACAAGAAACTACCAACACAACACAAACTTATGAGGTATTGGACATTAACAGAAAGCAACGAACAAGATTGTTCTAAAACAAGAAAGCTACAACTCGGTAGCAGTCAAGCACAAAGCCGACATCGACCTCTACAACAACCAGGATCCAAACTGCAGCGACCTCAACATCGACCAACCAGCTCGTCAGCGGTCTCGGCGGCAACTAAGGACTAATCTGCCAATGATCTCAGTTACTAGGCTGGCGACCTCAAAGTACACCACTGACTGATCCACTGCTCAGCTCACAGATGACTAAAAACACCAGGCCGCCACAACCTTCAAAGTATTTAAATCCAATGGTAGCTAATCACCTAGAGGGGGGATGAATAGGTTATTGTAGTCTTTTTGATTTATTTATAATATTTTACTATTTTATCCCCTACTGTGTATACTTAGTTCATCTTTAAAGATAACAACACAAAGCACACCAAAAAACATCACACAACACACCAGATTTTTATAGTGGTTCCCCAGTATATGGGTACATCCAGTGTCCCTCTTTGCCTTTCGAACAGTATGTTAGACAAGGCACTTCTCCAATCAACTAGGCTCTTCAGATATTATAGCACGATCCCACCAGATCACTTAGTCTCCATGGAGTCTTACAACACAGGTGCATAGCCCAACACACAGTAATCACCTGATCACCTAATACAAGCACAACTGCCCTCAACACAGGCTAGGAGATCAGCAGTTTCACACAGATCCACACAGAGGATCCTTCTCACAACCTTTATAACTTAAGCTTTACAACACAGTTCTCACAGAACCACACACAACCTATTTAATCTAGGCCTATACACAGATCTTTGAATAGATCCAACAAAAATTGAATGTTAATTAAAAATTTGATTCAAGAGATAATGTTCTCTGAATCAAATTCTTCCTGAGCTGAGTGACTCTCAGCCCTATCTTTTTCTCAGCAACATGAAAGATGATCTTCAATGATCTGTGGCTTGTGCTAAAAGTTCTTCAGAATCTTGATTATGATCTTGCTGATGAAAAGGGGAAAACAATCTTGAATCAGCAAACCTGTGAGGCAGATTACAATTCCTCTGCCTTCCCTTCTGTCCAATGAAAATCCAGTACAAATATATTCTTCTTCTTCGATTCAAAGAATGATCTTCAGATTCATCTTAGATTGAATCGAGAAGCAACTTTCAGTTAGGGTTTGCCTGACTGATTCCTCTTCCTCAGAGAAATTCTCTATTCTTGCTGAATCTGATGTCGATTGCTTCAGCTATCTCAAAAACCTTCAGATTTGGCTAATTGAAGCTTTTGTTTATGCAAAAATGGCGGGCAAACACGATGAACTCTCGCTCCTCTTTTTCGAATTAATTTTTATCTTTCAGAAAGTTGTTTTGATCCAGATCTCAGCTTCTATTTATAATCCCGTAATCCGACAAGTTGAATGCCACGTGTCGCTTCTTTACTGGTTATTTAAATCCTTAGATTAACAAATTTAGTTTAACAGCAAACTGACGGCGACGTTAATGATGATTTGTAGCACTTTCATAACGAAGTTGAAATTCGTTGACTTGTTGACTTTGCTGACTTCAGTATCTGGACTTAGCAAATTTCAAACAAGTTCAGAAGCGTTGAGTGCATTGAGTGAATGAGCAATACTCAACGATTCCGTTGAGTGGCGTTGAGTGAATGAGCAATACTCAACGATTCTGGACTTAGAAACTTTTTAGCTCTTTCGGCGTTGAGTGGCGTTGAGTGAATGAGCAATACTCAATGATTCTGGACTTAGAAACTTTTCAGCTCTTTCAGCATTGAGTGGCGTTGAGTGGCGTTGAGTGAATGAGCCACAAAAATCCTCCTTCCCGTCAGCGATCACAAGAATAGTCCGTCCGAAACACGCAACCACTAGATCAGAACCACCAAGCCGCTGCACAGAAAACTTCTACAACTTGTCAGAAACTACTTGACCAGTCCGCCCGAGCTGTACGACTACTAGATCAGTCCGCTCAAACTCGACAACTACAATATAAGTTCGCTTGAACTGTGGCTACTAGATCAGTGTGCAACTAGCTGGCGGCTACAAAACACCAGGCCGCAGAAAACTTAACAAGCACACCTTAACCCCTTTTTCTCTATATCCAAAGAAGAGGAGAATCATCCTATTTATAGAGAACAGACACAAAACACCAAACACCAAATTACGTAGCAGATTCGCCTAGAACACCAAATGACGATTTCGACCAACCAGAAACCCCCCTTCTCACTTCACAAAAATAAACAAGAGAAATCTTTCTCTATAATTTTAGAACATTCTTTAGGTTTAATGGGCAAGAATTAAATTGAAGGTAGGAGAAATTCAAAGAAACTCATATGAACAAATATCTTCTTGACGTTGCCAGCGCTAACTTCAAATCTGATTGAGAAGAAAAAATGCTACAAAAAACTTTCCAAATCCCTGTCTCCGTGACGTTATGGGCAGAAAATGCATTTTTGGTTTAACTAGGTCCAGCAGTAGTATGAAGAAGATAACTTTCGCTCATTTTTTCTCTCTTGGATATCAACAGAGTTTGCTTCGAGGCCTACGATATTTATTAATATGGAGTCACCCATGTACAATTCGTTTGAATATCACTTCATGTTCCTTAGGAGACCTGACACATGTTGCAATCGCAGCAGCCCCGTCTCCAAATTGTTTAGATTTCCGATCGCGGAAGCGCAATCCCCAAGAACAACTAAATACAGAGTCACAAGAAAATACGTACTTTGCACAATTTATTAGCACAATAAAATTAGTAAATACTCAAAATTTAGAGATGCAAATCCAAAATTTTACTGTAGAAGAACTCGGACTACGAAAATACGCATAATTAATATAAACTTGACTGCAATCTGTAAAACGGAAGTACAAGATTCGTATTAGAATGAACCTTTGACGTCATCAGACGACCAACCACCATCACCACTGCCGAGAAGAGATCCAAGTGAGACCTGACCTTGTCGCGAATGTGCAACCCAGCAATGTCACCACTTGTGCACAACCATCACCGCCTACGAGCATGCAACAATCGAGCACCGCGCACCTTGCCACAGCTCGTGAATCTGATGCCTTGCCGCTACCCGCACGCTTTCGCTCTATATTGCCGATGCAGCCCGCAATCGGATGTCGACGCCCACTATCGCCTTCGGTTGTGTACTACTGCTCTCCACGACTTCTTCTTCAGCTTCTGTCCAACCTCCCTCCGCACAGTTCTCCTCTCAACTGCGACGCCTGTCAGCTTGGCAAGCATCACCATTCTGCCTTCCCGCCGAAGCAAGGTCGCGGATCTACCCATCCGTTTGATCTCATTCACTCTGATGTCTGGGGTCCTGTTCCTACCCTCACCGTTGGTCGGGGTAGTTCTTATTTTGTTACCTTTATTGATGACTTTTCTAAATGTACTTGGGTGTATCTCTTACGGGATCGCTTTGAATTATTCAATATATAGACATATTTTTATCATTTAATTCAAAATCAGTTTGGTGTTTCAATTAAAATTTTTCACTCTGATAATGCTAAGGAGTATATTAATCAAGCTTTTTCATCTTTCTGTATGCAACATGAGATTGTTCATCAAATTAGTTGTGTCTATACCTCACACAAAATGGAGTGGCTGAACGCAAAAACCGTCACCTCCTTGTCGCTCGCACTCTGATGATGCAGATGCTTGTCCCTCGCTCCTATTGGGGCTATGCAGTTCTCATTTCCTACTATCTCATCAATCGCATTCCCTCTACAGTTCTCCACGGTCAAACCCCATTCTCCATTCTCTATCTAGGCAAGGAACCTTTTCCTCTCCCTCTAAATATCTTTGGGTGCACGACTTGTGTGCACGCTCCCTCCGCAACCTGTGACAAAATCTCCCTTCGCTCCACCAAATGTGTCTTTCTAGGGTACTCTGCCACTCAAAAAGGCTATTATTGTTTTGACCCCATTCTTCGCAAGCAGTTCATCTCCGCCGACATAACCTTCTTCGAGAATGCTTCCTATTTCTTTAACGACTCCTCTCTTCTTCCTGCGACTTCTGATTCTCCTACTGTTCCCTCCAACCCTTGGACCCCTACCAAGGTTTTTTCGCCTCCACCATCTCCATCGTCTCCTCCTCTCTCTTCACCTCCGCTATCTCCCTCTTCTTCGCCGCCGTCGCTCTCTACTCCCAGGCCAACTCTCTCCGCCACGGATTCTCCAGATACTGAGGAACCCGCTGACCTGGATCTTCCCATTGCTCTTCGCAAAGGGGTACGAGCGTGTACCTAACACTCGCTTGCTGCTATTGTTTCCTATGATCGTCTAACCCCTTCTCGCAGGGATTTTGCACTGGCTATCTCTGCCACTGCCACCCACTGTTCCTACCAGGAGGCCCTTACTATTCCTCATTGGAAGGCTACCATGGATGAGGAGATTGCTATTCTCACTAAATGGGGTACGTGGACCCTTGTTCCTCCTCCCTTTGGCACAAATGTTGTTGGTTGTCGCTGGGTCTTTGTGGTGAAGTTCAATCCCGACGGCAGTGTGGATCGTTACAAGGCCCGCCTTGTTTCCAAAGGCTTTACCCAGACTTATGGTGTTGACTATTTTGATACCTTCTCTCCAGTTGCTCGTCTCAGCACTATTAGGGTCCTCCTCTCTGTGACTGTCAATAGGGATTAGCCCATTTCCCAACTGGATGTCAAGAATGCTTTTTTATATGGGGATCTTCAGGAGGATGTCTACATGGAGCAACCTGAGACACACGTATGCCAGCTAAAGAAGGCTATCTATGGCCTAAAGCAAAGCCCTCGGGGTTGGTTTGACAAGTTTAGTGGGATTGTGGCGGCCGTGGGTTTTACGAGAAGTTCTGCCGATCACTCTTTATTCGTTCGCAAAACCTCCTTGGGTTTGGTGGTTCTTGCGGTATATGTGGATGATATTCTTCTCACTGGAGATGACCAGGCTGGGATAGCCTTGACAAAGAAGCATCTTCGTCAACACCTGGTCACAAAGAATATGGGCTCTTCAAAATACTTTCTGGGGATAGAAATCTCTCGAAAGCCCAATTCCTCAGTCCTCTCCCAGTGCAAGTATGCTCTTGATTTGCTAAAAGAAGTAGGGTTGACTGGGGCTAAACCTGCCTGATGCCCCATGACGACTAGAGAAGATAAAACCTGTACGGATGACTCTCCTCCTCTTTCAGATGTTACGAGGTACAAACGTCTGGTGGGTAAACTCATCTATCTCACGGTGACCAGACCCGACATCTCCTATGTTGTAGGCAAGGTTAGCCAATTCATGCAAGCTCCTAGGTAGTGTCATCTACAGTCTGTCCTGAGGATATTGGAGTATGTTAAATCAGCGCTTGGGAAAGGACTACTCTTTCAGAAGAATGGTCATTTGAGGGTTGAAGCGTACTCAGATTCGAGCTATGCAGATGACAAAGGAGACCGCAAGTCAACATTGAGCTTTTGCACCTTTGTGGGGGGGGAACCTTGTGAGCTGGAAGAGAAAGAAACAATCTATCATCTCCAGGTCCAGTGCAAAAGTAGAATATCGAAGTATGGCGTCGACCACATGTGAGTTGAAGTGATTACAGGCTCTTATGCTTGACTTAGGAGAGGTCTACAACCATCCTCTACCTATGTTTTGTGATAACAAGGCCGCTATACACATCTCCAAAAATCCGGTCTTCTATGAGAGAACAAAGCACATTGAAGTCAACTGCCGCTTTATTCGGGAAGAGATTTTGAAGGAACAAATTTGTACTTTATTTGTCACCTCCGATAAAGAATTGGATGATATCTTCACAAAGCCGATGTCTACCTCCTTTCTTCACATTTGCGACAAGCTGGGCATGATCGATATATATGTTGCATCTTGAGGGGGAGTGTTGCAGTTTAGAGATCGGGCGGTCTAACTCTGGCGGATTAAGGACCGCGCGGTCTGGCGATTTCTCTCCAGCAGTTTGGTAGCCGGACTGTTATTGTTTGGTGTCCGGGCGGTCTGACGGTTTGTCTCAGGCGACTTGGAGACTGGGCGGTCTGACGGTCTCCTATGGCTGCTTGTTCTCTCCTCCTGGTGGTTGCCGGGCGGTTAGCCTATTCGTCTAACCGCGCGGCCTGTTCGGCTTGTTTTTATTAAACCGCTTATACCTGTAATTATTTAGTCTCATGTTACATATTTGTAATCTCTCTCATCTCCTCCATTCTATAAAAGGGAGGTCATACCTTTGTAGTACTTACTTTTTTGGATAATAAAAATTTCTGTTATTCTAATTTCTAGTTTCTACTTGTCTGTTTGCACACTCTTCAAGGCTTTACCTCTTTTTGGTTTGGCTTTTGGTGTGTTCTTCATAGCTTGTCATCCTCCCCTTTTATAGAGTCATTTCGCATGCCTTGACCTCTTTCCAAGAAGCTTCCTCACATATACCCATTCAAATCACATGAGCGGCTTGGAGAAAAGTCCGCATTGCCGGCCGGTAGTTAGAGATGGTGAAACATGTGGCTTTGAAAGTTCAAAACCAACTTAACAATCAACACCTTGGTTTGAATTTCAAATACCACATTCTGCACAAATCATCATCTGCACGAAGCACTGTCTGCATGAAGCAATATATGTACAAAGCACCAATCTGCACGAAGAACCACCTCATGCATGAGGTGTCAGCCGACTTATTGTAAGTCGAACTTCATCTTCGCTCTGGTTCACCCGTAGGATGTCAACACACCCGGATCGTAAACACTGACTCGTCGAACTCGAGCCATAGAAGGGCGATCCACTGCACCATCTCGATCATCCACCATGTCACCGCAGAAATCATGGGTATACCACCTCGTACTGTGGTCCCCATCAATTAGTATAGACTACTGAATTTCACAACCTTCACGAGCATGATACACTCATGTGTCACCGTCTGAACTCCTTTTCTTACCGCAAAACTGTATTTACATGAGTCCAAACTGCCCAATGATATCAGACTCTTACGCAACCTGGGCACCAGATGTACCCTCTCAAGTCTGCACACCACCCCATCATGCATCTGTATGTTCACCGACCATGCATCTATAACCTCACAACCCGAGCTGTCACAAAAATAGACTGACCTAGTTTTCACCTCCAAAGAACTAAACATCGAAGCATCCGAGCATATGTGTTGCGATGAATATCCATCTGCTGTCAGAGTCGTCATGACTCTCAGTGATGGTATAGAGATCATCGCTCTCCACTCCCAGATCTAGCATCACCATATCCGCATCTTGGACGACTCAAGAACTCTGCGTACGCTGCGGGCAATTTCTCCTGATGTGACCGCTCTGTCTACATTGCTAGCAAACAACCCCCTTCTTCGACGCCGACCTAGCTCGTGCACCCCACGATCCCCTATCGAATGTTGTCCCCTGTCCATCTACCGCCAAAATATGCTCACCCTCAGGAGTGGGGTCCTTCAACATCTGACTGGATAGTAGAGTCGATGTAACCTTCTCCAGCCCCACTATATCCATCCCATACCGGAGCGTGGTCGCCATGTATTTAAAACACGGCGGGAGCAAGGTAAGAAGTAATATGGCCTTATCTTTTTCCTCCACCTTCGCACCAACCACATGCATTAATTGGTTTAGAAGTCCGATGAATACATTAAAGTGCTCGTGCAGGTTTCCACCCATCTACATCTTCAGCCCATACAATCATTGTTTTAATAACAACCTTATTTTCAACGACTTGGCCAGATACAATTTCTCAAGCTTCTCCCAAAGTTTGATTGCAGACTGCTCGACGCCAAATTTAAAGAGCACATTATCGTCAACACACATCCTGATGACACTAGTGCCACACTCGTCCAAAAACAGCCCTACTCAATTAGCATATCTTTGACACGAATTTGCCACAGACTAAAATTTCCGCCACCATCGAATTTCTCCACTGAGTACCGAGCCAAAGTTGCATTCTTCCCTTCCATAGTTGTCCTCCGATATGACTAGAAGACCTGATTAATTCAAGGTTGGATTTGAAAGGATGAGAAGAGGACATAGTCGTTCACCACCGCAGAGAAATCTTTCCTTAAATGTCCAATCAGTCGCCTACAGAACCTGCCTCAGATACTACTTGTTGGAATTTCCGGTCATGGAAGTGCAATCCTTAAGAACAACTAAATACAGAGTCACAAGAAAATACGTATTTTGCACAATTTTATTTGCACAATTTTATTAGCACAATTTTATTAGTAAGTACTCAAAATTAAGAGATACAAATAAAAAATTACACTACAGAAGAACTCGGATTACGAAAATCCGCAGGAGTAATATAAACTTGACTGCAATCCGTAAAACAGATGCACAAGATTCGTACCAGAATGAACCTTCGTCGTTGTAAACAACCAGCCACCGCCACCACCACCGAGAAGAGATCCAAGTGAGACTTGACCTTGCCATGAATGTGTAGCCCACCAACGTCACCACTTGTGCACAACCATCACCGCCTACGAGCATGCAACCATCGAGCACCGTGCACTTTGCTGCAGCTCGCGAATCTGATGCCTTGCCGCTACCCGCACACTTTCGCTCTATGTTGCCAATGCAGCCCGCAATCGGATGTCGATGTCCACTGTCGCCTTTGGTTGTGCACTACCGCTCTCCTCTTCAAGCCTTTAATTCTCTTTGGTTTGACTTTTGGTGTGTTCTTCATAGTTTGTCATCCTCCACTTTTATAGAGCCGTTGCACATGCCCTGACCTCTTTCCAAGAAGCTTTCTCGCATGTGCCTATTCAAAACAAATGGATGGCTTGGAGAAAAGTCCGCATTGGCAGCCGGTAGGTGGAGATGGTGAAACATGCGACTTTAAAAGTCCAAAACCAACTTAACAGAAATAGAGAATTATTATAGCCACCACAATTTTCGCTGGTACAATGATAAACACACCCTAAATTATTATTTGCATCACAAAAAAAATTAAATGCACCACAGTTAATCGAACTTGCCTCTCCGCTGCATGATGGAGATGACATAATATAATATTCCTATCTTCTGGAATCGATTCCAACGAGAATGTCTTTTTATTTTTGCGCTTCCTGAGAATGCATTCTTCTCCAATTATAAGTGTTTTCTCGGCTTAGCTTTGTTGTATAATCACAGCCAAGTCTTGTTTGGGAAGACAACTATTGACTGGAAAATAATGTTTTTTTTGCTCTTAAATTCCATAATCCCAGAATTGGACATGTAATGTTTGATCCATGATGTTTTCTTCAGGAACTTTCTCTAAGGGTCCGTTCGTTTCACAGACATTGATATTGAAGTATTGACTTTGAGAATATGAATGTCATTTCTCTTGTTCGTATCAACAATTTTAAATTGGAATTGGCTTTCTGATGGAAAGTCGTCGATATTCACCGTAATCTAAAAACTCATAGATTCAATATCTATCTCTAGTAACGGATATTCAGTCTGGTTTTCCAAAATGAGACCATTTTTTTAGCCTGAACGTGATTTTTTTCGGCCGAACGCAATTTTTCATCGGGACGCAACTTTTTTGCGCGAACGTGTTTTTTTCGTCTGTGTACGATTTTTTCGCCCATACGTAATTTTTTGTCTTGAAGCATTTTTTTTACCCAGGCAGGTTTTTTTCTCCCGAATGCGATATTTCTGCACGAACGCGGTTTTTTTCTCTATGACGCAATTTTTTTGCCCAAATGTGTTTTTTTCGCCCGTACGGAAATGTTTCACTACGATTCAATTTTTGGTCGCCTGGGCCGAATTATTCATCTAGACGTAATTATTTCGCTCAGACACAATTTTTTTCGTCCGAACATGAATTATTCGGCCAAACAAGCTTTTTTCGCCCAAACGTGTTTTTTTCCGCCCGGACGCGTTTTTTCGCCCGGACACGATTTTTTCGCCGGACGCGATTTTTTCGCCCAAACGCGATTTTTTCGCCCGCACGCGGTTTTTTCGCCGGGACGCGATATTTTTTTCCAGACGCGAATTTTTCGCCCAGACGCAATATTTTGGACTTGACGCGATATTTTCGCCCGGCCGCGATATTTTTCACCCGGACGCAATTTTTTCGCCCCGACGCAATTTTTTCGCCCGGAAGCGAATTTTTCACCCGGACGCGCATTTTTCGCCCGGACGCGAATTTTTCGCCCGGACGCGAATTTTTCGCCCGGACGCGAATTTTTCGACCGGACGCGAATTTTTCGCCCGGACTCGATTTTTTAGCCCGGACGCGATTTTTTCGCCCGGACGCGATTTTTTCGCCCGGACGCGATTTTTTCGCCCGGACGCGATTTTCTCGCCCGGACGCGATTTTCTCGCCCGGACGCGATTTTCTCGCCAGGACGCGAATTTCTCGCCCGGACGCGAATTTCTCGCCCGTACGCGAATTTCTCGCCCGGACGCGAATTTCTCGCCTCGACGAGAATTTTTCGCCCCGACGCGCATTTTTCGCCCGGGCGCGAATTTTTCGCCCAATTTTTCGACCGGACGCGAATTTTTCGACCGGGCGCGAATTTTTCGACCGGACGCGAATTTTTTGCCCGGACGCGAATTTTTCGCCCGGACGCGATTTTTTCACTCGGACGCGATTTTCTCGCTCGAACGCGATTTTCTCGTCCGGACGCGAATTTCTCGCCCGGACGCGATTTTCTCGCCCGGACGCGATTTTCTCGCCCGGACACGATTTTCTCGCCCGGACGCGATTTTTTCGCCCGGACGCGAATATTTCGCCCGGATGCGAAAATATCGCGTCGGGGCGAAAAATTCGATTTGAGAAGTAAAAATCGCGTCCGGGCGAAAAATCGCGTCCGGGAGATGCGCCCGGGCGAGAAATTCGCGCCCGGGCGAGAAATTCGCGCCCGGGCGAGAAATTCGCGCCCGGGCGAGAAAATCGCGCCCGGCCGAGAAAATCGCGTCCGGGCGAAAATATCGCGTCCGGACGATAAAATTCGCGTGCAGACAAAAAAATCGCGTTCGGGCGAAAAATTCACGTTCATATGAAAATTTCGCATTCAGACTGAAAAAATCAAATCAGATTGAAAAAAATCACGTCATGGCGAAAAAAACACGTCTGGGCGAAAATAACACTTTTGGGCGAAAATTTCACGTCCGGTCAAAAAATTCGCGTTGTGGTCGAAAAACTTGAGTTTGGGCGAAAAAATCACGCCTCAAGAAAAAATCACGGTCGGGCTAAAAAATCGCATTTGTGATTTTTAATTGTGATCATTAATAACATTGATCAATGTCAATTCCTACGACAGAAAGTCTTTCTACAAACGAACAATAAAAAAATATCAATGTCAATTCCTATGATATAAAGTTTTCATGCGGACGAACAAAAGAATTGGATTTAAATCCAATATCATTTCCCATGTGTATTGATATTGAATTGAAAGCCAATACTTAAATGCCAATGTCGTTGAAACGAACGGAGCCTAAGGAAACAACCGACTTTCAATACCAGATGTTTTGCCACGATATAAATTCTCTCTTATAATCTGTCCAAAGCAGACCATGTCTTGGTTTGGACACGTACAAGGGAGATCATTAGAGACACCTGTTAGGCGTTGTAATAGTCTAATCACTAGACATGTTAAACGAGGGAGAGTTAGATCAATAATGATTTGGAATGAAACTATAAGAAAAGACAAGATGTACTTAGGCATTAGTGAGATTATGACAAAATATAGGGCACAATGACGACAAAGGATCCATATAGCCGACCCCATTGTAGTAGGATAAGGGTTTGAGTGTTGTTGTTTTAATCAGTCCAAAACAGCTCCAATCATTGTGACAGCTCAATGGGCAGTTGGGAAGATCAAAAACACATTTTTGTGGCAACCTCCGGACCGGAAGCTTCAACGATTTCTCACGAAGCATTGTCCTCCATTCTAAATCTTGCACAATAGTCACATGGAAGATCAAAGTTGCAAATTTTCCGAAAACATCCATTCTTTATATCTCTGCGTCAATGGCTGCCTTCTCTTCATCAACACGAGCACAAACATCCTCATAAGTTTTTAATGTATTAGTAGTGAAACTTTCCAAAGTCTTGGGCACTTGCTTCAGAGACGAACGAAGATTGCCAGGTTCAGCCGGATAGCTCGGCTGTGATTGGATGTGGCAGCCCCGGCGTCGGAGGATGTTTGCCTGGAGAAGCCGGCGTTGTGGAAGAGGAATCACGAATTGGGGCGGGAGAGACGTCGAATAGTGTGCGAAAAGGCCGGTGTGCCAATAGTTATTTTTGCAGATTTCAATTTAAGATATTATTTAAATTATTGACGCCCGACTCCACTATAATGAGGTAAGCTTGAGGGTTGTTGTATTTGCAGTGTCTACAGGAATTCCTCTCCAAATATGAAAACAGGCCCATGTAGAAATATTTCGCCTAACAAGGCGGTAGGCGGGCCCGGAAAAGTTTAACAGGCATAAAATCTGAAGTTCGCTATAACTGTATATTATTATGTATTTTGTTTTTTCTCTTGGGCGGGTCTCCGGCGGTGCATAACACAGGAGAACTAGAGCGTCCCCACGGAAAAACGGAGGGGAAGGGATGAGGCGGCTTAGATGGGTGGTTGACGGCGGTGGATGGGAGTTAGACGCTGAGACGCCGGTGACAATGGAGGGAACCGCACGGGCCGTTCCGGGCGACCCGCTTCCTTTGGGAATCTCCCGCGGCGGCCGCCTCTCTCGCTCGAAGCAGCTCGATTTTCTACACCGCTTCATGGCTTCCCCACTCGTTCCATCATTCGGCGGAGACCCCACTAACGGAGGGCAGGGTGTCGTCCTCCACCACGCCCACACTTTCCACATTCGTGATAGTTGGTATTTCTATTATTTATCATCTCTTCTCATCTGTTTTGTGCCCATTTAGTTTTTTTGCATGACATTTACTGTTTTTATAGTGCTGCATTCTCGACGAAATCGGTTGATTTGTTGTTTTTAGGGTTTGG
Source organism: Platanthera zijinensis (assembly GCA_039513925.1). Taxonomy (NCBI): domain Eukaryota; kingdom Viridiplantae; phylum Streptophyta; class Magnoliopsida; order Asparagales; family Orchidaceae; genus Platanthera; species Platanthera zijinensis. The sequence continues at coordinate 55,586,169 of CM077082.1, forward strand.
AAAGACTGGTGTTTATTAGACTGATATAGTTTGGGTGCTGTAAACTGGAATGGTGAAGATAGTTCAGTACATTGTGGAGTTGTCTCAAGAAATATAAGGCTGCGTTTGTTTGTTTGATTTCATTGGAAGGTTTTCATTTCAGTCCAAATCAAAAACAACATGCATTTTCGTTTTGGGCCAAAATGAAAACTTATGTTCTTTTGCAGAATGATTTTTAGGTCCATTTTGAGCAAAAACGAGGGTGAGAATATCCGGAGGATTAACACATGAATTCCCTATCACTGTTGACTTTACATCAAAGTTCAACTTTAAACCCTCTCTTTACTCTTATCTTAGATGAGATCACCGGACATGTCCAACAAGCAATACCTTAGATTTTTATTGTTTGCCGATGATATCGTTTTGGTCAATGAGACGCGTGAGAGTGTAAACTCGAAACTTGAATCTTGGCGAGACACTTTAGAAAAGAAGGATTTTAGGTTGAGCATGCCAAAAACTGAGTATATGGAGCTTAAATTTAGTAGCGCAAGAAGGACAGATGTCTTTATTATTAATTTAGGTGATCAATATATTCCGCAGTGAGTGCTTTAAATATCTTGGATTAATTGTTCAAAAATATGGAGGTGTTGATAAAGATGTGATGCATAGAATCCAAGCAGGTTGGTTGAAGTGGAGATGCACGTTAGAGATCTAAGTTATCAAAGGTGCAAGACGCACCGAGGCGCAAGGGCTCCTGGAGCCTAGGTGCAAGGCGCAAGGCGCAGGCGCGCGCCTGACACTTGAGACGCAAAAATGAGGGTAAAAGGAAATTGAGCGAATTGGGCGCCCAATTCGCTGAAATTGAGCGAATTGAGCGTCCAATTCGCTGAAATTGAGCGAATTGAGCGCCCAATTCGCTGAAATTGAGCGAATTTGTTGGAACCAAGATATTGATGAACGCCTTTGTTCTTAAATAAAAAAGGATTCCCTTTGTCCAAGAGATCTTTGCAAGAGTTCTCAACACAACATCTCCAAGAAACTCATGTTCATAATCTTTTGCAGCATACAAAATCTCATGTAGCCTTGTGTAGTAAATATAGATCATGAGTCCCTCCAGTAAAAACAATTAATTTTTAAATGGGCTGCATATGTGTTAACAAACTCATATGATAATATCATTATTGTTGGAGTGCGGTTCGACATATCCTGTTCTTCACGCCCTTGATTTGAGAATAAGAAATCCGGGTGTGCATGTGCCAAATTCGCTCAATTTTAGCGAATTGGGCGCCCAATTCGCACAATTTCAGCGAATTGGGCGCCCAATCCGCACAATTTCAGCGAATTGGGCGCCCAATCCGCACAATTTCAGTGAATTGGGCGCCCAATCCGCACAATTTCAGCGAATTGGGCGCCCAAACAATTTCAGCGAATTGGGCGCCCAATCCGCACAATTTCAGCGAATTGGGCGCCCAATCCGCACAATTTCAGCGAATTGGGCGCCCAATCCGCACAATTTCAGCGAATTGGGCGCCCAATCCGCACAATTTCAGCGAATTGGGCGCCCAATCCGCACAATTTCAGCGAATTGGGCGCCCAATCCGCACAATTTCAGCGAATTGGGCGCCCAATCCGCACAATTTCAGCGAATTGGGCGCCCAATCCGCACAATTTCAGCGAATTGGGCGTCCAATTCGCACAATTTTAGCAAATTCCAATTCGCCCAATTTTAGCAAATTCCAATTCGCCCAATTTCATCGAATTGGGCGCCCAATTCGCCCAATTTCATCGAATTGGGCGCCCAATTCGCCCAATTTCATCGAATTGGGCGCCCAATTCGCCTGGGCGTGCCTGAGGTGCGCCTGGGCGTGTCTGAGGTGCGCCTGGGCGTGCCTGGGGCACATCGCTCGCCTCAGCCGTGCTGAGGCGCGGCGGGCTGCGCCCAGTGCGCCCGACGCCTCAGGCGCCCCTAGGCGCGCGCCTTGAAACCTAAGTTAGGGATCTTATGTGATCGTAAAGTACCATTAAAACTTTAAGACAGGTTTTACCGTACTGCAATTAGGCCATTGATGCTCTATAGTTCTGAGTGTTTGGCTGTGAATTGTGTATATGAGCAAAAAATATGAGTTGCAGAGATGAGAATGCTTAGGTGGATGTGCGGACACACAAGACTGGAAAAAATTAGGATTGAATTTATCAGGGATAAGATAGGAGTGACACCAATTGCAGAGAAGATGCGAGAGGCTTGACTTAGATGGTTTGGACACGTACGAAGGAGACCATTAGAGGCACTTGTTAGGCGTTATGAGAGATTTGTCACTGAACATGTTAAACGGGGGAGGGGTATACCAATAAAGACTTAGAATGAAACTATAAGGAAAGACACGATGTACTTAGGTAGTAGTGAGATTATGACTAAGGGTAGGGCACAATGGAGACAAAGGATCCATATAGACAACCCCATTATAGTGGGATAAAAGCTTGAGTGTTGTTGTTGTTTGGGCCAAAACTCAAATTTATGTTCATTTGCTGAATGTTTTTCAAATGCATATATATTGCACACACATACATATTCATCGGATCGGATTGGATGAATTATTATTAAATTTATTAAATAATATTATTCATGCAAGTACACTAAGATGCTGCTGAGAATTAGTGCATCCAATTAAACTGCTGAAAGGTAATAATAAAACAGAGTCTAGCACCCAAAATATGTTTGGATTATATCAAAATAAACATTAAGAAATAAACAATATAAAAAATTTCAACTTAATTCCTCTCTTCTTAGCTTCTTTCTCAGCTTTCCTCCTGAACATATCCGCCTTGAACTTGGTGCTGAAAGGAAACCGTCACCACCGCTATCTTCGGTGTTTGATTCATCTCACAAAGCTCTGGAAGCTCGGAATAACTGATGGAGTTGAAGGTTACGGAGACCGCAGTTACTATTCCGATGATGGGAGGGAGGTTTAATGATGAGTTGTATGTCGCCGCTGATTCACTGGAGGAAGAAGCGAGGAAGACGGTGTCTGGAGGGGGGTTTTGTGAGGAGTCGCGGAAGAGTCGGAGGTCGCTTGTTTTGTAAACGCCAAAAACAGACCTTGCTAGGTCTGTTTTGGGGTGTGACATTTTTAGAAGGAATTGAAAACCGACCGTTTTCAGTGCAAAACCAAAATGGCCAAAAATACGGCCTAACGAATGCCAACATTTGGTTTTCAAAATCCCAAAACGAAAACAGACCCGTGAAAACCGAGCAAACAAACGCAACCTAAAATTTGACAATGTCTGGTTTATATTGAATTATTTGGTTCGTCAATTAACATTAGAAAAAAAAGTATAATCTAGGACAAAATTTAGGCCACAACATATATTTATGAAAGGAACGGTAAATGGCCGAACCAGTTTCTTTTGGTTCACTTTGACTTAAAGGCTGTCCAAGTATGTCTATATAGGGCTTTCAAAAATCACTACGAAGTCCATGAACATTTGAATGGTGTAGAGATCATATTGAAGTTGACACTTCTAAGTAGTCAATACTTCCTAGATGTTGACAACCCATACCGGCACATTACCTGACAAGTAATTGTTTGAAAAAATACTACTCAGCAAGTAAAATCAGTGAACATGTGGGATGCTAAAATTGACTAGTATCTAAGGATCAGTAAGTGAAAACTACCTAGAGAAACTCTGTAACAAATATTGTGAATCAATGTAACTGTAGAAAGGAATGGGCAAACCTTGCATATACTTCTTCATTCTTAAAATACAAGAGAGAATACAAATATATAGGAGAAGAGAAAGAGAACAATCCTATACAAGAGATGTGGGACTAAGGAGAAGAAGAAAATGGGCCTATAATTGAGCCTTTACAATTGTCTTCCCTATGTCATCTAACACTCCCCCACAAGCTGGAGCGTACAAATCGTAGGCACCAAGCTTGGACAAGAACTGATAATACAACTTGCGAGGTAAAGCCTTGGTGAGGACGTCTGCAACTTGCCCAGGTGCAGGAACATTTTCAAGCATCAACTCCTTTGACTGGACCTTCTCACGAACGAAGTGACAATCAACCTCAATATGTTTAGTCCGCTCATGGAACACCGGATTGTTTGCAATGTGTATTGCAGCTTGACTGTCACAAAACAGAGTTGGAGGTGAGGACAATTTAACTCCCAAATCTCCTAGGAGACTTCCCAGCCAATTTAGTTCAGAAGTAACAGCCGCCATTGCACGGTACTCAGCTTCAGCAGACGAGCGAGCAACAACTGTCTTTTTCTTACTCCGGCATGTGATAAAATTTCCTCCAAAGTAAGTACAGAACCCAGTTGTAGATCGTCGATCATCCAATGAGCCCGCGTAATCCGCATCTGAGTATGCAATAAGAGAAAGAGAAGAGGATGGCTTGTACACAAGTCCTTGCCCAAGAGAAGTCTTCAGATACCTGAGAATGCGCTCCACAGCCTGAAGGTGAGAGACCCGTGGGGTATGCATAAACCGACTTACCACACCAACCGCAAATGATATATCTGGTCTTGTGACGGTTAGGTAGATCAATTTCCCCACAAGACGGCGATAATATTTTGGATTTGGAAGAAAAGAGTCCTCCTCAGATTCCTGAGCACTCAGCATGCGGTTGACTTCCATCGGGGTATCCGCAGGTTTACATCCCGAGAGGCCGGCATCTTGCAGAAGGTCAATGCAATACTTACGCTGAGATAAGACTAGGCTATCAGGTCGTCGAGCTACCTCCAGTCCCAGAAAGTATCGAAGATTTCCCAGGTCTTTGATTTGGAAGATAGAGTTTAGATGTTGCTTAACATGTTGTATCCCGGTTGAGTCATCACCAATGATCAGAATATCGTCTACATAAACCAGAAGTATAGTGGTCCCAGTTGACTGGTGACGAGTGAAGAAAGAGGAGTCTGTAGAGTTCTGTTTGAAGCCCACCTCACGAACGACTTTGCTGAATTTCCCAAACCATGCCCGGGGAGACTGTTTGAGACCATAGATAGATTTGCGAAGTAAGCAAACACGAGACTCCCCCGTGGTCTCAAACCCGGGTGGTTGATGCATGTATACACTTTTAAGAGGATCGTCATTCAAGAAAGCATTCTTGACATCAAGTTGATGAAGAGTCCATCGGCGGTGAACAGCTAAAGAGAGCAGGACCCGAACAGAATTCAACTTTGCAACTGGAGAAAAAGTTTCCTCATAATCAAGGCCATACTGTTGGGTAAAGCCCCGAGCCACCAGTCGAGCCTTTAAATGATCAACCGTCCCATCCGCAACATGTTTGATGGTAAAGATCCACTTGCAGCTAACACAGCTGTGACCAGGAGGAAGAGAGACAAGATCCCAGGTGTGATTGCCCCATAAAGTGGCCATTTCTTCTTCTATGGCGGCATGCCATCGTGGATGCTGGAGGGCTTCCTGCACAGAGTTAGGTATAGAGATAGAGGAGAGAGAGAGAGAGCAAAGTTAAGAAGGGGCGGAGAGAGCCGATGTAGAGAGACATAATTGGCCATTGGATGTGCTGTAGAAGAGGTGGCCAGATCAACAGGTTGCGAGAGCACACCGGAAGGGGGAAGCTGTTATAGGGCATCTGGACGTGGAGGACGACGAGTGTATACCTGTATGACAGGAGGTTTGGAAGGAACTGGTGGTGGTGTGGGAATCCGAAGCAGAGGAGTAGGGAGAAGTGGTGGATGTGGAGGAGTAGGGAGAAGTGGTGGAAGTGGAAACGTCACGGGTATGATGGGCCGAGGAAGCGGAGGAGGAAGAAGGGGATCAGAAGGACTGGTGTGATATGGTTGGTCTTCATGAAAGGAAACATCAGCAGACACAACCACCTTACCAGTGGTAGGATAAAAACAGACATACCCCTTCTGAGTGTGGGAGTACCCAACAAACATAGCTTTGGTAGCACGAGGGACGAGCTTGTCATTGGAAGGACCAAAGTGGTGGACATAGCAGGTACACCCAAACACACGAGGTGTGAGAGAGAAGAGAGTTATGGATGGGTAAAGGAGAGTAATGGGCGCCACAAAGTTGAGGACAGACGAAGACATACGATTGATGAGGTGACAAGCAGTAGAGACGGCAAAGTTCCAGTAGATGGGAGGAACCTGCATTTGGATCATGAGAGATCGAGCCACATCAAGGAGGTGACGATTTTTCCGTTCTGCTACGCCATTCTGTTGAGGCGTATTAGCACACGAAGTCTGATGTATAATACCGAATTCAGCGCACAGGTTGGAGAAGGTGCCACCAGTGTATTCGCGAGCATTGTCCGTACGAATAGTTTTGACATAGATAGAAAATTGAGTGCGCGTTTCTGTAAGAAACGCACGGAACGTAGTCGTGAGTTCGGTACGATCACGAAGTAAATATAACCATGTAACCCGCGAGTAATCATCTATAAAGGTAACAAAGTACCGATGCCCCAAGACACTAGGGACCTTATAAGGCCCCCAAATATCAGAATGTACTAGGGAGAAAAGAGAATCGCTCCGAGTACATGAAGGAGAAAAGGAGACCCGGTGTTGTTTATCAAAGATACAAGATTCACAAAAGAACTCTTGGAGAGAGATAGTGGGAAGAGCTTTCTTGATAATTGGGAGAGGAGCATGCCCAAGACGTCGATGACAATCAGTGGTGGACACAAAGGTGAGAGCAGAGGTGAGAGCAGTGGGAGGAACGTCGAGAAGATATAACCCATTAGACAGTCGTCCTCTACCAAGTATAGTCTGCGTCAGTCGATCCTGCACCACAAAGGAAGAGCATGAGAAAATAACACAGCAGTCAAGATCTTGCGTAAGACGGCTAACAGATAAAAGGTTGAAAGGAGAGCCCGGAACATGAAGAACCGAGGATAAGGAAAGAGAAGGAGTGAGAGACAGATTAGCAACACTAGAAACCGGGAGCGTGTCACCATTGGCCACAGTGATGTGCTTGGGGTAAGCAGTATCCAAATATTTCAGCGGCTGCTGCGGAGAGAGATGGTGTGAAGCACCTGAGTCCACAATCCAGTGAAAGCTGTGTGAGAGGCACGATATACCTGCTGGGAAGATCGAGGCCACGGAGCCAGAGGAGGGACAAACTACCTCTTAAAGCTGATGAAGTTGAGCACGTAACACAACAATCTCAGCAGCAGTGGTGGAGGCAGAAGCCATAATGCAGATCAGTGACGAGCACAGAAAACAGCGGTCAGAACCAGCGAACAGAACCAACGGACAGAACCAGCGGACAGAACCAGCGGTTAGAACCAGGGAGGTAGCACAGATAATCAGTAGTGAGAACAAACCGCAGCGGCGAGAACAAGACGCTAGAGAAAAGAGAAACCAGAACCAGACGAAAGCGAGGCGAAGCAGGGAGGCCGCCCGGTCTTGGTGTCAACACACCAGCGGTAAGAGCCCGCGACCAAGGGGCGGAGCCCGCCGCGGGTAGAGAAATCTTGTGACGAGAAGAGAAGGCCGCCACGGGAAAAGACAGAAGCCGCGAGAAGCGAACATTGCGGTTTGTAGAAACAGACCACATCCAAGCGGGGGGCCGAGCAGGTAAGAGGAGCAGAGAAGGCGAGCGAAGAGAAGAGGTCGCCGGGACTTGGCGAAGAAGAACCCGCAAACGGGAGAGCACTTGCACGACAAGCCCGCACGGTTACAGAAGAGGCCGCGGCGGGTAGTCACAACGACAAGAGCAGGAGAGAAGGAGAGGGAGGCCGTGCCCCGAGTGCGGAAGAACAAACCGCACGGTCACAGTGTAAACACTAGCGGCCAGAGAGAGAGGGAGTGACCGGAGAGGTCGGCTCAAACACAAGGAGAGAGGCCGCAACGGTTAGAGGAAAAAAAGGACCGCGCGGGGAGAGAGAAAGGGAAGAAGATTGCGAGTGAAGAGGAGAGCTCGCGGCGGGAAGAGAAGGGCGACCTGCGTGCGAGTAGAAGGCGCGGACTAGCTCGAAAAAGAAACCGCGCGGATAAGACCTAACCCGCAACGGATAGAGAATATGATGACCCGGGAATGGGACCCACGAGTCTAAGAGAGAGTGGCTATAAGAAGGGTGGAGGAGGGGGGGGGGGAAGGGTGGAGCCACGAGAAAGAGGAGGAGGATGCGGTTAGAAAAAGAGAGACCGCGGGGAATAAGAAGAAACCACGACAAGGTCGCGGAAAGAAGAAGGAGACCGCCGAAGGGAGGCGGTTAGAAAAGACTTAACCGCGCGAGAAGCCGCGGTTAGAAAGAAAGAGAGATAACTGCATGGGAAGCCGCAAGCGGGTAGAAGCCAGGCTGCGCCCTGCGCGAGAAGGGGAGGCCGGACGGTTAGCAGAATGCTAGCCGCAAGGAGAGACCGATTCGCTCTGATACCATGTAGAAAGGAATGAGCAAACCTTGCATATACTTCTTCATTCTTAAAATACAAGAGAGAATACAAATATATAGGAGAAGAGAAGGAGAACAATCCTATACAAGAGATGTGGGACTAAAGGAGAAGAAAATGAGCTTATAATTGGGCCTTTACAATTGTCTTCCCTATGTCATCTAACAGTAACTATCTATACAATTTCTGTCAGAATCCTTTCAGCCGAAGGCCTAGTAGAAGAGAGTAATTGATTCAAATGATAAATTTATAATACATTTCTCAATTAAGAGATTAAGAGCATTCCACAATCCTAGTTAATGTGTTATTTTCTATACATAGCAATTGTGAGTGCACAACCACTGTTATAGATGCATCTGAGATAGGCCCGACCCATGTTTTAATTTTTTTTAAAATAAATTCTTAATTAATTTGAATTTTAATATTTTAATAAAAAATTTAAAACTTATGTTAAATATAAAATTACAAGTTTGTGGCCAGCCCACAATGCTTAAAGACTAGAGTACCATTGGGCATTCTACCCATTTGACATGCCTAACCTAGGCCTAGGCTAAGTCACTAGGTAGGCCTAACCTAGGCCTAGGCTAAGTCACTAGGTAGGCCTAACCTAGGCCTAGGCTAAGCCACTAGGTAGGCCTAACCTAGGCCTAGGCTAAGACTCTAGGTAGGTCTATCCTAGGCCTAGGCTAGCTTGCTGTGGCACTATGCCAGATGCATAGTAGTGATTCAACTGCATCAGGATAGTGGTAGTGTTGGCCCGCTAGGCCCACTTCCCGTGGCCAAAATTTGCTAGCCATTGTCCAGGCTAGCACGCAAGCCTGGCTAATGTGCCTGGCAAGCCTGGCTTGGTCCAGGAACCATGCTACCTAGTGTATCGTCCTGAGCATAGGCAGCCCAGGCGGGGCTCTTGGCCTGACATAACGTAAATAGCGGGACTGGTGGGCGTGCCCCTTAGTCCCAAGCCCAACTGGGAAAACCGCCGATCATCTCCCGATGACGATTCAGTGAGGCCCAAGGTGACGACTCCTAGGTAAACTCTCTTATTCCTTTGTGTCCTTTCATTACCCGCTCTTTCCCCCATCCCATCACATTGTTCACATGAGAACTTCCCGTATCCCCGTCAAGCCCGTAGTCACATGACATCTGTCCAGAAATCACAAAACCGCGCGATCCCGTCTCCCGCACCTGAATCCCCATACACCGATGGTTCTATCGTTCCTCCAGCTTGGCGACCTCCCCCTTTGCAGCCACTCTTCACCCGAGCCCCCCCCCTCATCAGTTTCCAATCCCACCATCAGAAACCCCATGCCCTTTATCCCGCTACTTGCCGCATACTCCATTACCCCTACTAGCTGTAAGCCCCGCCTCTTTTACATACCGTAAATACAGTCCTTCCACCTAAGTTGCAACCCTTACTACTCAAAAATCACAACCATCATCACCCTATCACCCGCGACCTCCCTTCTTCCATAGTCAAATACTCTACCCGCTCTTCAGTCGCCACTACGACCTCATCCACCTCCTGGACAGGAACCTTACATCTCCTTCCACCGGATCTACCTCCCCCGCCGACAACCTCTTATTTCGTGAGTATTTTATTGCTGTATGATTTTTTTTCTTAATTATTGATATATGGTTATAGCCGACTCCACTATTGTGGGATAAAGGCTTGAGTGTTGTATATATTGATATATGGTTATGCCTCAAAGTTGCCTCTTGCAAAAATGCATGATAAGGTTTGCCTACATTTCACCCTTGTGGTGAGATCCTTCCTCGGATCCTCGTTGCGCGGAGATGCCTTTGTGCACCGGGTTGCCCTTTTTATTGATATATGGTTATGTGATTTCATACTTGTTTAGATCTGTTGTTTAATAGTTGTCATCTCTTGAAATTTTTGTGATTTGCAGGAATTATTTGCTTGCGTGCTCCTGCTTTGGCCCCTTACGCGTAAGAAAGTCTATGTTTTTCTGTGAATTATTCGATGGGTTTGTGTGTGTTGCATGTAGTAATCAATGGTGTTAGAGTTATTATCCCTAACACTTCACTTAGAGTTGCATCTTAGTTTCACACCCATCGAGCTTACCTTACATTAAAGTTGATGTATGCTATTTGAGAAATCTGAGGCCTAAGAATTCTTAGGACATGTAGAAATTGTTGATAAGTTTTTTGATGGGAAAGAAATACTTGATAAGGTGAAGTCTGTAAGATTTAAGACTTTTAACTTCATCTAATCATACCTTTACTTGGTGAAAAAGCACTCTATCTTGATAGAGTGAGATGAATAACTGGTAAAATACAATCATGCAGCCGTATAAAAGAAAAACTCGGTGGAAAAATTTTATCACTGATATTTAACAAACAATTTTGGCACCTGAATTCTCAGTTTCTCGTAGTAGGTCTACGACATAAATTCATTGTAAAACAAAAATACCCTTATAAACCTATTCATTTCAATCCCATAGAACTGTGTTGTCAAGGCGCGCGCCTAGGAGCGTCTGAGGCGCCAGGTGCATGGGGCGCAAGCTGGTGCGCCCTGGCAAGCCCAAGGCGGGCGATGTGCCTCAGGCGCGCGCCTACAAGGCGCAATTCAGGCGCGCGCCTACAAGGCGCAATTCGGGCGCGCCTTATTGCATGAACCGGTTTTAACCTAAAAACCGATTCAGGAAATCTGGCGCGGCCTTATAATACCGATTCATTTTCCCGCAACCCTTTTAGCGCTAAGAATCGAGCCTGCCTTCCCTCTAATTGCCGACTGCCGATTCCCGTCCCCGACTCCTCTACTCTCCTCCTTTCTTCTCGCCGGAGTCGCCACCGCTCATCTTTCCGGAGTCCCGTCTCCATTCCTCTTGGTTTCTATACTCGTAGGAGAGTCGGAGACGCAGAAGAAGGATTAGCCGGCGCCGTTCTTCTTTCCGGAGTCACGGAAACTCTTGCATCCTCTCATCTCCTCTTTTAATTGTAAGAATCATTCTCCATTTCTCCTCTTCTTTATTCTTTTCACAAGCATTACTTTCTGATGTAGGGTAGGCTAGTGGTGCTCGGAAACTACAACTCTATGTGCAGGTGCAGGGCTGACACACTAATGTAATGCTACATGCAATGTGACCGTCGGTCGACGACGACAATTAATATAAGCAATGTTATTAATAACACCACGCAGATAATTAAAATAAAAGGACAAATAATTATTTCTGCAATTTGGCAGCGGCTTCCTCCGCTCGGAGGGCCTAAGCAAGCGCACGGCGAATAAATCCACAAACAATTAATAGCATAAAAGGAAATAACTACCACACAACCGTAATTGCAGCACAATATAGATAAACAACCAAATGAAAAAATGTCAAGTCAGAATACAATACCACATGCTCACAACGTAGAGGGCTGAACCGAGGCACTGGAGAATTTGAGGGCCGGATGTAAAGACGGGCGATCGGAGGCGGAACCGGTGGCGAGGCGACAGTGACGGTGGCTGCCCTCGGCGGAAAGTGGTGGTAACGGAGGGTAAAACGGCGGATCCGGCCACGAATAAGTAGATCCTGACCGGGGGTGAGTAGATCCGCAATTTGGGAGCGGATCCGGGCAAAAATGGAAGGTTTGTACGGTGGAAATAACGGATCGGGAGCGAAATTCTCAGATCTGAATGGATATAGAGAATTAGGGTTGTTTGGAAGTGGTTCCACGACGGGGGAGAAGAAGTGGAGGGCCGGGTGAACAGTAATTGCGTACAGGAACGGCTGATGAATAGTGCGGGTGAACAGTTCCGTCGGATGAACAGTCACGTGAATAGTGTTTTCGGGTGAACAGTTCCGTGAACAGTAAACAGCGTTTGGGAATGGGATTTTGGGAATTTCGGTGGCTGGAAATGGAGGAGAGGTGGAAAACGATGGTGGGGGTAGGGTGTACCTTGGGGAGGAGTTTTGCGGCCTAGGAGTCGTCACCTAGGGTTCCACGGCGTCGGCACCGAGGAGGGATCGCTGGAATCCGGGAAAGCTTTTCTCCAAATTCAACAATGACCTCAAATCAGCCCCCTAGCATCCTATTTATAAGAAAACACAAACTAGGGCATCCCCATCAACGACTATGATTGGCCGATGGGTTAGCCCTTTAAAATACATCAAAATAATCTCAAAAATATAAAGTAATATAGCGTTTTGACTCGCGGCAACGTTCCGGACGCAATCGCGGAGTCCGATCGTCGATCCGGGCGCGCCAAATATGGAAAGTTGCCAAATCAGCCCCGAACGGGCCCAAAATGCGTCCTCGTCTCTGCTCCGCATCAATCTCCCCGGCTTGAAAGAATTCATCTCCCGATGAATAGGGATCAAAATTCTCTCGCTGCATGCCGGATAAAACTCGAAGAAGTCCACCAGAGGTCGCCCAAGTATCGTCGCTGGAAAGTGTCCTCGCCGATCAACTCCCCCTGACTGAAAAGATGTCATCTCCGGTGAATGGAGACGGACGTGCTGAAGTCGAAGTCCAGGGGTGAATCGATCAAGCTCTGCTGCAAGTACCCAAGAGTCACCAACGTCTGTAGTGGGAATGCACTGGTGGAGTGTAGACAAACTCATCCCGTGTGTGACGAGTGCTCAGATGATCGTGAGAGACAACTATTCTCAAATACGGGCTCGTAAAGAGCCAAATGTCTCTCAGGGAATGTGGCGCATCAGGGGGGTCCCCAGGAGGTGTGTAAGAAAAGTCATCACGAAGGAGACGACCACCTGAGTGAAAATCGTGTGCATTGACTAGAAGTCGTGACTCTAAAATGTGGTGAGCGTCCCAGACAAGAAAGAACTCATCGGGTGGCTCAGCGGGTGGCGTGTCCCAAAACTTATCCAGTGTGTGAGGTGTCATAAGGTAGGTCCTCACAATATGAGTATGCTTAAATGGACTCAAGGTAGGCCCTATATATGTCATGCTCCACTCAAGATCCCTTCTCTTGGGCAAGGCCAGAGATGATGATGAAAGAGGCGTCATACCTGAGTGGCTCACCCGAGTCTCAACCTCACCAAGATGTGGCGGAACATCAGGAGGCTCAACAGGGGGCTCGTCATAGGGCTCGTCACTAAGGTCAAGGTCCTCCCGATGAGTACCATCGAAAGGGGTAGTGCCCCTGTGCAAGGGTGACATAGCCACTACGAGATCAACATCAAACTCTGAGCTCTCGATCGTAACGTGGCTCAGGGTAATGCCAAGGGAAAAGCGACATAGACCTACGCTCAAGAATAAGTCTGCAGGTGCGGTGTCAAGACATGAGTTTAGGGTATGAGTGTTAATTAACCCCGGACATGCCAAAAGTGGAGGTATGGGTAAGGGGCACAACACTACATACTCAATAGGTCGCTCAGGCTCATCCTCCGTCGGAGTCACAAGAGACGGGCCAGAAACAAGAGATAGATTACTCATGGGGCTAAGCATCTCGCTGGGGTGAGAGCAATCCGTATCAGGTATCACTTCCGTCGTGGGTAACAGGACAGTGGTAGACATCGTGGTGACCTCAGTATGAGAAGGACTCGTACTGCGGAGGTCAAGGTGAGGGTCCAACCGACCAGCTCTGACGGATCTCAAAGACTGTTCGTAATGAAGGGCAAACTGGTACGTCTGCTCGAGGGACTTCAAGCTATGATAAACCACCTTAGTACGGATGTCAGATCGAAGCCCAGATCGAAATCTGCAAGTGGTTATGACTGAATCCTCTCGGATATCGCTCCTCACAACTAACTCATCAAAGCAATCCCTGTACTCAGTGACAGACATGGTTTCTTGCTGAAGGAAAAATAATTGGTCGAGCAAGCGACTACGATATGATGAAGGTAGGTACCTCTGACACAATATACGCTTCATGTCCACCCAACTAGTGATGCGATGAAGACGGTCTCGCTCGCGGGTCCTCTCAACGCTAGCCCAATATGTCCTCGCCTGATCTAAAAGTCTAAGTTTCACAAACTTAACGCGACGCTCACCGAATAACTCAAAATGATCAAGATAATACTCAATATCCACGAGCCAATAACTGAAAGACTCGGGACTCGATGAGCCGTCAAAGGAAGGGGAAACTTTACGAAACCGACTCTCAAGATCTCTCTCAAAGTGACGATCCTCATAATAGTCATCCCTAAGATAATCGGGTCGAGTAGAAGGATCAACACGATCCGCTCGCGTGCAAGGATAAGAACGACGACAATCGTCATACTGATCATCTCTGGCATAGTGAGGTTGTGTCGGTGGGTCGACACGATCTCGGGAAGTGGTGTGCCGCAGACGATAATAGTCATCATGATAACGTGAGGATTTCTCTAAAGTTGCTCTATGACATCGGGTATAGGCGGACTTAGAATACTCAGATGGAGGAGACGAACGACGACGATAACTATACATGGATGAACCTAAAGACTCTATATGACCTACCACTACAAAGCATGCAAAAGGCCTAACCTTTCCCTCTGATACCAATATGATGTAGGGTAGGCTAGTGGTGCTCGGAAACTACAACTCTATGTGCAGGTGCAGGGCTGACACACTAATGTAATGCTACATGCAATGTGACCGTCGGTCGACGACGACAATTAATATAAGCAATGTTATTAATAACACCACGCAGATAATTAAAATAAAAGGACAAATAATTATTTCTGCAATTTGGCAACGGCTTCCTCCGCTCGGAGGGCCTAAGCAAGCGCACGGCGAATAAATCCACAAACAATTAATAGCATAAAAGGAAATAACTACCACACAACCGTAATCGCAGCACAATATAGATAAACAACCAAATGAAAAAATGTCAAGTCAGAATACAATACCACATGCTCGCAACGTAGAGGGCTGAACCGAGGCACTGGAGAATTTGAGGGCCGGATGTAAAGACGGGCGATCAGAGGCGGAACCGGTGGCGAGGCGACAGTGACGGTGGCTGCCCTCGGCGGAAAGTGGTGGTAACGGAGGGTAAAACGGCGGATCCGGCCACGAATAAGTAGATCCTGACCGGGGGTGAGTAGATCCGCAATTTGGGAGCGGATCCGGGCAAAAATGGAAGGTTTGTACGGTGGAAATAACGGATCGGGAGCGAAATTCTCAGATCTGAATGGATATAGAGAATTAGGGTTGTTTGGAAGTGGTTCCACGACGGGGGAGAAGAAGTGGAGGGCCGGGTGAACAGTAATTGCGTACAGGAACGGCTGATGAATAGTGCGGGTGAACAGTTCCGTCGGATGAACAGTCACGTGAATAGTGTTTTCGGGTGAACAGTTCCGTGAACAGTAAACAGCGTTTGGGAATGGGATTTTGGGAATTTCGGTGGCTGGAAATGGAGGAGGAGAGGTGGAAAACGATGGTGGGGGTAGGGTGTACCTTGGGGAGGAGTTTTGCGGCCTAGGAGTCGTCACCTAGGGTTCCACGGCGTCGGCACCGAGGAGGGATCGCTGGAATCCGGGAAAGCTTTTCTCCAAATTCAACAATGACCTCAAATCAGCCCCCTAGCATCCTATTTATAAGAAAACACAAACTAGGGCATCCCCATCAACGGCTATGATTGGCCGATGGGTTAGCCCTTTAAAATACATCAAAATAAACTCAAAAATATAAAGTAATATAGCGTTTTGACTCGCGGCAACGTTCCGGACGCAATCGCGGAGTCCGATCGTCGATCCGGGCGCGCCAAATATGGAAAGTTGCCAAATCAGCCCCGAACGGGCCCAAAATGCGTCCTCGTCTCTGCTCCGCATCACTTTCTATATCACAAGCATTTATCTCTTCATATTATGAATTTTGCTCTCCTTTATGACCTCTTCCTTAGCAGGGGATGTTTTAATTGCTGCTAGGATTATTTGTGATGAATCTTTTAATATTCTAAGCTTTACTTGCATTTGTTTTAATTGCTGAAGAAGGATATTTTGCTCTCCTGTATGATTGTTGACTTGTTGTAAGCTTTACTTGCTTCTAGTGAGCTGGAAGAAGCCCAGTTCATTGTTTTACAGTGAACTTGAAGAAACCCAGTTCACTGTTTACAGTGAACTGGCTTCCAGTTCACTGTAATTCAGTGAACTGGAGCCCAGTTCACTGTAATTCAGTGAACTGGATGAAGGTCAGTTCACTGAACTGGATGAAGCCCAGTTCACTGTAAAACAGTGAACTGGATGGAGCCTAGTTCACTGTTTTCAGTGAATTGGATGAAGCCCAATTCACTGTAAATCAGTGAACTGGAGCCCAGTTCACTGTAAAACAATGAACTGGGCTTCCAGTTCACTATACATCAGTGAACTGGAGCCCAATTCACTGTAAAACAGTGAACTGGAAGCCCAGTTCACTGTAATTCAGTGAACTGGATCCCAGTTCACTGTAATTCAGTGAACTGGAGCCCAGTTCACTGTAAATCAGTGAACTGGATGAAGGCCAGTTCACTGAACTGGATGAAGCCAAGTTCACTGTAAAACAGTGAACTGGATGAAGCCCAGTTCACTGTTTACAGTGAATTGGATGAAGCCCAATTCACTGTAAATCAGTGAACTGGAGCCCAGTTCACTGTAAAACAATGAACTGGGCTTCCAGTTCACTATAAATCAGTGAACTGGAGCCCAATTCATTGTGCTTCCAGTTCACTGTTTTACAGTGAACTGGAAGTCAGTTCACTCTAAAACAGTGAACTGGAAGCCCGGTTCACTGTAAAACAGTGAACTGGTAATGAAGATAATATTTTCTATGGAGTTTTTGGTGCTCATCTAGCTTAGTTTTTATGTCATTTAGCACCGAAAATGGATGCGACTGGTTCTGGTTCATCCAACATCCAATCAAAGATTGATCCATGCTGGAAGTACGTGCGCCCGATTTTTTCCGCTAATAAAAACGACTTGACTTGTATTTTTTGTGATAAAGTCACGAATGATGGAATTTATCGTGCTAAACAACATATTGTTGGGGGATTTAGAAATGCAAAAGCTTATCTCAAAAGCCCCCCGCATATGCGCAACGAAATTCAAGAATACATGGAGAAAAAAACAAGTGCAAGTAACACAAAGAACCAAACATTTCCTGAGTTTGCAGATATCGACACGTTTGACATTGATGAAGAAATGGAAGCCAATGTGTACAAGATTCATAAAAGAGAAGACTTCTCCAAGAGGCCTCGAACAAAAGGACCAATAAATGTTTTTTTTTGCTCCAAAGGTTGGCTTGTAGGGGCAAAAAAAGGAGCTGAACAAAAGATGAAACAAACTTCTATTGATGAAGCTTGCAAGGAGTTGAGAGGGTGAGCTTGTAAACATATAACTCAATAGATGTACGATGCAGCTATCCCATTCAATACTGTAAAACATTCTAGTTTTGCGATGATAGTGGAATCCATTGGACAGTTTGAAGTTGGATTGAAGCCACCGAGTTACCATGAGATTCGTGTCTTTTTGCTAAATAATGAAGTCACTGAAGTAAAAGACATGATGAAGACATGCGGGGATGAGTGAAGGGTCTTTGGATGTTCTATTATGGCTGATGGATGGACAGATCGGAAACAAAGGACTTTAATTAATTTTTTAGTCAATTCACCAAAAGGTACATTTTTCCTAGAATCTGTCGATGCATCTAACTACTCGAAGACGAGAGAAAAAACGTTTGAATTGCTAGATAGAGTGGTTGAAAGGGTTGGAGAGTTGAATGTGGTACAGGTTGTTATGGATAGTGTCAACAATAATGTGCTAGCAGATAAATTAGTAATTATTCATTATTAATCTAATCATCTTCAATTTTTATTTTGTGTACACGATTGTATGATACTTTCATATCCAACAAACTAATACTCTAACATGTAATTTATTGGAAGCGAGACGCCCAAATTTATATTGGACGCCATGTACAGTGCATTGTATTGATCTAATGCTGGAGGATATTGGAAAAATGCCCAATATTAGCCGCACACTAAAGAGGGCAATGACCATAAATAGCTA
This sequence comes from Platanthera zijinensis, assembly GCA_039513925.1. Lineage (NCBI taxonomy): Eukaryota > Viridiplantae > Streptophyta > Magnoliopsida > Asparagales > Orchidaceae > Platanthera > Platanthera zijinensis. The sequence continues at coordinate 55,604,446 of CM077082.1, forward strand.
TATTTATGTTCGGCCTGGAGTTGTGAACATGCTAAGGAGCTTTACGGGGCAAGTGACTTGTTAGGCCCGTTGTGATGAGATTTGCAACTTCTTTCTTAACAATTCAGTGCATTCACAAGTAGAGAAACAATCTAAGGAAGATATTCACCTCACCTGAGGGGTCTTCGAGCAAATGGGCAAAGGAAAGCGGAGGTAAACAAGTGCAAAGAATTATACTAATGATTTCTTTTTGGAGAAGTATTGTGGATATTTTAAAGATATTTGGCTCCTTAGTCCGCATATTAAGATTAGTGGACGGTGAGAAATGACCTGTCATGAGTTATATTTATGAAGCGATAGATAGAGCTAAAAAATGATCATTAATTCTTTTAATGAGAAGGAGAACAGATATATGAATGTCCTAAAAATTATGGATAAAAGATGGGAAAGTCAACTTCGTCGACCTCTTCATGCCGTAGGTCACTATTTAAATCCAGAATATTTCTACTCAAACCCCACTATTGCTGAAGATGGAGAAATTATGAAGGGTTTATACAAGACAATGCAAAAACTGATTCTAAGCCATGAAGAGCAAAATAAAATTATTGATTAATTAACTTTATATATAAATGCTGAAGGACTGTTTGGAATGAAGTTTGTAATTCGGCATATAAAAATTAAGTCCCCAGGTAAATTACACAATATTCAAACAAGTTTGTTTTGATTTTTCAATTTTTAAATATTTACTATCTTAACAGCTGAGTGGTGGCAATCTTATGATGCTTCAACTCTAAACCTAAGAAAATTTATCATAAAAGTGCTTAGCCTTACATGCAGTGCATCCGGTTGTGAACGAAATTAGAGTTTTTTTGAACATGTAAGTTTTTAAAATTTATATCAGTGATTTATATTTTACATATTAAAGATAACTTATTTATACGGTTATTGTTTATTGCAGATACATATAAAAAAATAAACAGACTAGCTCAAAAATGCTTGAATGATTTAGTATTTATGAAGTACAATCGAACTGTGAGACGTCGATATGATGCACGTGATTACATAGATCCAATTTCGTTGACAGATATTGATAATAACAATGAATGGTTGATGAGAAGAATGAAAGAAGATAATGATGCTGAGGTTGAGGCTGAGCGAGAGGACTTGATCTTTGATGATGAGTTATTAACTTGGGACACAGTTGCTAGTGCCACTGGAGTTGAAGAAAAAATTTATCGTACACGGTTATCGAAAGGAAAAAATGTGGTTCCTATAAAGACACTTGAGAAAAAAAACATATCTAAGATGAAAACTCCTACTCTATTAGTCATTAGAGAGACTACTACTCCATTAGTCATTATAGAGGCTAATACTCCATTAGTTCTTAGAAATATTGATGATGTCGATGAAGAGAAAGTTGAATATAACGAAGAAGAAGAAGATTATAACGATAGTGGAGAAGATGATGAAGACATAGTCTTTTCAGAGGATAAGTAGCTAGGTGAGTAATAAATTATTTAAATTTCAGAATACTTTAATTCTTTTATTTAAATTATACATTAATAGATGTTTTCTGGTTACACAAATAATAATATTTTACAGAACTGATTTTCAATTGGTGCCTGATCTACCATTTGATATTGCTATTTGATTGTCACTTCAATCTTCTGACCAGACTATTTGATGTTGCATATTTGATTCAAGTTTTATTTATGTTATTAAACTTTGTTGTTCGATTAGATTATGTGGAGCAGTGAAGGTACTTAAAACCATTTGAGTTTATAAACTTGTTGGAGCAAAACTATAATGTTTGTATATATTCGTATTATATATATATAGTGTTGGAATTAGGTAATTGGAATAATAATAGAAAACACACTAAACCCCCTCTTATATAGAGAGGGGATAATACAAGGCTAAACGCACACCAAAAACCAATAAAACTCAACATAAATTCTAACACTCCCCCTCAAGTTGGGCATGTTATATTTCTCATGCCCAACTTGTCAATCAAGCCATAGTGAAGATTTGCCCCAAGACTCTTTGTAAGAATATCTGCAAGTTGGCCCTCTGAGGGAACAAAGGGAATACATATGATCTTCTTCTCAATGTGTTCCTTAATGAAATGTCTGTCCATCTCAATGTGTTTTGTCCGATCATGCTGAACAGGATTGTTGGCAATGCTAATGACAACCTTGTTGTCGCAGTACAGCCGAATAGGTGCAGTTTCACTCAACCCCAGATCACTCATGAGGGAGCGCAGCCAGAGTCCTTCACAAATGTCATGTGCCATGGCACGAAATTCTGCTTCAGCACTAGACCTGGAGACGACTTGTTGCGTCTTGCTTCTCCAAGTGACAAGATTCCCCCCAATAAACGAACAATACCCAGACGTGGATCGTCTATCTTCAACACTTCCTACCCAGTCAGCATCAGTATAAACTTCGATCTTCAGGTCAGAATTGGAGGTGAAAAGGATTCCTCTTCCAGGTGAAGTTTTCAAGTATCTCAAGATCCGATGGGCAGCATCGAGATGTCTGGCCCTCGGAGAGTGCATGTATTGACTCACAACTCCAACGGCGTAAGCAATGTCCGGTCGAGTATGAGACAAGTAGATCAATCTCCCAACAAGTCTTTGATAACCTTTAACATCTTCTATAAGATCGCCATCATTTTTCCCAAGATTGTGGTTAACCTCCATGGGAGTGTCAGCAGGTCTACACCCACTCAGACCCGTTTGTTCTAAGAGATCAAGAATGTACTTCCGTTGAGAGATGTGAATGCCGTTCTTAGATCTGGCAACTTCAATACCCAGAAAATACTTCAGTTTGCCAAGATCTTTCACCTCAAATTCTTGTGCCAAGTGTTTCTTTAAGGCTTTTACTTCATCAATGTCATCCCCTGTAATAACGATGTCATCCACATAGACTATTAAAATTGTTATCATGTTGGCCCTCTTTTTGATAAACAGAGTATGATCAGCATGACTTTGTTTGTACCCCAGGGAGACCATAACACTATGGAACCGCCCAAACCACGCCCTTGGGGATTGCTTCAGGCCGTAGAGAGCATTCTTCAATTTGCAAACTTTTCCATCTGAACCCTGAGAGATAAAACCAGGTGGAAGGGACATATACACTTCTTCTTCCAAATTGCCATGAAGAAAGGCATTTTTAACATCCAATTGGATGAGATCCCAACCCTTGCATGCAGCACATGACAGCAGGACTCGAATAGAATTCATTTTTGCCACAGGAGCAAAGGTTTCTTGATAGTCAATGCCAAGAGTTTGAGTATACCCTCTCGCCACTAATCTTGCCTTGAAACGTTCCACTATGCCTTTGGAATTTTGTTTGACCGCAAAGACCCACTTGCAACCAACTGTTTTCTTCCCATGTGGAAGGGTGGTTAAATCCCAAGTATTATTCTTCTCCAAAGCTGTCATTTCTTCTACCATTGCCCTTTTCCTATCAGGATGTTCAAGTGCCTCCTGCCAGGTAGATGGAATAGAGACCGAAGCAAGGGACGACACAAACCCTTTATAAGAGGGAGTCAACGCATCATAGGAAACATATTGAGATATAGGGTGTTGAGTACTCAATCGGATACCTTCATGGAGGGAGAGATCTTCTGACAGAGTTGGCATAGGGTCTGGGAGCATGGGATTAGCCGTTGTGTTCTGACCTTTACGCCGTCGGGTGTAAACCTGTAAGGGACGAGTAGGCGGAGGAGAAGAGATAACAGGAGGAATCGGAAGGGAGAAGGTAGGAGAACTCACTTCAACAACAGACTCCCCCTGAAGTGAGGGAGCATAATAAGGAGTAGAATCACGAAAAGTAACGTCAGCAGATACGAGTGTTCGACGAGTAGGAGGGTGATAACATTTATACCCCTTTTGAGTAGGGGAATAACCAATGAAGACACACTTGAGGGCGCGGGGGTCGAGTTTAGACCTCCCAGGAGAGGGAATGTGGACAAAGCACGTACTTCCAAATATGCCAGGAGGAAGAGAGGAGGTCGGAGAAACTCCTAAGGTGGTGAGAGGAGTTTGGTTACCAAGGACAGGAGAGGGCAAATGATTAATGAGATAAGCAGCGGTAAGGACAGCATCCCCCCAATAGAACTTGGGGAGATGCATAGTAAGCAAGAGGCACCTGGTAACATCCAACAAGTGACGGTTCTTTCGCTCGGCTACCCCATTCTGTGACGGAGAATGAGCACAGGAAGTTTGATGAATAATGCCATGAGTGGTAAGGTAGTGGTCAAAGGTAGAGTTGATATACTCTCTACCATTGTCACTGCGTAAGATTTTTATGGATGCAGAGAACTGAGTAGAAACCATCTTATGGAAGCGTTGAAAAATAGAAAAAGCTTCATCCTTATGTTTCATGAGATAAACCCATGTCGTTCGAGAAAAACAATCAATAAAGGAAATAAACCAGTGACATCCAGAAATAGAGCCAGTAGAGCAAGGTCCCCACACATCAGTATGAACAATATGAAAAGGAATAGTACTAGGTAAAGAAACATGATGAACAGAGAGATGATGTTTTGCAACGTCACATACATCACACACAAAATTTTTAAAACAACTAGAGGGAAAAGTAGATAAAAGACGCTGCATAGTGGAATTAGAAGGATGACCAAGACGCCGATGCCAGGCGAGCAGCTGGGATGACTGGGTGGCATGAAGAGCGTGCGGAGAGGTGGACCCGTTGGAGGGGTCAAACACATACAAGCCATCCTGCAAGCTACCAGACCCAATCGCCTTCCCCGTCTTCAGATCCTGAAAAACACAATAAGTAGGAAAAAAGGTGACTGAGCATTGAAGGGAAGTAGTCAACTGACTAACAGAAAGTAAACTGCGGGTGAAGTTTGGAACATGGAGGACAGAAGATAAAGTGAGAGATGAACACGGTATGGACCCTTTCCCAGCAATGGAGGAAAAAGATCCATCAACAATACTCACTTTATCTCGACCAGAGAGAGGGGAATAAGACACAAAACCTGAAGCCGATCCAGTCATATGATCAGTAGCTCCAGAGTCAATAATCCAATGGGGAGAGGAACCAGTTGTAGCAGAGTGAGCACCTGAGATACCTGAATGGGCAAGGGCAGATGAAGAAGCAGTAACCGGCTCAGTAAGAAGGCCCTGCATCAAGCGGCGAAGAGTCTGCATCTCATCAGCAGAAAAAGAGGACATAGTTGCAGGAGGAGGTCCAAGAAGACCTGGAGGGCTGCTCTCAGGAATCTCGGTCAGATGGGCAGAATGAGGTGAACGGCCAGAAGTGCGTCCACGACCACGTCCCCCACGGGAAGAAGAACCACCCCGAGAAGAAAATCCGGGAGGGAAGCCGTGCAAACTGTAACAGGTATCCCGGGTATGACGCGGCTTGCCACAATAATCGCACATGAGATGATCCTTATCCGTGACACGAGGCTTGAAGTCCCGAGAGGCCCTGCTACCAGTTGTTGTAGGATGAGCAACCAAAGCTGAACCCTCAGGAGTGGTGGTCATGTTCCAGGACTGTCTATGATCAAACTCCTGCTGAATAATGCTAAAGACCTCAGGCAAGGAGGGAATGGGAACACGGCCCAAAACCTGCACAGTAATCTGATCGAAGTCGCGGTGAAGCCCCTGGAGAAATTCGAACACCCTGTTGCGATCCTCACGAGCCCTTAATAGGAGGGCATCAGCATAACAGACCATTGCAAGAGACTCAAAATGGTCATACTCCTGGTAGAGTTGGGTAAACTCCAAATAGTAGGCAGAAGGAGGACGATCTCCCTGACGAAGATGGAACAACTGTCGGCGAAGATGGTAGATTTGTGCCGCATTCCCTTTGCGGGAGTAAGTAGATTCAGCCCGTTTCCAGATGTCTGCAGCAGTGTCGAGGAAGAGGTAATTCCGGACAATGGACTCCTGCATGGAATTGATAAGCCAAGACATGACCAACGAGTTTTCAGAGTCCCATTGAGACCAGGTAGCAGAGGTACGAGCAGGCGCAGGAGTGTCGCCACTAACATAGCCAAAGAGATGCCGGCTCTTTAAGGCCAGAGTAATAGAACGGGACCAAGATAGGTAGTTGGTGTCATCCAGACGAATCGTAGTGAGCTGTGAGAAATTGTGATCGGAGCCAACCCGGGTAGATCCAGCGGGGGGCACAGATGCACCGGAAGCACCCGAATCAACGTCTGACATGGCACCAACAAAGAAGAACGGTCCAAAGGAAGAGAGGAACCTTAGGACATCATAGATCTGAACTTCCGGGAGTAGAAGAACAATGGTAAAACAATGGAGAGAAAAAAGTAGATCTGAATCGCCGGAAAGATGAACCGGAAAAAACCCCAAAGAATCAAGGGTGATAATAAGGAGAGGAAAGCGAAACTATTCCCAGAATTTCGGCTCAATCGGACCATTGGAGGTCACAGAAAAAAATCCCGCCGGTTAATCCATAGCAAGACCAGCGGGTACAAACAGGAGAGGAGGCGGGAAAGAGAGGAGCGGAGGCGGGGAAGGCGAGAGAGAGAGAGAGGAGCGGAGGCGGGGAGGCGCTGCTAAGGACGCAGGCGAGCGGCGGCCGACAGAGCGCGAGCGGGCGCAGGACGCGAGCGAGCGGACGAGCGGCGGACAGGCGAGGCGAGCGGGTGAGCGGACGAGCGGGCTAGGTTACGCCGTCCTCTGATACCATGTTGGAATTAGGTAATTGGAATAATAATAGAAAACACACTAAACCCCCTCTTATATAGAGAGAGGATAATACAAGGCTAAACGCACATCAAAAACCAATAAAACTCAACATAAATTCTAACATATAGATATCTTATAAACTTGGTGGTTCTGTCTATTTATTTTTCTGAGCATGCTTGTTATGTTTCAGAGCATGTTTTTTAATTGTAGTGATGTTGGCTCTAATGAAGAAGAGGAAGTAGTCTACAACTTCATTGCACTATATTGATGAATCAGATAATCAAGGAAGAACATTTACACCTTTGGTTGGCCATGATTAAGGTACTGCACTTCATGCCTCTGTGCCTCTACGCTTCATACTTGTACGACTTTGTTGTTTTACTGCTTTTTCATGGTATCTAGCTGTTTTTCTGTTTCAGTTTCATTCATCAAATCAACTCTAATGCTGATATTATTGTCCAATATCTCATTTCTTTCGCTTTTTGTACTTTATAAGTTATAAATTTGATATAAAAAACATAAATAGGAAGAACACGTGAGAATTGGGCGTCCAACTCGCTCAATTTCAGCGAATTTTAGCAAATTGAGCGCCCAATTCGCTCAATTTCAGCGAATTTGGCGCGAATTGGGTGCCCAATTCGCCCAATTTCAGCAAATTGTGCGTCCAAATCGCTCAATTTCATCAAATTGTACGCCCAATTCCCTTAATTTCCTTTCCCCCCATTTTTGTGCCTCATGTACCTCAGGCGCGCACCTGCGCCTTGCGTCTAGGCTCCAGAGCCCCTTTGTGCCTCCGTGCGCCTTTGACCACATAGCCATAGAATAACAAAGGAAATTGAGGTCTTTATTATCAAGCACAAATGCATAAACATTTTTTTTTTACTTCAGTGATGCAGTTGCTTCAAATCTGATAAGAAAATAATATCATCAACATAGACTACCAAAATAATAATATGAGTACATTTCTACAAAAACAATAATACGAGTACATTTCTTGTACATAAACGCTGAATGATCATTCCAACTTAGAGAAAACCAATATGAAGCAACTTAGCCCATGACGATTATTTGAGCCCATAAATAGCTTTACTAAGCCTACATGCTTAATAAGAAGTTACATTCGCAAATTCACAACTTTTTTATTCTCTATTTTTATTCCTAACATTTTGCAGGTGGCTCTCCAACATCTGGGGTGACATGTGGTCATGAATGAGGAAATGACTGCCCTCTGGGCCAATCATTCTTAGGATTTTGTCTTCCTTCGTCTGGGACAGACTTGTGTGGGATATAAATGAGTCTTTGCAATAAAACATGCTCCAGATGGGATAGTTGAATGCCTCAAGTCTCGTCTTATGGCTTGTGGGGTTCACTTATTAACATGACCTTGATTTTGATGAGACCTTCTCACCAGTCGCCAAGTTGAATACTATTCGTGTCCTGATCTCCTTAGCTATTCATTGATAGTGGCCCCTTACATCCGTTGGATGTCAAGAATGCCTTTCTCAATGACGACCTTTAAGAAACTGTTTACATGCACTATCCTCCTGGTTTGGAGAGCATGAGGGAGTCTCTTATTTGTCATCTTAAGAAATCTATTAATGGCCTCAAACAATCTCCTCATACATGGTTTGACAAGTTCAGTAAGGCTGTCCGTGATGTTGGATTCACTCGGAGCTCGGCTAGCTTCTCTCTCTTTACTCTTCATCGACCGATAGACAGTGATTCTCTTAGTTTATGTCGATGACATTCTTATTATAGGTGATGATTCCAAAGGAATACAAATGACAAAGCAATACCTAAATTTAGACTTTCAAACTAAAGATCTTGGAAATCTTCAGTACTTCCTTGGCCTTGAGGTAGAGAGACGTCCTGATGGCTTCGTCTTTTCTCAAATAAAGTACTGTCCTGACCTTCTTCATGACTCAGGATGTTTTGGATGCAAGCCTGCTGATACTCCTATGGATGTCAACCAAAAGCTCTGTGCTCATGCCTCCGATCTACTTCTTCCAAAGCTAGAGTATTTTCGTCGTCTTGTAGGAAAACTGATTTATCTTACAGTTACAAGACCTGATATCTCATTTGTTGTTGAAGTTGTCAATAGATTCTTGCATTCTCTATGGATATCTCACCTCCAGATCTTCGAGCGCATACTCATATATTTGAAGACGGCTCCTGGACAATGGCTTGTTTACAAACCTTATAGACTCTATCTTTGATTGCCTACCCTGATGCTGATTATGCTGGCTCGCTAGATGATTGACGTTCCACAAGTAGATTATGTACTTATTTTGAGGGACACCTTAATATCTGGCATAGCAAGAAACAGTCCGTGGTTGCTTGCTCATCTGCTGAAGACGAGCATCGTTCAATAACAGCTGTTGTATCTGAACTTATATGGCTAGAAAGTCTCCTAAGCGATTTGAGAGTCAAACATTCCTCACCTGCCACTTTATTTTGCGACAGTCAAACGGCTTTACACATTGCCAAGAATCCTGTATTTCACGAATAGACCAAACACATTGAAGTTGATTGTCATTTCATTTGGGAGAAAGTTTATTTGAAGAAGTTGGAATTAAAACCTGTTCCTGCTGCTGAGCAAGTTGCTGATATTCTCACCAAGGTCTTACCACACCTGTTATACTATTAGTTCTTGTCCAAGCTGAGTGCTTATGATTTACATGCTCCATCTTGCAGGGGAGTGTTGAAAGAAATGTATGTAAAAGCCCAAAGTAAGACTCAACTTAGGTCTTCTTCCTCTTTAGGATTTAGTCCCACATTTTAGATTGAGTTTTCTTCTCCTCTCTTCCTTCCTATAAATGTGTACTAATACCTGTATGTAAAAAAGACAATTTAGAGAAATTAATAAAATATTATTATATTTCTCTCATTTTTCGTATATTTCTACAATTCCAAGGGGAGGAGCCATTATGATGCGGGACCGGAGTCCACCGGCCCCGCCACCTTGGCATCACCACCAAGGGGCCCACCTGGAGTCAGCATCAGGCGGCTTTATCAGGCCCGCGGGCCATACACCCCAACCAGCTCTCCGCCACGGCATCAGCACCGCGCGGTAGGTTGTTGAGGCCAGGGCTCGATCCCCTGACCTCCGCGGATCAGTTGGTGATGAGAGGTTGCGTGAGGGCCTCTTATCTAGGAGGTCAGGGGATCAAGCCCTGGCCTCAACAACCTACCGCGCGGTGCTGATGCCGTGGCGGAGAGCTGGTTGGGGTGTATGGCTCGCGGGCCTGATAAAGCCGCCTGATGCTGACTCCAGGTGGGCCCCTTGGTGGTGATGCCAAGGTGGCGGGGCCGGTGGACTCCGGTCCCGCATCAAGGAGCCATTGAGATTACTTTGTGAAGTTCATCGCATAAGATAAGCTATAAATATGATGAGGGAGAATGATAATTCATATACTTATGAAAAAGATAGAGTGCGACTACAACGACGAAGACGGGTTGATGGAGGAGTCATAGTGGGAGCGTGAGTCCCAAGGGGTTCTTCAATGTGCCATCTTCATTCATAATTCTTTACGATTCCTTAGAATCTTATCTTGAGTGACAATGTTTTTGACATGTTAAGTGATAAACAAAATCTTTTTTTCAAGGTATGAAGGAAACAAAAGATGCATCTTCACATGTTAAATGGAAAACTCAATCTCTTGTTTTTGAACCGATTTAGTAGGGAAAAAGAAATTTGCCCTTAATCCTAGTAAAATAATTTTTTTTTGAAAAAAATAACATCTTTAGAGGTTACCTTTTAGTAAAGATATGGTAGTAACACTTGCACCCTTTTGTTGAGCGATATAACTCATAAAAATGTATTCGAAATGTTTTGGTCCAAACTTATCTCTTACGATACCAACATGGAAAACCACGACACCCAAAAATCATTGAAGGTTGCACAAATCGGAAATCATTACGCTTACAAACTTGAAAGATACTTCTAGGAGAGAAAATAACATGCAATTAATAAGATGTTTAAATGTCAGGATGATTTGATCCAACAATGTCTTGAGGATATTCACTTTTTGCAAAAAATTCTAATGGCATCCAACAAGTGTCTATATTTTGTTCCTCTTTTTTCATTTTGTTGCGGGTTTGAGGACATATACTTTGGAATATAACCTGTTTTCCCTTTAAGTAGGTTAGATGTCCTTAGAAGTGTAATCCCCGCGAATCAGTTCTATGAGCCTTAATTCTAAAATCCTATTGAGTTTCAATAAGAGTAAGTTTTGAATTTTTTTTAAAATATATATTTTTTATTTCAACAAATATGACCAATTAAATCTTGAATAATCATCGATATATAACACAAAGTACTTAAACCCATTTTGATGCTGCAGGTTGTTGGAGTGATAAAGGAAATGCGACTAAACTAACCAAACATACAGTCAGATGCCCGTGTTGTTAAAGGTGCACATCAGGCAATCGAAGACTCAAGGCTCTTTAGGCTCAGAATTCTCCATCTTTGCATTCCTAAATCAACAATACACCCGGTATTATCACGATATATATTCACATTGTTGTCAGTAACATTACCTGATAACTAATTGACCTCTTGCCTTTCAAGTGAAGCTTCAAACACTGCCAATTTCATTTTTTGTTCTTCAATAGAATCATTCCTGAGGAACGTTAGAGTCTCTCTCCCCAAGATAGAAAGACCAACATGTATAGATTGAGACTTAACCACAATATTTCCCGTGACATTCTTGGTAAAATACATTATTTTCTTGGTGAAATATTTTGGTACAAGAGGATGATACAACAGCTAACAATTCTCTTTGACATGTTTTCTGGCTGCAAAGTGAGAGCATACCAATTCAACTTTAAGAGTCACACATTCTTGGTCGTTTTATACCGTTGCTACCTATAAAGTCACATTTCCATCACCTTGTGTTAGCTGTCATAACATCTCTCTCATGAATCACAAAACCACTATGGTTATGTTTGGGACAATTGTGACATTTGAGCCGTGGCGGAGCGATACTGTGATGGTAAACAAAGTGGTGGCTGTTTACTTGCGCTTGAAAATTTCACAACTTTATCAAAATTCCACTTTCTAGGGTCCGGGCATTCATGGCCTCTAAAGCTTGACAACAAGTGACATTTTGGCCTAAAACATCGTATTTGAAAAATTGCATTTGTGAACTCACATATCCAAATACTATCTGCTTTTCTCATAACTAGGGTCATAATCGCCATCACACTGAAACCACTCTCCCCAAAAGGGCCTAAATCTATTCATTTAACCTTGTAAGATTCTCCACACAAATAACTAACAACTATATCTTTTTGGACTGTTTCTCTACCTAATGTCTGGACTCTCTAACTCAAATGGAGGTAAGCTAGTTAGAAGTTTAAACACCCTTCTTTGGCTTAATTTTCCCATACTACCTTGAATCCAGGTAATACATATCTTAATGTCAAAGTATTGGTCCATGTTTTCACACTTGGGTCAATCTTCCATACTAATTTTCAAAAGTTATCCCACTGTTCATACAAATAAATTGAATGTTTAATTAATAGATCTGAGCAAGATCCTTTTTCTTGGAGCAGTTCTTTTCAATCATTCCTCTCATATTCTTGTCTGTTTTACAAAACATAAAAATTCACTCAATTTTAAGCTCCATGAAATGGATGAGCCACATTAAGAGCAATCACTAAGAAGATTGATCAGCGTAGGAGCAATATGATTAGGTTTAGTAGTCTCCATAAAGTGAAAATTTGAAACCGCCTTTGATCGGAAGATCTTCATAATTAGATCGCTGAAAAGGAAGATCTTCATAATTAGATTGTTGAAAAGGAAGATCTTCATAATTAGATTGCTGAAAAGGAAGAACTTCACAATTAGAGGCTACAACGAGCAGAAGTAGAGAGGTTCGATGATGAATTTTCAGAAAGCTTCAAGGACTAATTCACTAGGGACAGAGTTTTCGCAACTAGTTGCTAATGAAGAACCGTCGTTGATGATGAAGAGACTAGGCACTATGATAAGGTCATACTTTACTCGGAAGGGAGAAAAAGTTGTTGATGAAAAAGAAGGAATTGATGGTTATAGATATTAGATATTATGTGTATGTATAGGGGCTTATCTGTATTTCCTGGTATATGTTCGGGTCTTATATGTTCGGGTCTTATATGTTCGGGTCTTGTATATATAAACCCCAAGATGGGTCATTATTGATATGCAATATACTTTTCTAAGATGGTATCAGAGGCTAGGGTTTAACTCTCCCGATTCCTCTCCCGCTCGTCTGCGCCGATCGATCCCGATCCCGGCCCCTCTCCCGCTCGCCGATCGATCCCGTCTACGCCGATCGATCTCGGTCCCTCTCCCGCTCGTTGATCGATCCCGATCCCGGTCCCTCTCCCGCTCGCCGATCGATCCCGTCTGCGCCGATCGATCCCGGTCCCTCTCCCGCTCGTCGATCCCGGTTGCTTCCTCCGATCGACTGCGTCGATCCGCTCGTTCCCGACCCTCCGGCTGCTTCCTCTGCTTCCTCCGGTCCGGTTTCAACACCGATTGATCCTGCTCCAGATCTCCGTGTCGGCCTTCAATGGATCCCGCCTCGACTCACAGTGGCTATCTTCCTAAGCCTGATGTGCTGCTCAACGGACAGAACTACAAGGCTTGGTCTTCCACCATGCGCATGCATCTCCGAGGCCTACACCTTTGGGTCCATTTAGATGGATCTTGCCCAGCACCGTTGCTCCCTGCCGCCTCTTCAACTGAGTTTTCTGTTTCCACAGCCAGCACCAGTGTTTCCTCCGCTCAGGCGTTGGTCAAGTGGCAGGACGATGACTCCAGGGCTATTGCTATCCTTGGCCAGTCTTGTGAGGTACCCATCCGCCTGGCCATCTGTGAGTTCCCTATTGCCAAGGCGATCTAGGATCATCTTTCCGATCTCTATCAGCCTTCCATCTATACACTTCAGTATTCATTGTTACAGACTCTTGCAGCTACCTACCAGCGCGACCGCTCAGTTCAGGAGTTTTTTTGCTGAGATCACTTCCCTCTGGCGTCAGTGTGACGAGATGGCGCCGCCCCATTGCTTGTCCTGCTGCCATTGGGTTGCCACCGCTCAGTACAAAGATGCCTGCCGTGTCTACGATTTCTTGATGCGCCTGCGCCCGGAGTTTGAGTCTGCCCGCTCATAGTTTCTCCATCGGGGTACTCCACCCACACTTCGTGACACTCTGTCCACGATTCTGGCGGAGGAGACTCGTCTTCGTACCATGGAGGGGACGCAACACACTACCTCCCCCCATGTTGTCTTGGCTGCTCCTCAGTTTGCTCCGCAGCCTCCGCTGCCACCTTTTCTAGGGCTCAGTACTCCTGTGCGACCGTCTGCTCCGTTTCCTACCCAGGGACCCTCTTCCCAGGGTCCCAATTCTGCGCAACGGCGGTCTGTTCGCTGTCATTATTGTCATGCACCGGGCCACATAGTGTCTGAGTGGCGCAAGCTTCAGCGCTCCCAGCAGAACATCTAGTCTCGTGACACCCAGCAGCGTGCAACTCCAGTTCTGCCTGTGCCTCCTCCAACAACCTCCTTCTCTGAGCAGCTCATACAGCTGGCTCAGTAGCTGTCTTCAAGCACCTTCCCGAGTACATCTGCAGCCACAGTTTGTCAGGCCTCTACCTCTGCTGATCCCTCAACGACCTCTGCCCCGTCAGGTATCTCTCCGTCCTCGTGGTTACTTGATTCTGGAGCTTCTTTTCATATGACCTATGATGCCACCCATCTTCATGCCTGCCAGCCTGTTTCCTCCGACCTACGTGTTATTATTGTTGATGGCACCACCCTTCCTATTACCAGTCGTGGCCTTCTCCACACCCCTCAGTTCCACATTCCTGATGTTGCCTACATCCCTCAGCTCTCCATGAACCTCATCTCCGCCAGCCAGCTTGTCTCTAGTGGTTACCTTGTTGTTTTTGATGAGTTTGTTTGTTATGTGCAGGATCGTCTTACAGGGACCCTCATTGGAGCTGGCCGTCGCCATAGTGGGGTATATCTCCTTGAGTACCTCCGTCTGCCATCAGTCACACCGTCCCCAGCTGCTCCTCTTTTATGTCTTCCCGCTATTTCCTTTCGTCAGTGGCACCATCGTCTTGGTCATCCCAGTGGCGCCCGTCTTTCAACTCTTGTTCGTCAGGGTGTTTTGGGTCGTGTATCTGTTGAAACTAGCCACTCTTGTACGAGTTGTAAGCTTGGAAAACAGCTACAACTCCCCTATCAGTCTAGTATGTCAAGGTCTTCCGCTCTGTTTGAGTTAGTCCATTCTGATGTAAGGGAGCCTGCTCCTTTTGTATCCAAGGGTGGACACCGCTATTATGTCTTGTTTATTGATGATTTTTCTCGTTTCACTTGGATATATATGTTGCGTTCTCGTGCTGAGTTTTTTCAGGTTTATGTTACTTTCTCCACTATGGTTCGTACTCAGTTCTCCGCCTCTATTCGTGTTTTTCGCTCCGACTCAGGGGGGGGGGAGTACCTATCGCATGAGTTCCGTGACCTTCTTGCCTCTCATGGCACCCTCCCGCAGCTCTCCTGTCCTGGTGCTCATTCCCAGAATGGCACTGCGGAAAGGAAACATCGCCACATCATTGAGACCGCTCGTACTCTTCTTTTGGCTTCCCATGTTCCCCCACATTTTTGGGCTGAGGCTGTCTCCACCGCTGTCTATCTCATCAACCTTCAACCATCCACTTTCCTTCAGGGTCGGTGTCCCGGTGAGTGTTTGTTCTCTCATCCTCCTTGATACACTCATCTTCGTGTGTTCGGATGTCTGTGTTATGTCCTATTACCACCACGTGAGGGGACTAAGCTCTCTGCTCAGTCTGCTGCATGTGTTTTTCTAGGCTACCGCTCAGAGCACAAGGGTTGCCGCTGTTATGACCCTGTTGCGTGCCGTATTCGCATTTCTCGTGATGTCACCTTCGTTGAGGACCAATCTTTCTTCCTTTCTTCATCCACCTCTTCTTCACCCTCATCCACTACCCCGACTGATATTCAGTTCCTTATTTTTCCTACCGTACCACCACATGTTTTGCCACCACCGTCAGACCAGTCACCAGCAGAGCTACCGCCTTTATCGTCATCTCCCTCTTCTGAGTCCTCTCCACCTCCTCATGCTCTGCCATCTCCCGGGCCTCTACCTACTATTCTCCGCCACTACACTCGTCGTGCTCCGACCACCCCACAGGTGCCCCTAGTCTTCAGTGAGAGTCCCGTGGATGATCCGCCTGCCAGACGTTACCCCCTTCGAGATCGACATGCACCAGATCGCCTCGGCTTTACCACCCAGTCACTCGACCTCACTGCTCTTCCTGCTACCTCCACCAGTACTCCAGAGCCTAGTTCCTACCGCGAGGCTGCTCAGGTTCCTGAGTGGCAGGCCGCTATGTTTGATGAGTTGGCTGCTCTTGAGCGTACCTCTACTTGGGATCTTGTGCCTCTTCCTCCTGGTGCTGTTCCCATCACTTGCAAGTGGGTCTATAAGATCAAGACTCGCTCTGATGATTCTATTGAGCGGTACAAGGCTCGCCTGGTTGCTCGGTGTTTTCAGCAGGAGCATGTTCGAGACTATGATGAGACTTTTGCTCCTGTGGCACACATGACCACGATCAGGACACTTGTTGCTGTTGCTGCTGTCCATCGTTGGTCCCTGTTTCAGCTGGATGTGAAGAACGTGTTTCTTCACGGTGACCTACAGCAGGAGGTCTACATGGTTCCTCCTCCCGGTTTTGCTGCTCCTCTTGGCATGGTTTGTCGGTTGCGTCGTGCTCTCTATGGTCTCAAACGGGCTCCTCGAGCCTGCTTCGAGCGCTTCAGCTCTGTCGTTACAGCCGCTGGTTTTCAGCCCAGCCAGCACGACCCGGCCCGGTTTGTTCACACCTCTTCCCGAGGCCGGACTCTTCTTCTGCTCTATGTGGATGATATGATTATCACTGGTGATGACCCGACTTTCATTGACTTTGTCAAGCTTCACCTGCATCAGCAATTTCAGATGACAGATTTGGGACCTTTGAGCTATTTTCTGGGCATTGAGTTCTCTTCCACCTCTGCAGGGTTCCAGCTCTCTCAGCAGCGGTATACTACTGATCTTCTAGCTCGGGATGCTCTTTCCGATACCCGCACTGTTGCCACACCGATGGAGCTTCACCTGCAGCTTCAGGCTGATGAGGGGATCCCTCTTACTGACCCCACTCACTATCGTCATTTGGTCGGCAGCCTGGTCTATCTCACCATCACTCGGCCAGATATTGCTCATGCAGTCAATGTGTTGAGCCAGTTTGTCAGCACTCCTACATCAGTCCATTATGCTCACTTGCTGCGTTTACTGTGTTACCTTCGTGCGACTCCTGGTCGTGGCCTGTTCTTCTCCAGCAGCAGTTCCCTCCAGCTTTCTGCTTTCTCTGATGCTATCTGGGCTAGTGATCCTTCTGATCGTCGCTCTGTCACTGGTTTCTGTCTGTTTTTGAGCTCCTCCTTGCTTGCCTGGAAGTCCAAGAAACAGTTTGGTGTTTCCCACTCTAGCACTGAGGCTGAGCTACGCGCCATGGCGTCTACGGCCGAGGAGATTATCTGGCTTCGTTGGCTTCTTGCAGATTTTGGCATTGTCTCCTCAGGACCGACCACTCTCTTTTGTGACAACACTGGTGCCATTCAGCTCACTCTGAATCCAGTGAAGTTTTCCCTCTCCAAGCACATTGGAGTCGACGTCTTCTTCTTCTGTGAGCAGTACAACCGATGTACATTGGTTCCCCAGTATGTTCCCACCGAGCATCAGATTGCGGACTTGTTCACCAAGCCCCAGACGAGGGTTCAACATGACTACCTTATGTCCAAACTCTCGATGTATGATCCCCCGTGAGTTTGAGGGGGGGGGGGGTGTTAAATATTGTGTATGTATAGGGGCTTATCTGTATTTACCTGTATATGTTCGGGTCTTATATGTTCGGGTCTTGTATATATAACCCCAAGATGGGTCATTATTGATATGCAATATACTTTTCTAAGAATAGACACTACGAGAGATACAAACAGTGAAGAATTATCCAATAGTTGATGTGGAAGATGACGAAGCAACTGATGCACACAATTTAGGTTTAGTTTGAAGACCCAGAGGCTTGCTCTAATACCATGTATGACAAAATGCCTTTGGGAGATCTACTTGAGAGAGTAGGATGCTCTAACTTTGCTCTTCCAATTGCAACGAGATTAGAGTTACAAGTATTATACTAAGTTAGGCGCGCGCCTAGGGCTGTTCACGAACCGAATCGAATCGAATATCTCTTCAATCGAATACAAATTTCACATATAATGCAGAGATTCGGATTCAGATTCGGATTCGTTCGAATATTCGGATTTGGATTCGGATTCGAATTCGATATGAAATGTTGGATTCGAATTCGGGTTCGAATTAAGATTCG
Organism: Platanthera zijinensis; assembly: GCA_039513925.1. Taxonomy (NCBI): domain Eukaryota; kingdom Viridiplantae; phylum Streptophyta; class Magnoliopsida; order Asparagales; family Orchidaceae; genus Platanthera; species Platanthera zijinensis. Next base: position 55,622,550 of record CM077082.1, read on the forward strand.
AATTCGAATTCGAATTTTTCTATTATGAATAATTAAATATATAATTTTATTAAATATATATAATTTTATTTAAGTAATTTTACTATTCGCGAATACTTCGAATAGGGATAAATTTATTCGGATTCGGATTTGAAAATTATTCGAATCCGAATTTGGATTCGAATCCGGATTCGAATTCGAAAATTACGAATATTTATCGAATCTTCACGAATCGAATCTCGAATTATTCACGAACTATACTATTTGTTAACAGCCCTAGGCGCGCCTGAGGCGCCAGGCGCACCAGGTGCACAACACATCGCCTGGACACGGGCGAGGCAGGCGAAGTGGCTCGGGCGCGCCCCAGGCGCGCGCCTTGCGGGCTTTTCGGGCGCGGGTTAAGCGCGCCTAGGCGTTCTCCGGTTTAGGCGCAGCCGGTTTAAGGTTTTTTTTCTGGCCTGGACTATAAGAAGAAGGGCTTAAATCGATTCACTTCACGACGAATTCATTTAGGGTTGAAATCTCGCCGCTCCTGTGCTTCCTTCTCCGCTACTCTGGTTCGTTCGCCGCTCCTGTTCGTCGTGTTCGCCGCTCCTGTGCTTCCTTCACCGCTCCTCTGCTTCGCTCGCCACTCGCGTGCCTTCGTTCGCCGCTCCTGTGCTTCCTACGCCGCTCCTCTGATTCGTTCGTCACTCCTCTCCCGCTCGCCGACGACCACTAAATATTTTGGTAACTTCTTTTTCTTTTTCTTCTTCTCACTGCATTACTTCTTCTAGGATAATGGCTACCGGCTGCCATTTTTGTTCGCCGCTCCTCTTCAGCTCACCTTTCGCCGCTCCTCTAGGATAATGGCTACCGGCTTCCAGTTCACCGTTTTACAGTGAACTGGAGTCCGTTTTACAGTGAACTGGGATGCCAGTTCACTATAAAACGTTATATAGTTATCATGAATTGGCAGCCAGTTTTTACAGTGAACTGGCTGCCACCAATAGTGAACGAGTTCCTTATAGACCTCCTCATCTACGAAGAAGAGTAGGAACTGACACACACTTACCAAGTGCCGAGAGCTCTTCTGATTGCAAGTCTAGGTTTAGTTTATTTTCATCAGATTCAGAGCTGAGTGATAATGATGTAACTCCAATTGATGGTGATCGGTGCCGTAGCTCGAAATCTAGATTGGCTGCAATTTTGTGTGTACAAGTAATCCTCTTTATACAATTATTTTCTACATTCATTAACTTGAATGGAATATTTTAATTATTTTTTCTCAGTTCCTTGGTTCAGTGATGGATTGAAATTTTAAACTGAAGGCATCTGAATTTAGATAATAGCTGTTTGTCCATAAAGATTTTTAATGCAATTCATCCCGCTTCTTCACGTGTATCTTGTTATAGTTTAATTTGCCATGCCTACTTTTCTAATATATATATATATATATTTAATATTCTTTATTAATTTTTTTTTCTTTCTATTCTTTTTCTCTTTTTGCTCACTGTTATTCCTTCTATCATAACTTATTATCCCCTTTAGTGCTTTGTTGATACAAGCACACTCTATCAGACAAAATGACATATCTTATTAATCATAACTTATTAATCATGTGTGTCTTTTTGTAAAATGTTTTAATAGCTGGAAATAGACGCAAGTGGATCTGGTTCATCCAGTGTCCAATCTAGGATTGATCCAGGTTGGAAGTATGTGCGGCAGACATTTGCCACTAATAAAAATGATTTAATTTGCATTTTCTGTGTGAAAGTCACAAAGGGTGGAATTTATCGTGCGAAACAACATCTAGTGGGGGATTTAGAAATACCAAAGTCTGTCCTAAATGCCCACAGCATGTAAGGACAGAAATTCAAGACTATATGCAAAAGAAAATTGCTGTAAGCAATAAAGAAAAACAAGCATTCTCGGACTTTGCAGATGTAGATACCTTTAGAAGCGAGGAGGATATGGATGACGTCGGTGCGAAGATTCATGGATGCAGTCCAAGCGGTGCGCCTAAAAAGTCTAGGACTAAAGGATTGATGGATGTTTTTTTTGCATCTAATATTGAGAAGAAAATGAAACAAAAAGGCCAACATAAGCAGATGAAGCAAAATTCAATCAACGAAGCATGTAAGAAGGAGCTTAGAGGGAGGGCTTGCAAGCATATAGCTCAATGGATGTATGATGCAGCTATTCCTTTTAATGCGGTTACCTACCCTAGTTTAGCAGTGATGATAGAATCCATTGGCCAGTTTGGGGTTGGATTGAAACCACCCAGTTATCATGAAGTTCGCGTGCCTTTGTTGAATAATGAAGTAACTGAAGTCCAGAAGATGATGAAGAACTATGAGGATGAGTGGAGGTTATTTGGATGTTCTATCATGGACAGACGGATGGACAGATAAGAAACAGAGAACTCTTATAAATTTTTTAGTAAATTCACCGAAAGGTACATTCTTCCTGGAATCTGTTGATGCATCTGATTACGCAAAGACTTGAGAAAGGATGTTTGAATTGCTTGATAGAGTAGTGGAACGTGTTGGAGAGGCCAATGTAGTTCAAGTTGTTACTGATAGTGCAAACAATAATGTACTAGCAGATAAATATATCGTTAATCATCCTCTTTTAATATTTATTTAATTTTAATGTCATATATTGAAATTAAATAAATGTGTTTATTATGAAATAAGAAAATTATTGGAAGCAAAACAACCACATTTATATTGGACACCGTGTGCCGCCCATTGCATCGACTTAATGCTGGAGGATATTGGAAAGATGCCTAACATTAGTAGAACAATTAAAAGTGCAATGGGCGTCAATAATTATATTTATGTTCGGTCTGGACTAGTTAACATACTAAGGAGCTTCACATGACAAGTGAAGCTTGTTAGACCTGCTGTTACTAGGTTTGCGACTTCATTTATTGCTCTTCAGCGCATTCATAAGCAGAAGACAAATCTAAGGAAGATGTTCATTTCACCCGAGTGGACATCAAGCAAGTGGACAAAGGAAACAGGAGGTAAGCAAGTACAGAGCATTATATACATGATCTCTTTCTGGAGTACTATTGTGTACATTTTGAAGATTTTCAGACCTTTAGTTCGGGTACTAAGATTGGTAAATGAGGAGAAAAGACCGGCTATGAGTTATATCTATGAGGCTATGGATAAAGCAAAAGAGACAATCATGAACTCTTTCAATGAGAAAGAGTAAAAATATAAAGAAGTCTTTTCGATTGTCGACAGAAGATGGGAAAATCAACTTCATCGATCATTGCATGTGGCGGCTTATTATTTAAATCCGAAATTCTTCTATTCAAACCCTGAAATGACATTAGATGGAGAAGTCATGATGGGTTTATATCAAACAATGCAAAAATCTCATTCCAACTTCTGAAATTCAAGATAAAATTATGGATCAACTAAGTTTATATAGAAATGCTGAAAGTTTATTTGGAATGCAATTTGCAGTTCGTCATAGAAAAACAAAGTCTCCAGGTTAGTTAATTAAATATTATTCCAATTTTCAAACAAACAATTTATTTACTAAGAATGATTCATTAATTTCTTGATATTCATTTTTTGGGGCAGCTGAATGGTGGCAATCATATGGAGCTGATACTCCTGATCTGACTAAATTTGCTGTAAAGGTTTTAAGTCTCACTTGCAGTTCATCCGGGTGTGAGCGCAACTGGAGTTTTTTTTGAGCATGTATGAATTTTTTTGAACAAGTATGTAAATATTAATTTATATAATTATATGATTAATTATTTATTTGTTATGTTGCAGGTCCATAGCAAAAAAAGAAATCGACTAGCACAACAACGTCTAAATGATTTAGTATTTGTAAAATACAATCGTGTCTTGCGTCGGCGATATGATTCACGTGATCGTATTGATCCGATTTTGCTGAAAGATATTGACGATAACAATGAATGACTGATGGGAAGAATGAAGGAAGATGATGAGGTTGAACAGGATGACGATATAGTTTTTGATGACGAATTATTGACCTGGGGTGCAGTAGCAAGGGCCATCGGAGTAGAAGAAGACATATACTCCACGCGCTTATCTAAAGAGATGATGGTAGCAGACAATGAGAGCACATTTAAGAAGAAGGCACCTACTCCAACAATGCGTACAGATGATGCCGAGGATGAAGAAGAAGCTGAGTTCAATGAAGAAGAAGAAGATTTTAGTGAAGAAGATGAAACCTTTATTGATTCAGACGATGAGTAATTAATACTTAATGATGATGAGATCATGAGACAGGAAAAATTGAAAAACTATGTGATGACGTGATGTTATGTTTTTTTATTACACATTAGTTTAGAGTTTATGATTGCTGACTTGGTAGCTTAGGTTTGTTTTTGGTGTGAAAAATTGCAATGTTGATTTGGTAGATTATGATTGCTGACTTGGTTGATTTATTTATGTTGCCTTCAGAAATTGATCTTATTTTATTATGCTTGAATGTTTGATTCTAATACGTCCTTTGTGTTTTATGGAGGGATTTGGTCATTCATTAGCTGAGTGGAAGCCATGCTATATTGTTAATTCAAGAGGGGTTGATCATTGGTGTTCAAAAGGTACAAAGATTTTTACCCTAAATTTATTTCTCTGTCTAATGCTTTATATTACATGTTTTTTTATTTGATTTCTAGTTGCACTTTGTATGCATCAATTATGACTATCATGTATTTATATCACTTCTCACGTGTTTAGATAGAATATTAAAAAATATGAGCTCTTATAAGATGGACGTTTTCCTTGTGCGTGCTTCCTCAAAAAACAAGCTCTTATACTAACTTGATAGAAGAGAACTAACCCAATTCCAGTGAATTGGGCGTCCAATTCACTCAATTTCAGCGAATTGGGCGCCCAATTCGCTCAAATCCCCCCCCCCCCCCCCCCCCAATTTTTGCGCCTCACGTGCCTCAGGCGCGCGCCTTGCGCCTTGCCTAGGCTCCAGGGGCACTTTGCGCCTTGGCACGCCTTGCGCCTTTGATAACTTAGGTATTATATAATGCTAGTATAGTCCATTTCACTTTAACACTCCAAAAAAGGGACCATTGTTCATGTTTGGCCCCAAAGGTTGCATTGAACCAGACGTACCAAACGAGTTGCTAACTTTCTCAAATTGTTTAGTTGGAGTTGTCTTAATTTTAAGATACTGTACGATAAGCAACTACGATGACCTGGTTGTAAAAAGGAGTAATTTTTGTCCAATGTTCAAAATTTTGCTGACATATCCAATTCTATTACTCGGTCTAACAATTGTTCTTGCACCCATGCTATGAATCAGTCTGATAAGGATAACAAAATGGTTTGACGAAGATCGATCAAACCATGCTATAAGTGCAAATCAATCATGCCCTAACAATACCTGACATGGAGAGTAGAAATATGTGGCTAAGGTGTAGTATCATCTGTATCATATGCTATCCTCATTATTGATAGTGGGAGCGTGGGAAGTTTTGTTCCCAAGATATGATTAAGAAGCTCAAACTAAAGGTTGATTCTCTTACAAAGCCATATAAAATAGTTTTGTTTACAGGAGGCAATGTTTCTTGTACTAAACATTGTTTCATTAAAGCCTCAATAAAATTTTTACATTAACACGTCGTTTAATACTGTAGAGAGAAATGCAAGAGAGAAAATAACCCAGAATTTTATTATTATTCTAAATACAGGAGTACATACACTTATATAGAGAGAAAGAGAGGGAGAACTGTACAACCCCGTATTCGCGGAATGGGGCCCCCAAGCAAGGCGTAAGACTTGCTACACATTTGTAAGCTTTTAGGGGGTTTTGCACTCTTGGAGGTCAATTTATTGTTGATCTACATGATGTTCTAGTAGGGGAAGGAAAAATTTGCCTAGTTTGCTAGTGCTTGGTGTACTTTTCAGGGGGCGAGTGCGGCGGGAGGCCGACACTCGCCCCGGCTCCTCCTTCAGGGGGCGGGTGCGGTGGGAGGCCGGCACCCACCCCGACCTGTTTTCAAGGGGGCGGGTGCGGCGCGAGGCCGGTACCCGCCCCGACCCTTCTTCAGGGGGCGAGTGCGGCGGGAGCCCGGCACTCGCCCCGGCCCCTTCTCCAGGGGGCGAGTACGGCGGGAGGCCGACACTCACCCCGGGCAGTTCCAGGGGGCGGGTGCGGCGGGAGGCCGACACTCGCCCCGACCCCTTCTCCAGGGGGCGAGTACGACAGGAGGCCGGTACTAGGGGGCGGGTGCGGCGGGAGGCCGACACCCGCCCCGACCCCTTCTCCACAGGTGGGAGTACGGTGGGAGGCCGGTACTCGCCCCGACCAGTTCCAGGGGGCGGGTGCGGCGGGAGGCCGACACCCGCTCGGAGTCCTCGCCCGGCTTGGAGATTTGGTCCGACCCTAGTTCTCGCCCGGCTTGAGGGTCTCGCCCGGCTTGAGGGTCTCGCCCGGCTTGAGGGTCTGCTATTTTGCCCATGATGGGCTGCGAATAGCTGTTCAGAACAGCGGAATGTGGCTGTTGACAGACCATCCCCGGGGTATTTCAGTAATTTTAGAGCAGCGGATGTCGACTATTTGCAGGCCGTTTTCAGAAATCTATAAATAGACCCTTGGGGTGCCTTGGAGAGAGATTCTTTTTTCACCAATCCTCATCTTCTTCCTTCATCCCCCAAGGCACCTAGCTCAGCATTGGCTAGGGAGGGGGAGATCTCAAAGGTCTTCCGGGTGTGAGGTGAGACCTCTACGCTAGAGCCAATGATCATTTTCCAAATTCAGGTCTCTCACCAAGGGACGGCTTGGGAGAAGTAGATGTGAGCTGCACCCTAGGTCCGAACTCTAGGTGGAATCGAATTTCGGTTCCAACATTTTTGGTGCGGTGAGCGTGGACCGCGACTCATACAGAAGTTTCTGAGCAAGTTCCATGATAGGAGATCATGGAGATGGTGATGACCCCAGCGAGCTCCCCAACCCAGCACCCTTTGTAGGGAGGGGGAGATCTCAAAAGTCTTTCGGGTGTGAGGTGGGACCTCCACGCTAGAGCCAATGATCATTTTCCAAATTCAGGTCTCTCACCAAGGGACGGCTTGGGAGAAGTAGGTGTGAGCTGCACCCTAGATCCGAACTCTAGGTGGAACCGAATTTCGGTTCCAACAAGAACCTTCTACATCTACAATGTGAGACTAAATAGAATATACATGGACTCCTCCTAATGGGTTTTTTCATTACATCTTAACACTCCCCTGCTGCCATAACACGGTACTCGGCCTCAGTAGAGGAGCGAGAAACAACCGACTGTTTCTTGATACGCCAGGTAATAATGTGTCCACCAAGGTAGGTGCAAAAACCAGTCGTGGAATGCCTATCATCAAGGGAACCTGCGTAGTCGACATCAGAATACGCAACAAGAGACAGAGCAGGAGGGTTTGTAAACAAGTCCTTGCCCTGGAGAAGTCTTCAAGTATCTGAGAATCCGCTCGACGGATTGGAGATGAGATGTCCGAGGAGCATGCATAAATCGTCTCACAATCCCAACAACGAATGAGATATCAGGTCGTATAACCGTAAGATAGATTAGTTTTCCTACCATGCGTCGGTAGTACTTTAGATTTGTCAGAATAAGATCAGTTCCAGATCCATGTGCAGACAACTTGTGATTCACATCCATAGGAGTGTCTGTAAGTTTGCATCCTGAGTAACCCGCATCTTGCAGGAGATCAGTGCAGTACTTCTGTTGGGATAGGATAAGTCCATCAGGTCTCCTTGCAACCTCATACCCAAGGAAATATCGAATATTGCTCAGATCTTGTCTGAAACGCTGAGTTTAAATATTGCTTAATGTTCCGGATCCCGGTGGTGTCATCGCCCGTTATTAGAATATCATCAACATACACAAGGAGAATTACAGTGCCTGTTGGTTGATGACGAGTGAAGAGAGAGAAGTCAGCAGAGCTCCGTGTGAAACCAACCTCGCGAATCACTTTACTGAATTTGTCAAACCAAACGCGAGGAGATTGTTTGAGACCATATATAGACTCGCGGAGATGACATACACTGATACACAAGACTCCCCCATGGTCTCAAACCCGGGAGGTTGGTGCATATAAACAGTCTCTTGGAGATCACCATTGAGAAAAACATTTTTGATGTCCAGCTGATGTAAGGGCCACTATCGATGCACAACAAGGGAGATCAGGACTCGAACAATATTCAACTTGGCGACCGGGGAGAAGGTTTTGTCGTAAACCAATGCCATGCTATTGAGTGAAATCCTTGGCCACAAGGCGGGCTTTGAGACAGTCAACAGTGCCATCTAGAGCATGCTTGACAACAAAGACCCATTTGCAATTAACACATGACTGGTCGGGAGTGAGAGGAACTAGGTCCCAAGTCGTGTTAGCCCAGAGGACTGTCATTTCTTCGTTCATGGCCGTACGACACCCTCGGGTGTTAGAGAGCTTCCTGCAAAGAGTGAGGAATAAAAATGGTGGAAAGAGATGACAAATTTGAGAAGAGGCAGAGAGAGGCGATGTAGGGAGACATAATTTGTCATTGAATGAGCCGTATAGGGTGTTGCCGAATCATCAAGCCGCGGGATAACATCGGTAGAAGGGAGCTGTTGTAGGGTATTTGTGCGGGATGAACAACGAGTATAGACACGGAGAAGTGGAGGAGGTGGTGGAGATAATGCTTGCACTGGGAGTGGAGGAGGAGGAGGTTTGTGTGGCAAAGTTGTGACGAGGACAGCCGGAAGAGGAGTAGTGGAAGGTGGAGGCAGTGTGGAGGAGGTGGAGTAGAAGGGCTGAGCCTTAAGAAAGGTGACATTAGAGGAGACGAGCACCTTTTCGTCCGCAGGAGAGTAGCAGACATATCCTTTCTGAGTGCAGGAGTAGCCAACAAACATACATTTTGTGGCTCGAGGGGTAAGTTTATCATTCGGTGGTCTAAGAGAGTGGACATAGCAGGTACAACCAAAGACACGGGGAGTGAGGGAGAATGAAGACTTGGAATGAAACAAGATGCCGAACGGAGAAGCGAAGTCAAGCACGGAGGAGGGCATGCGATTGATGAGATGACAAGCATCAAAGACAGCAAAGTTCCAATATTTGGTGGCCACCTGCATTTGCAACATAAGTGATCGAGTGACATCAAGAAGATGTCGATTCTTCCACTCGGCTACACCGTTTTACTGGGGGGGGGGGGTATAAACACACGAGGTCTGATGGACAATCCCAAACTCGGTGCATAAATTTGTGAAGGTGCGTGCAGCTAGTATATTCACGAGCATTATCGGTGTGAATTATCTTTAAGGTAACAGAGAATTGCGTACACGTCTCAGTAATAGAGGCACAAAAGACAGATGTCAGTTCAGTACGATCATGTAGTAGATAAAACCATGTCAGGCGCGAATAATTATCAATAAAGGTAACAAAATATCGATAACCAAAAACACTGGAGATTTTATAGGGCCCCCAGATATAAGAATGTACTAAAGAGAATAGAGTAGTACTCCAATTACATGTAGGTGAAAAGAAAACATGATACTGTTTGCCTAAGATACATGATTCACAGGAAAACTCATGCAATGAGACACCAAGAAGAGCCTTCTTGAGAATCAGGAGAGGAGCATGGCCAAGACGATGATGCCAATCAACGGAGGGGATTGCAGAGAGGATAGTTGGGGAACATCCAAGAGATAAAGCCCATTCGATAGCCGCCCTTTACCAATGATATTCCTTGTTCGACGATCCTGCACAACAAAAGATGAAGGAGAGAAGATTAGGCAGCAATTATGATCCTGAGCTAACCTACTAACCGAGAGTAGATTGAAGGGTGATCCCGGAACATGAAGGACCAAAGACAAGGAGAGAGTAGGAGTGAGGCGCAGGTCAGCAGCTCCAGACACCGGAGTTGTGTCGTCATTGACCACAGTGATGAACTTGGGATAATCATAGTGCATGTATTGAGGTGTCTTCTGAGAGGTAATGTAGTGAGTAGCACCGGAGTCCACAATCCAGTGAGAGCTATGGGAGAGACAGGATATACCTTTGGTGGAGAAAGAAGCAACCGAGGAAGATGAGCGATTAACGCCTTGAAGCTGCTGAAGCTGTATGCAAATGATCATTGATATCTTGTTGGGTAGACGAGTGTGACCCAGTTGGAGTAGAGCTTGGGTGATGAGGAGCAGCAACAGTTGTAGCAGTAAGATGAGGCGACAGATCATGCTTGCGGTAGCAGGTGGCTTCAAGATGACTATCCCGACCACAGTGGGTACACTTGAGAGTATAACGCCCCACACGTCCTCGACCTCGAGACGTGAAGCGACCTCCCCGATTAGAAGAGCCACGAGCTGGAGGAACAGGAGTAGGTAAGAGTGGTTGCTGGAGCAGAGCCGAAGAGAAGCTGGCAGGAATCTCGGATGGTGTTGTAACCTTGAGCATTATGGAGCAAACATCAGATAAGGAGGGTGTAGTAGAAGAGGAAAGAATCTGAGCCCTGACGCTGTGAAGATGATTGGGAACACGGGCCATCATCATAGCAATCCCAACAGCTTCCTTCTGTTCCCGTTGGGCAGCAAGATCTATGGAATAGGGCTGATGTTGTATCCAGGCTTCCACCAGAGTTTTAGCCTTAGCAACCAAGGAAGTCAAGTCGCCCGTGACTCCAGGGTCCAGTGATTGAAGAGCAGAGATAATGTCAAACAGGTGTTGTAAGCTGTCCTTGCCTGAGTAGAGAGAATGCAGTTCATCCCACATTTCCTTGGCCGTTTCATAATACATGGCCATGCGGTATGTCTCGGTGTCCATGGAATTAAGCATCCAGGATTGGACCCTACCGTCATCACAGAGCCAGTCATCGGTAGGGTAAACAGGTTTGGCCCGAGTGAGATGATGGAGAAGACTCTTGGTCTGTAGAACACGACGGACCGAATGGACCCATTCGACAAAATTGGCCTTCCTGCTAAGAGAGATGGTGGTTATTCGAAGCTCATCACGAACTTCAGAAGGCGGGGCATCAACACGTGCGGGAAGGGAGGGAGTTGCCGTAGAGCCCATCGTAGCAAGAGAAGGGCGACTAGAAGGGATCTTGCGACTAGAAGGAGGCCGGGCGGCTAGGAGAGCTCGCAGTGGCTAGATCCAGGAAACAACGGCTAGGAGAATGCGGCTAGGAGAGCTCACAACGGCTAGGAGAGCTCGCAACGTCTAGAGGAGAGACTAGAAGAAGGAGGCCGGGCGGCTAAAAATGCTCGCAGCGGCTAGATCCAGGAAAAAATGGCTAGGAGAATGCGGCTAGGAGAGCTCGCATTGGCTAGAGAGGGGAAGCCGAAAATCCTGGAAAATGCGGCTAGGAGAGCTCGCAACGGCTAGAGGAGAAACAAGCTGAGGCGGCAACACAACAACAGAGACCCGACAGCTCACGACGAACAGCAAGAAGGCCGGGCAGACCGCACAACAAACAACGACAAAAAAAGAGGAGTTCGTAGTAGGCATACCGCTTGACAAGCAGCAGGCAGACCGCGCGACAAGCATCGACAAGGAAGAGGTCGCAACGGGCACACCGCGCGACAAGGAAGATGAGGTCGCAGCGGGCAGACCGCACGACAAGCAGCAGGAAGACCGCGTGACAAGCAGCTGCAAGAAAGAAGAGGTCGCAGCGGGCAGACCGCACGACAAGCAACTGAGATCGATGGGAGCAGCGGGAAGAGGCCGAACCGGTCAAAAGATAAGCGGGGCCTAGAGGAATCTCTATAAATGGAGAGAGACGGGGAGGAGAGGGGAAGGATGTAGAGAAAAGGAGAGAAGAGGGTAGGGAACAGGAAGCCGCAGTAGGAAGCGGAAATTAAGAGAAAGAATGAGTCCGTGTGCATTACCAACGCTTTTCTCTTTAAGTTCCCACATGCTTGGCCACTATAGCCAAATAACTTCTCCTTGTAACCTCTATCATTTAAGCGATTGTTGCCCTTCTGACTTCCATAGCCCCTAGTCGTACCATTTTGGCTTCTGTCTCTTGACTTGCTCTTAGTTCAATCTCTCACACTTTAATAACTGTTATATGTTTTTTCTCTGTATAAAGTTCTGATAGAAGAGAGAGAAAACAATAATTTATTAATTTCTCATATTTTCCACACACCACATCATAAGTATTTGCACATATATATATATATGAGGAGAAAAGAGAGTGATGAGTTGTAAATATGCGTATTTTACAGTACTTAATTTAGGTTGTTTTAGGTTATTTTCGTTGTTTTTAGTTTTTCTTCTTCAATAAAATGTTTCTTTTTGTTTATTCCCTTTTAACTTATCTCTATTCTCTTCTTCTAAAATTTCTGCAGAAAAATGTTAAAATTTCATGGTACACGCACGTGACCTTCAGTCACGCCCGCGACCTTCAGTCACGTCCGTGACCGGGGCGTGTCACTTTGATGCTAGTGAAAAACAGCTGCCTGCTGTGAATCCATGAAACATCGAGTGGAACACACCCGTGTCATCCCGATACGCCCAAAAATCTCGATGGTCCGGCCCAAAAACTTGATGGCGCGAATTTCGACTTTTATTTAATTAGTACGCTGAGGTCGAATTTCGCGGATGATTTTTAAGTTAAAAACAAGTTAACGAAAGAAGGCAAGCGCACCTATCGCGAGTAGTACATGATATTCATGGGGAATATCGAGGTCGTATATTTCTCGGGGCGTGTTTGTTATTTCTTCTCCTCTAAGAGCTACTATTATTTTACCGAAAATAAGGTGTCGGATTTTAATTAACTAGAGCGGCTATATAAAAGCTGTAAAGAGACTTAGAAAATTCGATGAAGTAATAATGCTCGGTACCGAATTGAATTAGGACTAAAATAACTTTTAATAACTAGATAGCCTAAATTTCATTTTAATTAATGGCAACTTGGCCGTGGAGGTTCCACAAATATGAGCTCACCTTTCTCAAAGAATACCGCTCACCTGAACATTAAGAGTATTCGATCGAGCTCTCATTTGACGAAGGATTCCTTTTAATGCCCGATTTACGCTAAGAACCCCGCTATTGGGTGGTGAACCCAATCCGGTAGAATTCCGCTCCTCTCTCGAGGTTTAGTGCGCAACTCTTTTCACCTAAGGGTGATCGATCCATACGCACGGCCTCTTGGCTAGCTAGCGTATGAATAACGAAAATAGAGCCCACACATTGACACGTGGTTCTACGCGTCGTATACCCGGGGTAAACCTTAATTTTTTAATTGGAGTGAGAAAAAGACCTTTAATTATTAAAAGTGATTTTTTATGTCTCATGCTCTTCGATACCGATGGCTAAGAGCGATTAGCCACTCATCGAAATGGGGACGATTTATGAATTTGACGAGTCGTGAGTTCAAAACAAAGCGCTTAAAGATTGTAAATAAAAACATAAAATAATAAAACATTAGAAAAATGTAAAACTCACTAAAAAGAGAACTCACACTCTCAACGAAATCATAAATAAGAAATAAAAACAAAGTTACAAAAAAAACTAAATTATAAGAAAGAAAAATTACAAAAAGTAAACTAAATTACAAAAAAGAAAAATTACATAATTGAAATTGCATAAATTGAAATAAAGCAAGTCATACTCGAATGATTAGACGAGAAATACATGCAATTGCATAAAGTAAACTAAGTTAACAAAAAAGAAACTAAATTACAAGAAATTAAAAGAGGAAATCTCATACACACACACTTTACATAAATTAAAGAAAGTAATAAATAAAGCAATAAAGAAAGCAATAAAGAAAGTAATAAAAATTACCTCATACACACACACTACATAAATTTGAAGGAACAAAATAAAGACAACAAAATAAAGCTTAACCCATACACTCCCACACAAATTAAAGAGAAAAACAAAGTGATCCAAAAATTTAAATAACAACTTATTCATTCTTATAACTTTATAAAAGTCATTAAAAGTGGAAATAAAATTAAAAGAACAAAAAGTTTACAAAATAAAAAGAAAAACTAAATTAAAAAAAAAAATTTAAAAACACTTTAAATCCACCTTTATAAACCCATAAGAATGAATAAAAAACAAATAAAAAGCATAAAAGAAAAACAAGGCTAAGGGAAAATGATAAGAAAGGCTATCATAAAAACACAACCATAAGAGAAAAAATAAAGCAAAACAAAGTAAAAAGAACCTTGAAAACATAAAGAACAAACTTACTCTCATACACCCACACACCCATAAAAAACAAGGAAAAACAAGAGATAAAAAGAGAAGAAAAGTGAGACACTCACATACAATCCATCACAACATAAGAATGAAAAATAAAACCTATTTTATTAAGGAAAACATAGGATTACAAAAGCTAAAAGAAACATTAAAGAGATGCGGAGAAATATCCTTACATAGTAAGAAAGAGCACTCAAGCAGCCCACAAATAGTAATTTGGTCCAAAAAAGTGAACCCTTGAGTCTTACTGAAAATTTCTTTTTATAGACAAAAAACACGATTACACGCCCCGGTCACGGGCGTGACCGGGGGGCGTGTAAGGTTGGCGTGCTGGAGAAGCCAAAAACTTGGTGACTGGTGGAGTTCTTGAATCTTCTGGAAATTTCACATGGCGGTCACGGGTGTGACTGAAGGTTACAAGCATGTAGGGGGCGTTACTGGACACCTGACAGCTTGATGTCGGCAACAACCAATTCTGAACCGGATTGAATCCACATCGACTAACACGGGCGTGTCGGGATGACACGGGCGTGTTCCACTTGCTGTTTCATAGATTCATAGCAGGCAACAGTTTTTCACTAACATCCAAGTGACACGCCCCGGTCACGGGTGTGACTGAAAGTCACAGGCGTGTACCATGAAATTTTAGGAGAAGAGAATAGAGTCAAATTAGTAGGGAATATACAAAAAGAAACATTTTATTGAAGAAGAAAAGCTAAAAACAATGAAAATAATCTAAAACGACTTAAATTTAAGCACTGTAAAATACGTATATTTATAACTCATCAAATACTCCCGTACTTAAGCTTTTGCTATTTCAGAGCAAAAGTTGACGATAAATTTATAAGAAATTGAAATAATTTTAAATTAAGCTAACGTTTGAATTAATTGAAAGAGAGACCCAAATAAAAATCAGGGGTATAAAGAATTAAGTCTTAAATTATGAAAATGATTTAAATAGAAAAAAGTTTTGACCAAAAAAACTTCTTGATGTAACCAAATAACAATCAAAAATTATAATCGTTAGTTAACAAAAGTAGATTGAAATTATAGAAACTTTAGCTTATAAGAATTTGAAGAAAGTAATGCAATTAAAAATTATGCTCTCCAAAAGATTTTATATTAAGTCTAAAATTATCGAATATGACTAAGGGGGTTGTTTTGGTTTATGAAGAGCGCTTTGGTTTAAAGGTGAGGTATTATTTATTTATTTTTCTCAAACTTATAATGAATTTTTCCTTGTAACTGAATGTTTAAGAAAATGAGTTTTCTTATTTTACATGACATGTAATATTTTGGAACAACTTCATATTAACCCAATGTATATGTATAAGAGTAATGAATTTTATCCTCTTATTCCGTACCATATTATATTTTAAAAATATTGGATGCATATGTTTTTTGAACGAAATCTTATTCCCATTGACATAAGTTCTTTTAAAAATAAAAATTTAATCATACCAAGTAAGACATTATAAATATGAGGAGATAGATTTTTTCAAAAAGAAAATAAGATTTTAATTAAAAATTTTGAGAGCAAACTTTAATAAATTGAACGTTCCTGTGTTTCTAAAAGCTTGAAATAAAAAAATTAAAGTCTAAGGTTGTTATTTCTAACATAATACACGTGCCTCTATTTTAGATAAATTAGAAGTAGTGCTGAAAAAAAGTCTCCTATCTTAAGTAAAAAATAGAAATTCTCTAAAACTTAATCCCGGATTTTTAAATTTGTGATATCTTCAATTAATAAACAAATATTAAATAAAGAATTAATAAAATTCGCTTATAAATAAACTCGAAATAAGATTTTTGGAGAGCAAAAAAAATTAAGAATGGTATTTTGATTTTATTTGTTTCATAATACAATTTTTTGGAATTTTTTAGAGTTATTTTCTTTTTTTGTATTTTTTTTGTTTATTTCTTTAATATACACATACTAAAGAACGAAAAAATGTGAAAGTTTTTTTTTGTGGAAATTTTTGAGTTTTCTAAAATTGTTTTTTAATGTTTTTAAATTTTTATCGTATTATTTACAAGAAAGGAAACAGAATGAGAAGTTATTTACAAAGATGAGAGAGGGGGAAGAGAAAATAATATTTACAAAAATTGTTTTATTTAAATATTTAGAAAGAAAATATTTTTGGAATTTTTGTCTTATAATTTTTTTTTGATTTATTTAAATTTTTGATGATAAAATAAAAAATATTTTTGTGGTTTAATTTTTTTGTATTTTTTTTTAAATTTTTAATGAGTGCAGAAAATAGAAGTGCAAGAAAGGAAAACACAAAAACACCCCCATATTTAATTCCAATATTGTCCTCAATATTGCAAGATAAGTATGAGGAACGTAAAAGAAATGAAATTGCACTATGTACAAAGATAAAGAGGGAGGGTAAAAACTTCCCTGGAAAGTGTTCGGGGAGGCCCATTTAGAAACCCTGCGTTATTAAGAACAAATAGTAAAAAAATAAAGAAAGAGCGAAAAAGATAAACATGGGTTGCCTCTCAGGAGCGCTTTGTTTATAGTCGTATAGCTTGAGTAAATTGACGGAGTTATATTTCGAGGAGGGTTATGGTTTCGTTTATACCGCCCACGGGATCTCCCGCTATATATAACTTTAAACGATGACCGTTTACTTTAAAAGAGCCTCTTTCCGGGTGGGAGACGAGTACGGTCCCATATGGCCAAACCTCTTCAACTTTAAAGGGGCCGGACCATCAGGATTTTAATTTACCCAGAAAAAGTCTAAGACGCGAATTATAAAGAAGGACAAGATCGTCCAGAGAAAATTTTTTTGGGAGCTTGATTTTTCGATCGTGATAGAACTTAGAACGCTCCTTATAAAATTTATTGTTCTAATAAGCGTTCGTACGCCATTCATTGAGTTCGTTTAGTTGCAGTTTTCTATTTTGGGAGGCTAAGTTAGCGTCGAGATTTACGAGTTTTAAAGCCCAAAGTGCGCGATGTTCTAGTTCTACGGGGAGATGACATGCTTTGCCATAGACTAATCGATACGACGTACAACCAATTGCGGTTTTGTATGCCGTACGATACGCACATAACACGTCGTCAAGTTTGACGGACCAATCTTTCCTATTAATTGAAACCGTTTTTTCTAATATTCGTTTTATCTCTCGATTTACTACCTCAACTTGGCCACTTGTTTGCGGGTGATAGGGGTAGCAAGTTTGTGTGTAACTCCGTATTTAGCTAACGTCTTAGCCATTTGGGCGTTACAGAAATGCGTTCCCTATCGCTCACAATAGCGCGGGGCGTGTCAAAGAAAGAAAATAATTTTTTAAGAAAGTTAACGACGACTCGCGCATCGTTGGTGGGAAGAGCTTGCGCTTCCGCCTACCTCGATACGTAGTCGGCCGCCACTAAAATGTAATTATTTTTAAATGACGGAGATAGGGGGCCAACAAAATCGATGCCCCACTAATCGAAGACTTCGCTATCTAAAAATAAATTTTGGGGCATCTCGTCGCGACGAGAGATGTTCCCCGACCGCTGGCAGCTATCGCAGGAACGTACAAAAGTGTGAGCGTCGTTGAAGAGAGTGGGCCAAAGGAAGCCCGCATCCAGCGCCTTCCGCCCGGTCCGGTTAGCTTGATAATGCCCACCGGCCGGCCCCTCGTGACAGTGCCTTAGTATTTGCATGCACTCCACACCCGCAACGCATCTTCGCACCATTTGATCCAGCAGATACGAAAAAGAAAAGGGTCCTCCCAAAAGAAATTTTTAAAGTCAGAAAAGAATTTCTTCTTTTGCGCGGGAGGTGGAGACGAAGGAGGAGACGATCGTTACTCACGCCTATTAATGCGCGAGAGGTGGCGAGAAAAGGGCGACCGAGTATAATTGGTACCTCGGCGTCCTCCTCGATGTCCAAGATGACGAAGTCTACCGGAAATATAACTTGTCAACTCGGACAAGAATATCCTCCACTACCCCAATGGGGAATTTAATCGAGCGATCCGCTAATTGGACATGCATTTTAGTAGGCTTGGAGTGCCCAAACCTAATTTTTTGAAAAACAAGAACGACATTAAATTAATGCTCGCGCTTAAATTTGCTAAAACGTATTTTACTAATATATTGCCAAAAAGGCACGAGATGGAAACCTTTTCGGGTCATTTTATTTTAGGGGCAATTTATTAGTAAGAGCCGCCGAGCACTCTGCGTTGAGGGATATATGCGAAATATCCTCTAATTTTCGTTTGTTAGAAAAAAATTCTTTTAAATATTTCGCATACTTAGGCATCTGCGATATTGTCTCGCAGAAGGGCACATTAATATGAATTTGTTTTAATAATAAAATAAATTTTTTATATTGCTCGTCCTTACGCTCATTATTTAATTTATGCGGATACGGCAAGGGCGTATTTAAAATGATTTTATCGTTTGAAATCGGTAAAGGCGACATAATCGAAAAAGAGGAAGAGGGGTCGGAGGAGAAATGTATACCTACGGATCGATCCGTTTCGGATCGACCACCTCTTTACCGCTACGGAGGGTTATAACGTTGATATTTTCCCGAGGGTTGGGCTCCGTGTTTTCCGGTAGCGCCCCGTACGCACGTTTGGACATCATCCGTGCCAGCTGTCCAACCTGTAATTCGAGATTTTTTAGCGATCCGGTGATGTTCCGGATATTAGACTTGTTGGACGCGATATATCTTGAAAAAGTTTCCTCCATCGGAGAAGGTTTCGGAGGAGGCGGGAATCCGAGCGCATTAGAGTTAGGCGGGCACTGCTCGTTGTTCGCATTACTCCATGAGAAATTGGGGTGGTTCCTCCAACCCGAATTATAGTGGTTACTATACGGGTTGTTATTGGGGTTGAAGGAAGGTCGACCCGAATTTCCCATGTAGTCGACAAACTCTTCGGCTACGCTTACGTTATTATTATTATTCCAAGACGAAGTGGAGGAGGAAGCAGACATCTCCTCCACCTGCTTCGTTAGCCTTTCAACTTGAAGGGCTAAGTGAGCATTGACGTCCACTTCGAAAAGGCCGGCCGCCTGCTTTGGACGTCCCCACGAGACATTCCATTGGTAGACATTCATGGTCATCTCTTCAATTAAAGCTTGGGCGACATCAGGAGTTTTGTTATTTAGAGTGCCCCCGGGCTGGCGCGTCAATCATTAAACGCGTTTGGTAATTTAAGCAATTATAACAAATTTGGACCTGCAGTCACGCTGGCAGCGCGTGGTGCGGGCACCTGCGGAGGAATTCTTTAAATCATTCTCAAGTCTCATAGAGAGACTCGGGATCGTTCTGAACGAACGAAGAAATATCCGCCCGCAACTTTGCAGTTTTTGCGGGCGGAAAGTACTTCATTAAGAAGTGCTCCGCCAGTTCGGCCCAAGTGGTGATACAACCCCGCGTGAGGGAGGTCAACCAAGCCTTTGATTTGGATTTTAGGGAAAAAGGAAACAGGCGCAAACGAATGCCGTCATCAGTGACGCCATTAATCTTGAAAGTGTCGCAAATTTCCAAAAAGTTAAATAAGTGCACATTCGGGTCCTCATCCAGCAGTCCATCGAACTGCACGACGTTTTGAACCATCTGAATGACGGTAGATTTTATCTCAAAATTATTGTTCGCCACCGTCGGGTGAACAATACTTGACCCAGTATCATCAAGTTGGGCGGGGCGTAGTAAGACATAGTATGCTGCCCAACTTCGTTTAGGTTAGGGTCGACAATAGTTGCGGCCGCGGGTTCTCTGAAGGATTCTTCGGGGTCTAAAGAAAGATTCTGGTGTGTTGAGATCGAATACGCCCAAGGGTGCGTTCAATTTCAGGATCGAAATCAAAATTTTCGGACTACGAAGGCTGTCCACGGGTCATACACCCTTTTAAAATATATATATTTACTATATAATTATTATTTTTTGGATTTTCAGAATTAAAATAAAAAAGTTAAAGACAAAGGGGAATTTTTTTTGGTTTATATATATATATATATATAAATAAGTAAAAGTAATAGTTTCCTAAATTCAAAATAACAACACAAGATTTCCCGACAATGACGCCAAAAACTTGATGGCGCGAATTTCGACTTTTATTTAATTAGTACGCTGGGGTCGAATTTCGTTGATGATTTTTAAGTTAAAAACAAGTTTTAACGAAAGGAAGCAAACACACCTATCGCGAGTAGTACAAGATATTCATGAGGAATATCGAGGTTGTATATTTCTTGGGGCGTGTTGGTTATTTCTACTCTTCTAGGAGCTACTATTATTTTACCGAAAATAAGGTGTCGGATTTTAATTAACTAGAGCGGCTATATAAAAGCTGTAAAGAGACTTAGAAAATTCGATGAAGTAATAACGCTCGGTACCGAATTGAAGTAGGACTAAAATAACTTTTAATAACTATAGAACCTAAACTTCATTTTAATTAAGGGAAACTTGGTCGTGCAGATTCCACAAATATGAGCTTACCTTTCTCAAGGAATATCGCTCACCTGAGCATTAAGACTATTCGATCGAGCTCTCGTTCGACGAAGGATTCCTCTTAATGCCCGCTTTACGCTAAGAACCCTGCTATTGTGTGGGGAACCCAATCCGGTAGAATTCCGCTCCTCTCTCGAGGTTTAGTGCACAACTCTCTTCACCCAAGGGTGATCGGTCCATACGCACGAAAATAGAGTGCACACATCGACATGTGATTCTACGCGTCGTATACCCGGGGTAAAGCTTAAGTTCTTTAATTAAAGTGAGAAAAATGTCTATAATTATTAAAAGTGATTTTTTATGTCCCAATGCTCTTCGATACCGAGGGCTAAGAACGATTAACCACTCATCGGAATGAGGACGACTTATGAATTTGATGAGGCGTGAGTTCGAAACAAAGCGCTAAAAGATTGTAAATAAAAATATAAAATAACAAAACAATAGAAAAATGTAAAACTCACTAAAAAGAGAACTCATACTCTCAGCGAAATCATAAATAAGAAATAAAAACTAAGTTACAAAAAAAACTAAATTACAAGAAAGAAAAATTACAAAAAGTAATCTAAGTTACAAAAAAGAAAAATTACATAATTGAAATTACATAAATTGAAATAAAGCAAGTCCTACTCGAATGAGTAGACGAGTAATAAATGCAACTGTATAAAATAAACTAAGTTAACAATAAAGAAACTAAATTATAGGAAATAGAAATGGGTAATCTCATACACACATACCCTCTATATAAATTAAAAAAGCAATAAATAAAGCATTAAAGAAAGCAATAAAGAAAACAATAAAAACTACCTCATACACACACACACTCTACATAAATTTGAAGGAACAAAATAAAGACAAAAC
Source organism: Platanthera zijinensis (assembly GCA_039513925.1). Taxonomy (NCBI): domain Eukaryota; kingdom Viridiplantae; phylum Streptophyta; class Magnoliopsida; order Asparagales; family Orchidaceae; genus Platanthera; species Platanthera zijinensis. The sequence continues at coordinate 55,644,016 of CM077082.1, forward strand.
AAAATAAAGCTTAGCCTCCCACACTCACACACACAAATTAAAGAGAAAAACAAAGTGATCCAAAAATTAAAATAACAACTTATTCATTCTTATAACTTCATAAAAGTCATTAAAAAGTGGAAATAAAAAAGGAACAAAAAGTTTACAAAATAAAAAGAAAAACTAAGTTAAAGAAAAAATTTAAAAATACCTTAAATTCACCTTTATAAACTCATAAGAATGAATAAAAAACAAATAAAAATCATAAAAGCAAAACAAGGCTAAGGGAAAATGATAAGAAAGGCTATCATAAAAACACATAACTATAAGAGAAAACATAAAACAAAACAAAGTAAAAAAAACCTTTGAAAACATAAAAAACAAACTTACTCTCATACACCCACACACCCATAGAAAACAAGGAAACACAAGAGATAAAAAGAGAAGAAAAGTGGGGCGCTCAATACAATCCATCACAACATAAGGATGAAAAATAAACCTATTTTATTAAAGAAAACATAGGATTATAAACGCTAAAAGAAACATTAAAGAGAGGGGGAGAAATATCCTTACATAGAAAGAAAGAGCACCCAAGCAGCCCACAAACAGTAATTTGGTCCAAAAAAAGTGAACCCTTGGGTCTTACTGAAAATTTCTATTTATAGAGAAAAAATCACGATTACACGCCCCGGTCACGAGGGTGACCTGGGGTGTGTAAGGTTGGCGTGCTGGAGAAGCCGAAAACTTGGTGACTGGTGGAGTTTTGAATCTTCTGGAAATTTCACGTGGCGGTCACGGGCGTGTAGGGGGGCGTGACTGGATACCTGGCAGCTTGATGTCGACAGCAACCAATTCTGAACCTGATTGAAACCACATCGACCAACACGGGCGTGCTGGGATGACACGGGCGTGTTCCACTCGTTGTTTCATGGATTCACAGCAGACAGCAGTTTTTCACTAGCATCAAAGTGACACGCCCCGGTCACGGCGTGTACCATGAAATTTTAACATTTTTCTGCAGAAATTTTAGGAGAAGAGAATAATGCCAAGTTAGAAGGGAATATAAAAAAAGAAATATTTTTTTGAAGAAGAAAAGCTAAAAACAACGAAAATAACCTAAAACGACCTAAATTAAGTACTGTAAAATACATATATTTACAACTCATCTGAGAGACTAAACTCTATCCTAAAGTGTGAGACTAATCCCTAAGTGGGCTTTATATGGGTCTGCTAAATGGGCCTTACTTTACAATTTCTTCAACACTCTCCCGCAAGCTGGTGTATACAAGTCGTAGGAACCAAACTTGGACAAGAACTGGAAATATAGAGGTTGCAGTAGAGCTTCAGTGAGAACTTCATTGATTTGATCTGTAGCAGGAACATGTCTTAAGTCCAATTTCTTTAGTTGAACCTTTTTCCCAATAAAATGACAATCGACCTCTCTATGCTTAGCACGTTCATGGAACACAAGATTCTTGACAATATGAATATCAGCTCGACTATCGCAGAACAAGGTGGCAGAAGAGGGAAGTTTGACACCCATGTCTCCTAGAAGGCTTTCAAGCCATGTGAGTTCAGAGATGATAGAGACCATTGATCGATACTCAACTTCTACAGATGATTGTGCAACGACAAATTGCTTCTTATTTTGTCAGGTAACAAGACGTCCACCAACAAAAACCACTTGTGAAATGACGATCATCCAGGGATCCAACATAATCAACATCAGAGTAAGCAATAAAAGATAAAAATGATGATGGCTTATATACGAGCCATTGACCGGGAGTAGAGTTCATATATCTGGGAATGCGCTTAACTGTTTGGAGATGAGAGGTCCATGGAGCACGCATAAATCTATTGACTACCTCGATAGCAAACGACAGATCGGGTCTTGTAACTGTCAAATAGATCAACTTTCCCATAAGACAAGGATAATATTCTGGGTTTGGTAGGAGCGTATCAGATTCAGAGGAACAAACACAGAGCTTATGGTTGACATCAATGGGGGTGTCAGCTGGTTTGCATCTAGAGTAGCCAGCATCATGAAGAAGATCAAGACAATACTTTCTCTGAGATACGACAAGACCATCTGGATGACGGGCTACCTCGATACCAAGAAAGTATCAAAGATTTCCCAAATATTTGGTTTTTAACATGTAGGTCAAGTGTTCCTTAATCATATGGATGCTGTTTGAATCATCGCCAACAATTAAAATATCATCAACATAAACCAGAAGAATCACGGTGCCTGTTGGACAATGACAGGTGAATAGATAGAAGTCAGCCGCGCTTCGAATAAACCTATCACTAATAACCTGACTGAACTTGTCAAATCATGCCCGAATAGACTGTTTGAGACCATAAAGAGATTTCTTGATGTGACATACAAGGTACTCCACCGTGGTTTCAAAGCCGGGAGGTTGATACATGCAGACGGTCTCAGCAAGATCACTATTGAGAAAGACATTCTTAATGTCGAGTTGTTGTAATGTCCAATGTCGATGGACAGCTAGAGAGATAACTATGCGAATAGTATTGAGCTTGGCAACGAGAGAGAACATCTCTTATAATCAAGATCGTGTTGCTGAGTGAATCAACGAGCAATAAGATGAGCTTTGAGGCACTCAATTGTCCCATCAGAGCGATGCTTGACGGTAAAAGCCCATTTACAGCCAACCAGAGAATCACCAGAGGAAGGGGAACAAGGTCCCATTGTGATTGACCCATTGGGATGTCATTTCCTTATCCATTACCGCCCGCCACCCCGGATGCTGAAGAGCCTCCTGCACAGAAGACCGAGTGGAGATAGAGGACAAAGACACCACAAACATGCATAGGGGAGAAGAGAGGCGGTGTAATGATACATAATTAGAGAGAGGGTGAGCTGTAGAAGCAACCGTAACTTGGGAACCGTAGGCGGATCATCGGGCCGGGGAGCAGCATCAACGGTCAGCAACTATCGCAGGGAATTAGTCAGAGGACGACGACAGGTATAGACTTGTAGAGGAGGAGGTGTAAGTAGTAAAGGAGGAAGGGGTGACATGTTATTAGGGATAAAAATTGAGGGAGGAGAAGTGTGAGTGGGAACAATTGGACATGGGAGATTCGTGGGAGAGAGCCTCAAGAGGAGCTGAATAAAACGGTTGATCCTAAAAAAAGTAACATTTGCAGAGATGATTGTTTTCCAAGTAGTAGGAGAATTAAAATATAACTTTTTTGTGTACAAGAGTACCCAACAAAGATGTATTCGGTAGCACGAGGAGCCAACTTATTGACAGGAGGTCTGAGATGATGGACAAAGCAGACACATCCAAAGACCCGAGGAGGGAGAGAGAAAGGAGGTTTGGAAGGATACAAAATAGAAAAGGGAGTAACAAAGTTGAGGATGGACAACAACATACGATTAATTAAATAGCACGCGGTAGAAATAACAAAGTGTCAATACTGCTTGGGAACGTGCATTTATATAAGGGAGCGAACAACCTCCAGAAGGTGACGATTCTTTCGCTTGATGACATCATTTTGTTGTGGTGCATTAACACAAGAGGTTTGATGAAGAATATCAAGGAGATTACAGGTATCTTGAAATTCGTGATTGATATACTCACGGACATCATCAATACGAAGAATCTTGATGATACTATAAAATTGAGTATGAGTTTCAGCAATGAAGGAGCGGAAGCATCGTAACACCTCTGAGCTATCACGCAAGAAGTATAAGCAGGTGATGCGTGAATGATCATCAATAAAGGTCAGAAAGTACCGATAGCCAGACAAACTGGCTATTTTATACGAGCCCCAAATTTTTGAATGAACTAATTCAAACGGAGCAGAGCTCCGAGATAAATTAGATGGGACGGTAGATCCGTGTTGTTTACTGTAAATGTAAATTTCACATAGAAATTCAGCAAACGGAAAATCAGGAAGAGCTTTGCGGAGGATAGGAAAAGGAGCATAACCAAGTCGACAATGCCTGTCAACGGAAGTTACCGAGGATAACACCGAGGATGGAATGCCCGAAGTGTAGAGCTCATTTGACAGTCAACCGGTACCAATGACACGCCGCGTCCGTCGATCCTGCACTACAAAAGAAGATGAGGTAAAAGTCACGAAACAGTCGTGCTCTTGAGTAAGAAGATGGCTAATAGAGATGAGATTAAAGGCAGAGGTAGGGACATGAAAAACAGATTGTAACAAGAGGGAAGGAGTCACAACAAGATCTCCACATCCATAGACAGGGGTGCTAGCGTCATTCACAACTGTGATACATTATGGAACTGAAGCATCGTTGTAGCAAGGGGGTTGTTGCAGAGAGACGTGGTTGGTAGCGCCAGAGTCCATAATCCATGAGGAACTAAGAGGGGAAGACGCACTGCTGGCATGGAAGGAAGAGTCCACGGGGCCAGATGTGCCACCAATTTGCTCCAGCAGGCACCAGAGTTCATCCTGAAGAGTGGCGATTTTAGAGCAAGAACATGATCTAGAATGAGCCCCAGGAGTTCGCATGACCAACATTCCACAAGCTAAGGGCGGGATAGGAGCAGTAGCACGACAAGAGGAGAACAAAGACTTATGCTGCCAGGCGAACAACAAGAGGAGCTCGTGGTCAGCCTGTGACTACACTTCTGGGGGGAGGACCTCTGCAATCTGGTGCAGAATCGATGCGGGAGGTGGGGGGGGGGGGGCTGCAAAGACAAGCAGGAGTAATCTGTGCGGCAATTACAGACAAAACCAGTGGTCAAACGCGTGCGGGAAGGAGGACTCGCGAGCCTGGCGAGCAGATGCGGCGAGCACAACAAGCAGCACAACGAGAAGCTGCGATGACCAGAAGCTACGAGCAGAGCAACCAAAGTTGTCGAACAAGATCTGCGGGAGGAGATCGCGACATGAAGAATTGCGAGCACAAGTCGCGACAAGCAGAACTGTGGGAGGAGGTCGCAACAAGCTGTGGTTGAGTGAACAAATGATAAAACATGGCAAGCAGAACTGGGAGCACAGGTCGCGGCAAGCAGAACTCTGGGAGGAGGTCGCGACAAGCAAAATTGCGAGCACAAATCGCGACAAGCAGCCAAATCGTGGAGGTTAGCACAGGTGGGGCCCAATATTTTAGAGGGAAACAACTATAAAAGGAGAGGGGAGGGAGTGAAAAACGGGGAATAGCTGGGGGAGGAAAAGCTGCGGTTAGAAAAATTCTAACCACACAAATCAGGTGACTGCAAGTGAGAGCACGACAAAAAAGGAATTTTAGGATCGATGGATCTGATACCATGTAAAAAGTTATGACAGAAGAGAGAAAAAACAATAATTTATTAATTTCTCATATTTCCACACATTACATCATATGTATTTGTATATATATAGGAGAGAGGAGAGACTAACCTCTATCCTAAGGTGTGAGACTAATTCCTAAGAGGGTTTTACATGGATTGCCTAAGTGGGCCTTTACAATTTCTTCAACATTCTCCATCATTCAACCAACTACACATTTGATTTCAGATGTTTGACCTACTGTAGAATGTTTGTCTTTGTTACCCCAGCGGTTCTTTCCTATGATGCACGGGGACCGAAACGGGATACGGGATACGATACGAAACGGATACGGGAAACGTGATTTTTTAAAAAATAAGGATACGGGAAACGTTTTTAATTATTTTAATATAAGTACTAATTAATATAAGAATAAGACAACTAATAAACTATTTGTACATATAAACGATAAATTAAACATTCTATCACATGTCCACATCAATATATCATTACATCAATTGAAACCTAATTTAAACAACAATGAAATCATAACAATTAGGATTTAACAACATACATACAAAAAAAAGCTACTAGAGCAACGTTAATTAGCTTATACTACATAAGAAAAAGCTAACAAATAAAAATATTACTTAAGAAAAATCTTATACTGGTACAAATTGTTTATACTAACGAAATGCTCTACATACAGTTAACAGAGATCATACTAACAGAGATAATGAAATCTACATATATTCCGGTACAAATATTGAAACTAATGAAATGCTCTACATATATTTACAAAAATTGAAACTAATGAAATGCTCTACATATATTCTACATACATAACAGAAAAAGCATAAGCTCTACATATGTTCCGGTGCTGAAGAAGAAGAAGAAGAGGGTGCTGAAGAAGAAGAGGGTGCTGAAGAAGAAGAAGAAGAAGAGGGTGCTGAAGAAGAAGAAGACTGAAGAAGAAGAAGCTTTGAGATCGGGAGAGGGGAACAACTTCAGCAGCGGCGTCGATCGGGAGAGGGGAGCAGCGTCGATCAGCAGCGTCGGGATTCGGGAGAGGGGAGCAGCGCCGGGATCAACAGCGCCGGGATCGGGAGAGGGATCGAGAGAGGGGAGCAGCGCAGGATTGAAAACCTAGCGGGATTCAGGTAGATTAGCGGGATTGAAATAGCGGGATTCGCGTATCCCCCAGCGGGATACGCGAATCCTAAATATTTTTTATTTTTTATTTTTAAGTGTGTTTCCTGCAATTTCGGAAACGCGTTTCCGCGAGTTTCCGGGCGTTTCCCGTATCCGATACGCGTTCGAGTCGATACGTTGCCCATTTTTAAGTATCCGTGCATCATAGGTTCTTTCTGTCCCCCATTTATTACTTCTGTTACTTCATTGATTCATTCATGTCCGCATTCAAGTTTGACTTTTGTACACTTATGCAGTTATGCCAAAACAACCTCTCTCATTATCAGCAATATTTTCGTTGTTTCTAATGCCAAAACATCTTCCCTTAATGATGCCATGTCAACGTTCATAAAAAATTCCAAGATACCTCCATACTCGGATTATCTTTGCTCTTTTTCGTTGTTTCTAATGCAAATCTTGTATTAGTGTCCGTCTATCAATTCAAGTGGGGCGTGAATTGTAACATCATGTTATTCTTAGTGGAGATTTTAATCCGCATTAGCATCTTTTTCTTTTTCATGCAAATTGTTTCTTAGCTCCTAGGTTAATATGGTGTTCACTTTTTGTAATTATTTAATTTTGATGTATGCTAAAAGCTTTTGCCATTTAATGATTGAATAAATAGTGGATTTGAGATAAATTTGTTTGCTAGTTCTATTTATTTTTTACTAGTAAATAGTTACTGTCAAGTCCTGACATGAGACCAATTTTATAGAGTTAGTAAATTTTAAATGTTCCTAATCATTGTCTAGAAGATGAATTCCTGACACTCATTCAGGGAACCTTTTTTTGGGGGGGGGGGGGGGTGGTGGAGAAAATTCGTGACTCATCTGAGGCAAGTATTAGAATTTCTGCTCACAAATAAATTATATATAAATTTGAAGAATTGCACATTTATGATTGATAGTCCGACCTGCTTAGGATATATCGTTTCTTCTGAGGGGATTAGAGTTTATAGAGAGAAGGTCATGATAATAAATTCATGGCCTAGCCGTAAGACAAATAGCGATGCTCGGGGATTTCATGGGCTAACATCTTTCTATCGTCGATTTATTCAAAACTTTAGTACCTTGATGACACCTGTGACTGATTGTTTGAAGAAGAGATTGTTTATTTGGACCGAAAAAGCCGAGCGTGCGTTTATATTGGTCAAAGAGAGACTCACGAGTGTACCAGTATTAGAGTCGTCTGATTTTGATAAGATTTTTAAGGTTGATTGTGATGCATCTAGGCATTAACACAGTTTTACTATTCTTTAGTGAGAAGCTGAACAAGGCATAAACTAGATATTCCACCTATGACATAGAGTTTTTCGTTATCGTTCAGGCTCTCCGCCATTGGGGACACTACCTGATTCAACGCGAGTTCGTGCTGAATACCGTTCACGAGGCACTAAAACACCTGAACTCCCAAAAGGAGATCAAACGTCCTTCCAAGTGGGTTGCTTACCTGCAGGAGTTAACTTTTCATTTAAAGCACAAACCCGGTGTAACGAATCGCGTAGCAGACGCACTTAGTCGTCACACTCATTTACTAGTCACACTGTAGCCTTGCATCACTAACTTAGATTCACAGCGCGACTTATACGCCACTGATCATTTATTTCCCGACATTTGGATTTCATGTCAGCATAGTGGGACCGATCCTACTACACAATATATAGTGAGTGAGGGATATCTATTTAGGGGAACTCACCTTTGCATTTGCGAAGGACCACTTTGAGAAACACTACTTAGATAGCTCCACTCCTCTGGGTTAGGTGGACACGTATGCCAATCTAAATTGTTAGATCTCACTTGTGAACGATATTATTGACCCAAGATGAAGCATGATGTCATCGTGTTTGTTAGGCAATGTATGATGTGTCAGCAGTATAATGGGCACACCCAAAATAATTGATTATACACCCCTTTACTGATACTTGAGCGGCCGTGGGATAACATCTTGATGGACTTTGTGGTAGGAATTCCTCACACTTAGAGGAAAGTCAACTCTATTTTTGTAGTTGTAGATTGATTTTCAAAAACATTGCATTTTATCCCATGTAGAAAACTTTGAGTGTTGTATATGTCACTGAGCTCTTCTTTATAGAAATCATTAGATTACATGGAATTCCCAGATTGATTATCTCTAATAGAGATACCCGTTTTATGAGGTATTTTTGGAAGACACTGTGCGCTCGATTAGGTACCAAACTCGAGTTTAGCAGCATTTATCACCCTCAGACCGATGGGCATACTGAGGCCGTTAATAGGAGTTTGAGGGATCTTCTTAGGTGTTTGATTGGAGACTGGGGAGAATTCGAAATAATGAGATCTTGTACTGTCACAAGCTGAATTTGCATTCAATAATTCTACTAATCGCTCCACCGATAAATCTCCTTTCGAGATTGTTTATGGGTTTCCTATACCCCACTTACTTGACCGCCACTTTATCCCAATCCATAAACATGTCTCCTTTGAGGCGCAAACTAATATTGATTATTTAAAAGAATTACATAAAAATTTTACTAATAAATTGCGAGCAACTTCTGAAAAATATAAATTCATGGCCGATCATCATCGCCGAGAGTTATATTTTTCAGAAGGAGATTGGATGTTTGCTTATTTCAGGAAGCAGAGATTCATTCCGGGTACATATCATAAGCTACAACAGAGGAAGTTTAGTACTTTCCAAATCCGGAAGCACGTTGGGGAGAATGCCTATCACCTAGATTTGCCCGTTGAGTTCGGTACTTCGCCGATATTTGATGTGGCCGATCTGGCGCTCTCTTATAGAGATCCGGCTGGTTCTAGCCCCAGCACACCTGCTGCAAGCTTGCAACTCCAGAGATACCGCCAGATTTAACACCCGTACAGACACCCACCGCCTGAGGAGATAGACCAGGTCCTAGATGTACGAGAGTTTCGAACTCGCCATGGGACATACGATCGCTGCTTGGTTTCATGGCAGGGACGAAATATCACAGACAGTTCTTGGATTTTCACTGACGAGCTACAGAGACGTCGTCCATATCTCTCCGTCGCCAGTCTTTGCGAGTTCTCGTCGGGGTCGAGCTCTCTCAACTCCGGGGGAATTGATGCGCCCTGCGACGCATCCTAGCTATGTTTACTTCGTATTTATTTATTTTATTTCATGTATTTCTTTTTGCACCATCATATTTTTTGCGGCTCTTCGGGTTGACCATCCGATGAGTCCTTAAATAAAGAGGTCCGGTAATTTAGGTAAGTAAGACGAAAATGGCAAGTTCAAGTTATTTAAGGAGCCATAAAAATTAAAAATATATATTTGTATCAATTAGGAGATAATTTATGAACTTATTTTGGAAGAGCACAAATTAAAATCAATTTGTTTTAGAAGTAAAAAAAGGACTAAAAATTCTCCTATTTTGGAATGAAATTATGAGGCAAAAACAAAAAGAAATGTACTAAAATCCAATCTTGACTACCGAAGGAAGCAACCAGGTACACAGAGGAACAATCCAAAATCGTTCCCTCTGTAATACCAGAACAACCGCCCGTGCCCTAGTTTCTAGCAGAAGAACCAGTCACACAACCTGTCAGTGAAGTCCCTGCGGCCCGTCGTTGCTTTCTGTGACGCTCCCAGCCGCAAGCAAAATGATCGAAGCCTCCGCCAAACCCGACCTCACCGGAAGCCGTCGACTCCACTTCCCATTTCCAGCGTCTGCCCGCTCCAGTTGTACGAGGGGTGCCGTCGACCTCTGGGACCTATTCCGTCACCCTCCTGTTCGTGATTTCCATCTGTTGGAGCATACCGAGGAGTCCGGTGGATTTCCTTCCCCTGCTCGACCTGACTCGGGTTGGACCATCTTCCCCGGCCGTAGTTTTGGTACTCTTGCTCAAATCTCTTAGTTTATTTTTGTGTTCCCTGCTAAATAATCTTGAGCTTGCTCCGTACGTTCTACTTGCTTATATTATCGTAATTCCATAAATTATTGCGCATAATTTCTGCTTGTGGCCGTGAAAATCTCGTGGAGGATTCGAATCACAAAAGCACGTGCCCCCCCACCTAAAAAGAAAAACCTTCGGCCGCTAATAAAAAATACCGAGATTTCAAAACCCTAATAGCGGCCTACATCATTCTTTTTTCCTTTAATTATATTGTTGAATACATACAATGATCCCTCACTTCTTTTGGTGTTCTTAAATGCTCTCTGCTCAAGTAACTTAAACTCACTAGCATGATCCCGTGTAAATTCTGGCAGTTAAACTTTCTTTCTGATTTTCTAAGTTTTATGGTGAATCTATTAATCTTGTTCTATGCTGTCATATGATTTATGCCATTTTGTGATTAGGTCTTAAGTTCTGCAGGTCTGCAACGGTATTGGAGCAGTTCAATCTACAAAATTTTTTAGCATCACTTAAAGAAACCACATCCAGTAATCTTGAGGACACCTTATTTCCTAAGATCATTGCAAGGAATGTCCTTAAGTTCCTTTCTCTTGGTTGTGGTACAGAATTCTTTATTACTCCAGAGTCTTCTGTACTATTTGAAGCATACAATGACAAGAGGGGTAGTCGTGGCAAATCTGTTTTTCTTCACAAGGTAAGTTAAATCTTTTTATAGCAGTTTTATTTTACCGCTAAGTTCTCTATGACTGTAATATGTTTCATTTAACTGCTAGTGGTATTGGATATGTAAATTAAATATAATTAAGAGAAAGATAAAAATGTTGCCAATAATTCGGTAGTGGAACTTGAAAATGGAAAAAACAGTTTTCTTTCAAGACAACTGTTATGTAGCAACTAGTTGAATCTTGGTGGCAGAAAGCGGAAGTGCAAGACAATATGAGGGTAAAGACGGCTAATTATAAAACACTCTACGCTTGGAGGAATGATGAAAACTTGAAAAGTATAAATTCACTAAGAAAGAAGTTAAAAAGACAACAATTAATGCAAAAAGTTAAGTTTATGAATTTTTTTACAAGCAACTAGATACCAAAAATAGGGAGCGTGATATATAAACATTGCTCGAACTAGGGAGAGGAAGACAAAAGATTTAAGTTAAGTTAATTTGCATTAAAGATGAAATAGATATGATTTTTACCAATAATGTATCTATTAAGGAGCAATAGAAAATATAATTTATGTTTTGTTTGGGAGAGCTTATGCTAATGAATAATCTCTATTCAAAACACAAACGAACTTTTACAGCTGTTTGTTTGTGCAACGTATAAAAAATCACTTATTTTAAAATTGATGATAAGTTGATTTTTCATAAGTTTTTCCGGTACAGCCGTACAGCTTATGGCTTTCATAAGCGCTCATCTCTTAAAAAAGTCATAGACGTAATTTTTTCTCCTGGGCAAGATTTTTTCGCCCTAACTCGAATTTTTCGCCCGAGCGTGATTTTTTCGCCCGGGCGCGATTTTTTTCCCGTGCGCGGTTTTTTTGCAAGGACGCGATTTTTTGGCTCGGGAGTGATTTTTTCGCACGAGCGCGTATTTTTCGCGTGTGCGCATTCTTTCGTCCGGACGTAAATTTTTCGCCCGGGCGCGATTTTTTCGCCCTAGCGTGAAATGTTCGCCCGGGCGCAAATTTTTTTTCCCGGGCGAGAAATTTTAGTCCGGGTGCGAAATTTTCGCCAGGCGCAAAAGTTTTTCCTGGGCGTGAATTTTTCTCCCAGACGCGTTTTTTCGCCCAGGTGCGATTTTTTTGCCCGTGAGCTCGCCTAAGGCTCCAGGCTCAGAGGTTTGCGCCTCTCTGCGTCTTATTTGCGGCTTCAGAATATAAAAGGCGCGTTTGGGTGAGATTTTTGTTGTAAATATTTTTTTTTCAAAAATTAAGAAACAAATAATATAAGAACTCAAATTTTTTTATTGATTTAGTGTTTGTGAATGATAATTGTGCGTTGAAACTTAGATAGTATGCAAGTAACCACATTGATTCTATTTTTTTAGAGATGTAAACGATGATAATGAATAATTAATTAGTAAAGTAGATGAATAAATTGATCGAGAAACTAAAATGATGTTTGATGCTGATAATGCATTGTTTGACAGTACAAAGTTTGTGCTTGGCTAAGAAAGCTCCTCAAAATTGCCTCACAAATGGGTCTTCAAGTCTATGTTCCTGTAGGGGTTCAAAGAAAGAGATTTCATTAAATATAATGGAAAGAGGTGATGGATTAAAATCAACAATAACCAAAAATGATTTGTCAGGTATTACAATATGTATTTTTTTTTGTTTTTTCTTTCCTGCTATGTCTTGTGTCCGCCTCCATATATAGAGGGGCCAACATCAATTGAATTAATTAATTGATTCTGCTAACATGGTAACAAAGCGGCGCATGACCCAGTCGCTCCGCGCCTCCCCCGATCCGTTCGCCCGCTCACACTCTCCCCTCTCTTCCGCGTCTCACCCGCAACAGCCGCGACAGGACCTCTCCGCGTCTCGCCCGCGACAACCCGCGACACAGAACCAGGTGGACCTCCCCGCTTCCCGGTCAACTTTCCAGCGCCGTTTCCGCTTCCTCCCTCTCTTCCAGCGGGCCTCCTAGGGTTTGTAGCCCCTCTCCTTCCGGCACCGGACATGCGATGAGGCCCGTGATTCCTTCTGGCGCCGACACGCCGTTTGCTTCCCGTCATGAATTGGAGTTGATTTATATTCATCTTCTCTTCTCCGTCGGTCTTTGCTCGGCGTAATCGTTCGCTATTTGCCGCTTGACGTGGAGTGTAGTCTCCAGATTTATATTATTGAGCCACTATGTCTTCTCTCAGTGATTCTACCTCCACACCGGTTCCTCCTCCTGTAAGTTCTCTGCGTGAGAGTCATGATCACAATACTCCGCAAATTACTACTATCCGACTTGATGATTCAAATTATCTTTCCTGGTCTCGCTCTATCACACTTGCTCTTAAGAGCCGTCACCTCTTTGGCTATGTCACTGGGCTCACCAAGGAACCAGAGCAGACTGACCCTGATTGGCCTCAATGGGATTTCAAAAATTCCTTAGTCATGTCTTGGCTAACGAATTCCATGCAGGAGTCCATCGCTCGCCACAACTTATTTCTGGATACTGCTGTTGATATTTGGTGTCGTGCAAAGATTATTTATTCTTGAAAGGGAAATGCTGCCCAGATCTTCCAGTTGAGACGAAAGATATCCTTCCTCCGCCAGGGCGATCGCCCCCCCCCCCTCGTCTACTTACTATTTGGAGTTCACTCAATTGTATCAGGAATACGATTATTTCGATTCCCTCACTTTTGTTAGCCCTATCGATGAGGCTATGGTCCGTGCTCAGGAGGATCACAACCGGACCTTTGAGTTTCTTCATGGTCTTGATCGGGACTTGGATCAGATTAGTGTTCAGATTTTGGAGTGTGTGTCGTTACCGTCCCTTCCAGAGGTTTATAGCATTGTCCAACATGAGTTTGATCGTCGTCAATCTCTTCTTCCCGACCCTGCTCCTGAGAGTTCTGCTCTAGCTGCTGGTACCCCTTCCTTGCTGGGGGCTCGTCCTGCCCGTGATTCTAAGATGAAGGGTACTGATAAAGACAACCTCCTCTGTGATTATTGTGGGAAGACCCGTCATACCAGAGACACCTGTTTTCGACTCCATTGTTTTCCTCCACCGAGAGGTGGTGCTCATTCTCATGGTGGTCGTGGCTTTGGCCCCTCCACTGGTCGTACACCTCCTCGTTCGGCCCATCTCACTGGTGCTGTTGTGGATACTTCTCCTGCTCTGCCTGGTGTTGATTCTTCTGTCCTCCCCGGTACTTTCTCGGCTGATGAAGTCCTTGCTCTTCGCCGCATGATGCAAGGTCTTTCTACAGAGTCTTCTGCGTTGTCTTCGTATACCCACACTGGGACCCCAGGTGCTCACTCTGCTGCTTCTCACCCTTGCACTCATTGGATCATTGACTCCAGAGCCACCGACCATATGACTGGCTCCGCCTCAGATTTTATCTCATATACTCCTCTCTCTGCTCATGATAAGGTGAGCATTGCTGATCATTCCCGTTCCTCTATTGCTGGGAATGGATCCATCTCCTGTTCTTCTCTCCCCTTATCGTCAGTTTTGCATGTTCCAAATTTCACACTTAATTTGCTATCTATTAGTCATTTAACTAATTCCATGAACTGCTCAGTAACCTTTCACCCTTCCTCTTGTGTATTTCAGGACCTGAAGACGGAGACGGTGATTGGCTCTGGTAGTCTGGTCAATGGTCTGTACGTGCTCGACTCTAGCCCTCTCTGGCCCTTCACTCCAGCACATCCGACCTCTATTCCTGGTATTGTCGCTTAGGACACCCATCTATCCCTGTTATGATGCTTTTGTTACCTGCTGTACCTGCTGCTGTTTTTACTTCCATTGTTTGTGATGTCTGTGATATTAACAAACATTGTCGTACTAAATTTTATCATGTTTCCTTACCAAATTCAGTTTCTTTTACTGTAATTCACTCTGATGTTTAAGGATCTTATCCCGTCCCTTCTATTTCTGGTTGTGCTTGGTTTGTCACTTTTATTGACTGTTTTTCTCGCACTACCTGGTTATATTTACCTGATCAGATTGAGCTTGCTTATATCCAAACTTGAGCATTGCTGTGAGAAATCTTTCAAACCAGACCCTAAGAGATTGATTTAGGCCATATACGGATTTCCTTAGGCGGCAGTCAAACCCTTCAACTCGTTTCTTCACAAAACCAGGTGGAAATTTCATGTATACCTCCTCCTCAAGCTCACCATGGAGAAACACATTTTTCACGTCCAGTTGATGAAGTTCCCAGTCCAGGCAAGCTGCACAACCTGCACATGATAACAAAACCTGAATAGAGTCCATCTTTGCTACATGAGCAAAAGTCTCCTGATAATCAACTCCTTGAGTCTAGGTGTATCCTTGAGCGACAAGACGCGCATTGTACCGTTCCACCTCGCCATCTTAGTTCTGCTTAACAGAGAAGACCCACTGGGAACCTATAACTTTCTTTCCTGAAGGGAGAGCGGAGATATCCCACGTATGATTTTTGTCCAAGGCGGACATCTCATCTCGCATAGCCTGTGTCCAAGCAGGTATCTCCAAAACTTCCTGGCATGTCTTAGGAATAACAACTAGAGAAAGGGATGAAACAAAAGTCTGATGAATCAAAGTAAGATGATGATAAGGCACATGATTAGAAATCGGATGTTGCATACAAGTAGTTTTACCCTTCTTTAGCAAAACAAGAGGAATATGCAGATCACCATCATTAAAATCTGATTCTAAAGTCGGCACTGGTAGAGGTGGAGCTGTGGTGACCTGTGTACCTGAACGACAGTGGTATACGTGGGGAAAAGGAGAAATCGTAGTAGAGGAGTTCGGTATCGAGATAGGAGGAGCTATGAGTACCAGAGTGGAATGAGGGGAATGAATGGAGGAGATGGACAAGAGAAGAGGAAGAGGGACAACAGTAACATCTGTACAGCGAAAAACATGAGTCGAGGACAGAAAGTAGGACTCCCCCTCACGGAAGGTAACATCCATGGTACAGAACATGCGTCGGGAGGGGGGGGGGTGGTGGTTGATAACAACGATATCCTTTGGTCGTGGAAGAATAGCCCAGAAAGACACAACGTTGAGCCCGAGGGTCAAGTTTGTCACGTTGAGGTTGGTGCACATGCACGTAATAGAAGCACGGGGTGGCAAATGAGAAGTATGAACCACGCCAGAGGTGTATAGACGGGCTAGAGGAGTAGTAAAGGAGAGGACACGAGAAGGAAGACGGTTGATAAGATGTACAACTGTAAGCACCGCATCACCCCAATAGGGTTTAGGGAGGTGCATCGTCAATAGGAGACAGCTAGCAACCTCAAGGAGGTGCTGGTTTTTCCGTTCGGCCACTCCGTTCTGAGTAGATGTGTAAGCACAAGTTTTCTGGTGGATGATACCATGAGAGGTGAGATAAGCGCCAAAAGAACCACGATCATTATACTCCCCTCCATTATCACTTCGAAGAACACGGATAGAGGCATTAAATTGAGTTTGCACCATTTTATATAAAACTTGAAAACAAGGAAAAATATCATTTTTCTTTTTCAACAGATAAACCCATGTATTACGTGAGAAACAATCAATAAAGATGACGAACCAGCCAAAATCAGTTAACGATACAACGGGGGACGACCCCCAAACATCAGAATGTATAACATCAATTGGAGTGCTACTAAGAAAAGAAAGATGTAAAGAGGTCTGTCGCACATGTTTAGACTGATCACAAACATCACAAGAAAAGTTATGAAGAAAAGGTAAAAAAACAGGAAATAATTTTTGCAGGTAGATGGAGGACGGATGTCCTAAACGCAAATGCCATCGGCGAACATCTTCCGCTGTAACAGTAGAATTGGAAAGGGCCTGAGAAAGTGGATGAGTGTGTAACACCCCCATCCGTCAACGTAGCATATAACAGAAGGTCCGACCGGAGCCCCACGCCATATACCACAGACAGTTTGCGGAGTTACGTGTGAATATTAGAACGACCAAACTAATCCTAACTCAGAGCATTCTAGCGGAAGCTTCATGAGTTATTAGAACTCAAATAACAAAGAATGTCCACTAAGATACCACATAGGAATGTTATACAAAATACACCAAAAGTGCGGCCTTAAAACTTACAGTTCTTCACAAGAGTAATTTACAAACAACGGCACGCAGGCCGACCACACATGAAAACTATAACAAGTTCTTCGCTTGACCTTCGAGGGTCGGCATATCATCAAAGGGATGCAACCCCCTATTTCCCGCTCGGCTCTCTAGCACCTCCACATGGACATTCCACTATAAAAGTGACAAACAAGGCAACGGTCAACTTTAGCTGACCAATTTATAACGACCCTACCCCATTCCCGGGACATCGGTTTTCCTTCCCTGCAGGCATAACATTCATATAAAGATATATCACACGAAGGTACAACTTAAGCACCATTCAATATATCACAAACGTTTGCTTCAACTGCCAAACGTTCCGTGCACTCAGGGCACATTATCGGTGTAATGGAATTCCCAGCCTCACCACCGTCCAAATGTCCCGGACTTGACGGTCAATATTGAGCATTATTAGCCTGACACATAACCGCGTTATAGCCACAACTCTCCCCCTATGCCAACGGTAATTGTCATGTACTTTAAGTCTATTTAACCGAACCATATAGAGCGAGTACAGTTCAGCTCTTTCCCATTGCTCAAATCGCCATGTCATCGCCGAAAGCTGAAACCTTCGTGTCCGATCTACATGACGCGGGTCAGCCTCCCATTTCTTGTAATTCAAAACATAACCCACGTTATGTACAATGAATCTCAAGGCCATCAAAACTGGGCACCCAGGCTCACAACTCACCTGCTAGCCACATGGTCTCCAAGAGACAGGCTTCGCAAACATAATACTATCTGGGAGCTACTGCCATCGATAGCCGCTACCGCCTGACGTTAACAACAGAACATCTCTTTCTGTCTCCAGACTCAGCCACAACAGGAACATCTTTCCAGAAAAATCTGCAGCATTCTGCAGTGCCAGAAACTGGACTTTCACAACATATAACTCACCAAGAGCCATCGCCAGCGATATCCACTGTCGCCTGACGATACCCACAGTTATCAAAACCATGGTATTCTTTGGATATTTTCCTAGAGCGCATCTCCAGTACTTCCTGCTACTCAATTCACAGGCACAATCCCTCGGACTCCGTAACTATACGGTTATACTCAGAGTCTTCTCCGACACGCAAATCAAAATATCATCAATCCAGACCAACCTGTCCGGATGGGCTTCTCACAACATGCCTATTCCGTACTACGATTTCCGGATTTTATATGCAAGACTACCCGGGGATATCATGTATCAACCCATCAGAATTCCCTTCACTTTCCACCCTTTAGTGGGGGATTCCATTTACATGCAAAAGTAGGAATTCACTTATCCAAGAAGGAAGATCGTTACCCTTGTAGATCGTTTTAGAGCCATGATCAAGAATTCTATCCGGATGGAAAAGATCGTCTCGCTTTCTTCTTCACGGATCTTGCTTCCGCTCGTAAATCCGACCACGGGATCTCCTTCACCAAGCTTCTAAAGCTCAGCCTTCGGCCCCTCTTCTTCATTTCTTTCAAGAACTTGAGAGAGAATAAGAGAAGGGAAGATGAGAAAACATTATCATCCATAACTTTTATCTAAAAGCTACCGCCGCGCGGTATTTTCTACCGCCACGCGGTATCAAAGGCGGTAGCCGCTTAGCCCAATCGACATCGCTCTGTCGCTCAGAACCGCCTCCGCCTCACTGACACGTGGCCAGCTACCGTCTGCGTTACCTCACTACCGCCGGGCGGTACCGTCCAGAGGCGTCTTGTTAATTTAATCTGTCTATCGCCGCGCGATAGCCTACTACCGCCTCGCGGTAGTCTCTCAATGATTCGTCGTCTGCGTTGAGTTCGTCGAGTGGTATCGCCGTGCGATACCTTCCTATCGCTCCGCGGTACCTACCTGAATTGAAGGCTGATTTAATTCAGCGGGATACCACTGGCGTTAACACTACCACCTGGAGGTAACTCCTAGAAGTCAATGCCAACCCCTTTTCAGGAACTTTGGGGCATTACAATTCCCTCCTTCAAGAAATTTCGTCCCGAAATTTTATTCATTCGAAGGAAAACAGTACACACTTTTACAACCTTACTTTACAAAAACAACTCGGGAAATTCATCTCGCAAGGTTTGTTCGCGCTCTCATGTCAGTTCTTCACTGCCACAGTTGTCCCAGCGGACTTTGACCATCCCGATTGCTTTGTTTCGTAGCTGCCTGATCTCCGTGTCCTCGATACGAATAGGTCTAACCTCGTCGTCAGCCCACTATCGACTGGTACCTGATCGTCAACAATCATTTGGATAGGCTCTTGCATGACCTTCCGCAACACTGATATGTGAAACACATCG
The DNA here is from genome assembly GCA_039513925.1 of Platanthera zijinensis. Lineage (NCBI taxonomy): Eukaryota > Viridiplantae > Streptophyta > Magnoliopsida > Asparagales > Orchidaceae > Platanthera > Platanthera zijinensis. The sequence goes on from CM077082.1 coordinate 55,663,351, forward strand.
TGCAAATTACTTAGTTCCGCCGAAAGAGCTAACCGATAGGCAGCTTCACCTATTCGTTCAACCACTTCAAACGGACCAAGGTACCTCAGACTCAGCTTCTTCAAGCGTCTAATCCTGGACACGCCTTTGAATGATTTTATCTTCAGATATACCCAATCGCCAACCGCAAACTCCACGTTTCGGTGCTTGGCGTTGTAGTTCTTTTCTTGCATATCATGAGCCACCAATAACCGCTCTCGAATAGTGCGTATAGTCGAATTTTCATTTTCGACCTCTTTACGCTTATATAGCTTCGATTCGCCTGTTTCCGCCCAAGCTAAAGGAGTAGGACACTTCCTACCGTATAAAGCTTCAAAGGGCGCCATCTGAATGCTACTTTGATAGATATTATTATAGACGAACTCGATCATATATAGATGGTCCTCCCACCTCTTCCCGAAATTCAAGGTACACATACGAAACATATCCTCCATTGTTCTGTTGGTTCTCTCGGTCTGACCATCCGTCTGTGGATGAAATGCCGTACTGAACTTCAGTTTAATACCCAACAACTGGTGGATTAGCCTCCAATCATTTGAAGTAAAACGTCTATCTCTGTCACTTTCGATGCTACGAGGCACACAATGCAAACGTACTATGTTGTCAACGTACAACTAAGCCAATTTCTCAACTGAATCGTCTTTCTTATTCGGTATGAAGTGCGATACCTTTGTCAACCGGTCAACGATCACCCATACGACATCGTTCCCGCTTTAAGATCTCGGCAACCCTTGCACAAAATCCATAGATATGTCATCAAACTTCCACACCGGAATTGACAACGACTTCAGGAAACCACCAGGTTTCTGACATTCAGCTTTTACTAAGGCACAAGTATGACACTTCGCCACGTAACGAGCTATGTCCTTCTTTAAACCCGACCACCAAAACAACTTTTTCATGTCTTTATACATTTTTGTGCTCCCTGTGTGGATTGAGTATTTTGTAAAGTGTGGCTCATACATCAACTCCTCCCGTAATTTACCCACATTTGGGACGCACAAACGACCGTATTTTTTCAAAAGGCCATCATCCAAAGAGAATTGGGAATCTAACCCATCCGCTACATAGCGCTTCATACTCTCATCGAGTTCCATCGCTCGTCGAATCTTGTCTGCCACGTCATATTGCACCTCCGTCCAGTTCAAGCACGCATTTGCAGTGGTATTTTTGTCAACACAAGAAATATCTAAGACCTCCAACTTCTGGATTAGACGTTCCTCATACATCTGTAGCCAACTTTCCCGTACTGGAGTACTACGACTCAAGGCAACTGCGACCACATTTCCCTTCCCGGGAGTATAATGTATCTTGAAGGTGTAGTCCCCGAGGAACTCTATCCACCTTCGTTGACGCATATTCAGATCCTTCTAATCTATTAAATACTTAAGGCTTTTATTCTCCGTGAATATGTTAACTTTCACTCCATACAAGTAGTGACGCCACAGCTTAAGTGCAAAAATCACAGCCGTCAACTCCAAGACGTGGACTAGATAGTTTCGCTCGTGCACTTTCAACTGGCGTGAGTCATAAGCTATAACCTTTCCGAATTGTAGAAGAATGCAGCCTAAGCCGCTCCCTGAAGCATGCATCACTATAGATCTCATAGCCGTCCGTACTACATGACGAACTCAAGATAGACGCCATGGTCAGGCGACTCTTTAACTCCTCAAAAGACCGTGCGCACTCAGGCGTCCAAACGAACTTTTGATCTTTTCTCGTTAGTGTGGTGAGAGGTAAGACTATCCGCGAAAAGTTCTCCACGAAGCGCCTGTAGTAGCCAGCAAGTCCAAGGAAACTCCTGACTTTCGCTACAGTTGACAACACAAGTCACTCTCGTATCGCAACGATCTTTTGCTGGATCCACCGCAATTCCCTCTCCACTAACCACATGGCCAAGAAAAGCCATCGACGGCAGCCAAAACTCACACTTGGAGAATTTGGCATAGAGTTTATTTCTCCTCAGGGTATGCAAAACCATCCTCAAGTGATTTGCATGATCTTCTGATTGAGAGTACACCAATATGTCGTCAATAAAGACGATCACAAATCGATTTAAGTACTCTCGAAAAGTTCGGTGCATTAAATCCATGAATACCGATGTCACGTTTGTTAGCCCAAACGGCATTACAGTGAACTCATAGTGACCGTAGCGTGAAGAATAACTCTGCGCCCTTTTGCACCGCCTTGACTACTTGGAGAGCAGACATCAATAACTTGCTCGCTCCTCGCATACCAGCGAACATAGTTTCTCGTTCGGTGTTCTGTCCCAGTGTGACTTCCTTAGAGTTGCAATCTATACAAGCACGCTGCTTCGAGAGCCAGTCCATGTCAAAGATTACATCAAACTCAGATATCGGTAGCACAGATGCTTTCAAACCGAAATCCTGACTTCCTATCCGCACCTCAACACAGCAAGATCTATCCGCACACATCAAACATCCGTTAGGTAACAACACCTTTAATCTATCTGTCGATAGAAGATTAGACACTCCGATCCGCAATACGAATTCTTCAGATAGAAACGAATGAGAAACACCTGTATCGAACAGTGCTCTCGCCGGGTAATCTCGAATAAGGACAAAGCCTATACTGATCGAGTTACACACAAGCAATTCACAAGGTATAAAGTATACAAAGAATGAAAATTATATATTACTCGTACCTGTGACGACATCAACCTGTTTAATGACCTTCTGTTGGCCAAGATTGTAAACCCTCGGTTGAGCTGGAGCATATTGGGATGCAGTGGACTCTACCGCCTTTCCCTTTTCAGCATATGATGCTCCTGCCTTCTTATCCGTCCTTGGAAGGCCACTTGTACACTCACGGGCAAAATTCCCTGGCTTGCCACAATCTTAACATGTACGAGTGCGTTGCCCAGACGTTGCTCTAGAAGCAACCACAGAGGGCGCTTGTCTAGAAGACTTGGACTTCTTATTCCATTTCCGAAAATACGATTTTGAAGAAGTCCACTTTGAACTCGAGCTTTTTCACAGCCAAGTCCTTCTTGCCCTACACCCTCTTCATGTATTTCTCCAACGAACGAGTCGTATTAACCAATACTTGAAAACCTTGATTCATTGGACCCGAGAGAAGCAACCTCAGCTCATCTCACAGTCCCTCGTATAACCGATTGGTCTTAGGCTTCTCGTCAGCGAAAGTGGACCTCGCATATCGTCCCAACCTGGTTAACTTATGCAAGTAGTTATCTACAGTACTCTCTCCCTGAGTCAAGTGCTGGAACTCATTCTCCATGGTAATCCGCTGCGACGAAGGCACATGCTTTGCCAAAAATAATCTCGAAAACTCTTCCATCGAGATCTCAAATAGTTGTCTGCCCGCAAAGTGGTGTAACTCCAACTCATCCCACCAATGCTGAGCCTCTCCCTCCAACAGGAAAGTGACCAAGGTTACCTTCTGCCCCTCCTTTGTTTCAATCGCCGTCAATACTCTCTTGCCACGCCAATGCCAGTCATCCGCCTGCATTGGGGATCTTGCACCTGTAAACGTAGGAGTACTAAAACTCATAAAATGCTTCAACTGCCTTTCAGTAGCTCGCCTTTTAACCAAAGCCTCACCAGGCACTTGCCTAACAACAATAGGCTCAGCTACACCAACCTGGTCCGGGACCATAGCATGACGCACCTGCCCAGTCGTCTGTGCATTTATCATAGCAAACATTGCCTCAGCAACTAAGCGTATCGTTTCCACAGAAGGGGGAGGTGTGGGCACATCAGATGGTGCCGCACTCTCCACAGAACGTTGGGCTTCAGACTTCCCCGAACCACTTCGAGTCACCTATAAGTGTAAAATACACAATTCAACGACTACTCATAAGACAAATAATGACCAATATGAACACGCAGGTTCCTCAAATATGTGTATTTGCATTCGTAAGTGGACATTCTTGAGTTCATATTGTTATAATGGTAAGCACATACACGTGCTCGTCACCCCTGAAAAGAATTCGATCACGAATTCGCAGAAGGAAGACCGAGACAAGAAGCTGATACAAAATTGTAACACCCCCATCCGTCAACGTAGTATATAACAGAAGGTCCGGCCGGAGCCCCGCGCCATATACCACAGACTGTCAGCGGAGTTACATGTGAATATCAGAACGACCAAACTAATCCTAACTCAGAGCACTCTAGCGGAAGTTTCATGGGTTATTAGAACTCAAATAACAAAGAATGTCCACTAAGATAACACATAAGAATGTTATACAAAATACTCCAAAAGTGCAGCCTTAAGACCTTACAGTTGTTCTTCACAAGAGTAATTTACAAACATCGGCACGCATGCCGGCCACACATGAAAATTATAACAAGTTCTTCGCTTGGCCTTCGAGGGTCGGCATAGCATCAAATGGCTGCAACCCGCAATTTCCCGCTCGGCTTTCCAGCACCTACACAGAGACATTCCACCATAAAGGTGACAAACAAGACAACAATCAACTTTAGCTAACCAATTTATAACGACCCTACCCCATTCCCGGGGCAGCGGTTTTCCTTCCCTGGAGGCATAACATTCATATAAAGATATATCACACGAAGATACAACTTCACCATTCAATATATCACAAACATTTGCATCAACTGCCAAACGTTCCGTGCACTCAGGACACCTTATCAGTGTACTGGAATTCCCAGCCCCACTACCGTCCAAAAGTCCCGGACTTGACGGTCAACATTGAACATTATTAGCTTGACACATAACTGCGTTATAGCCACGACTCTCCCCCTATGTCAACGGTAATTGTCATGTACTTTAGGTTTATTTAACCGAACTACATAGAGCGGGTACAGTTCATCTCTTTCCCGTTGCTCAAATCGCCATGTCATTGCCGAAAGCCGAAACCTTCGTGACCAATCTACATGACGCGGGTCAGCCTCCCCTTTCCAGTAATTCAAAACATAACCCACGTTATGTATAATGACTCTCAAGGCCATCAATGCATGGCACCCAGGCTCACAGCTCACCTGCTAGCCACACGGTCTCCGAGAGACAGGCTTCGCAAGCACAATACTATCTGGGAGCTACCGCCAGCGATAGCCGCTACCATCCGGCGTTAACAATATAACATCTCTTTCTGTCTCTAGACTACGCCACAACTGGAATATCTTTCCAGAAAAACCTGCAGCATCCTGCAGTGCCAGAAACTGGACTTTCACAACATATAGCTCACCAAGATCCATCGATAGCGATATCCACCGTCGCCTGGCGATACCCACAGTTATTAAAACCATGATATTTTCTGGGTATTTTCCTGGAGCGCATCTCCAGTACTTCCTGCTACTCAATTCACAGACACAACCCCTCAAACTCCGTAAATATACGGTTATACTCGGAGTCTTCTCTGACACGCAAATCAAAACATCACCAATCCAGACCAACCTGTCCGGATGAGCTTCTCACAACATGCATATTCCGTACTACGATTTCCGGATTCTATATGCAAGACTACTCGGGGATATCACGTATCAACCCATCGGAATTCCCTTCACTTTCCACCATTTGGTGGGGAATTCCATGCACATGCAAAAGTAGGACCTCACTTGTCCAAGAAGGAAGATCGTTACCCTTGTAGATCGTTTCAGAGCCATGATCAAGACTTTTATCCGGATGGAAAGGATCGACTTACTTTACTCTTCACAGATCTTGCTTCCGCTCGTAAATCCGACCACAGGATCTCCTTCACCAAGCTTCCAAAGCTCAGCCTTCAGCCCCTCTTCTTCCTTTCTTTCAAGAACTTGAAAGAGAATAAGAGAAGGGAAGATAAGAAAACAATCTCATCCATAACTTTTATCTGAAAGCTACTGCCGCGCGGTATCAAAGGCGATAGCCGCTTAGCCCAATCGACATCGCTCTGTCGCTCAGAACCGTCTCCGTCTCACTGACATGTGGCCAGCTACTGCCGTCGTTACCTCACTACCGCCGAGCGGTACCGTCCAGAGACGTCTTGTTAATTTAATCCGGCTATCGCCGCGCGATAGCCTACTACCGCCCCGCGGTAGTCTCTCAACGATTCGTCGAGTGCGTTGAGTTCGTCGAGTGGTATCGCCATGCGATACCTTCCTACCGCTCCGCGGTACCTACCTGAAATGAAGGCTAATTTAATTCAGCGGGATACCGCTGGCGTTAACACTATCGCCTGGCGGTAACTCCCAGAAGTCAATGCCTTCCCTTTTTCAGGAACTTTGGGGCATTATAAAGTGTCTAGGTAGTACATGCCGCCACTGCACCTACCACTGCCAATGTTCCGCTTCGTACCCAGTTCCTGAAAAACACAAGAATCAGGAAAGAATGTTACGGAATAGTTAAGGCATTTCGTAAGATTGCTGATGAAAAGTAAATTGCGAGGAAAGGAAGGAACATGAAGAACAAAGGAAAGAGATATGGATGAAGAACAAAAGATGTTGCCTTTGCCCGCAATGGAGGACAACGAGTCGTTAGCAAAAACAACTTTCTCCTTACCGGACAAAGGAGTATAAGAGAGAAAACCGGAGGAAGACCCAGTCATGTGGTGAGTGGCACCGGAGTCGAGCACCCATTCAGAAGGTGAGGTGGTGGCAGCATGAGCACTAGACATAACAACAATGGCAAGAGAAGTAGAACTTCCTTCTAGTGGCGTCTCTCCTTGGATGCTATTCCTACTCGGACTTGGTTGGCCCACCGCGGGCTGGCGATTGAGACTTGCTGCCCTTGGGGATGCATCGCTCCCGAGTCGCGGGACCATCTCCTCGGCGAGTGCAGTTTCCTCCAGGCTGTTGGGAAGGCGCTGCAGCGGTGGGGGCTGACCCTTCCCCGTTTCTCTTCTTGGACTGCCCTCATGGATGACCTCTCCAACTCGGCCAACTGCTCCAGCACGTTTACCCTTCTTGGTTTTGCGGTTTATCAGTGTTGGCAGGCGCGCAACGCCAGGATCCACCTCTAAGAGTATGCCACTCCCACCATTATTGCGACGCGGGTGTTGGAGTCCGCTTCTCGATCGGCGACCTTCCCCACCCAGGCGAACTGGGACACCACCCGGCCCTCCCGGCCGTCTTCTACCCTGTGGTGTCCCCCACCCCCGGGATGGCTCAAGATCAACATCGACGGCGCTCTCCTACCTTCTCGCCAAGCCGGGGTGGGGATTGTGGCTCGTGACTCCTCTGGTACGGTCCTCTTTGCGGCCGACCGAGCGCTTGTGCAATGGGATTCGGGCCGAACGGAGATGGCGGGCCTGACGGCCATTCGGGACTACCTCACAATTGACTGCTTTGATGCTTCAGGGGTGATCATTGAGGGGGACTGCCTCAACTTGATCAAGTATTGCCAACGCTGCTTTGACTTGCGTATTTGGGATGCCCACTTCCCGGACGCTGATGTGTTGGGATTCCTTTTCGAGCTTCCTCGTGTCCTGCTCCGATATGCTCCGCGGGAGGCCAATCGGGTTGCGAATTTTTGTTCTCGCTATGCTATTTCCTGTACTTTTATTTGGACCTGTTTTGAGGATTTCCCGCCGGTTCTCTCTGAGGTTGTTCAGAGTGACCGGGAGAACATCCTTGTTTTTTGACCCGTTTTTGTGGTCCCTTTTCCTCTTTTCTTTCTAATGCGAATGCAAGCTTCAAAAAAAAAGAGAAGTAGAGCTTCCAGTGACCGGATTGGGCTGAGAGTGAAGCAGGCGGCGAAAAACATCCAACTCCTGTACTGTAAGGAGAGGAGGAAGCCGAAGACTGGGACCCATCATAGACATCAATGGTGTAAGCAGCGTCATGAGAACAGTAGCCACTATGTTTATGGCCCCCACGGCCAGGTCCCCGACCATGACCACGGCCAGAAGGTGCCAGATACGGATGAAGTTTGAAGCATGCCTCCTGAGTGTGTCCCCTTCGACCACAGTAATCGCAGATAGACATCGAAGATGCAGGAGTAGGAATGAGACCACGACCAATACTCCTCAGGTCAGAACGATCTGGAGGAGCCATAACACTGAGAGACTTGCGGCGGTCTTCGTCACCCATAACCATGTTGAACGCCTCCCGAAGAGAGGGCAGAGGAGAACGGTGGAGAACATGTGTCCGAACCATATCAAATTCCATATTCAATCCCATCAAGAAGACATGAAGACGGAAGAGGTCCTCTCGTTGCTTTAACAGAATGGCATCCGCTGTACACGCTGGAGTGAAATGTGCAAAGTAGTTCAATTCTTGATACATACGCTCAAACTCCGAGAAGAATGATGAAACAGTCATCGATCCTTGACGCAACTCCAAAATGCGGCGAGTGAGCTCATAACCCTGGGTGGAACTGCCAATCTGAGAGTATGTTTCACGAGCACGAGTCCAAATCTCGAAAGCTGAGTCCATCTGCATATAACTCCGATAGACCTTGGGCGACATCGAATCCAGGAGCCAGAACACCACTAGAGAGTTGTCAGAATCCCAGCACTTCCAGGAGGGATCAGACACGGGGGGCTCCGTAATCGTCCCATCGATATAGCCAAACATCTGTTGGCTACAAATGATATGTTGAGCAGCACGAGACCATTCAAGGTAATTCGTGTCATCCAGAGGAACCGTGGTAATCTTCAAGGAGCTAGAGTGGCCATGGGGCTGCTGAGGCTCAACCATCAGAGGCAGGATCACGCCCGGAGAAGAAACCGATGAATTGGGTTCACCCATATCGACACAAGAGCGAGCAGCGGATCAACTCATCTCAAGAAGTAGGGAGCATGGCAGCGACATGGCACACCAGAAAAAACCAGTGGAAATAAATATTTATACACGGCAGAGCAGCGGCACGACAGATATAGAAGGACGACTGCAGTACGGTGCAGCGGGATGGCAGCGACACAGCAGCAAGGCAGCGACACGGTGCAGCAGGATGGCAGCAAGGCATCGACACGGTAGGAGCTAGACGGCAGAGTAGACCTCAATTTTCATGGAGGAGCAGCGGCGGGCTGCTTCATGGAGGAATGGCGGCAGCGTTACTCTCAGCAGCCGACAAGAATGCCTCCCGAGATCGCGATGGTCGCGACGGCGATGGAGTAGCGACGGCGGGGAGAGGCGGCGTGTTCGATCAGAGCAGGAGAAGGCGGAAGTGGTCGGGGCGGAAGTAGCGACGGAACGAGAGGCTAGGGCACGGGATTGCTGTGATACCAAGTGGAGAGAAAATAATATGTTGTCTCAAAATAAGGTTTCTTACTCATACATATACTTGAGTAAGGGAAAACCTAAAACAAGAGAAAAGTCTCAACTATCCCAACCTGGGGTGAAAATAGAAAAAATACCGGGACGACTTGAAAATAACATTTTACAACTTCCAATTCATTGAAAATCAGTGAATTGTGCCAAATTCATCGAAAATCAGTGAATTGGATTCCAATTCTCTAATTTTCGGTTAATTAGGCACCCAATACCCAATTCACTGAAAATCAGTGAATTGGACATCCAATTCGGTGATTTTCAGTGAATTGGATGTCAAATTCGCTGATTTCCAGTGAATTGGACACCCTATTTATTTTTGCGCCTCACGCGCCTCAGACGCGCGCCTGCATCTTGCGCTCTGGCTTCAGGACCCCTTTGCGCCTCAGTGTGAAGCGCCTTTGATAACATAGGATAGATGTAAAGAATAGGTTAGATTACAAATGATTTCAATAAAAACTACCTTCTGTAGTTTTAATTGAATATGAGATTATATAAGAAATATGTTGCTGACATGAACACGGGAAAACAAAAGATCTAGCAATATAATAGATCCGAACTATGGTTTTGAGAAATAACTTGTGTGGACTGCATAGGAAATAAAAGTAATTTGTCCAAAGACGATTTTGGGAGAAGCTGAGGAAAAAGGCTTGGAAATACAATAGTTAACCCACATTAAGGACTCAACTAAACTGAATAAATGAGAAGGAATCCATAGCTAATGCCAAATAATTTGGATAAGGCTACTGATGACGGCGACCTGGCGAGGAACTCCACATCACTTAAATCCACTGTATTTCACAATATTAATGGTTTCTTTTTTTATTTACTTACCTGGTAGGATTTTAAGTTGTTTAAGCTTTAAAATTCTTCAATTTCAATGAATTTATTTTAAAATTTCAAATTAATTGTGATGATTTTGTCAGCAACTCTTCTAGCATCCAGCATGCCAAATAAATATCATAATATTCAATTGAAGACTTTAATGAGATATTCTTGCTATTTTACATTGTAGTTTTATCAGCTATCCGGGTAACCTATGGACCAGAAATTTGATAATATGATTTTTTTTTATAAACTTTTAACTATTGTGAACATCATCATCACTCCTGGGGATGTGATCTGTTTGGTTACCTTTTTTAGAATCTATTTTGTTGTCATTCTCTGTAATGTATAACTCTCTACCTACTTGTAGAGTCAACGCCATAATTTGATGTTGGAAGCAGCTTGCCCTCAACTTTTTATCGACAAAAAGGGGGAATACTGGGATGTCCCATTATCAATGAGTGTTGATCTTGCTTCTGTTACATTTGGTTCTGGTTTGAATTATCGCTTATTATTACAACAAAATAGCGGGCAACCTAAGCACTTTTGCGGTACTCAAACAACTGAGACACCTTTACCCTTGCTACCTGGTTTGTGTGCAAAAGCTGCCATTTCCATTAAGAAATATGTAAAGTTTTGGAGAAAGAAGGAAGGAAAGCTGAAATTGGTTCAACCATATGATGTATTTCTTTCAGATCCTCACATCTCAGGAGTAGGTATCCTTGGTAAGCCTCTCTGCTAATACACACATTGAAGTTTCTTGCTTCAAACATTTCTGATTGTTTGAGCAATAGTGTTACGATCATATGTTGTTGTTTACATGTTATAGGTTACAGAATATGTATTTTGGAATGTATAACTAAATGTCAACTGTCCATGCAATATTTTTGCCGCACAGAAAAAATATATTAAACAGCTATATAATTGGGAACAAGATCCAATTGACATTTGTCCAATTCTGTAATGACTGTTTGTTATGATATTATCTCTCTGATTTTTGTACACCTAATTGAGATCATTGATGCTACTAATACAGTAAACTATAAGAGGAACTAGTTGGAGATAATCTTCTCCAACCATTGTTTCTTACGGTCCATACAAAAATCGTAGCTCCCATAGTGCAGGGATTCCTGGGAAGAAGAATGGCCATGGGAGTAGAGGCCTGTGGTTGAGAGATAGAGGGAGATTGGATGAAGCAAGTTTAACCAAATTGTTGGAAAAGCCATGTATTTTGGCCCGTTAATTTGGCCTATATTGGAGCCCTCTTAGTTTAATTTATCCCACATCTTTAGTTTGAGATTCTTCTCCTCTCTCCCTTCCTATATATATGTGTATTCTCTCCAAGTGTAAAGCAATTTTCAAATATATAAAATTTACTTTTTTCCACTTTCTACATGGTATCAAAGGGAGAAACCGGTCCTTCTGGGCGGACTGCGTTTTTCTAACCGCCCCCTTCCCGCCGGTCTGCTTCTCTCCTATCTTTGCCAGATAGCTTTGTCTCTATCCGCAGGGTTCTAGGAGAGCTTGTTCCCTCTTTCTCTTTGGATCTCCTCGTGTTTTTATAGCCTTTCCTGTTGGGTCCCGCTGTCTTGGCTCCGTGCGGTCTGCTTTCCTCTGTTCCCTGTTGTCGGTTTTCTCTTTGCCTATGGAGGTCGGTTTCTTCGCGCGGGCTGAATCTCTTTGACAGCTGCGGTCTGTGCTTGGTCCGCTGCGGTCTGCTCTAGCCACACGTCTTGTTGGTCCTTGCCCGCTGCGGTCTGTGCTTGTTTGCTGCGGTCTTTGCATGTCCGCTGCGGTCTTTGCATGTCCGCTGCGGTCTGTGCTTGTCTGTTGCGGTCTGTGCGGCTGATTCTCTCTTCCTAGCTTGCTTGTTCGCTGCGTTCTGGCTGCCAGTGATCTCTGCTTGCCTGTGCTATTCGTTACTCGCTGCCCTTAGATCGCTAGTCCTCTCTGCGGTCTTCTCTCTGGTTTTCCTTTCTTTCTTGTTTGCGGCTAGCCCCTTTCCGCTGCCTCTGGTCTTACTCGTTGCTCGCTGAGGCCGCTTGCCTTCTTTGCTCGCCCGATTTTGTTGTTTGCCGCGGTTTGTTGCTGCTCTCCGCGGTCTGGCTGCTGTTCGCTCTTGATCTCTACCCGCGGTCTGGCTGCTGTTCGCGGTCTGTTACTGCTTTCATCGGTCTGGCTGCTGTTCGCTCCTGCTCTCTAGCCGCGGTCTAGTTCTCTAGCTGCTGTTCGTACTCTCTCTAGCCGCGGTCTGGCTGTTCGTTCTTGCTCTCTAACCGCAGTCTGACTATTCGTTCTTGCGGTCTCTGGCTGCTGTTCGCTTTTTCGCGGTGAAAGTGAGGGGATAGATAGGTTCTTACTCTAGAGGGGGGGGGGGGTGAATAGAGTATTTTAAAATTTATTTAAAAATTTAATTGCGGAATAGAAATACTAATAAAAGAGACTAGAGAAAATAAATAAGGACTACCACAGCAACACAACACACAAAGAAATCACAAAGCAACACAGACGACACAAGAAAATTTATAGTGGTTCACCAAAACTGGTTACATCCACTCTTCTACCACCCAGGTAGGAATCCACTTAGGTTTTTGATCAGGTGCCCTATCACCACAAGATCTGCTTCAGGTAGATCTAGAAACCCTTTGAGCTTTTGATCAGGAGCTCAAAATCCAATAGGTTTTTGATCAGGTGCCCTATTACCAAAGAGTTCACTTTTGAAGGGAGAGATAACCCTGTACAGATGGAGGTAAAAGAAAAAGTATATGAGAATCTTCTCTTTCTCAGACAAGTGAGAAGATTATGTGGATTAAATAAAAAATCCAAGCTCCCCCTGGGATATTGTATGAATTCAGGAGGATGAGGCTTGACCCTGGGTGTAGGTCTTCAAAGTGAAAAGGTTGTAGAGCCCTTTTTGAATCTGATAGCAGTGGTTGATGTTGAGATTCTCTGTGAATCTTTGAAGACTGAAGAGAGAAGAAGACTGGTGAAAAATTGTTCAGAGAGAGTTCTTCTTCTTCTTCTTAGCAAGGCATGCAGTATCCACTGAGAGCAAAAAAAATTCTTTTCTTTCTATTTGATTACTGACTTGTGTACATGTGATTTTGTTATCTTGAGATATATGTTCTGTCAGAGAGAAAAACGGCCTGAATTTGAATTCCCAAGGCAAGACATAATTTACTGCAAGAAATAAGGAGCCCAAACGGCTAGAATGACTGACAGTCATAAATACAATCCATAACTGTCTCTACACAATATTCTGTGAATGCCATAATAACTTCTTCAAGAAATACGACTATCATCATTGGGAGTATCAACATTTATTATCAGAATATATCTTGCCTTAAAATAATTGACCATAGCCATACCAAATAAAGACTTCTGACTGATCTGAAAAACTTATAGACGAAGACAGCACAAAAAATCGTAAGGATCCGATCAGAGATCGTCGACCAGGGATAAGAGATCGTCGAGCTTCGATTACTGGAGAGAAACAAGAGATCGTCGACCCTAGCTCGGGGATCGTCGAGCTCAGTTCAGAGTAGGAGACTCTGAGATCGTCGATGGGAGATCGACGATCGTCGAGCAGAGTTCGACTATAGTCGAACTGTTATAGAAGGATCACAATATATACTGAATCTGAATCTGAGTCCAATGCAAAGCTGGTCTGCCCAAACCTGGTCTTAAAGGGATCTAACTAAGACTAAAGACAGAGACCCTGACTATACAAGAGGGTCTAAACAACCTAAGAGTGAACCTAGCACAAAGCCAAACAGAGGTTCCAACAATCTCCCCCTATTTGTGTGAGGTCACTCAAAAACAAAACTAAAAAGAAATGAAATGCAAAGACCATAAATATCTGAATGAATGAAATACCATCAACAGATATGTTATAACAGTACATTGTGAAAGTCACACTAGTGTCAACTATCTTCACCTAAGGGGGGGGGGATAGGTGATGTGCAGTCTTTTTGCGGAATTAAAATTTTACCTGCACAATAAAAGAAAACAAACAAAGCACAGAAAGACACAGGCATTTATAGTGGTTCCCCGATTTGGGTACGTCCACTTTCCCCCTTCGACCTATCTCCCAACAAGGGACGACTCGGTCACTTCACCAACAGGATTGAAATCCAATCCTCACACTAATGGAAGGAACCCTTCCACTCGAAGGAGTCACCACTCCTCCACCACGGGTTGCACCCAACCCTTATAATGAGGAACCAACGTTCCTTTACAACAAAAGTAAAAATGGAATGTATAAAATACAAACTACTTTTGGAGTGTTAGGTGTCCCTCTTCGTTCGATGACGCGTTCTTGAAGAAGACGAAGAGTCCACGACCTTAGCTCTCACTTGGAAAGGATCTCCACGAGATCGGCGGTGACAAAGATTGCGGCGGCGATTCTTTCAAGATCGGCGGCGACACAAATTTCGGCAGCGATTCTTTCGAGATCCAACCTTCGTAGCAAAGCTAGCAAGGTATACCAACGGTCTTACTTGGATCGATCGTCTCAATCGATTCGGAAGGGGAAGGTGTTCCCGTTCAACAAATCAAGAGATAAAGGATCTCAAGATAGACACGTGAGACGCGTTGCTTGGCTAAGCTTCTGTCGCCGGGAGATCAGGAAGAATCCACGATCGGCGGCGGCGACAACTTGATGCGCGGAGACGGAGGCGAAAGAGAATACGCGATCCGCTAGGTCAAATCCGGCGGCCCTTTCTTTTCGTATGGATGGATTGTCTTTACTGTTCAAAATACACGAATATATATACTGTAGGTCATCCTTTATGACCGTTGTGGGCCCCACCAAAAGTAGCCCTAAATCCGGTTCAAAACAGCGCCTGTACATTTGGTCCGGTCCAGCGCGCCAACGAAAATCGCCTAAGGCAAATTCGGCGGGAATCATTGGTGATTCTCGACGATTCGTCGAGAATCACTAATGATTCCCGTCGAATTCTACTTAGAAGATTTCTAGCTGAAAAAGCAAGCCATCCGGAGTGAATCGGCGAGAATCACAATTCATTCTCGACGAATCGGCGAGACTGCAAAGTCATTCTCGACGATTCAGCGAGAATCACTTAGTGATTCTTGCCGATTCTGCCTTGGCAGAATTCTAGACGGCGCTGAGACAGCCGGAAGCATTCGGCGAGAATCGGCTAGTGATTCTTGACGATTCGGCGAGAATCACTAGTCGAATCGGCGAGAATCACTTAGTGATTCTCGTCGAATCTTACTTAGACGAATTTTCGTCTATCTTCCCGTGAGCTGGTCTTTGACCCATTCTTGCTCATTGCCTGCTCTTGATCTATCACTGTCCTGTACTTGAAAGTAAGTACACTCCAATAGAGAGAGTACACGTAAGCCAACACACTGATCTGCTCAACGAGGAATTACGTTGCGCAGACCCGTGTATATTGACCTACTGCACCCTGACATTGGTGTGTACTTAGCGTAGAGTAACTGCAAGCACAACTTGAATACAAATGATCAAATACATTGTCAATTCACCTTAGCTGGTTCAGGGGCTTCTTCAAATCAGGTACATTGAGGATACAATACCCAACAATCTCCCCCTATTTGAAGAAGCCTAAACCCTACAAGCTAAGGTGAATATAACGGATGGAAGAAAAACACAAACTGAATAATCAGTTGAGAATGAATTATGAATTTTCATACCATTATCTTTAGAGAATTTGGAGCATACTTAGCCTGAGCACCTTAGCAACTTAACCGAGAGGGTAATCTCCCCCTTTTCGGCTTCTACAAATATGGGACTTTTGCACTTGTCACAGTGCTCCCCCTCAGTTCTTGTATCTGTGCTTACTCTTGAGTTCCTTGCGGATGCTCCCCCTTGATCCAAGAGCCTTGAGCCGCACAGTCTTCATTCTTCATAGTTCAGCATGCAGAGTTCAGTTTTGAAGAGACTGAACTTGGCCTCGTCTAGGGGTTTTGTGAAGATATCTGCAACCTGCTTATCCGTGGGGACATAACAGAGAGATATGTCTTTGTTTTCCACATGCTCCCGAATGAAGTGATAGCGCACTTCAATATGCTTCGTTCTGCTGTGCGATACAGGATTGTTCGCAATTGCTATTGCGCTCGAGGAGTCGCAATACATCGGAACTTCGCTGAACTTCAGGTCATAATCTTTGAGCTGATTTCTGATCCATAGAAGTTGTGCGCAACAGCTGCCTGCTGAGATGTACTCAGATTCAGCTGTGGAGGTTGCGACACAATTCTGCTTCTTACTGTTCCATGAAATAAGTCGTCTTCCGAGGAATTGACACGTCCCGGAAGTGCTTTTCCTGTCATCCCTGCTTCCTGCAAAGTCAGCATCTGAAAAGCCTATCAGCTCGACATCATTGTTTCTTGGGTACCACAAGCCAAGATTTGGTGTACCTTTAAGGTATCTAAGAATCCGCTTTGCAGCGATATAATGAGATTCCTTAGTGTTCACCTGATATCTGGCACAAACGCATGTGAAAAACATAATATCCGGTCTACTAGCAGTAAGATAGAGCAGAGATCCAATTATGCTTCTGTACTTGGTTTCATCAAAAGGTTTCCCTTTCTCATCCTTGTCCAGAGACACAGTGGATCCCATTGGAGTCCTCATAGAGGTTGCACTCTCCATTCCGAATTTCTTGAGGAGTTCATTTGTGAACTTCGTCTGAGAGATGAAAATCCCATCCTCAGACTGTTTCACTTGAAGTCCCAAGAAATACTTCAGCTCTCTCATACTACTCATTTCAAACTTCCCTTGCATAAGTTTGGAAAACTTCTTGCAAAGGTTGTTATCCGTTGACCCGAATATTATGTCATCGACATAGATTTTCACCAGCAAAATCTTGCCTTTGACTTCCCTAAGAAACAATGTCTTATCTATTTTTCCTCTAGAGAACTTGTTCTCAAGAAGAAAGCTAGACAGAGTCTCATACCAAGCTCGAGGAGCTTGTTTTAAGCCATATAAAGCTTTATTAAGAAAATATACATGATTGGGATAAGTCGGATTAACAAAACCTGGGGGTTGTGCGACATATACTTCCTCTTTCAGGTTGCCATTTAAGAATGCCGATTTCACGTCCATCTGATAGACAGTGAATCCTTTGTGCGAAGCATATGCCAGGAACAATCTGATCGCCTCGAGCCTTGCCACTGGTGCAAAGGTCTGGTCGAAGTCAATCCCCTCCTCCTGTCTGTAACCTTGAGCCACCAGCCTGACATTGTTCTTTATGATGACACCGTGTTCATCCAGTTTGTTTCTGAAGATCCACTTGGTGCCGATCACATTCTGCCCCTTTGGTCTGGGAACCAGCGTCCAGACGTTGCATCGTTCAAATTGATGCAGTTCATCTTGCATGGCCAAGATCCAAGATACATCCTTGTTCGCTTCGTCGAACTTCTTTGGCTCAACCTGTGACAAAAAGCTAAAATGCAGAATCTCGTTAATTGTACCTCGGCGAGTTCTGACACCGTCACGGGGATCTTCGATGATTTGATTTCTGGGATGATCCCTCACGTGACGAAGCTTTAACAGCTTGGCTTCTGGAGCTCTAACATTTTCTGGGGCTCCATCCTCTTCAGGGAAGATAACTCCATTCTGACCGTCATCATCTCCGGTAGGCGTTGTGGTGGAGACTTTGACGTACTTGGGAGTTGCATCTTTAGCGGTCTCATCGAGACTAAGCTGTTCAATTCTTGTACCTGCATCTTCAAGAAGACCACTGGAAGAATTGCTGTTAAGCAAGTTTCCTTCATCAAATACAATATTTATGGATTCCTCTACCACTAGGGTTTTCTTATTGAAAACCCTATATGCCCGGCTATGGCTACTATAGCCCATAAATATGCCTTCGAAGCATTTTTCACCAAACTTAATACGCGGGTACTTCCCGTTATTTAGTACATAGCATCTGCAGCCAAAGATCCTATGGTTGGTTTCCTGCCTTTCAGTAGCTCATAAGGCGTCTTACGATGGCTCTTGTTGATCAAGGCCCGGTTTTGTACATGACAAGTTGTGTTGACAGCCTCTGCCCAGAAGTATTCTGGGAGAGAAGTGTCATTCAACATTGTCGTGCAAGCTTCAATGAGTGTTCTATTTCTCCTCTCCGCAACTCCATTCTGCTGAGGAGTGCGCGGGGAGGAAAACTCATGAAAGATACCAAGTTTGTCACAGAACTCTGTCATAGCACCAGACTCGAACTCTGTTCTATGGTCACTTCTGATTTTGACCACCGAGCAGTTAAGTTCGTTCTGAATCTGCTTGACAAAACTAGTGAGGATGTCAAACGTATCAGACTTGCGTTTTAAGAAGAACACCCAAGTAAACCGAGAGTGATCGTCAACAATCACTAGCGTATAAGACTTGCCTCCCAAGCTATGAACTTGCATTGGACCAAACAAGTCCATATGCAGAAGATAAAGACATCTGGAGGAGTCTTTGTCTGCAATGCCCTTAAAGGTAGCCCGAGTCTGTTTGCCCTTCTGACATGCAGGACAGGGGCTATCTTTGATGTACTTAATGATGGGAGCATCCCTTACTAAGTTTTTAGAAAACAGCATACTAATTGTCTTGAAATTAATATGTGCCAATCTCTTGTGTCATTGTTCACAAAGAGATGCACTGCCTGTTGCTACTAGGCACACGGGGGTAGATGAATCTAAACTAAGAAAATCTAAACAGAAGATGTTTCTGCTCCTAATGCCTGTTAATACCGTCTCCGAAGAGGCACACGATATTATCATGCATTTATCCTTGCAGAACTTAACATCATAACCTTTATCACACAACTGACTTACACTGATCAGGTTATGATTTAACCCTTCAACATAAGCCACATCGGTGATAGAGATTATACCGTTGGAAATCATACCGTAACCTCTGGTGATTCCTCGATCTGATCCTCCAAAGATGACTTTGGGTCCATTTTCGACTGGAGAGTAATCACGCAGCAGGCTTCTTGTCCCAGTCATATGCCGGGAGCATCCACTGTCCAAGTACCATATATGAGTTTTGGTGGCCTTTGGACATACCTGCAAAACAGAATCAGTTTCCCTTAGGAACCCAATCGAACTTGGGTCCTAGATTCCTTGTTAGCATACTCCCCCTCGGATGGTTAACCCTACAAGTGGTCGGTCTCGCATTGCTAACATGAGGAGTCTCGTTATATCTCGGATTAAACCAGCAATCCACGACAAAGTGACCAACTTTGCCACAAGCACCAACAATCAAATCTGTTGTACTTTTTCCTAGGCTCCTGCTTCACCCTGGGAACGGTGGGTCCAGCCTGGGCCTTGGATCTGGAGGTGGAGCCATCATGATGACAGCAGTCACATGATTTCTTCACCTCCTGTTCCTTCAGTATAACAGGCTTGGCTTTTGGTGTCTGCTTCCTATTATGGCCGCTAGAGAAGTGGCCATAATCCTCCACTTGGATTTCCTCATAAGGTGCCTTGAAGACACTCTCACCAAAGTTGTGGGGGAAGGCCCAACCATCATACCGGCTCTTGGGCTTTTTAACCGAGGGCCGGAAGAAGTGGCCATAGGTTGACTCAAAGTCCTGTTCATTGCAGGGAAAGCCAGGCTTCCTGAATACAACAGGGTTGAGTGGGGCCTTTCCCTTTTCTGCAGCAGAGGCCTTCTTAGCAGCCTTATTTTTCCTCTGCTTTTTGTTTCTCCTGGATGATTTACCAGGCACACCCACATGCCCCAAGCCAGGCCCCTTAGCCTGAGCAGAGAAGGTATCAACCAGTGGAAGAACAGTCTTTGGCATAGAGAAGCTTTGGACAATCTTCCTTTCTGCCGCAAGTTGTTCTTCCAACTTATTGATTTCTTCTTGTTTAAGGTCAAGGAGACTTAGAGACTCTGAGTGCTTAGAGATCAGGTCTAGGTGCTCCTGTCGGAGAGAAATCAAGCTAGTGATCTCTTTCCTTAGGGAGACACCCTCGACCTTAAGGAATTTGACTTCCTTTTTCTGAGCCCTCAATCTCTTGCGGTATTCCTCGAAGGTGTTGAGCAGAAGCTCATACTTTTCGAGGAGCTCAGCTTCTCGGGCAGATGGGCTGTCCTCGAGATCATCATCAGGAGACTCATAGTCAGAGTCAGAGAGGGGGGTACGAGCTTTTACCTTCCCAGTGAATGGGGGGCATTCTCCTTCAGAGTCAGAGCGACCCACTAGCCCGAAGTAGGCTTCCTCATCATCACTGGAGTCTGAGGAATCAGACTCACTCAGTGTCTTTGGCTTTTTGGCGATGTAGCTCCTCTCTTTCTTCTTATCTCTAGAGGACTTGTGCTCCTCTCCCTTCCCCTTATCTCTCTTGCCTTGGTGGCAGTCAGCCATGACGTGTCCTGGCTTATTGCACCCAAAACAAATGATGTCGTTAGAGCGATGTTTGTTCTGTTTGGATTCATACATGTCAGAAGAATAATTCTTCTTCTGATGTCTGGAGGAGGAACCGTCTCTCTTTCTTTGATTCCTCAACTTGAGGAACTTCTTGAACTCCCGAGTGATGAGGGAGAAGTCTTCTTCAGACAGCTCTGAGCCGGAGGAGCATGGCTCGGAGTCTTCCTCCTCATCCTTTTTCCACGAACGGGACGATGCAACACCCTTGCCTTTCCTGGAGTGAATGGCTTTCAGGGCCACAGTCTTTTCTTTTGCTGCGGCTTTCTCGGCTTCTTCTTCTGCTTTCCTCGTGTTCAGCTGAAGCTCATAGGACATAAGCTTCCCAAATAGTATTTGAGGATCAGTTTTGCTAATCTGCCAAACTCTCGGATGGCGCAGATCTTCGTGTCCCATTCCTTAGTAAGGGACCTAAGGAATTTATCATTAAGTTCACCATCAGTGAACACTCTTCCATATCCCTTGAGGGCATTGACTATCTTGAGGAAATTCTCGAAGGTAACTCCGATCTCTTCTTTAGTCCCTTGCCTGAAGGCCTCATATTTCTGGTTCAGGAGGGATCTCCGATCATCCCTAACTTCATCAGTGCCCTCCATTAGAATAATCAGGCAGTGCCAGATTTCCTTGGTTGTCCTGCAGTTGCAGAAGTTCTGCATCATGGAGTCATCGACTGCGCTGACCAGAATGTTCTGCGCCTTCTTGTCAAGTCCGACCAACACCATCTCGTCCTTGTCCATTTCAGAAAACTTCTTTGGCACCATTTTGGTAGGATCAATGGTGGAGGCCTTAGTGGGAATATAAGGTCCCTCCTCCACGATCATGAAGAGTCGGGGGTCGACTGCTTCCATGTAAAATCTAATCCTTTCCTTTCAGATAGGAAAGTTTAGCCTCGTGCACACTGGGATCTTGCCTGAGTACTTGAGTCCATCCATAGTAGATATCTGCCTTCTTCTTGACACTAGTGGCAGGAACTTGCTCAAGGTGTTAACCTTTTTGATGAGTAACCTCCCTCTGATACCACTTGAAAGTCACACTAGTGTCAACTATCTTCACCTAAGGGGGGGGGATAGGTGATGTGCAGTCTTTTTGCGGAATTAAAATTTTACCTGCACAATAAAAGAAAATAAACAAAACACAGAAAGACACAGCCAGTTATAGTGGTTCCCTGATTTGGGTACGTCCACTTTCCCCCTTCGACCTATCTCCCAACAAGGGACGACTCGGTCACTTCACCAACAGGATTGAAATCCAATCCTCACACTAATGGAAGGAATCCTTCCACTCGAAGGAGTCACCACTCCTCCACCACGGGTTGCACCCAACCCTTACAATGAGGAACCAACGTTCCTTTACAACAAAAGTAAAAATGGAATTTATAAAATACAAACTACTTTTGGAGTGCTAGGTGTCCCTCTTCGTTCGATGACGCGTTCTTGAAGAAGACGAAGAGTCCACGACCTTAGCTCTCACTTGGAAAGGATCTCCACGAGATCGGCGGCGGCAAAGATTGCGGCGGCGATTCTTTCAAGATCGGCGGCGGCACAAATTTCGGCAGCGATTCTTTCGAGATCCAACCTTCGTAGCAAAGCTAGCAAGGTCTACCAACGGTCTTACTTGGATCGATCGTCTCAATCGATTCGGAAGGGGAAGGAGTTCCCGTTCAACAAATCAAGAGACAAATGATCTCAAGATAGACACGTAAGACGCGTTGCTTGGCTAAGCTTCTGTCGCCGGGAGATCAGGAAGAATCCACGATCGGCGGCGGCGACAACTTGATGCGCGGAGACGGAGGCGGAAGAGAATACGCGATCCGCTTGGTCAAATCGTATGGATGGATTGTCTTTACTGTTCAAAATACACGAATATATATACTGTAGGTCATCCTTTATGACCGTTGTGGGCCCCACCAAAAGTAGCCCTAAATCCGGTTCAAAACAGCGCCTGTACATTTGGTCCGGTCCAGCGCGCCAACGAAAATCGCCTAAGGCAAATTCGGCGGGAATCATTGGTGATTCTCGACGATTCGTCAAGAATCACTAATGATTCCCGTCGAATTCTACTTAGAAGATTTCTAGCTAGCCATCCGGAGTGAATCGGCGAGAATCACAATTCATTCTCGACGAATCGGCGAGACTTCAAAGTCATTCTCGACGATTCGGCGAGAATCACTTAGTGATTCTTGCCGATTCTGCCTTGGCAGAATTCTAGACGGCGCTGAGACAGTCGGAAGCATTCGACGAGAATCGGCTAGTGATTCTCGACGATTCGGCCACCAGTGATTCTCGTCGAATCGGCGAGAATCACTTAGTGATTCTCGTCGAAACTTAGACGAATTTTCGTCTATCTTCCCGTGAGCTGGTATTTGACCCATTCTTGCTCCTTGCCTGCTCTTGATCTATCACTGTCCTGTACTTGAAAGTAAGTACACTCCAATAGAGAGAGTACACGTAAGCCAACACACTGATCTGCTCAACGATTACGTTGCGCAGACCCGTGTATATTGACCTACTGCACCCTGACATTGGTGTGTACTTAGCGTGGAGTAACTGCAAGCACAACTTGAATACAAATGATCAAATACATTGTCAATTCACCTTAGCTGGTTCAGGGGCTTCTTCAAATCAGGTACATTGAGGATACAATACCCAACACATTGTACATATTCAGTTAATCTTTAAACAAATAACTTAAACTATTGTTTATCAAAAGAAGAGCCAGATGAAGGTTTAGAGAAAATTATCTTCCTGCTTGGGTCTTGGATGTCATCAAGTCTTGCCCACCAAGAGATGTCTGAGTGTAGACTCTGGGCACAACTGCTTCTGGATGCTAAGCCATATAATCAGCTGGATTGAAGACTTTCTTTCTTACTTGAAGTTTATCCAGCTCATTTTCTCTGAAAGATGACATAGTAGAGAATGAAGATGGATCTTTTCCTTCTTCTACAGCTTTTCTGATCTGAGAAAGACCAATCAGTTCCTGAAGTCTAGCCATCCTGAAGTTTGGGTCAAGTTCCTGTTCAACAGGTAGCTGATCTTCTTAAGGAGGCAATACAGTGACTGCTTTGAACTGAGTGGATTGAGCTTGAAAACATGTTGAATTGAGCTGTTCATCATTTTGGGAGTAGAGAGAACTAGGAGGGGCAGCCTCACTATATTTTCCTTTAGATCTGAGAGATACATCATGCCTTTTGACTGGGTAAGTAGCTGTCATTTGAGTCTTTGAAGCAGTTTGTTGGAGAGAAGGAGAAGATGAAGGATTCTGATAAATTACTTCTTTCACTTGCTCTGAGAAGCTCTGATTTCTGTGCTGCTGACTGCTTCCCTGAAACTGAGTTCTGGAGGATCTGTCCTGCCTTTGAGATGATCTTGAATAAGAGGAAGGCTGGGAAGATGCACCAGAAGCTCGAGAGATAGCACCTGAAGCACCAGCAGCAGCAGGAGGACCTCTTTTGAATTTCTGAGGAGGTGGAGAGTATCTCCTGCTCTTCTTTCTTGCTTTTTGCTCATTCTTGGATAGCCACATCCAGCTCTCCATGCTATGGTATGGGGTAATTCCTTTCAAAATGTAATAAGGTGTATCATTAGTATTTACTGGTTTAGGAGCAGCCTGGGGAGCAGCTTTTCTTTTCTTTGAGGCTTTCTTTTTCTTAGAATCACTATCATCTGAATCATCATCATCAGATAAAACTTGAGGATTGACATATAATTCATCTATTTCCTTTATTTGCTTGTCATTAATCTTCTTAGCAGCCTTTTCTTTGGCTTCTTCCAGAATGTCATTTGCAGTCAAATCATCCAAAGAGGGATAAGGACTAATAGGCTCACAAAGACTGATTAGACTTGTTTCTAGGGCTAAAGCCAAATTTTCTGAGGCCACTAGATCAAGTAAATCATCAGCAATTGAGAGAGCATCATTCTCATTCTTCTTTTCTGAAGAAAGCAAAAACTCAACATCCATAGAGGATGACATGTCTGTACATTCTGTAACTGATAGAGTGTCTGAACAAGCTGGAGCTGATTTATTCTGCAGAAGATGTTTTATAACAGAGGGACTTATGGGTCTGGTATAACAGACCATAGCCATGGAAGAAATAGCCTCATCTGAAAACAAAACTTCTCTGAACATAGAGAAAGAATGTAAAAGAATTTTCAAATCAATAGATGGGTTAATAAAATAATGAACACTGGAGATCTCAGGAATTGACACATCAGTGTCCTCATGTGTCATTAGCAAATCTGAAAATAGGACTATGTCTGAACAAAACTTTTGAAAAGCTTCTTCTTCCTGATCTGCTGGAGGAATCTGAACCTGAAGTTCTGCTGATACTGGACCTGCAGCATCTTCATGGGACATCTCCCCCTGCCTGGTTTCAGTGAGGACTGGAACCAGACCCCTAGATGAAGAAGGGACAGAGGAAGTAGAGAGAGAAGAAGTGATGAGGGAAGAAAGAGAGGAAATAGATTGAGCAAGAGGTGAAATTGCCTCTGCTATCAGGGATTTTAGGGTAGGAGTAAGAAGTTCCAGAATATGAGAGAGAGAGATATGATCATCTTGAAGAAAGTCAGCTGGAGTCTGAGTTGAGACAGAAGTATGAGATGGAGGAGGAGTGAAATCTGTCATGATTTCATCCTGGGTTGGAGAGATTCTGGGGAAATGGATGGGGGAATGTTGAGGAGAGTTGCGAGGAGAGGCTTCAATGTTAATTGGTGAATTAGGTTGGCGAGAAGGGGAAGAGTGAGGAGAGAGCAGATCAAAATTTGGAGATGACAAGTTAGAGAAGAGTTGAGATGTTATATGGTGTTGAGGAGACTGGGTATTAGAGGATAGAGTGGCTTGAGATGAAGGAGGAGTTTGAAAGGCAGTGGTAGGGTGAGAAGAGACATTGGGGATGGTTGGAGATGCAGGGGGGGAGGAGGGAGGGAGGGAACTTCATCAGTAGGTGAGAAGTGGCTGTGACAGCCCTGGTGTCCTCAGATGTGCGAGAGGAGGTTCCTGCCCTGGAGGGTTTCTGAATTGACCTCTCCCACTTCCCGAACAAAGATGAATCCATCCTTTTGCTGGCATTGATAGCTATGGTTGGAGAAACCAAAAGCTCTGGGGCTTTCTGTTGAAGGAAGATTCCTATAATCCTTCCTAGACAGACTTCCTTTTTGTTATTCTTTCTCTTAATCAAATCGAAGAACAAACTGGCCCAATCAATGGCCTTCTTGTTTACTAAAGCAGACATTATGACAAACTGCTGCCTGTTGATATTATCATGGGCCGAGTGCTTGCCAAGCAGAACCTTGCCCACTATATCCGCGAGAAACTTAAACCCTACAGATAGGTTTTTCTTTAATAACTTAGATGGAATGCCCTCGGCATGACCCATCTCCAGAAGCATCCTGCTATATTCTGCACTGTCCTTATCTAAATCATCTGTTCCATTCTTTAGCTCAATAATTTTTGTAAGAGATGCAGGGTTTAGAGTAACCTGCTGTCCCGAGATGGAACCAATCATCGAAGAATCATTGACAGAGGAGGTGTAAACCCATTCCTTTATCTCAGCAACAGATAGCTTTATCCTTGTAGACATAAGTTTCTTCAACCCCTGATCGTCGCACAGCTGCAGCATTTCCTGAAACACAACATCACAATGATTGAAAGAGCCGAAGTCGACATCAAATCCTGTGTCGAACTTCATCACTGCGAGAACTGCTGCAGAGATCGCCATGGAAAACCTGTAAACTGGAGAGAGCAAAAATCAAGAGCAGAGGGGAAATATGAAAGCACGGGACAGAGATCGAGAAGAAACCTACATATAGGTTTTTTGAATATGAAGAGACGATCTCTGGCCGACGATAAAAACAAAAACGTCGATCTTAGGTCAAAGATTTAATTTATAAGCAAATAATATCTTTGGTCTCTGATCTCAGTCGGAAAATCAATCGTCGTGCTGAGGTCGACGATTAGTTTTCTGAAGAAAAGTCGTCGATCTCCGGTCAATGATTTTGTCTTCACACAGAGCTGTCGTCAATCTCAGGTCGACGATTGAGCTCAAGATGAGTTTGAAGATCGTCGATCTCCATTCGACGATCGTTGACCACATCTTCACACAGACAAAATTCAGGATTAATCCATTCCATTTATCATTCCAAGCTGATTCAAAAAGAATAGATGTTTTTGCACATCCAGAGGCTTGGTAAAAATATCTCCTCTTTGCAAATCAGTGGAGATAAACTTGAGATTAATCTTGTTTTTGTCAACACACTCTCTAAGAAAATGATGCCTTATTTCTATATGCTTGGTTCTAGAATGCAGTACTGGATTTTTGTGCATAGATATGGTACTGGTACTGTCACAAAATATGGTGGAATCTTTGAGAGAGTACCCATAATCCAGTAGCTGATTTTGAATCCACAAGATCTGTGAACAGCAACTACCAGCTGCTATATATTCAGCCTCTACAGTTGATGTAGACACAGAGGATTGTTTCTTGCAAAACCAGGAAACTAATCTATCACCCAGGAACTGACAGGTTCCTGAAGTTCTTTTTCTGTCAACTCTGCATCCAGCATAGTCAGCATCAGAATATCCAATTAATTCAAATTCTGACTCTGTGGGATACCAAAGTCCTAGATTAGGACAACCCTTTAAATATCTTAAAATTTTTTTGAGGAGAATTAAATGAGATTCTTTAGGATTGACTTGAAATCTAGCACAAAGACATGTTGCAAACATTATATCAGGTCTACTTGCAGTAAGATATAATAGGGACCCAACAATGACCCTAAAATTTTTCTGATCAACAGGTTTGCCCTTTTCATCCGAATCAATTACTGCATTAGAAGCCATAGGTGTCTTCATAGCTGAGTCATCAGCCATCCCAAACCTTTTTACTAATTCCTTAGCATATTTGGACTGGGATATGAAGATGCCATCAGGAGCTTGCTTTACTTGAAGACCAAGAAAGTAAGAGAGTTCACCCATGCTACTCATTTCAAACTTGGAGTGCATAAGGTCAGAAAACCTTTTGTAAAGTTTAGAATCAGTAGATCCAAATATAATATCATCAACATATACTTGAACTAACAGAATCCTATCATGATGATGTCTAACAAATAAAGTCCTATCTACAGTGCCTCTAGAAAATTTATGCTCTAAAAGAAAGCTAGCTAGGGTTTCATACCAAGCTCTTGGAGCTTGCTTTAGACCATAGAGAGCCTTATGCAATTTGAAAACATGGGAGGGGTGAGTTTAAGAGATAAAACCTGGTGGTTGTTCCACATATACTTCTTCTTTAAGTTCCCCATTGAGAAAGACACTTTTGACATCCATTTGATATACCTTGAATTTCTTGTGAGCAGCATATGCCAAGAAAATTCTGATAGCTTCAAGCCTTGCTACAGGTGCAAAGGTCTGATCATAGTCAATACCTTCTTCTTGCCTGTAGCCTTGTGCTACTAATCTTGCTTTGTTTCTGACAACTATGCCTTAAGCATCCAATTTATTTCTGAAGACCCATTTAGTTCCAATTACTAGCTGTCATTTGGGTCTAGGAACCAAATTCCAAACTTTGCATCTTTCAAACTGATTTAGTTCCTCTTGCATTGCAATAATCCAGTGTGGATCTTGCTCTGCATCTTTAATGGATGAGGGTTCAATATGAGATAAGAAACATGCATGCATCATATCTTCATTGAGTTGATGCCTTGTCTGCACACCCACTGACATGTCTCCTATCACTTGAGATATGGGATGATCTCTAAGTGTAACATAGTCATGAGGTGGAGTTTGATCAACAACAGCAGCATCAAGAATTAATTCCTCTTGTGGAATTAAGTTTGCTGTTGGAGAGCCTTCAGCAGTTTCTAGAGATTCTTCTTCACTATCTTCATCAATCTGTGGAGAGGGATGAGATATCACCTTTTGGGTGAAATTCAATTTATCCAATTTCTCACATAGATTTGGTACCTGCAAGAGAGTACTGGTAGAAGCTCCCTTCTCCTTGTAAAACATATTAGCTTCATCAAAAGTAACATGAACAGATTCTTCAATTTTCAAAGAAGATTTATTGAAAATCCTATATGCCTTTGCTAACTTGGGAATATCCTAGAAAAATTTCCATTGTAGCTTTGGCTTCAAACTTTCTAAGGTAATCTTTGTTGTTATTATGAATAAAACAAATGCAGCCAAAAATTCTAAAATAATCTATTTTAGGTTTCTTCCCTTTGAGTAATTCATAGAGAGTCTTGCCCTTAAGTTTGTGTATCAAACTTCTGTTCAGGACATAATTTGTTGTGCTTACAGCTTCTGCCCAATAGGATAGAGGCATGTGAGCATCAACAAGCAATGTGCCTGCAGCTTCAATGAGTGTTCTATTTTTCCTTTCAACTACCCCATTTTGTTGGGGAGTTCTGGGAGCAGAGAAGCAATGCCTGATACCTTCCTTCTCACAGAATTCTTGCATAGGAAGAGATTCAAACTCAGTGCCATGATCACTTCTGATCAATGCAACTTGAGTAGAGTACTCAATCTTTATGCATTTTACAAAGTCTGTAAGAACCTTGAAGTTATCTGACTTGTTTCTCAAGAAGAAAACCTAAGAGAACCTAGAGAAGTCATCTACAATGACTAAAGTATAGAACTTCCCTCCCAGGCTTTGTACAACAATTGGTCCAAAAAGGTCCAAATGAAGCAGATACAAAATCCTAGGTGAATCACTCTTATTAACTGATTTAAAGCTATTTTTAGTTTGCTTTCCTTCTTGACAAGCCTTGCAAAGGCTTTCCTTCTTGTAGGGGCAAGAGGGCAATCCTCTAACAAGGTTGTCCCTAGATAACCTAGCAATGCTTCTAAGGTTTACATGCCCTAGCCTTTTATGCCATAAAGTATTATTATTGCTAACCTGATTAAATAAACAGATTTCTGAATAAGCAGAATGAAAATCAACTAAGTAAATATTGCCTAACCTATATCCTGACAACACAATGCTGTTATTTAAAGAAATATTGCACTTTGAATCAGTAAAGCATACCTCATAACCTGCATCACATAGCTGACCTATGGATATCAAGTTATGTTTCAGACCACTTACATATGCCACTTTCCTGAATGTGACATCTCCAAGTGTGAATTCTCCATATCCTTCTGTTTGGTCAAAGCTTGAGTCACCAAATACAACTTTTGGACCCAGCTTTGCCTTGTAGTTATTTAGGTTGGTCTTGTTTCCTGTCATGTGCTTGGAGCACCCACTATCCAGGTACCATCTATCCTGTATGGTAGGATAGGTCTTCACCTGCAAGAAGACAGATTATACATTTTGGACCCAGGTAACCTTGGGTCCTGACTTCTTTTCATACTTAAAACTTGAAATATAAGAATATTCAGGTTGACATTTATAGCCTAAGGGATGAAATCTCCTAGGTGGTATTATCCAGTTAGTTAAGGGATGAAATGATTTAGAGTTAGGGTTCTTATTGAGATTTCTGTTCCTGTTGAAATTGAAGTTTTGATAACTCTGTTCTGAGTTCGACGTTTTAGGTTGAGATCGTCGATCTGCGTTCGACGACCAGCATTGATATCGTCGATCTCGGTTCTCAGAGTAATTGTAGCTATTATCTGGGTTCCACGATCGTCGATCTCTGGTCGACGATACATAGTGATATCGTCGATCACCGTTTGCAAATTGGTTGAACTCAAGCTCTGGGTTCTGAGATCGTCGATCGGCGTTCGACGCATAATGCTGAGATCGTCGATCTTGGTTCGACGATTTTTGTTGAGGCTTAGTTGTTTGTTTTTCTTTATTTTTCTCAATTTGTTTTAGAACTTTTTAACCTTTTTAATTTGCTTTGTATTTTTCTTGCCTTTTTCTGAAATAAACTTTATGGGTTGTGAGAGATGATTTTTCTGGATGACTGGTGGTTCACTAGATGATGCACCTAATCCCAACTTACTTTTATTAAGCCTAGCATTGAGTGTGCTGGTTATTTCTTCTAGCTGTTTACTTCTTCCATTTAATGATTCCTCTAGCTGTTTTGCCTTACTTAATTCTATTTTCAGAAAAATGATTTGTTCACTATACAAGTCTATTTCATTTTTTAATTTGTTGTTTTCTGATACTAAAGTGTCATAGTTAACTTGCCTATCTCTGAGAAGTTTGATTTCCTTCTCAGACCTAATTAGATCACTACACATAGATTTGAAGTTTGATTTAAAATCTTCAGAGGTAAAGTCAAAATCTTCCAATACCTGATCACAATCTGAACATTCTTCAGATTCTTCTTCTTCTGAGACATTTCCTGAAGCATTGATGGCCATTAAGCACATTTCCTTGGCCTTTGCTTCTTCTTCATCTTCACTAGAGCTGGAGGAAGATGATTCTTCAGTATCACTCCATGTTTCTGCAACAAATCCTCTGTCCTTCTTTTTGTGTTTATAGGAGGATGGTTTGCTGGAGTGCTTCTTGGAGTCTTTCTCTTTTCTCCTTTCCTTGTGCTTGTTTTCTGGACACTCTAGAAGAATGTGTCCAGCTTTTCTGCAACCAAAACAAATGATTTCTTTAGAAGGAGTTTTATCATACCTTGGTTTATCATCACTCCTTGATGATTTTCTTCTAAATTCTTCTCTCCCCATCTTGAAGAATCTCTTTGCAAAGAGACTCATCAGTTCTTCATTTGATGGAGAAGTTTCTGATTCTTCTGAAGCTTTGAAAGCAATATTCTGCTCATTCCTTGTTGGTGTAGCATTCTTTTGTTGCTCAGCTTCTCTTGTCTTCAGCAGCTGTTCATAGGATTTCAGCTTTCCTAAGACTGATTCAGTGGTCATCTCATGTGTGCTTCTGGTCTCTCTGATATGTCAGATTCTAGAGTCCCATGAGCTGGGGAAGCACATGAGAATCTTGTCATTTATTTCTGTGACTGAGATGTCATTGTCAAGGGTTTTCAGTTCATTAACAATGATACTGAGTCTGTTATACATCTCAGAAACTTGCTTAGTTTCTTCCTTTTTGAAATTCTCATATAGGGAGATGAGATGAGCTCTCCTGTCCTTCCTTTCATCTGCTGATCCTGCAACCATCTGGTTTAAGGAATCCGAGATGGCCTTAGCTGATTCACATTCAGCTACCTTCTGAAATATGTCGTCAGACATTGTTTGTGCCAGTATATTCATGACTTTTGCATCAGCAATTTTTGCTTTCTTGTATGCATCATTGTAGTCTGTAGGAGGTACTGCAGTCATATTTGTGGAAGTGCTTGGAGTGACAGCTGGTGGCAAAGGTACTCCTGTTAAGATAGAAGCATAAATATCTTCATCAATAGAGTTCATATAAAGTCTTATTCTTGCCTTCCAGATTCCAAACTTTTGCAAGTTGCAAACTGGAGGTCTGGTGCTTGCAAAATCCTTGTACTGAGCCATGGTATAACAAAGAGGAATAGAGTAAGAAAATATCTATCAGAGATCTTAGGTTCAGGTGTTAGCCTGTACAACCTTCAACAAAAACACACCCTCTGATACCAATTGAAAGTGAGAGGATAGATATGTTCCTACTCTAGAGGTGGGGTGAATAGAGTATTTTAAAACTTATTTAAAAATTTAATTGCGGAATAGAAATACTAATAAAAGAGACTAGAGAAAATAAATAAGAGGGACTACCACAGCAACACAGCATACAAAGAAATCACAAAGCAATACAGACGACACAAGAAAATTTATAGTGGTTCACCAAAACTGGTTACATCCACTCTTCTACCACCCAGGTAGGAATCCACTTAGGTTTTTGATCAGGTGCCCTATCACCACAAGATCTGCTTCAGGTAGATCTAGAAACCCTTTGAGCTTTTGATCAGGAGCTTAAAATCCAATAGGTTTTTGATCAGGTGCCCTATCACCAAAGAGTTCACTTTTGAAGGGAGAGATAACCCTGTACAGATGGAGGTAAAAGAAAAAGTATATGAGAATCTTCTCTTTCTCAGACAAGTGAGAAGATTATGTGGATTAAATAAAAAATCCAAGCTCCCCCTGGGATATTGTATGAATTCAGGAGGATGAGGCTTGGCCCTGGGTGTAGGTCTTCAATGTGAAAAGGTTGTAGAGCCCTTTTTGAATCTGATAGCAGTGGTTGATGTTGAGATTCTCTGTGAATCTTTGAAGACTGAAGAGAGAAGAAGACTGGTGAAAAATTGTTCAGAGAGAGTTCTTCTTAGCAAGGCATGCAGTATCCACTGAGAGCAAAAAAAATTCTTTTCTTTCTATTTGATTACTGACTTGTGTACGTGTGATTTTATTATCTTGAGATATATGTTCTGTCAGAGAGAAAAACGGCCTGAATTTGAATTCCCAAGGCAAGGCATAATTTACTGCAAGAAATAAGGAGCCCAAACGGCTAGAATGGCTGGCAGTCATGAATACAATCCATAACTGTCTCTACATAATATTCTGTGAATGTCATAATAACTGTTTCAAGAAATACGGCTATCATCCTTGGGAGTATCAACATTTATTATCAGAATATATCTTGCCTTAAAATAATTGGCCATAGCCATACCAAATAAAGACTTCTGACTGATCTGAAAAACTGATAGACGAAGACTGCACAAAAAATCGTAAGGCTCCGATCAGAGATCGTCGACCAGGGATAAGAGATCGTCGAGCTTCAATTACTGGAGAGAAACATGAGATCGTCGACCTGGGCTCGGGGATCGTCGAGCTCAGTTCAGAGTAGGAGACTCTGAGATCGTCGATGGGAGATCGACGATCGTCGAGCAGAGTTCGACTATAGTCGAACTGTTATAGAAGGATCACAACATATACTGAATCTGAATCTGAGTCCAATGCAAAGCTGGTCTGCCCAAACCTGGTCTTAAAGAGATCTAACTAAGACTAAAGACAGAGACCCTGGCTATACAAGAGGGTCTAAATAACCTAAGAGTGAACCTAGCACAAAGCCAAACAGAGGTTCCAACACGCGGTCTGGCTATTCACTTTTTTCTTTGGTCTATTGCTGCTGCCTGCTGCGCCTTGCCGGTCTCTTGTTAACAGCTCGGGCAGTTTGCCTAGTTGTCGGGCTGAGTCTGCATGGCTTCAGATTCGACTACTGCTTCCTCTCTTCCTGGACATGTTAATGTTGCTCCCCTTGAGCTTCGTGATGAACTACAGAGCACTACCATCTCTCTCCGTGGCAAACCGAATTTTGTTGAATGAGTTCACTTAGTTCGCCGAGTTCTGCAAACTAAAGGTCTCCTTCATCACCTGGCAAGGACTCCTCCCACTGCACCCACTGAGGAGTGGATCCGTGATGATGGGTGTGTCCAATCATGGATTCTCAATTCCCTGGACACAGAACCGTATCAGATGGCCTTGTATCACGAGACGGCTCACGCAATGTGGGAGGATCTTCACTCCCTCTACTCTTGCAAGGATAGTCTTCAGCACTTATTCAACATACTTCCCGATCTTTAATCCCTTCACCCCGGGGCTACTGGTGACTTGACTTCTTTTGTTGCTCGAGATAAAACTCTTGTGGAGGCATGGATACAACATCGCCTCCCTTTGCGGATTTGATTACACAAAGTGTGCAGAAAGAAACAGTTGAGATTGCAATGATGATGGCTCGTGTTCCACCACATCTTCATAGTGTTCGAGCTCAGATCCTATCTTCCGCCATTACTCCGTCCCTCTCGGACATTTGCTCGATGCTTCTGAAAGTTACTCCTCCCCCAGATGCTCCGAATTTATCTCCAACTCTCCTCCAGCAGCCCGTGGCTACTCTTTCTCCTGCTCGTGGTCCACCGACTTGTGGAGGTTGCCAATCTCGGGGCCGGGGCCGTGGTGGCCGTACCTTATTTAAATGTTCTCACTGCGGCCGGGACGGTCATCTTGAGGCCACCTGCTACTGCAAACATGGTCTGTCTCCTCCCCTTACTGCTTCGGTTACTACCACATCTCCCTCCGTCACCAGTGAAGACATTGTTGCTCTGCGTGCTTAACTCCAATAGTTATAATGGGTGGTTAATCGCTCCTCTGGATCCGTGGTCTCGATCTCCAATGAAGGTATATCTTACCTCTCTCACGGCTCTCACTGAATTGTGGACTCGGGTGCCACGCATCATCTCTCTCCGTAGAAGCCACCTCAATACTTAGATTATGCTTATCCCAAGTTCATTACCGTGGCTAATGGTGACACGACCCCAATTTCTGACGCTGCTCATCTTCCTCTTACTCCATCCTTATCCTCGGTTCTTCATGTTCCAGGATCCCCCTTTAACCTACTCTCTGTTAGCCATCTTACTCTGGACCTTGATTGTTGTGTAACCTTCTCACGCTCTTCTTTTGTTGTGCATGATCGATTAACGCAGAATATACTTGGTAGGGGGAGACTGTCCAACGGGCTGTATCTTCTGGATGTTCCTCCTACTGATCTCTACTATCTCCTTTATTGATTGGCATCGTCATCTTGAGCATGCTCCTCTCTAGATTCTCAAAAAAGCTTTTCTAGATATACCTCTTCAGGAGTTTTCTTGTGAATCCTGTATCTTTGACAAACAACATCGCCTGTCTTTTACTTTTCCCTGCACTCAGAGTGTGACGACCCCCCTTTAAGTCTACCGCTACAATTTAACTTAACATTTCATAATGAGCAAGGTACGAACAGTCAGAGTACTGCAGTATATGAAAGAGTACGGAAAATAAAATATCCTGACAAAATAAAACCATTTCATTGCATTAAAAGTTGTTGATACATATACATGAGTCCAAAAAGGTAGCCCTAAACAACAAAAGGGGCTTACCAATACTATATATATACAACTGACTTATAACTTACATCTAATTTGTACAGACATATATATCATGACTGTAACTACTGACACTACATAAAATAAAACTGGAAATCCTCATGGGGGCACTCTGAGTCTCTGCACCTTGACTTGTGGTCATGCAGGACGCCGAACACTGCTGTCGCGACTTCAAACCAAAGACGACACCTCTTCTCTTGGCGATGGGTACATGGTGGACGCTGACTACTGGTGGCTGGAACCGCCTCTTCCTTAACCTGTTTAGTTTTATTTTCTATTAGTCAAAGGACTATGTGAATTCTTACTTTTCCTTCTATGATTCGTTTTATTGTTTTGCAAAGTTCTTTCCTTTTATTTTCAGTCCTATAATGACTTATCTTTCCTTATTCATAACCTCTCCTTATTTGCTTTTAACTTAATTTGCCGTAAAGTTAATTCACTTTTGAGTGTGAGCTATATGAAGTGTAAATTAAGTATCCTTATCTTACACTTATTGTAATATGATCTCGTGCCCTTGTCTCACACGTACATATTACCATTCGTTCCCTTAACTCGCACGATGAAGCAAGATTATTCTCCCCATCTTCCAATTTGGGTTATCGCTTTCTATAGCCCATTACTCGAAGGGTTCTTTTTCCTTTTATTTTTTGCATTCTTACAATTCTCTTGAGGCTTAATTGCATATTGACTCTTTCTTGTTTACGTTGCTTATAATCCTATCTTATTACCTCGCTTATAATCTTATATTATCTTGTTATTTCATAAGATGTAAGCACAATATAAGTAATAAAGGCAACATAATAACTTGCATATTATAGGAAAGAAAAACTCGCTCCTACTTTCTTTTTGTCCTTATCCTTGCGTTGATCAATTTCTCGTACTTTTTCCTTGTCTTTATTCCTCCTTCCTTCTTCATTGCGTCTACCACTGCCTTGAGATGCCATAAACTACAACATACCATTCAATAACTCTCAATTTGATGCTTTTGGGTATGTTAATTACACTACAATTCCTTTAGGTAGATTGCCCCTTGACCTAATTAAGCTAAAAGAGGCTAAATAACTTAGGATATTGCTGCCCTGCATTTTTAATTAGGGTTTTTCACTTATTTAGGGAAGGGTAGCAATCCCTAACCTCAAATGGGTGATTTGTAGCAATCCCTTGCCTCCAATTAGGGATTTAGAGTCAACGGATAACACTCCCTTTGAAATTATCTACACCCTAATTTTATGAGGAGGGATTAAGTTCCATTTCAAGTAAACTTGAGACATATGCATGTTTATAACCCTAAATTAATTATGCCCTAACCTTTACACAAGAGCTTTTCCTTCATGAGAGAGGTATACACTTTGGGTTTCACTAAAAATACTTAGGGTTTCACAAAAATTGCAAGAAATTATGGATTGTAGCATAATAATCCATTACAGAAACATTTTAGAGGGAAAGGATCAAGAAAATCCAAAATCTCAAACCTAGGGTTTTCTCTCTTTTCAAATTTGTAAAAGATCTTTGTAAAAGAAACAAAAGGACTGGAGAGGAAGAGATTACCTTGCTTTAGGAAGAGAAATCAAGAGAAACAGAGGAGAATTGAGGCTGCAGGAGTGATCGGCGCCGGGCGGCTACCTTGCGGCTTGCTCGCTTCCATCGGGTGAGAGAGGGGAAAAATGAGGAGTTCGGGAATGACTTCCCCCTTAACTCCCGATATCGCTTCCTAATGCCGTGACACGCACGGTTTAGACCGCTTGGTGCCGGTCTAAAACCACTTCACCCTATTATTTAACCTATTCAACAGTTTTTCACTTAATTAATTTTTGTTTTCTCTCCTAAAGCCTAATTAATTTTAATTTAATACATAGAAAATAAAGCATACCTTAAAATTTTTATGCGACGTCACACAGAGCAATACTCCTTTTTCATCAGTGCATTCTGATATTTGGGGACCATATAAGATCCCTAGTGTTTTTGGTTATTGTTAATTTGTAACATTTATTGATGATTACTCGCGGGTTACCTGTTTGTACTTATTTCATGATCGTGTTGAATTCCCATCGACCTTCCGTGCATTTCTTACGGAGACTCGCACTCAATTTTCCACTTTATTAAAAATTATCTGTACTAATAACACACCTGAGTATACTAGCCGAACCTTCTAAAATCTGTGCGCCGAGTTTGGTATTATCCATCAGACTTCATGTGCTTATACCCCTCAATAGAATGACATAGTAGAACAGAAAAATTGCCACCTCCTTGATGTTGTCCGATCTCTCATGTTTCAAATGCAGGTTCCTCCTCTCTATTGGAACTTTGCTGTTTTTACTGTCTGCCATCTCATCAACCGCATGCCCTCGTCTATCCTCAACTTTGTGGCTCTCGTCACTCTCCTTTACCCAACCAAGGCTCTCTTCTCTCTCACACCTTGTGTGTTTGGATATACTTGTTATGTCCATAACCTTGGACTACCAAATGACAAGTTTGCCCCACGTGCTACAAAAGCTATGTTTGTTGGATACTCTCGCACCTAGAAGGGGTATGTATGATATTCTCCTACTGACGGTAAGATGGTCATGTCTGCTGATGTCACCTTTCGTGAAGACCAACCATATCACACAATCCCTATTGATCCTCTTCTTCCCCCTCCTCTACCTCGGCCCACGGTTCCCGTTACGTTTCCGCTTCCACCTCTTCTTCCCACACCTACTCCACCGTCAGTCCCCTCCAAACCACCTATCATTCAGGTTTACACTCATCGTCCTCCACAATCTGATGCCCTGCAACAGCTTCCCTCTACCGGTGTGGTCTTGCGGCCTATTGATTCAAAATCGACCTCTACGACTCATCCCTTGGCTAATTATGTATCTTTACATCGCCTCTCTCCACCTCTTCTTACATTTGCTCTCTCCCTCTTCTCCATTTATATACCTAACTCTTTATAGGA
The DNA here is from genome assembly GCA_039513925.1 of Platanthera zijinensis. NCBI lineage: Eukaryota > Viridiplantae > Streptophyta > Magnoliopsida > Asparagales > Orchidaceae > Platanthera > Platanthera zijinensis. Next base: position 55,701,518 of record CM077082.1, read on the forward strand.
GGCTCTCCAGCATCCAGGGTGGCGACATGGCGTGTTGCCATGGATGTGGAAATGACTGCTCTCTGGGTCAATCGGTACTTGGGATCTTGTCTCTCTCCCTCTTGGACATAGTTTTGTTGGTTGCAAGTGGATCTTTACAATCAAACATGCAGCAGATGAGACCGTTGATCGTTTGAAAGCTCGGCTTGTGGCCCGCGGGTTTACTCAACAACACGGACTTGATTATGATGAAACTTTCTCCCCAGTCGCCAAGTTAAACTCTGTTTGGGTTCTTCTCTCCTTAGCTGTTCATTGCCAGTGGCTCCTACATCAGCTGGATATCAAAAATGCTTTTTTGAATGGTGACCTTCTTGAGACTATTTACATGCATCAACTGCCCGAGTTTGAGACAACAGAGGAGTCTCGTGTGTGTTTGCTTTGAAAATCTAATTATGGTCTCAAACAGTCTCCTTGGGCTTTGTTTGAGAAGTGTAAGGCCGTTTGTGAGGTTGGCTTCCAGAGAAGCTCGACAGACTTCTCGGTTTTCACTCGTCATCAATCAACCGAGACTGTCATTCTCCTGGTGTATGTGGATGACATTTTGATTACTGGTAATGACACCACATGGATACAACAAGTTAAACAACACTTAAACTCTGTCTTTTAAATCAAAGATTTAGGAAATCTTCGGTATTTTCTTGGACTTGAGGTAGCAAGACGACCTGATGACCTTGTCTTATCCCAACGAAAGTACTGCATTGATCTTCTGCAAGATGTTGGCCTCTCAGGGTGCAAACCTGCAGAAACCCTGATGGAGGTCAACCACAAGTGTGCTCATGGATCTGACTCTGATTTACTGCTTCCAATTCCAGAGTAATATCGGCGTCTTGTAGGAAAACTGATATATCTAACAGTTACGAGACCTAATATCTCATTTGCAGTTGGAGTGATTAGTCGATTTATGCATACTCTACGGATTTGAAGACTGCTCCTGGACAAGAACTCATGTATAATCCATCCTCCTCTCTATCTCTTATTGCATACTCTGATGCGGACTATGCAGGCTCGCTGGATTATCGACGGTCAACTACTTTTTTCTGTACCTATTTTGGAGGAAATCTTATTACTTGGCGCAGTAAGAAGCAGTCTGTGGTTGCTCGCTCGTCTGCTGAGGCTGAGTACCGTGCAATGTCGGTTGTTATGTTAGAACTTACCTGGCTTGAGAATCTTCTTGGGGATTTGTGAGTTAAATTATCCTCACCAACAATTCTGTTCTGTGACATTCAGTCTGCCATTCATATTGTTAAGAATCCAGTGTTCCATGAGCAAACAAAACACATTGAAGTTGTCTGTCACTTTGTTCGAGAGAAGGTTTAGTTGAAGAAATTAGAATTGGAGCTTGTTCCTGCTTTTGGGTAAGTTGCTGATATTCTTACCAAGGCTCTACCACGACCATTATATCATCAGTTTCTATCCAAGCTTTGTGCCCACGACTTGTACGCTCCCGCTTGCGGGGGAGTGTTGGAAAAGCCATGTATTTAGGCCCATTAATTTCGGCCCATACTGGAGCCCTCTTAGTTTAATTTATCCCACATCTTTAGTTTGAGATTCTTCTCTCTCTCTTTCTATATATATGTGTATTCTCTCCAAGTGTAAAACAATTTTCAGATATATAAAGTTTATATTTTTCCACTTTCTAGACAAATCATTTATTTCTTAATGCTATGTTGGTACACACCAAATGGAATTGCACTAAATGCAAAACAAGATACACCCGTGAGGTATGCTCATGTCAAGCCCCTTAGGGTTGGTTCCCCTATGGAGTCCTCTCTAAGAGAGCTTGCTGGTTTAGACATCCAAGATTGATGCAATCTCAGTCGCATCTTTTTATCTTTATTAGTTTTATTATTGTACCTCGTGTCTTTATTTTGCAGCGCATGCTTTAACACCCTTTTGGAGTTGTATCACACATGTTATGAGCGTCTCTATATTATTTTGTATCGCGCATGTTTTTTTGGCTCGCTGGTGTGACCGGTCAACGAGACCCTGAATGAAATTTTCGTTAATTTGGAGATAGGTTAATTAGGGAAATCCTTAAGAAATTAACTTTTTTAAAAAAATATAATTTCCCCTATGCCTATAGCCGACCCCACCTTGAAATTCACCTCCACATTGCCTTTTAATATATGTCATTATGAAGATCCTATGTTATAAAATTCCCTATGTTTAATATCTTCCAATAACAAAATCATCCCTAATCATATGTTATAAAAGAGATCCCTATTTCCTATCCTCGATTAGTTGGGAAAGAATTGAACGAACCTGTTTTGGTTTCATTCGGTTCTATCCAGCGCCACCCTCTTACTCTCCCGACGGAACCCCCCTGAAGCCACACACGTACTCTAGCGGCCATCTTCCCCGACGGGAAACTCTCGGAGCCACCTCTTCTCTCTTTCCGTCACTGATCCTTCACCACGGCTCCTGAAGCCACGACGACCTCTCAGCGCTCAGCCTCCTCGATGGAATCATTCAGTAAAGATTTGTCGGTCGTCGTTCCTTCTACCAGAGCCCTCCCAGGGCACCGTCGACTTCCCCTACACCCTCCTCCGACGGATTCATGGAACCTCCAGCGTTTCCCCTCTCTTCCCGTCGGCCTGATTCTCTGCTCCAGCACCCACTGCTACCGTCAGAGTTCTAGCCAGCTCCCAATGACTCTTCTTTGGCCAGTCACCACTATTTCCGTCAACCTCCAGATAGCTCGACCCTTGCAGCTCTGTCTTTGGAGTCTCGAGCATAGCAGTTGCTGATAGCTTTACCTACATCCTTCCAGAAATCTTTCTGTGTCTTCCACCTCTACCCTTGGTATACCTCTTGATCTCCTCGCTCCCAAACACTAGTTATTTGTGCTTAAGTATTCAAAGAATGGTTAATTATTAGAGCTTGCCCTAACTAACTTTATCTTTCGATTGATTGTAAATTTCATATCTGTGGTTGTCACTCGCTTGAATACGCTGCATATGGTGTTGTGATTGGTGACATAGCTAAGTTCGTACGGTAGCCTTATGTTCGTTGGCGACACCTAGGTCGTTTATTTGTTTAAAATAGTCCGTGGAACCTCTTTGTGCCACAATTTGTTAAAGAGATCTCAGATTTTATCTTTAAAAATTACAGTCCTAATTTTAGTTTACATCAAAGATCCTCTACTACGACTCCATACCCTTATATAGGGGAGATTATACTAATTATCAAAATGCGACTAATACATTGTATGACAGTACCATACGCTATAGAATAGTTGGGTCTTGATCTCCACTTACTGAGGGTTGTCTGTAACGAAACAACCCCTACAATATCATAAGTATTGTTCACTTTCTTACATCTAAGCACATACTAAGCTAAACCACACAAGTTTGTACTTTTCCATAAATGATCTATGAGTTCTTCCCAGGAGGTTGTTATGGAACTTATTATGATAGTATTTATTATTATTTATTTCTGAATATGCATTTGTTATGTTACATGAGTCGCGTCCTTATATGACGTCGTTATTTATGTCATGTCTTTATGAGGTGTCATTTTTAGTCGCATGTCTATGTCTGTCTTTATTTTCTTTGGCGTTCTTTCCTTTTTATGTTAATTGTAAGTCTTATTTATTGGACCTAATGAGTCTTGTATAGGACCTAAAAGAGATCTTGGAAGCTCTCTCTCTCTCTCTCGAGCACGCCCCGCTTAGGCTGTCGCGGTCAAGACTCCGCAATATCTCCACCACCGTCATCTCCACCTCCGGCCTCTCTTCCGGCAACATTCAAAGACTCATAACAAGTTGGTATCAGAGGCTCTCGGGTGTCTTCCGCCGATGCACGTTGACACCTTCCGCAAGTCCACGCCAACATCGCCCCGACGCTGCTTCCAAAACCTCCTTCCAGTGCTCAACAAGCCATCCTCCCACCCTATGACAGGCCCCTGTTGTTCCGCCGACTCCAACAAGACGCAGTGTCTTCCCCTCCCAGAACAATCCCGACGCAACTTCTTCATTGTCCCTTCCGCCCCGAACCTACACCCATCCCGTCGACAACAGAGCCGAGCACACCTCCTGTGCGGGATTTTCTCTCGACTGCCGCTCCAGCTCTCCCCCATCGATCCGCATGCGCCGCTTACTACTCCTGTGCGGGATCCTGTGCATCCGAGCCTTTCTCTGCTCTGCACGTTCCGCCAGACGGCGTCCAGCCCTGCGACGCACGCCTCTAGCAGACGCTGCTTCTGCACGCCGCAACCTCCTTCCATCAACGACACACCAGCATCGCCTCCTTCGGAGACAACATCAACACGTGCCAGCGACGACGCCTTCTAGTGTCGTCCAGTGCGGGATTCCAAGCCGACTGGTCCTTCTACCTTCGGTGCATCTTCCCGCGGCCTCAACATCACATCCTTGGCAAAACAACCCCAACGACATCTAATCATCCTCTGCCGACGAGAAACACATTCCTAACATACGCATACGCGTAAGCTACTTCCTATTTTGGCCAGCACTCACACGTGGGGGATATATATTCATGATTTAATTTCTAATTAATTCTTAATTGTATTAATTAAGTAATCAATTAATTATGGAGCACATCAAACTTAGTGTCACAGGGATAGCTGTCCTTCGTTTGATAGAGGAAATGATGGCCTCTTGGGACGCCCTCCTTTGTGACTTCGATGCACGTCGTCGGGGTGCCGATGCTCATCGTTGGGGCGACATGTCGCCACTCCTCCACAAGCTTGATGATTTGATAGCCGCCTTCCCACCAAAGTTTCCTCCTTCGTCGTCGTCGCTGCCTCTCCTCTTACAGTCGCCTTCTTCTCTGGCCAACGACGAACCACCGCTCTCCGCGATGATTTCCCCTCCGCCATCACCTCCTGTGGTGGTGTATCCCCATCTTGGGTCGCCTTCACTAGTCACTGCGGTTGCCGTTCCACACTTTCCTTGTCTTCCCCTACTCTACCAGTACCTCCGGCCACCTCGTTGCTAGATTCGTTCCTTCTACTTATCGTCGCTCCTTCAGTTCTTTTGTCGCTACTTCCGAACACCGCTCCGCCAATTTTTCCGACGGTACTGCCGCAACTCGCCGACATCCCCGCCACCGCTACGCTCTTCTCCTGCGCATTGTTCTAGCTGGAGATCAAGATGTCAGAAGACTCAACCATCCACTCAAAGTTCGAGCTTGAGGACAAGCTCGATTTGAAGGTCGGGAGAGATGTTATGGATCTTATTATGACAATATTTATTATTATTTATTTCCAAAAATCATTTATTATGTCGTATGAGACGCTTATTTATATGCCTTCGTTATTTATGTCGTGTCTTTATGAGATGTTCTTTTTAGTCGCATTTCCATGTCTGTTGTTATTTCCTTTGGCGCGCTTTCCTTTTTGTGTCGATTGTAAGTCTTATTTAAAGGACCCATTGGTATGAATGAAGAATGTCTATTTTCTCTAACCCTAAAAGAGATCTTTAAAGCTCTCTCTCTCTCAAGCACGCCCGCTTAGCCAGCCGCGGTCAAGGCTCCGTAGTATCTCCGCCACCGTCATCTCCACCACCGTCATCTCCACCGTCGGCCTCTCCTCCGGCAACATTCTAAGACCCATAATAGAGGCCACCTATCTAAGGATTATTTCCACCAGAGCACAGTTAACTATGAAATTTCCAACACAACTACATCATTTGCTCTAAAATGGCGCTTCTGATATTTGAGGGTCTAAATTATTATGTAAACCAATAACTTTCCCTTCAATTCCAATATGACATTCAGTTCATTCCTGCATATCCTTTCACCTAGAAGTCTGCCATCTTAGAAGCTTTCTAGGAGCTGATTTGTCTGGGCTTCATTACCCCCAAAGACAATCCCTGACCACATTCAACGACCTTCATCAGATTCAGGATATTACAGGCTCATCAATTTTCGCATGATTCATCCACGAGCCACACATCTTACTACAAGAAGTCTGTCTCTGATAATATTTGTACTGACGCAACCCCCACAATATCAGAAGTATTGTCCGTGTTACCCATACTAAGTTGCATCACACTATTTTATCCTTTATCATAGGTGACTTACGTGCACTTCCTTGGAGGCCACACATCCCTGGATTACTTGCATCATACAGGCTTAATTACGATATTTCAAACACAACACTACTTACTTCGAAAATGCGTCTTTTATTTTTGAGTTTCCAAATTATTACTTAAGCTCAACTACTTATCCTCCACTTTCGACGCAAGATTTAGTTCTTTCCTAAACCTCCTTTCACCTAGAAGCCCGCCAATAACTGCCATTGTATAGGATTCACTATCCCCCAAACAGTGTTGAAGATGTCGTCCGACATAATGGTTTTGGGCAGAAACTCCACTCCTGCTCATATTTTAAGCAAAAATATCATTTTTAAAAATATCCCCCGATATATCGGTCTTACCCGATATACCAGGCGATATCTCGCGGCCAATATATCAGCAAGAGAATTAAAAATATATATTCCATTTCCTTTAAGCGTCCAAACGGTAATATTTTGTTTCGTGCTTCATTTCGTGCATCTCTCTGAGTCTAGACTCGACATCTTTCTCGTCTCATCCTCATTCGATGCTCTTTATGTCGTTTACTGTCGTCAAAACCTCTTTCTCGTGTAATTTATAAATATACATTATTTTTATATATGTTTATTGCATAATTTATAAATATATAGATTCTGTGTGCAATTGTACATATTTTTTAAAAAATATGTATATATATGAATAAATTTATTTAAATATTAAAGCCCGACATTGTAAAATATCTCTGATTTATCCCCTGCAATCCGACATTTCAAACTCAAACTGACATGAACCCGACATCCGAAATCTGACATCTGCAACCATGCACCCAAAACACTCTTCACCTTTATCAAATTCAGGATGTTACACTGTCATCTGAATGCGTATACATGGTGCATATACATATCAATACTTCACTTGTCAAAACCGACCTTGTCCTCGTTGAGTCCTAGTGGCGTCCTGGTTGAGTTCTAGAGACTTGAAGTCAGTAAGGTGATGTCGTTGTCTTCAACAGTTACCATGTATAAGTCAATGACATTATTTACTAAGTCAACTTGTTGAATTAAGCGGAGAAGCTCAAAGGTGTTCCTGGGGCGGTGCTTGTCGTAGCACAATATGACTTGATCCTTAAGCATGTTCGACGTCATGTGCGGCGTTGACTGACTAAACCAACGTATCCTGTTAATGGTGGACACTCCTTGTAGATTATTAGACATGGCACCTTACTTGCTTCAGGGGTAAGCTGTATAGCTTGAACTACTGTTCTACGCCGATGATCCACCTTAGAGCGTCGAATAAGGGAACCTCCATGCGACGGGTACTAAGAAAAATCGGCCATGGAAGCTTCGACATAAGCATTAGTTATACTGCCGAGATCATTCAAATTGACGGACGTTGAATTAATTGTAAGAGATAGAGGAGCTCAGTCTTTGGCCGGGTGGCCTTGATTTAAGATTTGGAGGATGTCAGTTAAGGCACGTTCATGCACGAGGAGGTGGCCCAGAGAACACTCCACCTCGTCAAGATGACCTGTCATGGAGCCCTTCAATGGAAATCCACCGAGCTAGAGGGAGTCAGTTGCATAAACAACACAGAAAAGGACCTTTGGCTGGCCGCTGGTCACCTAGGAGACCGCAACCAGAACTTGAAATGCAAGGAAGAGGGTTGGTGTTGGGATAATGGAGCACAGACTGATGGAGTAGCAACTTTGGATTGTTGATCTGTTTGGAGCGTTAATAAGCAACTAAATATACGGCGATGTGCGTTGGCATACGTGCCCTTGCTAGACGCGCAGGATGGACGTATTGGCACGTGCAAGTGTTGGCGAATGCTATTGTGAGGTCCAGTTTTATCACAACAATCGAGTGGCATACTTGATATTGAGTGCAAGTGATGCAGTGGTAGGCTGACAGAAAACCTAACAACTGAAAATGCAACCCAAATGCGGTGCGTGTGCGAACGTGAAACAACTGTCCGACTCAAGATCTTCATGCAAGTAATTAAAATTTAACAAAACTCTAGAAAACAATCCGCACAATCGGATAACAAGACATGATGAGTAAAGAACAATTATAATTTACCAACGAGATGAGTGCAAAGACATTCAAGTGCACCGAATACATCCTACAAATTAAACGATGAATATAGTAACAATTGCATAAGAGAGTAGGCATTTTTAAGACAATAGTTCAAAACCAAAGCATCCAAAAGAGAGAAATACAACATTTATACCTAGACTTACTCGTGCATGTGGCAGCGTGATTTAGGGACGGTAAGACGATGACGGAGTTTCCTTAGTGCGTTGCGTGGATCCACAATTGGGCTATGGGGGGGGTGTATGGTTGTAGATCTTGGGATTTAGGGTTGTTAGAGGGCTGCGGGTAGTAGGGGGCTAGGAGGGGCTTGCGGGTTGACTGGATGGGGATCGAGGAAGAGGAGGGTTGCGGGAAGTCTGGAGGGAGGGAGGGAGGTCTGGGATGAAGGTGATCCGATGGTGGGATGGTCTGGGATGAAGATGATCCGATGGTGGGATGGTCAGGTGGAAGGCATCAGGCTGAGAACAGAGGAAAAGCGGCGGCTGCGGGGTGATTTGGCGTCGGACGGGGTTGGGAATAGGGGAGCGTGTTATGCCCCCGAACGTGCTATGGTTCAAGGGGCACAAATATGCTCGACGACCTAAGGAGACGACAGGAAGCAACGGGGCTGAACCAATCGGTTCAGCCTTCATTAACTAATTCTCGGACTGGAGGGGCTTAACCACACGGTTCAACCCATTTGGGGGCCGGCCGGTCCCCCTTGGTTCCGGGTATATATATACCCGGAACCCCTCTTGGAGCATTATGAAGAAACATATCCAAGTATTCTCCCTCTTCTTCTCACCCTAACCCTAATTTCTTCTCTTTACCTCATATCTCCTCTTCTAGTAGCATAACAATTGATATCAGAGGTTCCTTCCTCCCACCATGCTGAACACCTGTTCGAGTGAAGATGTCGGCCGTCTAGCTTCGTTAGAGGAGAACTACATCGGGTTGACGGATACGGTAGCGGCCATGGTGGAAAGGATGAAGGTTTCAACCCAAAAACTTGAGGAATGCATGGATGCCCGCATGGAGGAGATCAAGACTCTCCTAACTCAAAACCTAAAAGGGAAAACGGTGGTCACAGAGGGATCGGACCGTGACCGAGTGTTCGTGAGTAACTTCTGAAAGGAGCTTTTTCGGCTACAAGGAACACGACTATGCCTGAGCACGCCCTATCATCCTCAGTTGGACGGCCAGACTGAGGTTCTCAATCGCGGGGTGAAAACATACTTACGCTGCTTTGTGATGGATGAGCCCCGTACATGGACCCGATTGTTACACTTGGCCGAGTACTGTTACAATACCTCGTATCATACGACCAACAAGCTTACCTCGTTTGAGGTTGTATACGGCCGCCATCCGCCTTCTTTAGGCTCATATGAGCCCGATATCACATCTCTTCTGTCGGTCGACCGACAATTGCGCGATCGCGATCGCACCCTAGCTCTACTGCGTGACAATCTCCGGGAAGCTCAGGATAAGATGAAGGTACAAGCAGACAAACATCGGACCGATAGGGAATTCGCAGTGGGAGACGAGGTCTTCCTCAAACTCCAACCTTACCGACAACTTTCCGTCTCCTGTCGGGCGAATCAAAAGTTAGCACCACGATACTATGGGCCGTTCCGCATTACCCAGCGGGTGGGACCGGTGGCATACACATTAGCGCTTCCGGAAGGCTCTCGTATACACCTGACCTTTCATGTGTCCCAACTCAAGAAGAAGCTGGGCGACGCCGTCCAGCCGAGCCCACTTTTACCCGAGGCTACCATTGCGGGGGAGCTGCGCCCGTTACCGGAAGAAATATTGATGATCAAGTGGAAGCAACATGGTTCTGAATATCGGCCCGAGATACTAGTTAAATGGAAAAATTTGACACCATGCACACAATACCTGGTTCGATCTGCTGGAATTCCGCGACTCGTTCTCCGACTTCCACCTTGGGGACAAGTTGGTGCTTGATGGGGAGAAGAATGTTATGCCCCCGAACGTGCTACGGTTCAAGGGGCACAAATATGCTCGACGACCTAAGGAGACGACAAGAAGCAATGGGGCTGAACCAACCGGTTCAGCCCCCATTCACTAATTCTCGGACTGGAGGGGCTGAACCACACGGTTCAGCCCATTTGGGGGCCGGCCGGTCCCCCTTGGTTCCGGTTATATGTATACCCGGAACCCCTCTTGGAGCATTATGAAGAAATATATCCAGGTATTCTCCCTCTTCTTCTCACCCTAACCCTAATTTCTTCTCTCTACCTCATATCTCCTCTTCTAGTAGCGTAACAATTTGTATCAGAGGTTTCTTCCTTCCACCATGGTGAACACCCGTTCGAGTGAAGATGTTGGCCGTCTAGCTTCGTTAGAGGAGAACTACATCGGGTTGACGGATACGGTAGCGGCCATGGTGGAAAGGATGAAGGTTTCAACTCAACAACTTGAGGAACGCATGGATGCCTGCATGGAGGAGATCAAAGCCCTCCTAACTCAAAACCTAAAAGGGAAAACGATGGTCACAGAGGGATCGGAGGCGGAAATCCTCGATCCCGCTCTGCAACAGCGCTCGCACTCGGGTTCGAGCGGCTTCGCGCAGATCAACTCCGACGGCAAACCGAACTCCCTGTACGGCACGGGCGGAGGCCCTCCGGCGGGAATCGAGGTCGAAGGAGGGCATGCGGGGTCCTGGAGGCCACAGGAGCAGGCGGCGGGAGCGCCCGGCCTGGGCGGCTCCTCCGCTGGCTGGGTCAAACTCGGCACAGGCCGCACGCCCTTCGGGCGTCTTCCGGAGTAGATGGCGGGGCCGATTCGGCCTTCGGCGGCCCCGGGTGGGTCCAGTAGAGGAGTCACCGGGTTATTACCTCTTCCCTGGAGCATCGGATACCCGACAAACTACGGAGTCGGCGAACAATGGCACATGCGGCCACCACCGGCTGGGATTTACGGAGATGGAAAACACCCCAGTGGCAAACAAGGAAGGGAACGTTTTTTTCCAGCTGCAGCCCCAGGAGGAATGCACTTCCCTAGACCTCTGGGACCCTACCCCCTGTGGAGCAGCAGAGGGTAGCAGAGTACGGACATGAGATGGGTGGGTTTGGACAAGCGCATCAGCGGCCCCACATGCCACCCAAGAGGACTCGCATGAATATTCCGAAGTTCAAGGGAGGGGATGCACTCGAGTGGGTCCAAATGGCAGAACTGTTTTTCCATTATCAGGAAATCCTCGAGGAGCAATGGGTGCAGTTAGCAGCTTTCCACCTAGAGGATGACGCCTACTATTGGACGCAGTGGTTCTTGAGAGGAAGAGACTTTGCGCCATGGACCGAGTTCGTAGGGGAGTTCTCAGCTCGGTTTGGCCCTCTGGAGTATGAATACGTCGAGGCCATGCTACAGAAGCTACAACAGCGGGGAACATTGATGGAATATCGCACCGAGTTTGAGAGACTGGCCAACAGGGTACCATGGGAGGAGAGAACCTTGTTGAATTGCTTTGTCTCGGGTCTAAAGGACCACCTACGGGATGAGTTTCATGCCTACATGCCCCGCAGCCTGATTCATGCTATCAGCCTGCGAGGATACAGGAGGAACACTTCAATAGAAAGTGGGTCCACACCACAGGGAAAGCAGCCATGGCCCCCACACCGGCTAGGCGGGACCAACCGGCGGCCGGGACACCGACGGTGACGCGACTAACATGGCCTGAACTGTAGGCGCGAAAAGAAAAGGGGTTCTGTTTCAACTGCGATTAGAAGTATGCTTCGGGGCATACGTGTCAGAAGATACAGGTTTTCATGCTGAGAGAGGAAGATGAGGAGGATACCACCGAGCTGGACCTAGAGGGGGATTTGACCCTGACCGAGTTCGGGGTCTCCATCCAAGCGACGGAGGGGTGCACAACTCCCCTCACTATGCATATAGCTGGGAAGGTCGCCCAGGAGCGGGTCACCATACTGATTGATAGTGGGAGCACCCACAATTTCATCAACCCCGCCGTGGCACGAAAGGTGGGGCACCAGGTAGATCAGGGAGTCACGTTCCAGGTCATGGTAGCAGATGGGAGCAAACTGAGGTGTGAAGGAATGATGAGGGGAGTCGACCTGCGGATACAGGGGTACACTTGCAGCACTGATGTCTACCTGCTGCCCATCCGGGGATCTGATATGGTATTGGGAGTTCAGTGGCTGCGACAGTTGCGGAGAGTCACTGAAGGACAGGAACACTGCATCCACGGCCTTAAATCAGGCCCACTGAAGGAAATCTCGATTCGAAGTTTAGAACGTCTATCCGAAGAGGGCAGTTCGATGACGATGATTATGGGCCTAGTATCCTCTCCTCCTATCTCATCAGAAGTACCAGAGCCGATGCGACCCTTGTTGGCTCACTATGCGGACGTCTTTCAGGAGCCGCACAGCCTGCCTCCGCCGAGATTTCGGGATCACGCGATCCAGCTCAAGATGGGATCAGAACCTACCAATATCTGACCGTACCGCTACCTGCACATCAAAAGGAGGAGATCAAGCGTAGCATCCGGGAGATGCTCACCGCCGGGATCATTCGTCCCAACACCAGTTCCTTCTCATCACCCATTATTTTGGTAAAGAAGAAAGACGGTTCTTGGCGATTCTGCGTTGATTACCGAAGCCTGAATAGTTCAACCATCAAAGTTAAATTCCCCATTCCCATGATCGAGGAACTGTTGGACGAACTATACGGAGCATGTTTATTCACTAAGCCGGACCTGCGTTCCGGCTAACACCAAATTCGGATGCGGGAGGAGGACATTCATAAGACGGCCTTCCGAACCCACGATGGATATTACGAGTTCCTCGTGAGCCTTCAGGCTTACCAATGCCCCCTCCACCTTTCAGGCGGTGATGAACGAACTCTTTCGGCCACTTCTACGTCGCTCCGTGCTGATATTTTTTGATGACATCTTAGTTTACAGTGGTAGTTGGGCAGAGCATCTCCAGCAAGTGCAGGAGGTTCTCACCATATTGCGCTACAATCAGTTGTATGCTAAGCAATCCAAGTGCTCTTTCGGCCAGACGGAGGTCGAGTATCTAGGCCATTTGGTTTCGGCCCAGGGGGTCCGGGCCGACCCGCACAAAATCGAGAGTATGGTCATGTGGCCCCTCCCCATGACGTTACGGGCCTTACGGGGATTCCTTGGCCTCACTGGCTACTATCGGAGATTTGTAAAAGAATACGACAAGATTGCACGACCGCTCACTCAGATCTTGCAGGAGGCCATTCATATGGCAGGACCACGCTGAGGCAGCTTTCCAGGCCCTGAAACGGGCCATGACGACTACACCGGTCCTCGCCCTACCAGATTCCAACAAGGAATTTGTGTTGGAGACCGATGCGTCCAGAGTGGGCATCAGTGCGGTTTTTTTGCAGGACGGGAGATCGTTAGTCTACTTCAACAAGGCTCTCGCTCCCCGCACTCTGGGATTGTCCACCTACGAGAAGGAAATGCTAGCCATCATACATGCAGTGACCCTGTGGCGGCCGTACTTATTGGGGCATCATTTCAAGGTCCGTACCGACCATCAAAGTCTGAAACATTTCCTGGAGCAACGACTAGCTTCCCCTCTTCAACAGAAGTGGGTGACCAAATTGTTGGGTTATGATTACGAGATCATCTACAAGCAAGGGAAGGAGAATGTGGCTGCTGATGTTCTCTCTCGCCTTCCGGAGAGCTCGCTCGTCCATATCTCGGGTCCCTTGATCGACTCCCTCAACGACAAGCAGGCGGAGGTGCAACAGGATCGGGAACTCAGGCTTATTGTGGACGCACTACGACAGGGGCAGCTTACCACACCGGGGTACCAGCTCCAAGGGGGGCACCTTTATTACCATGGCCGAGTGGTCATTCTTCATTCCTCGTCCTTGAGGACAATTATGATGCAGGAGTTTCATTCGTCGCCGACAGGAGGCCACGCCGGTGTGCTCCGGACCCTCCAAATGTTGAAGGCGAATGTCTTCTAGAAGGGCTTACGTCGTGACGTTCAACAGTTTGTGCAGCAGTGTGAGGCGTGCCAACGACAGAAATATGAAACAATCTCTCCGGCCGGTTTGCTTACCCCGCTGGAAATTCCACACCATATTTGGGAAACAGTCTCCATGGACTTCATTGACGGGTTACCCAAATCTCAGGGAAAGTCAATTATCTTGGTTGTGCTCGACAAACTCTCTAAATACGCACACTTTCTGGCCCTGAGCCACCCCTACACGGGAGAGATCGTGGCTGATCTTTTTGCTCGCGAAATCGTGCGCCTTCACAGCGTGCCTCGGTCTATCATCTCGGATCGTGACCCAGTGTCCGTGAGCAACTTCTGGAAGTAGCTTTTTCGGCCACAAGGAACACGACTACGCCTGAGCACGGCCTATCATCCTCAGTCGGACGGCCAGACTGAGGTTCTCAATCGTGGGGTGGAAACATACTTACGCTGCTTTGTGATGGATGAGCCCCGTACATGGACCCGATGGTTACACTGGGCCGAGTACTGTTACAATACCTCGTATTATACGACCAACAAGCTTACCCTGTTCGAGGTTGTATACGGCCGCCATCCGCCTTCTTTGGGCTCATATGAGCCCGATAGCACAGCTCTTCCGTCGGTCGACCGACAATTGCGCGATCGCGATCGCACCCTAGCTCTACTGCGTGACAATCTCCGGGCAGCTCAGGACAGGATGAAGGTGCAGGCAGACAAACATCGGACCGAGAGGGAATTCGCAGTGGGAGACGAGGTATTCCTCAAACTCCAACCTTACCGACAGCTTTCCGGCACCCGCCGGGCGAATCAAAAGTTAGCACCACGATACTATGGGTCTTTCCGCATTATCCAGCGGGTGGGACCGATGACATACACATTAGCGCTTCCGAAAGGCTCTCGTATACAACCGACCTTTCATGTGTCCTAACTCAAGAAGAAGCTGGGCGACGCCGTCCAACCGAGCCCTCTTTTACCCGAGGCTACCATTGCGGGGGAGCTGCGCCCGTTACTGGAAGAAATATTGATGATCAAGTGGAAGCAACATTGTTCTGAATATCGGCCCGAGATACTAGTTAAATGGAAAAATTTGACACCTGCACACAATACCTAGGTCGATCTGCTGGAATTCCGCGACTCGTTCCCCGACTTCCACCTTGGGGACAAGTTGGTGCTTGATGGGGTGGGGAATGTTATGCCCCCGAACGTGCTACGGTTCAAGGGGCACAAATATGCTCGACGACCTAAGGAGACGGCAGGAAGCAACGGGGCTGAAACAACCGGTTCAGCCACCATTCACTAATTCTCGGACCGGAGGGGCTGAACCACACGGTTCAGCCCATTTGGGGGCCGGTCGGCCCCCCTTGGAAGGGTATATATATACCCGGAACCCCTCTTGGAGCATTATGAAGAAACATATCCAGGTATTCTCCCTCTTCTTCTCATCCTAATCCTAATTTCTTCTCTCTACCTCATATCTCCTCTTCTAGTAGCATAATAGAGCGGCTGTGGAAATCTGGGGACTAGGTTGTAAAGGGTCGCCAGGTGATGAGGAGGTGGAGGGAGGAAAAGGCGGGGCAGCAGAAGGGCGCGCCAGGGGGGGGGGACGTCGCACGCTGTAGAAGACCAGAAGACCAGCCGGCTGCAAGAAGGCATCCACCGATCCCTAAAATGAGCCACACACACAAGTATATATAGGGGGAATAAAACTAGGGCACCCTGATCGGATGACTAATATTCTTCGGGCCGATCGGCTGCCAAATACAACATAAAATAAAAAAAGTAATATATAATCTGATTCTGAACGATCAATTGGGTGCATCCGCGGACTCAGATTGCCTAAATGGGTCGCCAATCACCGCCTCCTGCAGGAATAAACACGCATGTGCCGTCAATCACCATCAACTCCCCTCGACTTGAAAGCACTCATCTCCGGTGAGTGGAGACGGTCATACTCTCGGCGTAAGTCCGGGGTGACTCTCTCGAGCTTCTCAGCAGAAATCCAATGTCATCAGAAATCGGACGGGCGAGCCAGTGAATTAAGTACTGCAGGACCCTCTGACCACCCGTCGAAGTGAAGTCATGACCAACGATCTGCAGTGCATCTCCGGTAGGCGTATACGACTGTCGAAGCAATGTATCTCCGTCTGAACATGGTGCTAGTGGAACCGCCGGCCGGGTGGTGTGCTCCTCTGAGCGGTGCTCAAGCGTCCGCGACTGCCTGGGCATGGTAGGTGTGTAGGCGTAGGGCTAGCTGTGGCTCAGGGGTAGCTGGAGATAATTGGTCCACATACACTTGCTTCTCGTAGTAAGGAGTTAAATCCTCTACATTGAACACCCGGTGAATTCCCATTATCGGTGGGATATCAACCTCATAAACATTCACAACAATTCGTCGAGTGACTGTGTAGGGGCTGAAAGATTTATTCCCAACAGGGGCCCATTCGGCGGACACTTAACTTCTTCGCTTCCCCCTGTGGGAGCCTCTCAGGTCGAAGACGGATCATAACCTGCTCTCCAACGTCAAAAACCTGCTCCCTCCTATGCAGATCGGCCCGAGCTTTATAAATTTCGTTACTAGCTGCTATCTTTCTCCAGACTGTCTCATGAAGTTCATGTATGTGCTGAATGAACGACTTGGCGGACTAACTAGGTCGGGCCTCTAACGGGGCGTCAACTAGGTCTACAGGTTTCTTAGGCTCGTAACCTAAGATGACATGAAATGGACTCAGACCTGTGGTCCTATTGATGAACTATTGTATGCAAACTCCATGATAAGCAGGACAGAATGCCAGGTGGACGGAATATCGCGAATGAGACAACGCAACAGGGTCCCAAGACTACGGTTGACAACTTCCGTCTATCCATCCATTTGTGGGTGATAGGAGGTGGAGAACTTCAACGCCGTAGTGTTCTTCTTCCGCAACGTCTTCCAAAAATAACTCATAAAGCGAACGTCACGATCAGAGATAATGGAAGTGGGCAGCCTATGATACTTGAATACCTCATCGAAGAATAGGGCAAGCACGTGGGGGGCATCGAAAGTCCTATGATACGGGATAAAGTGAGTCATCTTCGAAAAGCAGTCCACGATAACGAAAATTGAGTCAAACCTCCGCAACGTGCGGGGAAGCCCGAGTACAAAATCTAAACTAATTTTTGCCCAGGGTCTATGAGGAATGAGTAGTAGAGTGTATTGGCCCATGGACTGTCGGGATCCCTTTGTTGTCTGGCAGATACGACAATGTCGAACGACCGGAGTAACGTCCTTCTTCAGACAAGGCTAGAAGAAGCGGTCCTCGACTAACACAATCGTCTTGTCCCGCGACCCCGCCCGTGTGTAGTTCCCAGATGAGGAAGTCCTGAAGGGATGTCTGTGGCACACAAAGGCGAGAGCCGTAGAATCGGTAGCCATCAGAAATGATAAAACCCTCACGGGGTTCAGGAGGGTCCCACGATAAGGCTTTATAAACATCACTAAAATCTGGGCACTCGGGATAGTCATGCCGGATATGCTCAAATCCTTCAACGCGCGCGCTCATGGTGTGTAGAATGGTGACCCGACGACTCAACACATCAACCGACTTGTTCTCAACACCCGCTCGGTGCTTGAGAACGTAGTGATACTCCTGCATAAACTCTACCCATTTCACGTGGCAGTGGCCTAACTTCTTCTGTGAATCCAGATATCGCAGGGCCTGGTGGTCAGAGCAAAAGACAAACTCCTTATGTATGAGATAGTGACGCCAATATCAGAGCGCCTGTATAGCGACGTTGAACTATCGATCATAATTGAAGTACTTCTGTCGGGCATCATTCAGCTTCTCACTAAAGTAAGCCACTGAATAACCCTCTTGGCTAAATACTCCCCCGATGCCCACTCCAGATGCGTCACACGCTACCTCAAATGTCTTGGAAAAATCCGGAAGGCGCAATACAGGAGCAGTTGATAGCTTCTCCTTAATCTCCTCAAATGCTCTAGTGGTCGCTGTTGTCCAAGCAAAATCTACCTTGCGGAGGCATCTCGTAATGGGGGCAATGATCGAGCTAAACCCTCGTACAAGGTGGCGAGTCCGTGGAAGCTCTGAGGCTCGTGGATACTAGACGGGATGGGCCACTCAAGAATAGACTTGACTTTATCATGGTCAACCAAAATACCGGACTCCGAGACAATATAGCCTAAGAAATGCACGAATGTAGTCAGAAACGAGCACTTCTTCAAATTGACATACAGATGCTCCTTCCGTAGGAGATTGAATATCAAACGAATATGGACCAAGTGCACATCGCGGTCCTGACTGTAATCAGGATATCGTCGAAGTAGACCACTAAGAATTTGCCCATGTAGGACCGTAGGATCTGCATCATCACCCTCATGAATGTACTCTGCGCGTTCGACAGTCTGAACGGCATAACCAACCACTCATATATGCCATCCTTTGTCTTGAAGGTTGTCTTCCACTCGTCCCCTTCTCTTACCATAATCTGATGGTACTCGCTCCTTAGGTCAATCTTCGAGAAGATCTGAGCACCAACCATCGCTTCGAGGAGTTCGTCGAACCAGGGAATGGGAAAATAATACTTCACCGTGATCTTATTGATGTTACGACTGTCGATACACATGCGCTAACTCTCATCCTTCTTTGGGGTAAGAAGGGCAGGGACGACACACGGGCTCAATCCCTCCCGAATAAAGTTCTTCCGAAGAAGATCGTCAATTTTCCGTTTCAGCTCGGCATGCTCCGTCGGGTTCAATCGATAGTGGGGTAAGTTGGGCAAAGATGCCCCCGGGGCTAAATCGATGATGTGCTGAATATCCCTTAAGGGAGGAAGCTCATCGGGGAGCTCCTCAGGCATAATGTCAGTATACTCGACCAATAGGCTTCAAACGTCTGGATCAACACTCTCCAAGTCCATGGCGACATCGAAGGCCATGGTGGCGGCCACCACAAACATAACTCCCGAGTCTAAGCTCTCACGCAGGAAATCACCCTTCCTTATGATGTGTAGAGGCCTGACTGACCCGACACTAATGGATGACTCGATCTGGCCCTTGGGGGGATCCCTGGGCTGGGTCGGGGTGAGGGTGATCTTCCGTCCCTTTTCAAAGAAGACACACGTGTTGGAACGACCATAACACATGACGTCGCGATCGTATAACCATGGACGACCCAAAAGAACATGTGCTGCGTCCATCGGGATGACGTCGTACCAAACCTTGTCCTCTACGGATGATAGGCGAATCGGCACAAGACACCTCTGAGTAACTTGAATGGCTAACTTGTCTACCCACAGGACACAGTATGAATGCGGACGAGGCTCGGGTGACAACTACATCCTCTCTAATCCCCTCTTTGTCACGATATTCACGCAGCTGCCGCTATCGATGACGAGTTTGCAGGAGCCGCCCACGCTATGAAAATACGTGTAGAATATTGAGGTGCAAAATCCTCCTCGGCACGTGGGGTGTGAAGGAGACGACGGATGACTCCCAAACTCTAATGATCTCTCAGCGTCGCTCTCCCAACTGTCCTCAACCTCAGCAGTAATCTTCTCCTCTACCGCGTCATCTACCTCAGTACTTGTCTCGCCCTCATCCCCAATCAGTAGGTTCCTCGTGGGACACTGAGCATCAATGTGTCCTCTGCCCGAGCACCAAAAACACTGGCCAGGCCCGGGTCTAGGGGATCCCGGGACAATAGCTTTTCCCTTGGCATCCGTTGGGATGCAGGGAGGGGCATCAGGTCGATTTGTAGTTTATCTCTGTCCTGCGAGGCATAGATAGTTCTCATACTCAAGTGCAAGTTTGAACACCTGCTCGACCGTCTTAATGCGGTGAGGTGTGAACTCTCTCCATATCTCTTCCTTAAGTCCAGCTCTAAATTTGGAAGCGGTCGCGATAGGCTCCTACAGGATATCACTCCTCACTACCAACTCGTCAAATCGTGTCATGTAATCGGCAACGAAAAGTGATCCTTACCGTAGTGCATAAAGTTGGTCGAGTAGGTGATATCGATACGGCGCAAGAAGGTATTTATCCTTCAAACACTGCTTCAGTTCTTCCTAACGGGTGACTGGATAGTGCCCATCTCTCTCTGACGACCGCTCCACACCAATCCAAAACATCTTCGCCTGGCCCAACAAATTCTTCTTGGCGAATCGGACTCGCCGCTCATCGTTCATCTCGTACCAATCGAAGAAGTGATCCATATCCAGGAGCCAGTCGCCAAAAACCTTCGGGTCCAGATGACCGTCAAAGGATGACGCATCAATACAACGACGCCGAATAAGGTCGTCCTCAGCCGGGGTGTTTTCACGACGAGGCGCTAAATAATTGTCATAGGGCTCCTTAGGATCGTAATCGCGCCGTGCAGGTGGGCCACGACCTTTGCGGGCCGGTGGCATTCGTGGCTCATAAAGGGGACATGGGTTACCCATCTGAGCGAGGTCACGACGATAATCATACGCAGGCTCAGGGGTCCCTCTCCGAGGAGCGGGGTCCCGACGAGGCAGTTTTCTAGCTCGTCTATCAAGCGGAGGTGGGACGTCCCGTGGATCGTCCACGGGCTCCTCATAATGAGGTGTTAGGGCCGGACCTCTAAGGGCTCCTAACTGGTCGACTCTACTATTGACCCTAACGATGTCATTCTTGATGGTTGCAAATTGCTCGAGGACTTGACGCTGAAACTCCGCTGGCGTCATGTCTGAATTCGAACTGGCGGCCCGATCGTCGGTGACGTTCTGATCAGACATCGGGGTTTGAAACAACCTACAACTACGTATCATAACACGTGACTCGAATCAGGCTCTGATACCAAATGATGCATGGGTAGGCTGACAAAAAACCTAACAACTGAAACTGCAACCCAAATGCAGTGCGTGTGCTAACGTGAAACAACAATCCAACTCAATATCTTCAAGCAAGTAATTAAAATTTAACAAAACTCTAGACAACAATCTGCACAATCGGATAACAAGCAATGAAGAGTTAAAAATAATTATAATTTACCACTGAGATGAATCGTAAATACATTCAAGTGCACCAAATACATCCCGCAAATTATACGACGAATAAAGTAACAATTGCATAAGAGAGTCAACAATCCCAAGACAATAGTTCAAAACCAAAGCATCTAAAAGAGAGAAATACAACATTCATACCTAGACTTACTCGTGCATGTGGCGGCGTGATTTAGGGATGGGAAGACGATGACAGAGTTTCCTTGGCGCGTTGCGCGGATTTACGAGTGGGCTATTGGGGGGGGGAGTATGGTTGTAGATCTAGGGATTTAGGGTTGTTGGAGGGTTGCGAGTAGTAGGGGGCTAGGCAGGGCTTGCGGGTTGACCGGATGGGTTTCGGGGAAGAGGAGGGTTGCATGAAGGCTGGAGGGAGGGAGGCCGGGCAGGGATGAAGGGGATCCGGTGGTGGGATGGTCGGGTGGAAGGCGTTGGGCTGAGAACAGAGGAAAAGCGGCGGCTGCGGGGTGATTTGGCATCAGACGGGCTTGGGGAGAGGGGAGCGCCTGCGGAAGGCTGGGGACTAGGTTGTAGAGGGTCGCCGGGCGATGAGGAGGTGGTGGAAGGAAGAGGCGGGGCAGCAGAAGGGCTCGCCGGGGGAGGGAACGGACGTCGCACGCTATAAAGGACCAAAAGACCAGCTGGCTGCCTGAAGGCAGCCACCTATCCCTAAAATGAGCCATACATACAAGTATATATTGGGGGAATAAAACTAGGACACACTGATCGGATGGCTAATATTGTTCGGGCCGATCGTGTGCCAAATACAACACAAAATAAAAAAATAATATATCAATCTGATTCGTAACGACCGTCCAGGCGCATCCGCGGACTCGGATCACCCAAATGGGTTGCCGATCACCTCCTCTTGCGGGAATAAACGCGCGTGGGCCATCGATCGCCAGCAACAGGCGAAATGCAACATTGGTCGTGCGTGGTGAGTGCGACCACGACATTCCTGGCTAGGAACGACGAAGCTAGGGTTAATTGTTGATTCCCACGACCTAAGGAGTTGGGGGGGTGGCAGGTTAGACCAAGTTGGCACGCAACAAATAGAATTGCAGTAAATGTAGAACAAGATGCACTCTCGAAGTATGCTCACACCAAGCAGTCCTCTCCAAGGGAGCTTCCTTGTCTAGAATTCCAAGATCCCATACTAACTCATCACACCTTTATATTGGAGAGGGGAGGTTACCACTATATAATGTAATTGTTTATTTATTATTTTATGAACCTAACTATTCTAAATACCACCAGATTTTTCTAGTATGCTACCAGCTTAAGGGGTTGCATAACAAAATTTGTAGAAACAGTGTTATCAACTCTGTTTACTTGCTATTAATAGCATCTTGTTACCACTGTGCCAGTAAATGTACATATTTATATTTTAAATGATGTTATTGATTTCAGGTGCTGTGGCAAGTGCATCCCTTGGAGAAAATTCTGCAAGATATGCAAAAGAAATTCTTCAAAGTTGCAATTCTTTCAATTTAAGTTTCCAAAAAGATAATTTTGCTCTCTTTTCGGACGTGTTTGCATCTGTTACATTGAAATCACAGCTTGGAAATTTCCAACGGTTTTTTCTTGACCTTACAAAGTTTGATACCCATCTAGATTTCTCATCTGGATCTACATTTCTATTTGGCGCTCTCTCTCTAGCAAAGAGTTTCTATAATTCCCAAAAGCCTGATGCAGTGGCAATCCGTGCTATTTCTCCAAATTTGAGAGTTTCTCTTCAACAACAGGTACCAATCTCCCTCCTCTCTATTACTATTTTCCATATTCGTGTTTGTTCTCTCTTTCTCTCTCTCTGGGTTTATATATATATTCTATACTATATTGAAAAGGAAAAAATTTATGGTACCCAGGTCTAATCGGAGGACAATCAGTTTAGTTTTCGTCATTATATTTATTTTCAAATATAAAAATTTTTAAATAAAAAATAATTATTTATTTAAACATTGTTTTTATAAAAGTATCAAACTAATCATTTTACAAAGATGAGATTTGAACCTGAGACCAAGAGTGTTCCGCTAACAATATTTACCAACTACACTAAATAATTTTTAGGAAAAATATAATAAATTTCTAAATGTGTGTACGAATGATATTGCACAAGATGTATGCATGTTAGTAGTACTATCGCCGCCTCTTGTTGTCTACAAGTGATGGGGATGATCAAGTATTCTATTGCGATCACACAAGAGCCCCCGGTACTCCCTCACACACATAAATAGAGTTTTACATAAATACTCTCTTCATACAACAAAATTAAAAGAAAGCTATAAAGCAGAAATTAAAGTGCTCAAAAATTAAATTAATACAAAACAAGATAGATTGTTGCATTAGGCTATTTGTTTAAATGGCCTACTTCTGGCTTCAATCAAGTGGATCCTTAAATTGGAGTGTTAGTGTGGTCACATCAACTTCCCTAGTTGGAGAGAGCTCATCCTAGAGCTTAGAGATTCGTCGTCAAAGGAATCCACATGTAGGGAACCAAGTGCTTCACTTTGAAAACATTTGAAGTGTGGAGGTTGCTCAAGAGCTTCAATTGGTAGGCATTGTCATTGATCTTCTGCAATACTTCCTCGTGACCAACTTTCCTCTTGATAAGCTTGTTGTACTATGTGACATCTTTTCTGTACAAACAATATAACATGAGTCTGATCAGGCCCCACAACATACCGTGCACACAAGCTAGACATTATATAAGACACAAAAGTAAACTAAACAAAGAGTAGTAAGCATCAATGGAAGCTTAATATCAAACATACGAATGTCCATATTTATTATAGGAATGTTTCAACATAGTTTCGGTCTTACGACCTTACATCACATCAAGTGCCAAAGAAATAAACAAATGCAATGATAAAAGCATCGACTCACAGACCGACTAATGAAAAAGCAGTAAAAGGAGCAGCTTTCCTTTTCAATTCTGCTTTGGGCTTTAAGTCCGCTATTTCCCGCCATGCTCTATGTCACCCGCTCCAAACACAAATAAGAGGTAAATGAGGGTCAACTATGAGCAGACCACAAACCATATAATGATCTCTCCCTCCGGCCATCCTAGCGGACTCCGGGGCGGGATACCGCTTACCCACAAGTATGCTACAACAAGCAATATATAGCAAAATAATGAAAGTGCGACAAGCTACACTTGGTGAAGTTTCAAGCACAATCAGTCTTCTAGGTTGAACATATAAAATGGGGGACCAACGTATGCAAGATATGATAGTTGGGTTCTCCAACCCGTAGGTTTCCCGACAATCGCCTAAGTAACATCACATGATGCTAGCAATCCATCTTCTAACAACGCATTCGTTGGTATTCACGACCACACGAGTTCATGCACTCATGACATATACACAACGTACTTTGTGAGGACAAGGTCGACTCCAACACGAGCATTCCAACTAATCTATGATCCCGAGTACCAAGATACCATTTGAGCATTTGCTAGTCCAGTCGTTCATGCCTGTCATAGCCTATATCATAGTTCATCTGCATTTATGAGGATCAATCCTCTTGCCGAATTGCATGGTGAAGGTTCGGTACCTCGGCCCATAAGTGTTTAACATACACTATCCATAATACATAGGCTATCATACTATACACCTAATCCACACGAGAGGACTTAGACTTCATATTCCCTTCAAACACTTTCTTACTACGCACCTATTCGACCAAGAGAACATATGCTTCGTATGCGCTTTCAGACGGAGGAGGTCCAAGTCAACTTCACTATGAAGTGTGGTGAACATTTGAGTTCTAGCATAATCACATTCTTATTTTCACAGTCGGTAGATATCGACTACCGCACAAGTAGGATTCGCGACGTGGTAAGCTCTAAGGGCCAAATAGGAGGCCACAAACTTAGGGCTTTCAATAGGAGCACAAATGGTTCCACATTCCCAAACCCCGCAAACAATACGATGCATTTCACTCTTTCCCGCACTATAGAGCAGGCTCGGTACCTCGACGAGTAACTCTGGCCAACTCCACCATCCTCGATCCGGCCTCACCTCCAGCTGCCACCACTTCTTCCTCGCTTGGCTCCCCTATTACCACTTGAGCCCCACTTGCTAGGCCTACCTCCACAGCCACCAGTTATGCCATCCCTGTCATCCTGCTTCCACATGCACCCCAGTGACCCCACCGCATGTCTCACCAGCAGCACCTCGAGCTTTGCCGCAAGGGCCTCCTCTGCTTTTGCCGTGTAACACCCCAACATAGTTTAATAACAAATTAGCAGTTCGGTCAGACGTAGCGATAAGAAATAAACTAAGAAAGCGTATTAAAACTGGTACATAACAGACATAAATGAAGAGTACTAAAAGTAAACTTACAGCGGAAGTAGAAAGTGTAACTAAGGATAATGGTTCACCTCATCAAGCTTAATTCACAGAGCCATTAGAAAGGATAATGAATCAAACAACTGAAAATTTGAAATATTATCAAATGTCTGGTACAAATAAAACTCTTAAACATTAAAATTACAATATGTCCATGAACTGTAACAGTACAATACTGAAAGAAAACTGAAGGAAAACCAAATATGAGCAACTCCATAAACACGCTCATCCTACGCGCAACTTTCCACCCGAGTCTCCTGTAAAAATATGTCCAAAAATGAGTCAGCCCAAAAGGAGAGTAATAAAAACTATTCCCCCTAGTGACACTAAAATATGCTAAAAAATATGAATGCATGCTTTTCAAAAATAAATTTTTTATAATATGGAAAACTACGTGTTGGTATATCATGCATGCCTTACTAAAATAATATTGGCAAGGTAAATATCTATTCTAGTTAATTATGTTAAGACCAAATACTCAAGTTCCGAAAATTTGGTTGACTAAGAGTTTTTAAGTTTCGGTCTATTTTTAAGTTCTATATAACTTATGTTTGTCCTTATTTAAAGCTCTTGACAGAGTAGCTTCTAACGCGCAATTCTAGTCTAACGATCCGAGTCCTAACGAACTAAAGTGTTATAGTATCAAACTAACACAGACTCGAATCTACTAATTTTCAAAAGGGGGTAATATCTCCCAAACACTGAGCCTCATAAGGTACCCTATACCCTATAAGAAAGATAGTGCGTCTTTATCTATCACGAGAGTAGGTCTCAATCGTGCCTACTAATCATACTTTATCTAGCGCTACTCTGCAAATGTCTTCATCTACGTGTCTTGAGTAGTATCTTATATCAACTACTGAAATAAAATCCAAATCCATAAGTTTGATATTTTCCCGCACTTTATTTATTTATGTGAGTACATGTTTTTGTAAATTTTCTAAAATTATGAAAGTCTAACTGGAGAGAATTATACTATATGGGATCTACACGTATCAGTTGATCGCTGCGTTGCTATTTTCTGTTAGTAGTTGTAGTTACTTTTAACTATAAAGAATTACTGAATAATAAAAAGCATTTCTATGCAAAGCTATCTCGTATGTCTAGCCAAAATGAATAAGAGTTTCTTACCACAGTATTGCGACGCTTGTACACACGGTGCGGCGGCATGATTGTCTAGGTTGCGTTGTAGCTCCTAAAAAAATATTTCTTTTCCGACTAGCTTTGAGTTGCAACGATTGTCTGTAGTATGAGATTCATTACACACCTTAATTAATTTTTAGAGCATGCTAACTATAATCATTGCCCTAAAATTGATAAGGACTTGATTGAAGAAATAACAAGAAAGGGAGTTAATACCTTGTCCCACAATGACGGAACACTACACCGCAAACCAACCAATTTTTGAAAGGATGGGATCAGGGGTTCCGATTCCTGAAATCGATCATGAAAGAAACATAAAACGATTGAAATTTGCTCGGAGAAATGCCAAAAATACTTTCTAGATGCCGGAAGAGAAGTGGGGGTTCGATTCCATCGCCAAAACTTCAAAAGAACTTACTCAAAATGGCACCAAACAACATATTAGGGCTGGAGAATCACCCTTGCGGAAATATGGGGGAGAGAAGGTAAAATTTTCGCCTCAAATCTACAAGGAAGAATCCCAAAACTAACTGTTGGAAGGGAACAGAAGATAAGGGAGTCAGCTCTTACGATTACCTGCAAGGAGCAAGGATTTCTGTCAAGGGTTGATTTCGATGGTTCGAATCTGTCGCAAGGAGCGTCAACAACCTTCTTGAGTGGAGTGGAAGCGTTGATGCGAAATCCTGGCGATGAAAGACACACCTATAGATGACGACGACCGCGGGAGAAGAGAGGGGGATCGATAGTTCTTATCAAGGGAAATAGGGTTGTCTGCGATACGAGGGGTGCGACTTTTAATCTTGCAGAACGAGCAAAAGCGGTTATGAAAACCGTTGGGGAAGGAATTAAACAGGCGCGGTATTAAAATGTCGATTACGAAAAACCCCAATACTTTAATTCCATACAACTAGCTAAACAACGCGAAAATCACAAATCACAAATTGTGTACCTCAACATGACGCTGACTCAATTAAGCTCGCTTGAGGTAAGATCCTGAAATTTAAAATTTATTATCGCATCAAATTACCGGTGTTACAAAACTCCCCTTCTAACAAAATTTTTGCCCTCAAAAATTACTAATATGCCTTAGTCAAAGAGTAAGGCAAAATCTTCATTGCTCTGAAGATCATCCTCTCTTTCCCAAGTATACTTTGATCGGTCACAGTTCATGAAAAGGATATTTACAAAACATACCTCTCTGTTTCTGAGCTTCTGAAATCTGGAGTTCACTATTCTAACTGGCTTGACACTGACACTAAGATTTGATTTGATTGGTACTTCCTTGGTACCGATTATCTGATTAGGGTCTCTTACTGCTATCCTTAGATAGGAGATGTGAAATACATTATGTAGATCACTCATTTCTTCTGGTAAGACCAATCTATAAGCAACTTCACCAATGCGCTCCAGTACCTTGAATGAACCAACGAACCTTTGACTTAATTTCTTCATTCGCTTGATTTGAAAGACACCCTTGACTCGTCTGACTTTCAGGTAAACAGAGTCCCCAACATTGAATTCTATTGATTTGTGCCTTTGATCATAGTATTTTTCTTGGCGATCTTGAGCTATTTTCATACGCTCCTGGATGAGCTTGATTCAATCTATGGTCTTGTTGATCCAAGATTCCCTGATGGAAGATCTTTCTTAACTCTCAGCCCAACATAACGGCGTCTGCCATACAAAACCTCAAAAGGGGTCATCCTAATGCTTTCCTGAAAACTGTTATTGTAGGAGAACTCAAACAGAGTGACATACTTCTCTCACTTGCCTCCAAAGTCTAGAATATACATCTGAAACATATCTTTCATAGTCCTATTTGTGTGTTCTGTCTGTCCATCCGTCTGGGGATGAGAAACGGTACTGAAATGTAGCTTAGTTTCCAACCGCTTCTGAACGTATCTCCACTTCTTAGAAGTAGACCTGACATCTCTGTTTGAAATTATAGTCTTGGCAACGCCATGCAGTGAGACAATCTCACCTACATACAACTGCGTCAATCTCGAACCCTGATCCGTCCTCTTATTGGGAATGAAGTGGACAACCTTACAGAGACGGTCAATTATAACCGATAGGGAATCATTCCCACTCTGCAATCTGGGAAGGCCATGGACAAAATTCATCGATATATCCTCAAAGTTCCACTCTTAGATTGGAAGTGGCTGCAACTTGCCTCCTGACCTATGACATTGGGCTTTAACTTTCTTGTTTTGCACCTCCCAATATACTCTGCATCATTGCTCTTCAAACCTTGCCACCAAACTATCGTCCTAAGATCAACATATATCTTCGTGCTACTCAGATGTATAGAATATCTAGAGTTATGAGCCTCAAACATTATGTCCTCTCGGAGGTGGCTAACATATGGAATGCGCACATTTCTATCGTGCGACAAAAGATTCTCCTGAATGATGAACTTCTCCTTCTGACCTGCCTAAGTCAAATCCCAAATTTCTGTCATCTTCGGATCTAAGGGTAGAGCTGTTCTGATCCTATCTTTGATGTCACACATTATTTCCATCTAACTCAATCTTGCAGATCAAAAATTGGAGTGCGGTACAACACTGTTCTCTAGTCTCTCCAAATCTCATACCAGCTCCTCCTACTGAGTAGGGAGGAAGTAGCTCGAGCCTCTTCGACTAAGCGCAACAGCTACCATGTTTGTTTTCCCCGGGTGGTACTGGATATCCACATTATAGTCTGACAGAAATTCTAACCATCTGCGCTGCCTCATATTAAGCTCTTGCTGATCAAAAATATACTTGAGGCTCTTATGATCAGTGAAAATATGACAACGAACATCATAGAGGTAGTGCCTCCAAATCTTCAAAGCGTGGATGACGGTTGTTAGCTCCAAGTCATGCACATGTAGTTCTTCTCATGAACCTTTAAATGTCTGGATGCGAAGACAATGTCCTTTCCATGCTGCATTAGCACACAACGCAATCCTTGACCCGAGACATCGCTAAAAATCTGAAATCCATTTGATCCTGACGGTAAACTCAAAATCAGGGCGGGCATCAGCCTGGTTTTCAACACTTCAAATGCTAGCTCGCACTCCACTGTCTAACTAAAGGCTTTATCTTTCTTGGTGAGCGAAGTCAAAGGTAAAGCTATCCTCGAGAAGTCCTTAATCAATCTCATGTAGTATCCTAGTAAACCAAGAAAACCGCGGACCTCCGTAATTGCCTTCTGTCTCGGCTAATCCTTTATTGCTTCTATTTTCTCCGGGTCGACGGAGAGACCTCTTTGACTGATAATGTGCCCCAAAAATGCGACCTCTGAAAGTCACAACTCGCACTTAGAAAATTTGGCATATAGCTGATTCTTCCTGAGCGTTCCCAAAACGGTCCTGAGGTGAGAAGGGTGATCTTCTATACTCTTAGAATACACAAGAATATCATCTATGAAGACGATAACAAAACGATCTAGGAATTCCTGAAAAACCGTATTATCAAGTCCGTCTACAAAATGGTCACTTCTCATTCCCATCCCCTTGCATCGTGCCTGCATATTAAGATAAGTAGGTTAGCTCCCGCTCATAAACTACTACGGTTTTGTCCCCCTAATAAGTTTAAGGTACTTCTCCCAGAGACTGTGACGCTCAGATGGGGGTACAAACCAACTAGCTAGTGCTATCGAGAAGTCATTCCATGTGAACATGTCTGCAGTACGACTTGACAACGTTGGAAACCACAAGTCATTATGCTAAATGGAATAAAGAGTACCAGGTAAAGAGAATTTTTAACTAAATTATTTACGAGCGGGGTCGTCCACTAAGTGTCTGGTTCACCACTGATGGGCCTCCCCTTTCAGGAGAAAACCCAATAACAGAACATTCTTGTTCTCTGGGAACTCCATCGCCTCATGTAAATCACGAGTCTTTATGAACCAATCATCGGTCTCCATCTGCGTCTCTTCCCCAATGTAATTGGAGGGATGAAGATCACGGAAATTCCTCAGGTAACGCTCCATCCCTAAGTCCTCGACAGCTGGTACAGGAAGTGTTGTTGGATCTGTAGTTGGCAGTGCATTTCTGAATTCCACCATGGTTATGGCTACTGCCATAAAAATAATAGTGGTCATGTCTGTCGGGTCTGACACCGCTCGTGTTGCTGGTGCTACAGGTGTTGCTGGTGCATTATTGTCATCCATAACTATTTCAGGAGTTGTATTCATCCAAGAAGGCTCGCCCGCCTCATTGGTACGCGAAACCTCTATGATGTAAGGAATGGAGTTATTGATGCCCGTGACATAAATGAAGGTTCTACTAAATAAGATATTCTTAAGCACAAGCACAACTAAGACTTAGATAAAACTTGGCGACTCTATCGTCGAAGGAGAGATTCAGAAGAAATCACAAGGCTCTGTGAATTTTCTAGGTCATGGGATCTTAAAACTGGCTCTGATACCAATTGTAATCAGCAGTCCGATCGGACCCAATGATAAGCAGTAAACTAAGAAACAATATTAAAAGGGCTACATAGCTGTCATAAATGAAAGCTACTAAAAATAAACTTACAACGGAAGTAGAAAGTGTAACTAAAGGTAAAAATGTTCCTCATCAAGCTGAATTCACAGATCCACTAGAAAAGATAATGAAGCAAACAATTGAAAATCTAAAATACTATAAAATATTTAGTACAAAGAAAACTCTTAAACATTAAGATTACAATATGTCCATGAACTGAAACTGTATAGTACTAAAAACAACTGAAGGAAAACCAACTATAGGAGTAACTCCTCAAACACGCTCATCCTAGACGCAACTTCCTACTTGAGTCCCCTGTAAAAATATGTCCAAAAATGGGTTAGCCCAAAAGAAGAATAAAAAAAACTATTCCCTCTAGTGACACTAAAATATGCTGAAAAAATATGAATGCATGCTTTTCAAAAATAAAGTTTGTATACTATGGAAAACTATGTGTTGGTATATCATGCACGCTTTTCTAAAATAATATTGACAAGGTAAATATCTATTCTAGTTAATTATGTTAAGCCCAAATACTCATGTTTCGAAAATTTGGTTGAGTAAGAGTTTCTTAGTTTTGGTCTATTCTTGAGTTCTTAATAACTTATGTTAGCCTTTCTTTAAAGCTCTATGCAGTGTAGTTTCTAACGCACTATTCTAGTCTAACGATCTGAGTCTTACTAACGAACTCAAGTGTTCTAGTGTCTCATGGACACAGACTCGAATCTACTAATCTTCAAAAGGGGTTACCGAGGCTCATAAGGTACCCTATGCCCTATGAGAAAGATAGTGCGCCTCTATCTATCATGAGAGGAGATCTCAATCGTGCTTATTAATCATACTCTATCTAGCGCCACTCTTCAAGCGTCTTCATCTACTTGTCTTGAGTAGTATCTTATATTAGCTACTCAAATAAAATCCAAATCCATAAGTTTGATATTTTCCCACTCTATTTATTTATGTGAGTGCATGCTTTCGTAAATTTTCTAAAATTATGAAAGTCTAACCGGAGGGAATTATATTATATGGGATCTACGCGTATCAGTTGATCGTTGCGTTGCTACTTTTTGTTAGTAGTTGTAGTTACTTTTAAGTTTTAACTATAAGGAATTATTGAATAATAAAAAACATTTCTATGCAAAGCTATCTGGTATGTCTAGCCAAAATGAATAAGAGTTTCTTACCGTGATACTGCAACGCTCACACAGAAGGCGCGGCGGCATGCTTGTCGAGGTTGTGTTGTAGCTCCTAAAAAAAAATTCCCTTTCGAATAGCATTGAGTAGCAATGATTGCTGGTAGTTTGAGATTCATTACACACCTTAATTAATTTTTAGAGCATACTAACTATAACCATTGCCCTAAAATTGATAAGGACTTGATTGAAGAAATAACTAGAAAGGGAGTTATTACCTTGTCCCACAGTAACGGAATCCTACACTGCACACCAACCAATTTCTGAAAGGATGGGATCAAGAGTTCCGATTCCTAAAATCGAACATGAAAGAAACATAAAACAACTGAAATTTTCTCAGAGAAATACCGAAAATACTTTCTTGATGCCGAAAGAGAAGTGGGGGTTCGATTGCAACGCCAAAACTTCAAAAGAACCTACTCAAAAAGGCACCAAACTATAGATTAGGGCTGGAGAATTACCCTTGCGGAAATCTGGGGGAGAGAAGGTAAATTTTTTGCCTCAAAAATACAAGGAAGAAGCCCAAAACTGACTGATGGAAGGGAACTAAAGATAAGGGAGTTGGATCCTATGATTACCTGCAAAGAGGAACAAGGATTTCTGCAAAGGATTGATTCTGACAGGTCGAATCTGTCGAAAGGAGCGTTGACGGTCTTCTTGAGTGGAGCGGAAGCGTCGACGGGAAATCCTGGCGATGAAAGACGCTCTTACAGATGACGACGACTGCGCGAGAAGAGAGGGGGAACGGAAGTTCTTATCAAGGGAAATAGGGTTATCTGCGATATAATGGGTGCGACTTTTAATCAAGCGGAACGAGTAAAGGGGTTACGAAAACCGCTAGGGAAGGAATTAAACAGGCGCGGTATTAAAATATCGATTACGAAAAACACCAATACTTTATTCCATACAACTATATATACAACGCGAAAATCACTAATCACTAAATTACGTACCTCAACATGACGCTAACTCAATTAAGCTCGCTCAAGGTCAGATCCTGAAATTTAAAATTTATTGTCGCATCAAATTACGGGTTACACGCTGCGAGCTGCCATACTTGCCCACCCACATCTGCCCTCTCAAAAACCTCTATATGCTGATTGGCTCTGTAGAGGCCCTGATTTCGGGGACTTGAATGCGCCGATTCTCCCTAGCGACTCCTATGCACCTTGACCTTGACGACAAGGTCACATTTTTGGGCAGGGCATGTGGATACGATGCAGGCCACCACACTTATATGTAGTATTCTATGTAGCCCTAGGGATGTTTGGCTTCGTGAAAGGCCTGAACCGTGGCGTCGAGCTTCGTCGAGGGTCTAGGTTGCATCGCAGAGCTTTGTTGAAGGCCAGGAATGTGTAGTTGAGCTTCATGTGGAGAAACAATGCGGACATGCTATCAGCTTCCTCAACTGATTGCTCTGATAACCATGTAATGACAATGTGTGTAAAAATGTTTAATCTGTTCGTTTAGCACTGCATACAATCTCTAGTTTCTTTTCTCTATGCCTTTCACCTGGTCTTTCTCACCAAATGTGGGATCAAGCGCTTCCAAGAGGAATATCGGTGGCACTCAGGATCTACTACTTCTCTAGTTAGGACCACCCAAAGGAGACAAAGGTGACGAAGGCAACAAAGGCTCTGAAAGGAGTAGAAGTTAGCTTATAGAAAGAGAGGCTAGGCTCATCGGCCGAAGGTAAGAGCTAAGCGAAGAAGTTGTTGAGTTGCGATAGCGACGAAGGATGCGAGCTTATATAAAGAAAAGAAGATAGGACCAGTCACGCGATTAAAAGAAGGGGCCCGAATCGAGTGTTCTGATTATAAGCTTAATATAAGCTCGCATCTTTATACAAGTTCAGATCCATCAGAACACTCGATTCGAGCCTCTTTGTTGCTATCACGACTCAGCATGGGGCCTCTTCCTTAAACAGCAATGTGCTCACAACATTTCCTCCAATGACCCAAGGGACCAATATATAATTGAATCCAGAAATGAGGTTTTCACGTCTTGCTAGCAGAAAAATCTAACAAGAAAACTGTACCAGGATCTCTACGCAATCCTGCGTAAACATGTACTAATTTTGTCATCACTGACAACGAAGTTAAATCTCCTAATAACTTCCAACCATTGCAGATATTCGGACCCTTCAGTTTCCACTTCAATTCCAGAGTTCTATTCCATGCAGAGAATGGTAATTACTCGGTTCGGTTGGATGATTCAATTTTTGCCATTGACTGGGCTCTGAAAGTTCTGGGATCAGCAAAGGCCTCCTTCTGGTACTCTCCAAAGCATCAAGAGGCGATGGTGGAGCTTCGATTCTTCGAGAGCTGATGACATCATAAATGATTTCTAGTGCGCCCAATGTTGCCGTTATCATTTTGGTGGTCATATTCGATCGATTCGATTAGGTTCATAAATGCCCCGTCTGATGGTTTCATCTTTAGATTTTATTTATTTTCAGTTCCATTTCTATCTTCTTAGAATGGAACAAAGCAAGAATGAAAATTTGTAATAAGCATGAAACTAACCATTTGATCTACAAGTTAACATCTCTTCTTTCATCAGCTATGTAAAGAGCAATTGAGTTGCGATAAAATGCCGAGTCTCCGTTTGGCACGGTGGTGGCAGTTATGAACATGGGGGTTAAATCGTCATTTGTTAACGTCCACCTAAGGAACTTCATCCACTTTTATGTTCAAACAGATGATGTTTGTTAGGTGATCCTTAACGAATGACGATTTAACCCACGCGTTTATGGCCGTCGCCTAATATGATAATATCAGTAGCACTGATAGCTCGGGCACATGATTCTTGGTTGGCTATGGGTAGAATTTGGTTTGTTAGAGTGATCTTCTGTTGGGGGTCCAAGGCTTCGTTCATCAGCAAAAATAGGATGCATTGTAGTCAAATTAAATTTTTGTCTTTAAACATATGTACATGAATTGAAATGCTGAAGTGCTGGATGTATGTAGGGGAGAAGTTCAAATTCGTATAAGTAAACTACTTTGGTTTCAGGACATAATGGTTTAGTGTAGAGGAGTCCATAGCTCCTAATCAGTAAATAAGGTGCCGCATGCACACCCTTGGTTGAAATTCGCAATATTTTCATTGATTCTCGGGCATGCAGTCTATGGAATACCTAAGGGTTGGTATGGCTCCTCGGAAGCTCTATGGGACGCGGTGTTCTCCGTGCGGTAAATTTCCATGGGAATTTGTTTGTCATTTGTCGACTAGACATCTAGTCGACAACAAGAATATCGACTAGACTTGTCTTAGATATAAAATTGACCAAGTCATTTGTTGACTAGATGATCCACATGTTGACTAGAAGATCAACATGTCGATATGAAGAAGCATCAGCTAGTGTTGACTTGGGCTTTCTTAGATGCAATTTACCAAGTCATTTGTCGACCGGAAGATCAACATATTGACCGGAAGATCACCATATTGATTGGAGAAGCTTCGGATATCGACTAGAGTATTTACACTAAAGAGAACAAATTCATTTATTGACCGGGTTACTCATGTTGACTTGAATATACAATGCTTGTCGACTAGACAGCCAATGTTGAGTAGAAGACTTGCGTGTTGACTACCGATGTTTCAATCAGTAGGTGTCGACTAGAAGGCCTTGTCGACTGGAGATGTTCATGATAGTGAATGTCGACCGAAGTCATATCAACAAGAATGAAAAGTTTATATCGACGAGACAGTTTGCGATGTTTTTAAAATTCATTGCGCTGAATTAGAAATTCAAAGTCAGACGGTTTCGTTCATTCGTTTCAATTCATCCAGTTGTCATGGACACGAGGAATGGTAGGGGTGAAGTCAATTTAGCCGTTTGAGTCTTGTATCTCTTATAAATTAGAAGAAGAGGTGATGACTAACCCTATTCAAAAGTCTTACACTTCGCCTAATCAACTATTCACGATAACTTAGCGAATCTGAGAATGCGAGATCATGAAGACAACCACTACAGTCAGAAATCATTCAACTTTCTCATGTCTTGTTCGATTCTTTCTTTCATATCGTCATTAAGTAATAGTGGTTCTTAGATCTTCACATGTCTTCTTAGATCATACAACAACATTCACATCAGTTTCTCCTTTCAACATTGAATGTCGATCTATTTGAACAGACAAGTTTCGTTCAAGGGCTGAAAAGTTATTATCCAAAAGAATAAGATTATCAATTCAATTCCCAAGCAACATGAAAACTCATCATAAGGTTGACTAGAAGACTGTGTGTCGACTACAAATGTTTCAATCAGTATGTGTCGACTAGAAGACCTCGTTGTCGACTGGAGATGTTCAAGATAGTAAATGTTGACTGAAGTAATCAAATCGTCAAGAATGAAAAGTTTATATCGACAAGAATGAAAAGTTTATATCGATGAGGTTGTCCTTATCGACGAGACAATTTGCGATGTTTTTAAAATTCATTGCACTAAATTAGGAATTCAAATTCACACGGTCCTGTTCATTCGTTTCAATTCATCCAGCTATCATGGACACGAGGAAGGATCAGGGTGAAGTCAATTTAGTCGTTTGAGTCTTGTATCTCTTATAAATTAGAAGGAGAGGCGGCGACTAACCCTAATTAGAAGTCTTACACTTCGTCGAATCAACTATTCACGATAACTTAACGAATCTGAGAATGCGAGATCATGAAGACAACCAATGCAGTCAGAAATCATTCGACTTTCTCATGTCTTGTTCGATTCTTTCTTTCATATCGTCATTGAGTAAAAGTGGTTCTTAGATCTTCTGATCCAAGATCTGACAACAACATTCATATTAGTTTCTCCCTTCAACACCGACGTCAATCTATTTGTGCAGATAGGTTTTGTTCAAGATTCGAAAAGTTCTTATCCAAAATAAGAAGATTATCAATCCAATTTTATCAAGCTACATGAAAGCTCGTCATTTTCAAGAACTACTTTTGAGTCTAGGAAGTTTTGTTGTAAAACTATTATAAATATTTTTGTTTGATTCGTTTGTTGAATCTGAGTTTTCTGTAGAATTCTTTTAAGGAATCTGATATAGGATTTCTCTGTGGAATCCGAGGTAGGATTCTGAGTTAGGGAATCCGAGGTAGGGAACGAGTTAGTGTTCCTTAGGTAGGAGATCTATTCTCTGAGTGTAAGATCATTTGTTGATATGAGTTTATTTGGAGTTGTTGTCGAGGCTAGCACACTGCTAGATATGCAAAGGGGGAGAGTGTTGGGTTTTCTATACAAGAGGTGGAACAACACATCATATGTGCGCAGCAGAATAGAGTTCAACAAAACCCCAAACAATAACTGGATCTTGCAATGAAATATTGATCAAGAAGTAAAATCACAGGAATAGATAGCAATATACCTGAGAAGGGTTTAGATAATATTCAACCAAGATGCTCCAGAAAGTTTGTTTGAGTTCATGCAGAAATAGATCTGCAGCTCTACAGGTATCCATACGAACAGAGGAGAACACCTGGACCTTGTCGAACACGATCTCGGATTGAGAATGGAAAGCCCTATGCGTCTCCACAAACTGCTAGGTTTGCTCCAGGAGAGGCGACGGCGCCGGGCGCTGGGATCACATCTCGTGGAGGCGACAAATTTTGGATCTCGGGAAAACTCTTTTCATTCTGATCTCAAAAGGGAAGCATACATATAACCCTAGGATTTCATCTATTTATACCTAGAGTATAAAATAGACACACGCCGTCACTATCAGCAGACCCAGTACTAAAAGGAGTAATCTCAACAGTATAGCTGAGACGATCTCAGATGTCTCGACGGTATAACTAAGACGATCCCAGCTGTCTCGATCGTATAGTTGAGACGATCTCAGCTGTCTCCACGGTATAGTTGCGACGATCTCAGTTGCGTCCACGATTATAGCTGAGATGATCTCAGCTATTTCAACTTTATCACTGGGACGATCTCACTGTCCTGACAGTATCGTTGAGATGGCCACAGAACAGTGCCAACAAGCAACTCTAATGAGTTAATGGATTGGCCCTTCTCTCATATCCAATATGAGTAAGACCAATACAATCTATTCCTCCAACTTCTCCAAACGCTCTTATATGCAACCCTATAAGCTCATATCGCATTGACAGTGAGACTAACTGTTTGATTGTTTTGCGATCACCTTGGAAATACGAAAAGAGAGTGGATTACCCAAATCGGAAAACCACTATAAATAATTGTGTGTTTTGTGTTGTGCTTCTTTTCTCGCTATACTTATGTCTTGATTATTCCGCTGCGACCCCCCCCCCCCCGATGAAAGCTAGGCTATTTCATATATTATAATTGGTATTATAGTGAGGTTGTTCATTAAAAGTTTAACCACTTCAACAAGATCTATTTTGTGGAGTTCAAAGTTGAACATCATGCCTGGAGGAGAGAACTAGATGGAGATCAGTTCAATGAAGCTTTCAATCTGTACTAAGGAGAACTTTCATATTTGGAAGGAAAAGATCAAAATATTTATCACTGTTGAGGAGGGCCCCTTCATTCCTAAGACTACCACTACTATTGACAATACTGTTATGGTCCCGAAGAAATTTGTTGATATGACTAAGGATGAAATCACGTTAGTCATAATGGACAAAAGAGCGAAGAAAATTTTGGTTAGTGTCATAGATGACTTAACATTTCAGAATCTTATCCACTACAAGATTGGTAAGAAAATGTGAGATTCACTTATAGTATTCATAGAAGACATGAATGAGGTCAGGGATGATAGGAAGTATCTGTTTAATCAAGAGTATGAAGCCTTCCAACAAGAGAAGGACTCCATCTCAGAGAATTATGAAAAGTTATTCAAAATTATGATGGGCTGAGAACATATGGTCATGTGTTCTCTAACTATGGCCTGACGACAAGCTTTTGAGATCCCTGAACAAGGAGTGAGACATAAATATCTATTCCATTAGGGAGATGGGAAACTTTTCCAGGATGAAGCCTTAGAATTTGTTTGGGAAACTAATTTCCCATAAACTGTAGATGAACACCGTGAAAGCTGAAGAAGGAAGCAAGTCCTTCTCCAAAGAGAAATCAATTGCTCTCAAAGCAAAGAGTTCTAGAAGTAGCTGGGATGAATCTCCTATTCACCTAGCCAGATCTACTAAACATGAGATTAGGGAGAGTACTTAAGGATCTGAATTTTCTGATAGTAAATTATCACTCTTCTCAAGGCAATTCAAGAAGCTGCTCAAAAAAAGAAGGCATGGAAATAACAAATTCTCTTCCTCCTCCAGCTCCTAGCAGAACTACAATATTGATTGGCACATGCATAACTCCAAGGAGGACAAGTATAATTCCTATCAAAAAAACATTCTTCTTGACATTGTTTCTTATTAGTGTAAGAAAGTTGGTCATATGATGTTGACCGCTCCGTCAATAGAAAAGAATGTGGGAAGTCTGATGAGAGGTCACGTAAGGGGAAGAAGCAAAAAAGAGGTTTATAGCCAAAAAGTCTAAAAGCCTAAGTGGCGACGTGTAACATCCCAAAAGGTCTGAGGGTAGGCGTCGTGTTTGGCGTCAAGTTCACTTGTCGCCAGAGGCTTGGCGTCGAGTGGCGTCGAGATCACTCGACGTTAGAGCCTTGTCGTCGAGTGGTGTCGAGACAACTCGACACCAGAGGATCGACGTTGAGTGGCGGCATGATCACTCGACACCACAGACTTGGCGTTGAATGGCGTCGAGCTCACTCGACGCCCTGAACCAGAGCAGGTTCTTTTTAAGTATCGCAAACTATTTTTGCAATTAGGCTTTTCAGGACACCCGATCTTCTTGGAACTTGATCCAATGACCCAGATCTTTGGCCGAGAGACTTATTTAGGGCAGAGGGAATTCTATCCTCTTTTTGCCCAAGTTTATTGTAACCTTTGCGGCTTAGGAGCGGATAGAACGGAGAAGGAAGGCAACTTAGATCCTCAATTGTTGGAGCTTCAGAGCTCCGTTTATCGATCCGAGACCAGATCTGTGGAGAGGGCTTGAAGGTGAATACGTTCATCCATGCTATTCAAAGTTTTCTTGGCTAGGAAGAGATTCTGCAAGGTAATGATATCTCTCCCCTTGGTCTTAGGATGCTGACATGACATCTTTTCTTTTCTTTTTTCCTTTCTTTCTTGCAAATTTTGGCACGAGATCTCTCGAGTGAGAGGGATCCGGTTTCCTTAATTCAAGAAGAGCCACCGGGTCGATTGAGTCTGTCCCCGATATGTTTTGCATTAGAAATCCGCTCTGTTAAAAGATTAGGCATTGTGGGTGAATCCGTTATCGTGATCGGTGGTCTGATTCGGTGATGTTACTTGAAGTGCATTTTAGGGATTTTTTTAGAAATCCGATTGCGGACAAGACGTCGTTGTGATGCACCTTAGTTTCATATGAGAACGAACGTTGGATAGGGCGGGAAAATGTAAGTGATGGATTGTGTTGTCTATTTGTTTGTGAAGGTGTCGCTTTGTCTTTGTAGTCGGCTGGCTTACCCTGTGATGTTGTGATTCAAGTGTAGAGGGTTTCCCGGCAAGACAAGTTCCCTCATGTGGAAACTGACGAGAACGTCTGTGCTTTTGGACAAACCCGAGGGTATTGTGATCCATGTGCAGGTAGGGTCTAAACGAGAGTTCTTAGCATCAGTTGTGTGTGCTTGGTGAAATTGGAAAGAACGGAGTTGATGAACAAGCCTGATGGTGTTGTTGTCCATGTGCGGGTGGGGTCTCAGCGAATGTTCTTGGTCTTGGGCTTGTATGCCTTTGGGGGAATAAGATAACCCATGAGTATTATTGTGATGTGATGATGTGTGATGATATATTAGAATCATACCTCAGCCATTTCTTTATTAGGATCACTATTTTGAAGGTGTCCAGAATGATACTCTTAGAAATCAGACTCCATACCTCAGTCATTTCTCTATTAGGATCAGACCTAACAGTGAACGAGCCTTCACCATATTTTCTCCTTTTCTGAGCTGGTTGAGGTATGTCTTCAACTATTTGAGCTTATGGATGGGCAGCAGCAGCATCACTAGCATGTTCTATTTCAAACTGAGGAAAATCCTGAGTGTCAGTCCTGTACTGAGAATAATCCTGAGCAGGATTAACAGGAACATCTACTGGAGCAGGAACTGTAGGTTCAGGAATTCTAGCTTGAGTCTGTCCTTGCCCACCAAATAACTCATTATGAAGCCAGCTGAAATTATCATAACTATAGATGTTGGCTCCCTTGAAGTTTTCTACCATGTCGACTTCAAGGGTTGTCACCTTAGCTTTCAATGCATCCTCCCCCTTACTGACTTCTTACAGAACCTTGGCTGCGATAACATTAGAGTAGTAGACCATTTGGTCATCAAAATAATTCATTGCTTCATTCTGGGCAGTAATGATTGTTTTGGCATTTTCATCCACATTCTTAAGAATATCCAAGTTAGTCTTTAGTCCTGCCATCATATAAATAATTGCTTGGATGCCTTGCACGAACCAAGAGTCCAGCCTATCATCCAGTTTATCAAAAACACACCTTGATCGCAGCAAGGCTGTTATTCATATCTTTCTCAGTTTCTTTGACTTTCTTCAAAGATCGATCAAAGCGTGCTTACTGTCGGGCCATCATGGCTTCGATGGATTTCAGAATAGATACATCTATACTGGAAGACGGTATATCTGCAGTTGGAACACTGGGAGGATAAGGGAGATCTTCACTTCCCTCGG
Source organism: Platanthera zijinensis (assembly GCA_039513925.1). Classification (NCBI taxonomy): domain Eukaryota; kingdom Viridiplantae; phylum Streptophyta; class Magnoliopsida; order Asparagales; family Orchidaceae; genus Platanthera; species Platanthera zijinensis. The sequence continues at coordinate 55,743,519 of CM077082.1, forward strand.
TGTCACTAGAAGACTCTTCCATGGGATTAACACGCGCTTTAGAAAGCAGCTCGGGAGCAGGAGCCTCTAGGATTGGAGGATGCACCTCTGCATCTCCTTCCTCATCAGACAGATAAACAATCTCTACCTCCTCCACTGGAGGTCCACTTGGAAGGTCAGCCATTCTCCTTTGTAGCTTCTGGTGAACCTATCAAGTTGAGTCTGCATCGAGACCAAGGTGTGAGTCTTCTCCCACTCAGTCCTTATAGGGAGAACATCGGGGAGAGTTGCAAGCAGATTCTCTGGGACAGCAAGCACAGTAGAATCATTTACATTATCAGCTGCAACAAGCTCATCCTCATCAGCAATAATATAGTCAACAACATTAAGCTCAGTATCATCAACTGGCTCATCCACAACCTCAACAGCTTCACCTTCAGCAGCATCAACAAAGTCATCAACAACATGATCAACCTCTTGATCATTAGTAAGCAGAACATCTTCAGCAACTATCTCATTCTCAGCCTCTTCAGGCACTATCTCAGCAGTAGTACGAGCAATCTCTACAACCTCTGTAAGAAGATCAAATGTCTCTAGAACTGTAACTGCAACAACTGGAATCTCTGCAGTTGTAGGAACACTCAAGGGCACTAACTCAGTGGCCACTTGTGTCTCAGCAGGCTCCCCCTCAATTCCTGCACTCAGTCTATCAGGAATCTCACTAGGGGTGGAAGTAGGAATCCTTTCCTTAGGTCCTTCCTCTTCCTCTACCTCAGGAAGGTCTCTGTCTTCCCCTGGCCTCTAGATTCTCCTATCCAACCTCGAGAAGATGGATGAATCGATTTTATTCAGGTGGTGGATAGGGACGCCTTTGGACATGTCAAACATGTCTTTGTCCATCTGATTCAAGTACAAACTTAGAATTCTCCCAAAGTTGGGAGCGCGAAGACTATCATTGATCCTACCAAACAACACAACACCCAAATCAATTTTCTTTGGGTGGTGGATAGGGATTCCTTTGGCCACAAGAATTTTGAACATCTCGGAGAAGAGGTAGTCAGGGGATCCAGTCTTGCTTAGCAGTACTTTTCCAATGATGTCTGACAGCAGCTTGTCTTCCTTATTCATTCCTTTCCTTTTAACAGCCTTGGTACCTCTTGGCAATCCATAGAACAGCATAGCTCTCGTAAAGTCATCCTCTTCGAGGTGATCGGCCTCGTCACAAGCTGGAAGCTGCAAGAGCCGGGTGAGGAGAGAAGCCTTCACCTTAACTTTGATCTGACGAACTCTGCTCTTGATCAAAGTATCTTCACGACGAAGCTTTGCATTTTGAAAGAATTCAAGAATATCTTTATCCAACACTTTGCAGGGGTGTTCGAGGACAAAGGAGAGACCAGCTGTTTCCAACTTTAGTATTACATTTTTGAATTCGTCTGAGGCTGAAGCAAACCCTGTTCGAACCAGTTCTCCACCACCTAGCAAGCCACTTGTGCTTCGAGGAGCCATGGAGAATAGAGAAGTGAAATCGGCTCTGGATGAACTGTTGAAGCCGAAACTGAAATTGAACGGTAAAGGAAGATCTCTGGATGACTGGAAACTCTGTTGTACCTGTCAAACTTGCTGGACTGGCTCGCGCAGAAACGAATCGACGGGGGGGGGGGGGGGAGATGACGAGCTTTCTGGAATGATGAGTTGTTCACGACAGACGAATCGTCGGGAAGAAATTGGCGGAGTCGGGACTGCTTCTTTCAATGAAATGACTATTTTTTGCCCCTAGAACTATATATATATATATATATATATATTTTTAAGAGGGAAATGTGCGTACCTGAAAATTGGCGTCTCTTCGGATCCAATAAAAAAAATTTGACCTAAGTCCAATTCGGCGAGTTTCGCCGAAAACAGAGCCAAATTCATCAAGTTTCGACGTGAATACTAGTAGCATTTCGACGAATCGTCGAGGTCCAATAAGTGATATCCGACGAATTTTCCTTGGACACATTTCTCTGCTTAGTGAAGTACTTCCCGAGGGAATTCCTGTCTTCTTAGCCATCTTCACGAGTCCTTGTTTAGCATGCCTAGTTCCATTTTGAAAAACAAGAACTTAGCCTCGTCCAGTGGATTCGTGAATATATCTGTGAACTGCTTATCCATCGGTACATAGCTGAGAGCTATGTCCTTGTTCTCTACATGCTCCCAGATGAAGTGATATCTTACTTCGATGTGTTTTGTCTGGCTGTGAGAGACTAGATTATTTGTGATCGCTATGGCACTGGAGGAGTCGCAAAACATTGGTATCTTCTTGAATTTTAGGTTATAGTCCTCAAGTTGATTCCTGATCCAAAGAATCTAAGCGCAACAGCTACCAGTAGAGATGTACTCTGACTCGATAGTGGAGGTTGCCACACAATTTTGCTTCTTGCTGCTCCATGGGATAAGCCTTCTTCCGAGGAATTGGCACGTCCCGAAAGTGCTTTTCCTGTCATCCCTGCTACCTTCAAAATATGCATCTAAAAATCTAATTAGCTCGACATCATTACTTCTTGGGTACCATAAGCCAAGATTTGGTGTACCCTTAAGGTATCTTAAAATTCGCTTTGCAGCGACGTAATGAAATTCCTTCGAGTTCACCTGAAATCTAGCACACACACATATTGAGAACATTATGTCGGGTCTACTGGCAGTAAGATAGTGCAAGGATCCAATTATTCTTATGTACTTGGTTTCATTAAAAGGTTTCCTTTCTCATCCTTGTCCAAAGACATAGTTGAACCCATTAAAGTTCTCATCGAGTTTGCGTTCTCTATTCCGAATTTCTTAAGTAACTCTTTGGTGAACTTTGTCTGAGTGATAAAAATTCCATCTTCAAATTATTTCACCTAAAGTCCTAAGAAATACTTCAGCTCTTTCATACTGCTCATTTCAAACTTCCCTTGCATAAGTTTAGTAAACTTTATGTAAAGGTTGTCTTCCGTAGAGCCAAAGATGATGTCGTCAACATAGATTTGCACTAGCAAAATCGTGTCTTTTACTTCCCTAAGAAATAATGTCTTGTCAATCTTTCCTCTTGTGAACTTGTTCTTAAGAAGAAATCTAGAAAACGTCTCATACCAAGCTCAGGGAGCTTGTTTTAAGCCATATAGAGCTTTATTCAGAAAGTAAACATAATTAGGGAAAGTAGAGTTGACAAAACCTAGGGGTTGTGCTACTTAAACTTCCTCTTTCAGATCTCCATTGAGAAATACCGACTTCACGTCCATTTGATAGACCTTGAAGCCTTTTTGAGCAACATACGCCAGAAATAACCTGATCGCTTCGAGTCTGGCCACTGGAGCAAAGGTCTGATCGAAGTCGATCCCCTCTTCTTGTCTATATCCTTGAGCTACAAGCCTGGCTTTATTCTTTGTAATCACTCCATTTTCTTGCAGCTTGTTTCTGAATACCCATTTGGTACCGATCACATTCTGTCCTTTGGGCCTGAGCACCAACTCCCAAATCTTGCATCTTTAAAACTGATTGAGCTCCTCTTGCATTGCCATTATCCAAGAAGCATCCTTGTTTGCTTCTTCAAACTTCTTTGGCTTAACCTGAGATAGAAAACTAAGGTGTAGAATTTCGTTAGCAGTACCTCTTCTAGTTCTAACATTGTCGCCTGGCTCTCCAATAATTAGATCGTCCGGGTGATCTCTTACGTGTATGGACGTTAGATTTCTTCCTCTCCCACCAGCAGGTTCTGTTATGTCCATTACATCTCATGCAGGTTGAGGTAGTTCTTCATCTAGTCGTTCTTCATCCACCATACTTGGATTGACGACCTTGACTGAACTTGGAGCATCTTCCTTGACAGCTTCTTCCAAGCTTAATTCTTTGAACCTGGTACCTACATTTGCACCAACAACACTAGATGAGTTGTTATGGAGCATGCTTGCCTCATCAAATACAACATTGATAGACTCTTCTACCACCAGGGTTTTCTTATTAAAAATTCTATATGCCTTATTATGGCTACTATACCCTATAAAAATATCTTCAAAACATTTGTCACTAATCTTCGTGCGGTAATACTTCCTATTGTTAAGTACAAAACATTTACTTCCAAAGATCCTAAAGTAGGACACAGTCGGTTTTCTGCCTTTCAGCGGTTTGTAGGGAGTCATACGATGGCTTTTGTTGATTAATGCCCTATTTTGCACGTGACAAGCCGTGTTGATTGCTTCAGCTCAAAAATATTCTGATAGTAAGGCGTCATTCAACATAGTTGTGCATGCTTCAATGAGGGTTCTAATCCTTCTCTCGGCAAGTCCATTTTATTATGGAGTACACGGGGAGCAAAACTCATGAAATATACCTTGACTTCCATAGAATTTTGTTATGGTACCTGAAAGTCTTTAATTTAAGGAAAGCTAAATCACCTAGGGGGTGAATATGTTATTGAAATTTCTTAAGTCTTTTTGATGTTTTCTTTTCTAAGTGATCTAGAGCTTGTCCTTAGTACCTGCAATATAAAATAAGAATAAGCAACACATCACAGCATAAAAATATTTATAGTGGTTCCCCAATTGGGTACATCCACTTTCCCTCCCACCTATCCAATTATCTTGTTGGACTAGGCACTTCTCCAAAACTTGCTCCAAAGAGATTACACCTCAGATCCCTCAGATCTCTAAGTCTCCTCCAAGACTTACTTCTTAGCCACAAGAGCCAATACCTCAGTGGTCAGCAGACCACCTACCTCAGGCTATTATGCCCTACACTCAGGCTGGGAGGACAACCCTACCTCAGATCCACAAGGGATCCTATCTCAGAGCTCTGCGGTGCTCCTACACTCAGTGACCCTAAGCCACCTACCTCATCCTTATCTCTAAGTCCTACAACTCAAGTTTCTCAGCCCTACAACTTCAGGCACAAGGCCCTACTCTCAAAGTGTTGCAACACTCCTACAGCTTAGTACCCTTCCAGGTACCTACCTCAGTGCCCTTTCAGGAACCTACAGCTAAGCCTCCTCCAAGGCCTACAACTTAGTGACACACTTGTCACCTACAGCTTAGTGACTCAACAATCACCTACCTCAGGCACTAGGCCCTACACTTAAGCTGGGAGGACAGCCCTACCTCAGATCCACACTTGGATGCTACCTCAGTACCCCAGCAGGGCACCTACTTCAGTGTGACTAATAGCTAGATTCTGAACCTACGGAAATGCGGTAATCTTAAGGCCCACATTAGTAACCTTGCCCTATAGCTCAGATTCAGACAAGCTGAATCCTACATGATGAGTTTGGGTTAGCGTGATGATTGGCCACAGGTGAAATTTCATTGTGCCAATCTACCTGGACTAAGATAAACCCATCCCAACCTTGACTCCAGGGAATATATTCCCTGAGTCTACTTATCTGGTCTTAGAGAATACTTTGACCTAACTTCCTCTTCTCTGCACCAGGGATTTTATCCAGCTGGAGCTAGAGAAGTAACTGTAACAGATCTTGCTGCAACCTGAGCTGGGAGAATCCCAGCAAAACTCCTTTCTTCACAGCAATAAGGATGAAGATCTCTTTGGCATGTGCTGGAAGTAACTTGCAAATAAGCTTCTCTGCCCCTTTCTGAACTGAGCCAACTGCACAGCCCTATCTACTTCTTCACAGCTCCACAAGAGAATGTTCTTTAGGTTTGTTGGCTGAGCCTGTGAAGCACCTGCAGCAAGGGTTGGCCCAAGCTGCTACCTTTTTCTCAAAGACTCCTTTTGAACTAACTTGTTGGTGCAGATGAAGATCACACCAGCTATTTTGATGTTGAAGATGTTGATTCCAATAGCTAACTTGTTCTCTCTCTTGTAGACTTGAGCTTTCTGTTCTTCAGCTCCACAACAATGACGGAGAAGAAGAACTTCCTTGTAACTTTCTCCAAAAGCTCTTTTCTTTTATTGATTTTGTCCCAACAGCTCTTGAGTAGTGGGTCCCACATAATTAATGGCCAGCAGTAACTTTGCTTTGACGCCAACTGTCGTACAGTAGGTCTGCGACAACATTTGTTGTGTATTGTAGCCATCCTGCCACTAATTTGAAATATGTTGACTTGCTGACGTCATCAGCTGTGAACTTGGGCCAAAAATCAAACAACATTAGCATAGACGTTGAGTGAGTAAGCATTACTCAACGTCAAAACACTTAGACATATTTACTGTCTCTTGGCGTTGAGTGAGTAACCTTTACTCAACGCCAAACTACTTAGAATACAAATCTGTTTCTAGGCATTGAGTGATTCAGCTTCACTCAACGCCAACCTTGCTTTATCATCTTTTTGCTGCTTGGCATTGAGTGAGTGAGCATCACTCAACGCCAAAACACTTAGACAAAATTATGTCTCCACTAGGCATTGACAACGTTGAGTGAGCAACCTCCACTCAACGCATTTTGCCTTAACCATATTTCTGCCTCTACAGCATCTTAGGCGTTGAGAGCGTTGAGTGAGTAACCTTCACTCAATGCTTTCTGCCTTTGGCATTTTCCTGTCTAACTGTCTCAGCGCTTTCTTATTCTCTGCTGAGACAAACACTTGTCTCAGCGGTTATGCTGAGACTAACACTTGTCTCAGCGGTTATGCTGAGAATAACACTTGTCTCAGCACTTTCTTTTTCTCTTCTGAGACAAACACTTGTCTCAGCGGTTATGCTGAGATTAACACTTATCTCAGCGGTTATGCTGATACTAACACTTGTCTCAATGGTTTTTGCCTTAGACAAAATCCTGAACTTAGTTCGACAAATGCTGAACTGGGTTTGACGAATGGTGAACTGAGATCGACGAACTCTGAACTCAGTTCGATGAATTCTAAACTGAGTTTGACAAACTCAGAATCTCAAACTCTAAATTTAGCTCGATGAATGGTGAGCTCAGCTCAACGAACTCTGAACTCAGTTCGACGAATTGTGAATTGAGCTCGACGAACTCAAAATCTCAAGCTCTGAATTTAGCTCGACAAATGGTGAGCTCAGCTCGACGAATTCTTTCTTACCTCTGGCGTAGAGTGAGCTTACCTCACTCAACGTCTGTGGAGTTAGTCCAAATCCTACCTTTCCGGCATCTTCTCTTGGTGTCCACCTTTCTGCCTTATGACCACCTGTCATATCACTTAGACAATCTATCTAGACTTGTTCCATGGAACATCCAGCACATGATGAACTTAAATAACATCAAATACAACTATACTCTTAGTGTTGATGGAGATGCCTCTTCAAATCCAATCTAAGGAACATTGTGGGCAATGGACCCAACAATCTCCCCCTATTTGAAGAAGGCAGAACACCCAACAATACTAAGAGGCATTACCATAATAGGCAGAATATTTTCATGCAATTGTAGATTATAATCTGTTATACCTGCTAGCTTATGTTATATTAATTCAGTGTACTCTATTTAATTGTATTGACTTAATAAGCTAAGTCAATGCATCCTCATATTACTTGAGCAATTGCTCAAGTAATATGAACTCTCCTTTATACTACTTAATATTTAAATGGAGCACCACTAGAAGCACTTGCCTCAAAATATGTACTGACACAATCATGGCTTGACATGTGGTCAATCATTGCATTTCTCATACTACTTGAATCTTTTCAAGTAATATGCACTGACTCAACTTGCCTAGTCATGTCAAGTATTGCTTTTATATCTCCCTCTTATGTATTGTCATACATCTCCCCCTTTCTGCCTTCTTTAATATGCATATCTATTGAGGGAGTAGAAAATATCATGTGAGAGATTATCTCTTGATCCTAGACAAAGTCCTATATTGATACTACTAAGGAAATCATCCTAGTGATCAGTCTACTTGATTAGGAGCCATACCTTCTGTGTTGATACATTGATACAACACAACACTGCATCATTTAAGCTTGATGCACACATAGTTCCACTTGCTAATGTTATATCTACAGAATCAGCTTCCACCGTGGTGATATCATTGATGCACCACATCACTGCAGCCCCTTGGCACTTGAGTGACCCATGGATCCACTTGATCTGGCTTGTGTATGTCTCTCTTCTCACGATCTCCCCCTTAGTCTGTGTATTTTCCTTAAGACAAACTGATCTGCAGTTGTGACAGCTGATCTACTGCAGCAGTTGCCTGCTCCATCTCAACTGAGGCATCCTTTGTCAGATTCCTAGTAAACATTATAGTCTATGCAGTCTGGATACCACTTAATGATCCTTATAGTCTTGATGTCACATCAAGGACTTATCTACCTGCAAGAAAAATAAATCCTGCAACACAAACTAGAGTTTGGAGCTTCTGAAGTTATCCTAAGTTTCACATACCCAACTCAACCAAGAGGGTGTTGAACTTGACTTTATCTAGTGGCATAATAAGCATGACATCCACTTGTCAGTCAGGGCAAACTCAGGATTTAGTTCTTCCTTATGCTCCCAAACTTATTGATACTTAATCTACATATGCATAGTGCTGCTATGACAGTAAGGATTCCTAGCAACTTAGATTACACTAGTAGAAAATCAATATAAAAGAGAAGGAAGACAACCTAAATCCTCCATAGTTGGAGCTTCAGAGCTCCGTTTGCAGATCCGAGACCAGATCTGTGGAGAGGGCTTGAAGGTGAACATGTTCATCCGTGCTATTCAAAGTTTTCTTGGCTAGGAAGAGATTCTGCAAGGTAATAATATCTCTCCTCTCGGTCTTAGGATGCGTACATGACATCTTTTTTTTCCTCTTTCTTTCTTGCAAATTTTGGCACGACATCTCTCAAGTGAGAGGGATCCGGGTTGGCTTTGTTCAAGAAGAGACACTGGGTCGATTGTGTCTGTCCCCGACATGTTTTGCATTAGAAATCCTCTTCGTTAGTGAATTAGGCATTGTGTGTGAAGCCGTTATCGTGATCGGTGGTCTGATTCGGTGATGTTGATTGACGTGCATTTTAGGGATTTTTCTAGAAATCTGATTGCGACAAAGATGTCGTTGTGATGCCCCTTAGTTTCGTATGAGAACGAACGCTGGCTAGGGCGGAGAAATATAAGTGATGGATTGTGATGTCCATTTGTTTATGAAGGTATGGCATGTCTTTGTAGTCAGCTGGCTTACCCTGTGATGTTTTGATTCACGTGTGGAGGGTTTCCCAGCAAGGCAAGTCCCCTCATGTGGAAACCGACGAGAACTTATGTGCTTTTGGACAAACCCGATGGTATTGTGATCCATGTGCGGGTAGGGTCTAAGCGAGAGTTCTTAGCATTGGTTCGTGTGTGCTTGGTGAAATTCGAAAGAACGGAGCTGATGAACAAGCCTTGTGGTGTTGTGGTCCATGTGCAGGTGGGGTCTCAGCGAAAGTTCTTGGTCTTGGTCTTGTATGCCTTTGGGGAAATGAGAGTACTAATGAATATTATTGTGATGTGATGATATGTTAGAATCATACGTGTTATAAGGTGTCTTGGGTTAAACCCAAGTTTGCATACATGCTGCATTGTAGGCCCCTTTTTTTATATGCTCGACATAGAAACGTATTTGATGTTTGAGATACCAAATTCTATTGTTTTCTATGTTAGTTTATGTTTTACTACATACACGTAGGAAGTGCTGACCTGCAGGGTGATGGAGTGCCCTAGGGTTTGCTAGGGACGACCGAGAGGAGGGGTGTTGGATACACAGTTGAGATCAGTCTTTGCTGGCCCACATTACAACAAATTTTTAGAGGGCAAGGATCACAGCTGGAGCCAGCTCGCCGGCCAAAAATGCATAAGCCTCATGAAGTGTACCTCCTCCTGTTGTTTCTTGCTTTTTTTGCAAGTCATATTTCTTTCACCATTTTTCAGCTTGCATGCCGAGGTAACCTAGGAGTGCTTTTACAAATTATTGATTATTATTGGTGATGTTTTGGACATCTAATTGATGTAAGGCCACAAGGCCATTTGGACTCCTATGTTCTGTGGACAACTTATATTTTCTATTTTAGTGTTTCTGTTGTGTTGTACTTTGAATTTTGAGATGGGTAATACTTTTATATAACTTTATAATACTAAAGTTGTGGCATCTATATGTTGTGGGGCCCCGACCAGACCCATATTATATAGCCATTGTAGTGGAGGTGTTACAATTTTGGTATCAGAGCTAGGTTTGTGTTTGAGTTGATGTTTAGTGGTCGATTTAGTGTAATCGGATCGCGTAATTAATTTGTCCACATGGGAGTGTTGTGGGACCATGAGTGTCCTTGTATTTAAACTTTGCGAATAGAACATGATTTGTTGTTTACCTTGCTTTTGCTAAGGGTGGAAGCAACAATGCGGGGACGTCAAGGCCGCAAGAGGAGCCTACGGCAAGCAGTGCTACTGCTCTGGGTCCCATAGGCATGGGTGTATCCCTGACCAAATTTTTTTTGCATGCTAGTGGAGGCAATTGTGGCAGCACAAGCTACAGCGGTGCCACAAGTTGTGACACTTATTGCTCGGGTGACAAATCCCACTACTCGAAGTGAGAAGCCTTTTAAACCTGAGGGAGTGGCCAGGCAGGCAGAGCCATTAGCTGAGAGAGCTGTTGTTGGGCAAGGAGATCGCTAGATGAAATATTTTATGAGTTTTCATCCTCCAACATTCAAGGAAGTCGGCACACCAACTGATGCCAAGGACTGGTTATCAATAATTCAGGAGATCTTGAGAGCAGCAGAAACACCAGAGGACAAACAGTCTCAGTTCGCGGCCCTCATGTTAGAAGGTGACGCAAAGCTGTGGTGGGTAAGTCATAGCGGCTGTCAGTTTCCCGGACTCACCCCATCCATGGATGAGCGTGCAAGCGTCTTTTAAGGAAATATATTCTATCATCAACAAGGTTAGGTCTTCAGAGGCATTTTCTGCATTTGGAACAGTGAGACAGGACCGTGGATGAGTATGTGCAATAGTTTACTCGTCTGGGTTGTTATACGGGAATGATGAATTTTTTGAAGTGAAAGTAGCGGCCTGGGCGACCTATTCACGTGGCCTGTACGGACAGGGCTGACAGCTAGCTAGGTCAGCTTGTGTTCAGCTGGCAGTTTGTTTTTAACGTCCCATTCCACCTTTCGTGTACTCTAATTTCCACTAAGCCTTACGCGGACCGTTACCGGGCTACAGCCCAAGCACCCCAACCCCTCTCCAGCCCATAGGCAGGTTGTTGGTGGCCACAACCTCACTTTGATAAGCGAAACTCTCTGGTTAAGAGGCCAGCACGGGGACTTCCCAGGAGGTCACTCATCCCAGTACTACTCCAACCCAAGCTGCCCGCTTAACTGGAGAGTTTTGCTCATCAAAGGGAGACTGCGGCCACTAACAACCCGCCTGTGGGCTGGAGAGGGGTTGGGGTGCTTGGGCTGCAGCCCGGTAACGATCCACGTAAGTCTTAGTGGAAATTAGAGTATACGAAAGGTGGAACGAGATGTTACATAAAAGTGCATTTTTTATTGTAACGACCCAGTGCTGGCAGTCTATTTGTAACGTACCGTTCCACCTTTCGTGTACTTTAATTTTCACTAAGCCTTATGCGGACCGTTACCGAGCTGCAGCCAAACACCCCAACCCCTCTCCATCCCACAGGCTGGTTATTGGTGGCCACAACCTCACTTTGATGAGTGAAACTCTCTGGTTAAGCGGGCAGTACGGGGACTTCCAAGGAGGTCACCCATCCCAGTACTACTCCAGCCCGAGCTATCTACTTAACCGGAGAGTTTCGCTCATCAAAAGGAGGTTGTGGCCACCAATGTCAAAACCCGCATTTTCACCACAATGACAAAATATCAGAGTAAGGGAAAATGCGTGTCATGATGCCACATCAGCAGGGGATAACTGCAGACGATCAGGCAACACTCCGACTCAATACTGAAAATATGATTTAAATGTTTTTATTGAAGAAGTTTATTTTAGGTCAGACAATTAGCCGTATCCCTCGGTTTAGTGGCTCACGAGTCCACCCAAAGAAAAGTAGTTAAACGCAGTAGAAAATACTATAGTAAATAGGTTAGGCATCCTACATGAGTCTAACATCCAAAAAAAACTCAAGGCATGCATTACACTAAATTTATAATAATGATATCGAAGTAGTTTGTAAGGAATTTAAATATAGTGATTTAGAGTTTTAAAACATGATGTGCATGACATAGTAATAATAGTTTGTTTTATAATTGAAAATACCTATAGACATCCTAGCATAAATCTTTCTCAGAGAGCAAGAACTACTAACACAAAAGTAGGCACTAGCAATTAGCAAAATATCCAAGAACAACAATAAACAATCAGTGGGCGTCAAACACCTGACACGAACCCACTAAAAGTTCTCAAGTCTTAACCAAATAATAAGAGCACCAAAAGCTACCTCGCAAACACGAGGCACACACAGCGACAACACCACTCAGTCGCACCACCAGCTACAACCCTGGACCTGAGGTATTCAAAAGAAGAACACCTCAGCAAGCAAAAAGTACAAGTGGTGAGAGTATAAGTAAACAAGTATGAAAAGAATTTAATAAATGAGGGTGTACCAAACCCAACCCAAGGGAAACAGAAAGCTGAAAAAAAAACCACAACAACAATTAGCCAAATTTGATCACGTAGAGAAAGGTTAGCCAATAAAATACCTCTGAATAAAATGCACCAAGTGCGAAAATGAACAAGTCTGAGCATAATCAGCCAAATTTAGCAAACTGTGGCATAAACCACATGAAAACCAACTGAGCACAATACGGCTCGGAAGAGGGTGGATCATCAACACGTGGTATGACTATATTGCAGGTCGTAGAGGGCGACAACCTCAAGCGCCCTAAGCCCAACTCCGGATCCTCAACTGTCTCACAATCGGTACTGTGGTCCACAAACATGGCCAAACCGGGCCAACCAGAACCCAACAGTACAGGAAAGGAGAAACTAAGCATACCCCCACTGTGATGATCCACAGAAAGAAGGGGTCTCCCGGTTGGGTGGTATGCTAACCACAACCAACACAAATATCTCCAACATCGCCATCTCAAAATCGACACAACACCTAAGTATTACAACACTAAATCGAAGACCATGACCTATAATCGACCTAAACTAGGCGCAACGCATCCTACGCGCAACAGCGTCGAAAAATATTTACCCTAAGCGTAAGCCTAAAAAGATTTAACATCTTTTACTCTAAAAGAAATAAGAACATTAATATAAGATGAAATTCTTACCATAAGAACTTAGGGAAAAGGAGAGGAAAGGAGCCACTTGCCTTGGCTTTACCAGAGAAAGCCTCCAAATCACTCCACGTCGAAGATCGGGGCAAAAGAACACGGGAGGAGTTGAAATCTAAACAAAAATAGCCGAAAAGGGGGTTAGGGCCAAAAACCCCTAACGAGAAAACTCAAGGAATGGGGAAAAATTTACCACGATAACGTAGCTCTCGGCGAGAACTTTCCGGATCTATGTTCGGTTGAAGATTTTGAGCACCGAAGCACCGTCGGCGGCCACCGGAAGATTCACGAAAAAGAAACTCTCTCTTTCGCTGCTCTGGTTCGAGAGAATAATATCAGAAAAGATTAAGTTCGGTTCTAAAACCTAAGTCTAAGAATATATATATATATATATATATATATATATATATATATATATATATATATATATATTTATTTATTTATGTTTATAAATTTTTTTTGTCAAAAACGGGTTATTACGAGCGGTTTCGCGGGAATCAAAAATAGAGGTCAAGGATAGCTCCAAAATGAAAAATGCCCAACATGAAAGTTGTAGATCTCGTTGAGATGAACAAATTTCATGTTGACCATTTTTTCATAAGGAACTGTTTTGACCCTAAAAATGGTGCCCGAACTCTGACTGCACAGAACCACTCGAGTGGAATGGGTCTACTCGAGATGGAGAAGTCTACTCGAGATGGTGACTCGAGAGGGAGGTATCTACTCGAGATGGATACTTGGGAACTCGAGATAATAATCTAGAACTCGAGAGGATAGGTATAAAACTCGAGTGGATCAATTCTACTCGAGATAAAAGACTTAGAACTCGAGTGAATCAAGTCTACTCGAACTGGACATGAGCTGCTTTGGGAAAATCGAAAATAGGAGTCTAAGATTGCTTCAAATCAAAAGGTGGTCAACATAAAAGTTGTAGATATCGTCGAGACGAACAAATTTTATGTTTACCATTTTTTGAGACACCACCGTTTTGACCCGCAAAACGGCGTCCGAGCGAAATATGAAACGGGCTACTCGAGAAGAACCATAGCTACTCGAGAAGACTCAGAACGGAAACCCAAACGCGCGCCAAATTAAACGAAACTCCCACCGAAGGCGAACACTGACGCTTCGAATTTAACGGCGAAGTCAAAACCAAAATCCGAAGTGCCGATCTCGAGTTATACACTCCTAAACTCTATGACAAAAGTAAATGACACAACTACAAACACGCGCCGAGGCTCCAAAAATGCTCGGGATGCGACAAAACTTGACGAGCAAGTCCAAAATCACTAAGGCTCTATTTGTTTGAGCGTTTTGATATTCCGTTTTGAGCAAACGCCGTCGGAAGGAGGGTAAACAAATGAACCTCCGGCGGCGTTTGCTCCGTTTCCACCCGCCCGCCTTGAGAAACGCCCCAAAAAGCTCCGTTTGGAGCAGCCACCTCCCCCCTCCGGTTCGAACACTCCGTTTCCACCCGCCGGATCGATCCGCCACCGCCGAACCAAATGAAGCCTAAATTTAACTTACCAACTTAAAAACTTTCAGTTTCAACGAAAATCTCAAAATCTGGTCAATCAGACCTAACCGATGCGAAAACGCACTACGGTGCAGCGCCGTCAACAAGGCATAAAAGGGTAATGGCCTGACGTCATAAATATAACGATAATAAATCAAATAAAATCATCGAAAAAATCGGGGGCGTTACAGTCACTCCCCCTAAAAAGAAGTTTCGCCCCGAAACTTAATACAACACAAAAACCAAACCAAAACGATAGAATCAAACACCGCAAAAACAAGGAGACTTAACCAAACTAAGAGATGAGATACGGATGAGATTTCCTCATCGCCGACTCCAATTCCCACGTCGCGCTCTCGACGTCTTGATTTATCCAAAGAACCTTGACCATGGGGATTGTCTTTCTCCGCAACAATCGATCCTGAGACTCCAAAATTCGAACAGGCACCTCCATAAAAGAAAGGTTTTGCTCCAACTGGGGCACAACATCGAGAATCTGCCTGTCGCTCAACACACACTTCCGCAGCTGACTCACATGGAAAACATCGTGCACTCCGGGAAAATTTGCCGGTAGGTCCAACCTATAAGCTGAAACACCAATCCGCTCAACAATTCGGAAGGGTCCCACATATCTCGGGTCCAACTTATGATTCTTACCAAATCGCTTCACACCAGACATCGGGGAAACTTTTAGGAAAACCATATCCTCGACGACAAACTCCAAATCGGTCCAATGCCGATTGACATACTTTTCATAGCGCTCCTGGGCTACCCGAAGCTTCTCTCGGATGAGCCTAACTGAAATTTTCATCTCTTCAAGGGCTTCTGGACCTAGCAATGGTCTCTCACCAACCTCAGCCCAAAATAAAGGAGTCATGCAACATCTCCCATATAAAGCTTCAAATGGAGCCATTTGCAAGCTCTCCTGGTAGCTATTATTGTAGGCAAACTCCATTAGCCTCAGACGCTCATCTCACGCTCCACCGTGGTCCAAAATGTAACATCTAATCATGTCCTCCACGATCTGATTTACTCTTTCTGTTTGCCCATTCGTCTGTGGATGGTAGGCGGTGGAATACCTCAAGTCGGTACCCAACCCCTCTTACAAGCTCTTCCAGAAACGGGACATGAACCTGGAGTCTCGATCAGACACAATACTAACAGGTACTCCATGCAACCTGATGACCTCGTCATAATACAATTCAACTATTATCTTCATGGAGTAGTCAATCTTGAACGGCACGAAGTGAGCACTCTTCGTCAGTCTATCCACAATCACCCAAACTGAGTCATGCCCTCTGGGAGATCTCGGCAATCAAGTAATAAAATCAATTGTAATACTCTCCCATTTCCAATTCGGGATCTCCAAAGGTGTTAACTTGCCTCCAGGCCTTCCATGATCGGCCTTAACTCTGTACAGGTGAAACATTCAGATATGAACCTTGCTATATCACCCTTCATACCCATCCACCAAGCAATCTGCTTCAGATCCTAATACATCTTGGTCGAACCGGCGTGGTAGGACACATTAGAACCATGTGCCTCCTTGCACAACTGATACATAATATCCTTAACAGCGGGAATGCAAAGCCTACCACGGTATCTCAGGGCTCCCATATCATCAATAGAAAACTCTAGCAACTCACCCTTCGCAGCTCTACTATAAAGATGCAACAGATCTGGATCCTACTTTTGATGCAATCTAGTAAGCGTAATCCATGAAGGCTCTAACACTTCTAATTCACTAGTCGAGCTGCCACTTCCCACTGAAATTCCCATCAGTAGAAATTCTACCACCAGTGAATCCACCGAAAGGTTAAAAATTTTAGTTGTCTTCCTGCTCAGGGCATCGGCTACCACGTTAGCTTTGCTCGGGTGGTACTGGATCTCAACATCATAGTCTGCCACATACTCCATCCATCTACGCTGGCATAAATTAAGTTCCTTCTGTGTGAAGATGTATTTCAAACTTTTATGATCAGTATAAATCCTGCATATAGTGCCATACAACAGATGTCTCCACAACTTGACGGCATAGATCACTGCTGCAAATTCCAGGTCATGCGTAGGGTAATTCTGTTCATGAACCTTTAGCTACCTAGACCCATACGTAATAACCTTCCCTCCTGTATCAACACGCATCCGAGCCCAACATGTGATGCATCCACATACACAGCATACTCCAGTCCTTCAGTAGGCAGGGTCAAAACTGGTGCAATGCATAGTCTCCTCTTCAGCTCCTAGAACGCCTCTTCACACTTATCACTCCAAATTTATGGTTCATGCTTCTGCGTCAGCTTTGTCAAAGGCACAGCTAATGTAGAGAATCCCTCCACAAATCTTCTATAGTAGCCTGCTAGCCCTAGAAAACTCCTTATTTCCTTGGGAGTGGTAGGCCTACTCCAATCCATCACTGCAGCTATCTTCTCCGGATCAACCGTTATCCCATCTTTATTCACCACATGGCCCAAGAAGGAGACTTGAGGTAGCCAAAACTCATACTTGCTCAACTTAGCATACAACTTATGCTCTCTCAAAGTTGACAAAACCAATCGCAAGTACTGCGCATGCTCTTCAGCATTACGGGAGTAGACTAGAACGTCATCCATGAACACGATGACAAAATGATCCAGGAAGTCCTTGAATACTCTGTTCATCAAATCCATGAATGCGGCGGGTGCATTAGTCAATCCAAAAGACATTACCAAGAACTTGAAATGTCTATGCCGCGAACGAATAACAGTTCGTGGAATGTTTGCCTCACGAATCCTAAACTGATGATAACCCGAACGCAGGTCAATCTTGGAAAATACAGAGCTACCACGCAACTGGTTAAACATATCATCGATTCTCGGCAAGGGATATCTGTTCTTGATGGTCACTTTATTCAATTCTCTGTAATCTATACACAGCCTCATTGATCCATCTTTCTTCTTTACAAACAGAACGGGAGTACCCAACGGTGACGAACTTGTCCTAATGAAACCGTTCTGCAACAGCTCGTCTAACTGGGTACATAGCTCTCCCAACTCACGTGGAGCCATACGGTACGGAGCCTTAGCGATTGGACGGGTACTCAGTTCTAAATCTATAACAAACTCAACATCTCTCTCAGGCGGAAGACCAGGAAGATTGTCAGGGAACACGTCAGGAAACTCGCACACTACAACAATCTACTCCACAAGCGGTAAACTAACAATGGTCGCGATCACTGAAACCAAACAGGCAAAGCATCCTGAATTCAAAAGCTTTCGAGCACTTACCGTGGAAATGATCGATGAATCTTGGCGCGAATAACCATAAACGCTCCTGCATTGACCGTCATCCATCTTGAAGTCCAAGCGCTTGGCATTGCACTGGATTACTGCATCATACTTAGATAGCCAATCCGTGCCCAGGATTACATCAAAATCTTCCAAGTCTAAAACTTTTAGATCCGCAATCGCGAGAAAATATCCCAACTGGACTGGACAACCTCGAATCCCCTGATCTGACACCACGGAATCACCTGAGGGAAACTTGACACAGAACGGGTCGCTAATACGATTGAGGGTTAAACGGTGACGCTCTACAAAAGATCTAGCCACGAATGAGTGGGTAGCACTGGAATCGAAAAGGACACGCGCCCAGCGATTACTTACCTTAAACCTTCCTATAAGAGTAAATATACAACTAAGGGAAAAGAACGTTGACATTTATATCATACCTAGAAAAAAAACTAGGTTAGAATCAAACCTGAAATAACTTTGGCCGACGTCTGAGCTTCATCCACAGACACCACGTTCAACTTGCCCTTCTCTTTGTCCATAAACTGCGGTGGCGGCAAGTCCTGAAGTGGCACTGGCTGCAACGAGGGTTGAGCCTACGGGCAACGGGTCTTGACATGCCCCTTCCGCCCATAAAGATAACAGGTCTTGTCCTTCCAGCAATGGGTTGCATCATGCCCCACCTTATTGCAACTGGAACAAACTGATCTCTCTTTGGGAGCGCCCTGAATCGCATTCACCTGCTCTTACTTTTGAGCTCCCAGCCTCCGGTAACATTTCTCGAACGGGTGGCCTACCTGACCACAGAAACTGCACACTTCCTTGTCTCTTTTCTTCTTAATAGTCCCAGATTCCTGTGATTCCTTACCTTCAACAGACTTTCTCTTATCCTTCCTCATCTGCTGACCCCTGGCCTTGGCATTGTCAATGGATTCCACCTTCAGAGCAGCCTCTTCCACCTCAGAATAAGTACCGGATCCATAGGCACTGGTAAGCTGCTGGATGTCATTCTGAAGACCACCCAGAAATCGTTTGACTCGGTTGGATTCTAAAGATACCAAGTCAGGAGAAAAGCGGCTCAGCTTACTAAACATCACCTCGTATTCACTGATGGTAAGCTGCCTCTGCTTCAAGTGAAGGAAATCATTCATCAACCGGTCTCTTTCAACATACGGCAGGAACTTTTTCAACAACAACTCCTTGAACGACTCCCACGAGCATCCATCCTTCAAGCTTTCTTTCTCCCTCAACCACCAGCTCTTGGCCATGCCCTTGAGTTGATAATCGGCAACCATCACTCTCTGGTCCGCAGAGATACCAGAGTAGGTGAACATCTCCTCGATGGAAATCATCCAGCCATCTAATGCCATAAAATCTGCCTTGTCATCATACGTAGGGGGCCCTAACCTTTGAAAGTGCGAATGGAAAGTAATCTCTGGTGGCAACACTGTCGGGGGCACCAGAGGAGCGGGGGGAACGAGAACAGCTAGATCCATGGTGGGCTCTTGCGCTCTCTGCGACTGACTCGCCATGACTGACAACAATGACTGAATCTGCGACTGTATCTCCAGCATCTGCCTCGACAGGGCCTCATTGCTCTGTCGCAATCCCTCTATTACGACCTCACTCTGGGCACCAGAAGATTCTCCCTCCGACTGGGGAGTAGTCCTCATCACCGGACGCTTAGGAAGCATTCTAAACAAACAATAAATGATCTATCAACACCTAGCGTAACCTGCTAGACTTACAACTTAGTTCAGACATACAACCTTAGATACTTGCTCATGCTGCTAGCTTGCTCTGGGATTTAAAATAAATGATGGCATGTCCTACTTAGGGCAAAACACCTCATCCTTATGACTCTTGTGCCTATTATATGAGTGCATGAATGATTACATTTTATTTCAAATCTTGTGTGTACATATGTCATCATGTAGATCTTTAACTTTGCACGTGTGCTTATGCAATGATATGTTATGCATGCTGTGCTATGCATTCTAAAAAGGTCTTAATGCATATATGAGTGGCGTACACATACAATATTATGCATCACATACTACATAGAATTGTATGTAACGAAAAAAATAAAACGTGCTAATGGGCATCCATGTGGGTGTGGTTGTGCATCCCATACTACATAACCATCACATGTTGCCTCCTATGGTGGATCCATATACAAACACATATTTATGCATCCCATACTACATAGTATGCCCCGTATACTTCTAATCATGCTTATGAGTGGAGTGTTCATGCTTCAGCCAAGACATATTGATGACACATCGGTGTGTGTATGATATGACACTAAACAACTAACACTAACAAGGGAAGGTTGCCCGACCAATTGTCAAGCAACCTCCCTCTGATACCAACAGTCACAACCCGCATTTTCACCACAACGACGAAATATCAGAGTAAGATAAAATGCGCGTCATGATGCCACGTTAGCAGGGGATAACTGCAGACTCTCAGGCAACACTCCGACTCAATACTGAAAATATGATTTAAATGTTTTTATTGAAGAAGTTTATTTTAGGTTAGGCAATTAGCCGTATCCCTCGGCTTAGTGGCTCACGAGTCCACCAGAAGAAAAGTAGTTAAACGCAGTGGAAAATACTATAGTAAACAGGTTAGGCATCCTACATGAGTCTAATATCCAAAAAAAACTCAAGGCATGCATTACAATAAATTTATAATAATGATATCTAAGTAGTTTGTACGGAATTTAAATATAGTGATTTAGAGTTTTAAAACATGATGCGCATGATGCAATAATAATAGTTTGTTTTATAATTGAAAATACCTATAGGCATCCTAGCATAAATCCTTCCCAGAGAGCAAGAACTACTAACACAAAAGTAGGCACTAGCAATTAGCAAAATATCCAAGAACAACAATAAACAATCAGTGGGCGTCAAACACCTGACACGAACCCACTAAAAGTACTCAAATCTTAACCAAATAATAAGAGCACCAAAATCTACCTCGCAAACACGAGACACACACAGCGACAACACCACTCAGTCGAACCACCAGCTACAACCCTGGACTTGAGGCATTCAAAAGAAGAACACATCAGCAAGCAAAAAGTACAAGTGGCGAGAGTATAAGTAAACAAGTATGAAAAGAATTTAACAAAGGAGGGTGTACCAAACCCAACCCAGGGGAAACAGAAAGCTAAAAAAAACACAACAACAATTAGCCAAATTTGATCGCGTAGAGAAAGGTTAGCCAATAAAATACCTCTGAATAAAATGCACCAAGTGCGAAAATGAACAAGTCTGAGCATAATCAACCAAATTTAGCAAACTGTGGCATAAACCACAAGAAAACCAACTGAGCACAATACGGCTCGGAAGATGGTGGATCATCAACATGTGGTATGACTGCGTTGCAGGCCGGAGAGGGCGACGACCTCAAGCTCCCTAAGCCCAACTCAGGATCCTCAACTGTCTCACAATCGGTACTGTGGTCCACAAACATGGCAAAACCGGGCCAACCAGAACCCAATAGTCCAGGAAAGGAGAAACTAAGCATACCCTCACTGTGATGATCCACAGAAAGAAGGGTCCTCCCGGTTGGGTGGTATGCTAACCACAACCAACACTCATATCCCCAACATCATCATCTCAAAATCTGCACAACACCTAAGTATTACAACACTAAATCGAAGACCACGACCTATAATCGACCTAAACTAAGCGCAACGCATCCTACGCTCAACAGCGTCGAAAAACATTTACCCTAAGCATAAGCCTAAAAAGATTTAACATCTTTTACTCTAAAAGAAACAGGAACATTAATATAAGATGAAAGTCTTACCATAAGAACTTAGGGAAAAAGGAGAGGAAAGGAGCCACTTGCCTTGGCTTTACCAGAGAAAGCCTCCAAATCACTCCACGTCGAAGATCGGGGCAAAAAACACGGAGGTGTTGAAATCTAAACAAAAATGGCCGAAAATGGGGTTAGGGCCGAAAAACCCTAACGAGAAAACTCAAGGAATGGGGAAAAATTTACCACGATAGCGTAGCTCTCAGTGAGAGCTTTCCGGATCTATGTTCGGTTGAAGATTTCAAGCACCGGAGCACCGTCGGCGGCTACCGGAAGATTCATGAAAAAGAAACTCTCTCTCTCTCTCTCGCTTCTCTGGTTCGGGAGAATAATATCAGAGAAGATGAAGTTCGGTTCTAAAACCTAAGTCTAAGAATATATATATATATATATATATATATATATATATATATATATATATATATATATGTTTATAAATTTTTTTTTGTCAAAAACGGGTTATTACGAGCGGTTTCGCGGGAATTAAAAATAGAAGTCTACGATCGCTCCAAAACGAAAAGTGCAAAACATAAAAGTTATAGATCTCATCGAGACGAACAAATTTTATGTTGACCATTTTTTCGTACGACGCCATTTTGACCCTCAAAACGGTGCCCAAACTCTGACTACACAGAACCACTCGAGTGGAATGGGTCTACTCGAGATGGAGAAGTCTACTCGAGATGGTGACTCGAGAGGGAGGTATCTACTCAAGATGGAGACTTGGGAACTCGAGATAATCATCTGGAACTCTAGAGGATAGGTATAGAACTCGAGTGGATCAATTCTACTCGAGATAAAATACTTAGAACTCTAGTGGACCAAGTCTACTCGAACTGGACATGAGCTGCTTCGGGAAAATCGAAAATAGGAGTCTAAGATGGCTTCAAATCAAAAAGTAGTAAACATGAAAGTTGTAGATATCGTCGAGACGAACAAATTTCATGTTTACTATTTTTTTAGACGATGCCGTTTTGACTCTCAAAACGGCGTCCAAGCAAAATCTGAAATGGGCTACTCGAGAAGACTCAGAACGGAAACCCAAACACTCGCCGAATTAAACTAAACTCGCACCGAAGGCGAACACTGATACTACAAATTTAACGGCGAAGTCAAAACCAAAATCCGATGTGCCAATCTTGAGTTATACACTCCTAAACTCTATGACAAAAGTAAGTGACACAAAACTACAAACGCGCGCCGAGGCTCCAAAAATGCTCGGGACGCGACGAAACTTGACGAGCAAGTCCAAGATCACTAAACTTAACTTACCAACTTGAAAACTTTCAGTTTCAATGAAAATCCCAAAATCTGGTCAATCAGACCTAACAGACGCGAAAACGTACTAACGGTGCAACGCCGTCAACATGGCGTAAAAAAGGTAACGACCTGACGTCATAAATATAACGATAATAAATCAAATAAAATCATCGAAAAAATTGGGGGCGTTAAAACCAACAACCCGCCTGTGGGCTGGAGAGGGGTTGGGGTACTTGGGTTGCAGGCCGGTAACGGTCCACGTAAGGCTTTGTGGAAATTAGAGTACACAAAAGGTGGAACTGGACATTATATAAAAAGTGCACTTTTTATTATAACGACCCAGTGCCGACCCACTCTGGACCACACAAGGATCACTGTGGTCTCACTGACATCATCCAGTCTGCAGCCCAAGTACCCAACCCCTCTCCATCCACAGACCGGTTATTGGTGGCCACAACCTCCCTTTGATGAGGCAAACTCGATATTCAAGCACGCACCACAGGGACTTCCCAGGAGGTCACCCATCCCAGTACTACTCCATCCCGAGCACGCTTAACTATGGAGTTCTTCAACATCTCATCACCAATTGAACTGCAACTCAATTGGTGTTGAGGCATTGAAAAACTTCATAGTTAAGCGTGTTCGGGCTAGAGTAATCTCGGGATGGGTGACCTCCTGGAAAGTCCCCGTGATGCGCGCTTGACTATTGAGTTTTCCTCATCAAAGGGAGGTTGTGGCCACCAACAACCCGCCTAGATGGAGAGGGGTTGGGGTGCTTGGTTTGCTACCCGATAGCGGTCCGTGTAAGGACTAGTGGTGTTGTGATCCATGAAAGGTGGAACGGGATGTTACAATAAAAAGTGCACTTTTTTGTAATATCCCCTTATACCTTTTGTTAACTCAATCACTATGCCTTAGGCGTACCATTACCGGGCTGCAACCCAAGCACCCCCAACCCCTCTCCAGGCCACTGGCGGGTTGTTGGTGCCACAACCTCCCTTTGATGAGACAAACTCGATAGTCAAACGTACATCATGGGGACTTCCCAGGAGGTCACCCATCCTAGTACAAGCTCAATTGGTGATGAGATGTTGAAAAACTCCATAGTTAAGCATGCTCGGGATGGAGTAGTACTGGGATGGGTGACCTCTTGGGAAGTCCCCGTGATGCGCGCTTGAATATCAAGTTTGCCTCATCAAAGGGAGGATGTGGCCACCAAAAACCAGCTAGTGGGCTAGAGAGGGGTTGGGGTGCTTGGGTTGTAGCCCGGTAACAGTCCACCTAAGTCCTAGTGATTGAGTTCACGAAAGGTGGAAGGGGACGTTACACTGTTCCCAGTAGGTAACTGGGCGGATAGGTTTGCTATTCGCGGAGCTTGCCTAGACCGGCGAGGTGCGGGATTGTTTGGAGTTTGTTGAGTCCGTACTGCGAACTATTCTTGAGCTCGGGAGGTTAGCTTGACATGTGCCTTGGTCTAGCTCTGGTGGTACGGTTAGTGGTAATCACAGAGTTCGTCGGTTAGTGCAGACTGGCCTTTTGTATTCGCTGGTGTTGTGTTCGCACCATGGATGGCCGGTGGTGTGGACTTGGTCTGGATCTACACCAAGTCCAGGTTGGCTCAGATTGGTAAGTCGGGCGGTCTGCGCGAACTGAGATCTCTGTCCACCGAGTTCGGCAACTGTCAACCTTGTGTTTTGGCTATGGGCTCGTGATTAGCGGACTGGTTGTGTGTCCGCAGACTAGCAGATACTATTAGTGCTCTCCGCGAGATAGGGCGGTTATCCTATCAACTAGGGCGGTGATCACACTCCTCTCCGCGCCTATAAATTGGACCCCCCTGTCACGTCAACAGTAACACTAAATGAACAGTTGTGCGGATAGCGCTGGAAAGCCAGGGACTTGGTTCTTATTTCAGTCTGGTAAAATGCACTCTGCGGTTAGCAGTAGGTCGCTGCATGCGACCAGGTGGTCTTCTCTTCTACAACTCTTTCCCAGTTCAATAAGTTGTCCGCTTCTGGAGGCTTATTCAATTCGGCAGCAGTAGTTCGCAGGATCTGGCGGCTAGGCGACCTCGCGGTTAGGCGGCTTGCAGATCAGCGGATAGAGTTCTCTTTCAGCTTTGGAATAATGGGATGTCCGCGCGGCTTGGTTGTGGTCTTGTGACTAGGCAGCTTCACCGGACTCCCTAGGCAGCTCAACAGAGTTGACGACTTCTCCTTGATACCGTGTGGCTAGTTCTTTGCCTTGTTTTTTTCTGCTTCCATCGGGTACATCGGCGAATCATGTCTCACCATGTATGCCTCGCTTTGTGAAGATTTTTTGATAGTACAAGATTCTTGCTCTTCTATTGGCATTTGGTTTACTTAGACTTGGATAGGTTGAGTGTTCCTGCGCCTAGTTTCCCGTTTTCCGTGAATCACAATTTCTTACATGGTATCAGAGGGAATAGAGGTTGAGCAGTGATCAACCTCATTTTGCCTTATTGCTTCTGGGAGTCTAAGTAAACCAAGGTTGTGCAATGGAAGGTGGTTTCGCAAGAGGTCTTGGAATCGAGCTTCTTACATCGACTAACTTTAAGAAGTGGAATTCGTGTATGGAAAGTTATCTTCTGGGCGAGGACCTTTGGGAGGTTGTCTGCGGAGACAAAAGGCAAGAGCTTACTGCTGCTGCGGGTGCTGATGCGGTGAGAGCTTAGATGAAGAAAAATGCGAAAGCGGAGTTTACTCTCAAGCGGGCTATCTCACCAGAACTTTTTTACCACATCATAGGATGTCGGTCTGCTGCAGAGATTTTGACTTCCCTCGATGGGTTGTTCAATAGGAAGAATGTGGCAAGGCTATAATTCCTAAAGAATGAGTTGGCGAGAGCCACTCAAGGAGATCTACCCATATCGACGTTCTTCCTGAAGATGAAGAACTTGCGTGCTGAGATTTCAGTAGTGGACCCTGATGAGCCTATTTCAGAGGCGAAGTTGAAGAGGCACATAATCCACGGTTTGCATAAGGTGTATGTGGCCTTTGTCACTTCTATTCAAGGTTGGGCCACTTAGCCGTTGTTGTTGGAGCTGGAGAACCTGCTTGCTTCGCAGGAAAGCTTAGCTAGACAGATAGCAGGAGTCACTATCTCTAAAGGAGGCAGTGAGGCATTCTTCTCAGGGAAGAAGAAGAGATGGGAGAAGAAGAAGACTGATGCTGGTGATGGTCCTTCAACTTCTTATCAGCAAGAGGGGAGTGCTGCTCCTAAGCGTGATTGGAAGAAGAAGAAGGATTGGCTTAAGTGCTACAGGTGCAACCAATCAGGTCACTTCAAGAAGGACTCAAGGTCAAGCTGCAGCCAGGGCATGTTGCAGATAAAGAGGAAGCTGGTTCCAGTGCTGAGGAAGCCAGATGGAGGAATGCATTCATGACGGGCACGTATGTCCATGCATTGTCCTTTATCGACTACAAAGATGACTGGATTGTGGACTCGGGGTGTGGTCACCACCTCTCCGGGGATGAGTCGAAGTTCTCCTCTCTACACACATTCTCAGGTAACGAAGCTATCATAACTGATGATGATACTGTTCATGCAGTCGAGAAGTAGGGTGTCGTTTCTTTAGGTAGTGATAATGGTCCACTCACCTTGAGGAGTGTCTATCACGTACCGGGCATGAAAAAGAACCTCTTCTCAGTGACCAATGCAGTAGATGCAGGCTATCATGTTTTGTTTGGTCTTACAGAAGTGAAGTTTCTCCATAACGTGTCAGCAGTAATGTGAGAGGACTTAGCGCAACTAACTCGACCAAAAGACCAGACTGATGGAGGACGACACGACTAATCATTATATCAAAGGTCCTCAGGCGGATCCACGGGGCAGCCAGTTAAGCCATTACCGCATAGAACTGCAGCGCGGGGGCGATTCCGAACCGCAGCCCCAACAATCACCCCCCCCCCCCCGGAAACGACCCCAGGGTTTCAAACCCGCGACCCCCCTCTGATACCACTTGAGAGGACTTAGCGCAACCAACTCGACCAAAAGCGCGGACTGATGGAGGACGACGCAACTAATCTTTATATCAAAGGTCCTCGAGCGGATCCACGGGGCAGCCAGTTAAGCCATTATCGCATAGCACCGCAGCGCGGGGGCGATTCCAGACCGCAGCCCCAACATAATGGCTGATGTTGCTCATATAGGGAGAAGGGTAAGGGACTTATTTGTACTATCAATAAGTTCCTATGTTGATCGGATGAGGGCCAATGATTGTGCAGCTATCTGGCATGAGCAGCTGGGATTTGTTGTGATGGAAAAGTTGAAAGCCATGATAGTGAAGAGCCTTGCGAAAGGCTTGCCTAGGTTGTCATCCTTCAACGATGGTCATGTCTGTGTGGGGTGTCAATATGAAAAGGCTCATCGCCTTTCGTTTGACAAGTCGCAGACCAGGTGTAAAGCACCATTGGAGTGTATACATGGTGATTTGATGGGGCCGATCGTCACAGCCAGTCTTGGAGGCAGCAGATACATGATTGTTTTGATTGATGAATACATGAGGTACACTTAGGTGTACTTTATGAAGGAGAAGTCGGACGCATTCTGTTTGTTTATGGAGTTCAAGGGGTTATTGGAGGGCCGGCTTGGCTTGCGGGTCAAGAAGTTGAGAATAGACAACGGATGTGAGTTCGTTTCAACCGAGTTCTCTAACTTCTGCATAAAGTACGACATCAAGAGGGAGCTCACTTGTGCTCATACTCCATAGCAAAATGGATAAGTAGAGAGGAAGATCCGTCATCTGATGGAAACCTGCAAGTGTTGGCTTCATGCCAAAGGCATTCCAAGGTCCTTCAAGGTGGGAGGGATGGTCTGTGAAACTTATGTCATCAATCTGATGCCTTTGAGTCCGATTAACATGAAGTCTCCACATGAGATGATGTTTAAGGAGAAGCCTGGAGTTGGACACCTTCGGGTGTTCGGATCGACCTGTTATGTATGCATCCCAGATGATCTCAGGACAAAGTTAGATCTGAATGCGAGAAAGCTCGTCTTTGTGGGCTATGTCGAGTGGAAGAAGGGATGGAAGTGTATGGATCCAGTGACGAAGAAGTTCGTTGTCTTGAGAGATGTGGTCTTTGACGAGCTGACGTCATATGGAGGTGGCTCCTCTGTAGAGCTGTAGGAAAGCAGATCAGATGGCGGACAGGAGGAGGCTGCTATGATCTTCTGGTGGAGTTGTTTATATCACCAGGAGCTCCAGGTATTTCTAGCTCCGGGGCGAAGGCTTATGGTTCAGGAAGTAGGGGAGCGATGCTCCTAGTGTGCCTGGGA
Organism: Platanthera zijinensis; assembly: GCA_039513925.1. Taxonomy (NCBI): domain Eukaryota; kingdom Viridiplantae; phylum Streptophyta; class Magnoliopsida; order Asparagales; family Orchidaceae; genus Platanthera; species Platanthera zijinensis. The sequence continues at coordinate 55,771,854 of CM077082.1, forward strand.
GCGGAGCTAATTCAGAAGAAGCAGCGGAGGTGGTTAACAAGGGTCAGACTCTTGGAAGATCGAAGAGGACCATCAAACCAACAGCTCGTTATAGCGAAGGAAACACAGTGAGCTTGATCTCTTGTTTCTTCGTTGGCCCTCAGGACAAGCGAGAGCCTTCAATCTTTGAAGACGCCACTATAGTAAAGGAGTGGGATAACGCTATGGATGAGGAGATGGCTGCCCTCAGGAAAAACGAGACATGGGACCTTGTGCCCAAGGTCGAAGGCGTTACTCCTATTACGTGCAAGTGGGTCTATAAGCTGAAGAAGAAGGCAGATGGGAGCATCGAGCGGTACAAGGCTCACCCTGTAGCTCGAGAATTTTCTCAGCAGTACGGAAAAGACTATGAAGAGATGTTTAGTCATATTGCCAAGATGACTTCAGTTCGGGTGGTGATGGCCTTAGCAGCTTGTCAAGGTTGGAAGATGTGACAACTGGACGTAAAGAATTCTTTTCTTTATGGGGAAATAGATAAAAATATCTTCATGGTTCAGCCACCAGGATATGTTTCTGAATATCATCCAGGATATGTCTGCAAGCTCAGGAAGGCCCTTTACGGCTTAAAGCAGGCTCCGCGGGCATGGTATTGGAAGATCACAGAATACCTCCAATTCTGCGGTTATTTTGCCTCTGATTCAAATTCGAGCCTATTTATCAAGAAGAAGGGGGAGCTTCATGTCTTGGTGGTGTACGTGGATGATATGATCGGCACGGGAAACTCCGAGGATGAGGTGGCTAGGCTTAGGGCAGAGCTAGCCATTCTGTTCGAGATTAAGGACTTAGGTGAGCTCTACCACTTCCTTGGACTCGAGGTGAAGAGGAAAGAGAGCAGCATACTCATTTTCCAAAGGGTCTATGCGTATCGAATTGTTCAGCGGTTCAACATGCGGGAAGGGAAGAGTAGATCTACTCCTCTTGATGTTGGCATCAAGCTTCGACGAGATGAGGTTAGGATTCTTCCAGATCTTTTAGTGTTCTGTGATCTGGTGGGGAGCCTTATTTAACTGACGATTATGAGGCCAGACATTGTATATGTTGTAGGCCGAGTAAGTCGGTATATAGAGGAACCTCAGAAGCCTCATTTGATGGCGGCATGGAGCATTCTAAAGTACGCGAAGTCCACTTCTGATATGGGTAACCTTTATGGGAGAGACATTGCTTCAACCTGTACGGTTATATAGATGATGATTGTGGGGGGAGATTCAGACGATCGGAAGTCAACATCCGGTTACGTCTTCACATGTGGATCAGCAGGTATCTCGTGGTGCAGCAAGAAGCATGATTCTGTGTCCGTCTCTACTATGGAAGCGGAATACAAGGCTTCTGCCTTGGCAGCTCGGGAAGCCATCTAGCTTAGGAGGTTGTTAGAGGATGTCCATGAAGAAGTGCGTGGTCCTACTCTGCTACGCGGTGACAATTAGAGTTCCCTTAAACTGGTTAATAAGCCATTTTGAAATGCGCGGAACAAGCACATTGAGATTGAGCACCATTTCATTCAGGAGAAGGTATTGGAGGGGTCTCTTTTGGTTGGACATGTGCGAAGCGAGGACAACATCGCAGACATCTTCATGAAATCACTGTCGAAGGGGTCATTTACTCTGTTCACACAGCCTGTGCGGACAGGGCTGGTGGCTAGCCTTGTCAGCTTGTGTATAGCTGACAGTCTGTTCCCAGTAGGTAACCGGGTGGATTGGTTTGCTATCCGCGGAGCTTGCCTAGACCGACGAGGTGTGGACTTGTTTGGAGTTCGCCGAGTCCGTACTGCGGACTGGTCTGGAGCTCAGGAGGTCGGCTTGACGTGTGCCTTGGTCTAGCTCTGGTGGTACGGTTGGTGGTAACCAGAGAATTCGTCGGTTAGTGCGGACTGGCCTTTTTTATCCGTTGGTGTTGTGTTCGCACCAGGGATGGCCAGTGTTGTGGGACTTGGTATGGATCTGCACCAAGTACAGGTTGGCTTAGATCGGCAAGTCGCGCGGTCTGCGTAGACTGATATCTCTATCCATCGAGTTCGGCAACTGTCAGCCTTGTTTTTTAGCTACAGGCTCGTGATTAGCGGACTGGCTGTGTGTCTGCGGACTGGCGGATACTCTCAGTGCTCGCCGCGAGATGGGGCGGTTATCAACTAGGGAGGTGGTCACACTCCTCTCCGTGCCTATAAATAGGACCCCCTATCACATCAACGGTAACACTAAATGAACAGTTGTGCGGATCGCGCTGGAAAGCCAGGGACTTGGTTTTGATTTCGGTCAGGGATAGTGCAGACTCTGCGGTTAGCAACCAACGGTTAGCAGCAGGTCACAACTTGCAACTAAGCAGTCTTCTCTTCTGCAACTCCTTCCTAGTTTAATAAGTTGTCCGCTTCTGGCGGCTTGTTCAATTCGACAGCAGTAGTTCGTAGGATCTGGAGGCTAGGCGACCTCGCGGTTATGCGACTTGTAGATCAGCGGACAGAGTTCTCTTTCAGCTTTGGAATAACGGGCTATCCGCGCGTCTTGGTTGTGGTCTTGCAACTAGGCAGCTTCAGCGAACTCCCTAGGCAGCTTAGCAGAGTCGGCAGCTTCTCCTTGAGACCGCACAGCTAGTTCTTTGTCTTGTATTTTTTCTGCTTCCATCGAGTACATCGTCGAATCATGTCTCGTCATGTATGCCTCGCTTTGTAAAGATTTTTTGATAGTATAAGATTATTTCTCTTCTATTGACATTTGGTTTACTTAGGCTCAGATAGGTTGAGTGTTCATGTGTCTGGTTTCCCATTTTCCGCGAATCACAATTTTTTATGTGATCATGGTTGTGATGAGGAGAGGGACAACCTCTTCTATCATGGGATGAGAGAGAACTTGAGGCAACCACTCATAGCTCTAAAGAATACGTGTTTCAATGAGTTGGTTGAAACCGCTGGGATGTTGGAAAACGATATGGAGCAAACCCAATGCCATAAGGGTCATGCAGTGAAGCATGAAGAAGGAAAATCTTATTAGTTGTAGTGGAAGTCATAAGGGAGTAGGTAGAGGAAGAAGCCATATCTTTTCATGTCAGGAGAGAAGAGTAGTGCTATGTTCGGAGAGTCTCGTTTCAAGGGACCACCGACATGTTATAAGTGTGGCAATGTAGGCCACATAGCTCGAAAGTGTACCAAAGGTGGTATTGAGCCAGAGTAGAGGCAGGAGCAGTCAGTGCGTTCCGGTCCTAGTTATGTAGACAAAGGGAAGACGACGAAGTCTAGCGCTTCATTTTTCCCTCTAGTGCAGGCCAGAGCTTACAACCTTCGGTAGTAGGAAGTGATTCGTTAGCCCGATGTGTTGATAGGTACGAATGGTCCGAGTTCGTTTACTAGTTTAAAACCATTTGCGGCCTTTTGTGTTTGTTGTGTGTATGTTAGGCTTTGTGCTAGTTTTCGGCTACCCCACTAGAGTGTTATTTGACACGGGAGTGTCACATTCCTTTTTTGCGGAAAGTTTTATCCAGAGAATTGGTGTCGAGCCATTTAAGGTAGTGTAGAGCTTAGTGTGTGCTTGCCCAATGGGTCTTTCATGACTACCAAAAGGAAAGGGCGCATTGGTTGGAGTTTAGGCAAAGTTGACTTCGTGTTGGTAGTCGCAATCCTACCGCTAGCCAAATTTGACGTCACTTGGGGATGGACTGGCTTGCAGAGCAGCGTGATAGTATTTACTGCTTATTGAAGGTGGTGACCCTGAGGAGTGAGGGAAGAGAAGAAGTCAATTTCGAGGGCCTTAGTGGAGTGGTCTGCTCTTTGATTTTGGCCATGCAAAAGGTACAAGCAGTAGACCAGGAGGTGTAGCATTCGTAGCTTTATTTGAGGTCTAATCTACGAAGTGGTCAATTAGAGAAGTGCCAGTGGTGGCAGAGTTTGAGGATGTGTTCCCTGAGGAGTTCTTAGGAGCACCTCCTTAGCGTGAGATCGACTTTACGCTTGAATTAGTGTCAGGAGCAAGGTCGGTGTCGCATCCTCCATTTAGGATAGCACCAAAGGAGCTAGTTGAGCTCAAAGTGTAGCTACAAGAGTTGTTGGAGTAAGGGTACATTAGGCCCATCTCTTTATTGTGGAGTGTGTGTTGTTTGTAAAGAAGAAAGATGGCAGTATGCGGTTGTGCATAGACTACCGTGAGCCTAATAAGCTAACTGTCAAGAATAAGTATCCAATTTCGCGGATAGATGACTTGTTTGACCAGTTGGTAGGGGCGGTGGTGTACTCCAAGCTAGACTTGAAGTCACGGAATTACCAGTTGCATATTCGGGATGAGGACATTCCGAAGACAACATTTGGGATGAGATTTGGTCACTTTGAGTTCTCAGTGATGTCGTTTGGTTTTACGAACACACCCCCGATGTTCATGGATTTGATGAACCGAGTGTTTCAGCAGCACTTGGACTTGTTCGTTGTGGTATTTGTTGAGAATATTGCCCTCAATGTTCCCTAGATTTGAAGAGGAATCACAATCAATACCAAGAGCATAAATGTATTTGATGTATGTTCAAGTTCATTATGTGCAGGATGTTCCTTGGAATAAGTTTAGACAGGTTGTCTAAGTAATTGTGATAGGTGATCACAAGGAAGAAAGGTGGAGAGACAGAAATTTGAAAGTCCATAGGCATTGAGTGAAGCAAGTTCACTCAACGCCAGATGTCAAGGAAGGATGCTGGAAAGACAGAAATTCGTCTAAGTTCACAGGCGTTGAGTGAAGTCAGTTCACTCAACGCTAGATGCCAAGAAGCATTGAGTAAAGCATGGACAGTCAAAACCCAAACAATTTGCAAAGCAGTTTTGCGGCTAAGTCCACAGGCGTTGAGTGAAGGTAGTTCACTCAATGCCATATAACAAGAGGTGTCGAGTAAAGCTCAGTCGGTCAAAGCTTCAGCATTGGAAAGGAAGAAATTCGACTAAGTCCAGAAGTGTTGAGTGAGGAAAGCTCACTCAACGCCTGAAGAAAGAAGCATTGAGTCAAGCTCAAGCAGTCAAAGCCTTTGAAGAATCTGTCAAGAATTCTGGCTAAGTCCAGAAGCGTTGAGTGAGGACAGCTCACTCAACGCCCAAAGAAGAAAGCATCGACAGACCAGTGTTCAGTCAAAGCTTAAGAATATATAGATAGAAAAATCTGTCTAAGTCCAGATACATCGAGTGAGGACAACTCACTCAACGTAAGCTCATCAAGAAAATTGGCTAAGTACAGAAGCGTTGAGTTAAGACAGTTCACTCAACGCCTCATCAAAGAAGACAGGCAAAGTTCAGAAGCGTTTAGTGATGAAGGTTCACTCAACGCATTAATGATGATGGAAATCGACTAAGTACAAAAGCGTTGAGTGAAAGCAGTTCACTCAACACCTCAGCAAGATGGCTGACATTCAGAGAAACGGCTAAGTCCAGAAGTGTTGAGTGATGAAAGCTAACTCAACGCATTCAACGCCTAAACAGTAGGAAGATTGTTTAAGGACAAAAACATTGAGTGAAAGTCGTTCACTCAACGCACTCAATGCCTAGCAATGCACAAGGAATTGACTAAGTTCAAATTCATTGAGTAATAAAGGTTCACTCAATGCACTCAACGTCTGGCAGTGCAGATTATTTGACTAAGGGTTTTTGCGCTTAGTGAAGGCTGTTCACTCAATGCACTCAACGCTTGGGATGAATTAGTTGAATTTGGCTTAAGCCCATGGATATTGATGTCAGCAAATGTCAACAAAGTTCAAACTCATTGGAGGAAGTCTACAGTACATAATAAATGTCGCAGCAGGCCTACTGTATGACTTTTCCTGTAAAAAGCAAAGTTGCAGCCAACAACTTCTGGTGGGCCCACGGGTCAAATAGTCATTGAACGACAGAAGATAAAAGGATTGAGATCGGCGGAAGCAAAAAAACTTTTTAGGGTTTATCTTTTCTCAAAGAGGCGGAACATCTTCTTCTTCCTCTCGTCATTGTTGTAGAGCTTGAAGCTAAAGTTCAAACCCGCTGATCCAAAAGTTCCAGCAGTTAACTATAGCGATCTTCACCTACTACATCAAGTTTAGAAGAGTTTTTTGAGAAAGAAGAAGTAGAGCTATATGGTTTCTGCAGTCAAGGTTAGCTGAGTGAAGAATACAAAGAACAATCAAATCATTGTCTTCATCAATAAGATCAGAACTTGTGTTTCTGAGTTACTTCCAGCACAAGCAGCAATTTCTTGAAGATCATATTTCTTGTTGTTGTGAAGAAGTTAGGGCTGATTTCATCTCAGCTCAGGAAGAAGAAAAATCAAAGAATATTTCTCTGGATTCAAATCATCATCAACACCAACTTTACTTTTTGTAGGATCCATTGGATCTGAGTGTAGGCCTATTTTATAAAGGCTGAGTATAAGATCATTTGTTGATTTGAGGTAGGATCCTTTGTGGATCTGAGGTAGGGCAGTTTGCCTAAGGTAGGAGAGTCATTCTCTCTGAGTGGTAGGGCCTTTGTGCCTGAGTTATAGGATCCAGCTTCAAATCTGAGGTAGGGCCTTGGGCCTGAGCTGTAGGAGAGTCATCCTCTCTGAGTTGTAGGGCTCTAGCCTGAGTTGTAGGACTATTAATTTAGTCTGAGGTTGGTGATCTTTGGATCACTGAGTTGTAGGAGCAAGCTTGCTCTGAGGTAAGGCTTTGTGCCCGAGGTAAGTCTTGGAGGAGACTGAGAGATCCTGAGGGATCTGTGTTGTAAGCTCTTAGGAGCCGAGTTTTGGAGAAGTTCCTTGTCTAACACACTGTTAGAAATGTGGGAGGGACATTGGATGTACCCATAATCTTGGAAACTACTATAAATCTTGTGTGTGCTTTTGTGGTGTGTCTTGAAAGCAGAAAATAACTAACCAACAACACACTTAAAGAAGGAAAAATATAAAGAGACTGAAAAACCTATTTACCCCCCTCTAGGTGTTTAGCTATCCTTGAAACTAAATACTTTCAAGTGGTATCAGAGGGAGGTTACTCAAATTATCTGAGTAAATCTCAAAGGGTAGCTAAAAGAAGTATACTTTTGGATTATGGAGAGAACCATAAGGAGCTGGGTTCCATAAAGCTTCCAATCTGCAGGAAGGAGAGCTTTGGAATCTGGAAGGAGAGGGTCAGGCTTTTCATGGAAGCATCTGACCCAAGGATCTTTATTATAGTCAAAGCGGGACCTTTCATCCCTATGAAAGTCTTAGTTCTGGATGCAATAATCCAGACACCAAAGAAATATTTAGAGATGTCCAAGGATGAAGTCATCTTGGCCATAATGGATAAGAGGGCACAAAACATCATTGTCAGTGTCATAGATGACTCAACCTTCCAGAACTTGGTTCACTACCAGACCTCCTAGGAGATGTGGGACACTTGGTGGTCTACATGGAGGGCACAAAGGAGGTCAGAGTTGATAGGAAGTCCTTACTCAACCAAGAGTATGAGGCTTTCAGGAAGTCCAAGAAAGATAGCATTGCAGAATGTTATGAATTTTTTTTCAGAATTGTGAATGAGCTAAAGATTTATGGGAGAGTCTTCAGCCATTTTGAGCTAAATGATAAGTTCCTAAGGTCTCTAAATAGAGACTAGGGCACCAAGATCTGTGCCATTAGAGAGGTGGCAAAGCTGGCTGATACTCTATCTCACACTCTATTTGGGAAGTTGCTCTCTTATGAGATGCAGCTAACTGCCAGGAAAGAGGAGGAGACCATCAACAAATCCCAGGCCAAGTAAAAGTCTTTGTCCTTCAGAGCTGACAACACCAAGAGGAGCAAGGAGAGGATTGCCTCTCCTCCAAGGAGGCCTACTTATTCAGACAGCACTGGGCCTAGCTCATCAGACATCAGCTTGTCTGATGAAGACTTTTATTGGAACCCCATGTTTGATTTGGGCTAGGTTCACTCCTAGGTTGTTTGACCCACTTGTATAGCCAGGGTCAAAGTCTAGGTCTAAGTTAGTCTTAGTAGAGCAGACCTCATAAAGACCAGCATTGGACTTCATTTCAAAGACCAAGACTCAGAAGTAATCTGTGGATCTGATATCAGTTTGACTTTCATCGAACTCGGCTCGAAGATCGTCGATCTCCGATCGATGATCGCAGAGGAAAAATCTCTGAGCTGAAATCGACGATCTCAGAACTCAGATCGATGATTTCCAGTCTCAGCTCGACGATCTTCTATCTCAGCTCTGCGATTAATTATCTGTGTTCGACTACCTTATTGCGCAGCTGTCTTGAAGATTTCATTCTTGTTTTGTCAAGGCTTTTTATGGAATCAAATCTCTGGTAGTTAATGCTGATGTTATTAAGGCTTATAGTCGTTTCTATTGCAGCATTAACTACAGGTTTTCACAGAGTTATTATATTGTATTATATGCCAAGACAGTTGGGGAAATAATTTATTGTAGATATTATAGTTGTTTTCTCTCCTCGATTCCTGCAGAATAATTAAAGGATTTTTTTTTTAAATTCAAGTCAGGAATTCTTTTGTCCTACAAAAAGAAGAAGGCTGTCGATTCCATCACAACAAGAAAAAAAGACACACAAAAGAAAGATAGAAAATCGTTCCTGCTAACATCCTAAAAACATTCTGAAGCAGATCTTCATCAGTTTTCTCATTCTGTCAGTGCTCTAAAGAAGAAGCAAGAAGAACAACTTTTACAAATCAAGAGTCTTGTTTCCAGGACCTTGCTAAGACATTCCAGCACCATCTGTCTAAATCTCCTGGACCAAGTCTCTCAGTTGAAGACCTACTCACCCTGTACAAAGCTTCCCAGCCTGAACCCTTCTACATCTCTGGGGGAGCTTTGATAATATCTCTGAATCCACAGTCTTCTCATTGTTTTGAGAAAAGAAGACTTTCATCACTCTCTCATCCCCACCTCTGTACAGGGTTTTAATTCCCTTCAAAATTATTCTGGTTCACAAGTCTCCTTCCAAAAGACTTGGGTTGGTTTTTGGGCACCTGATCAAAAGCTCATTGGTGTCAGTCACCTGATCAAAACCTGAAGTGGATTCCTACCAAGGGTGGTAGAAGAGTGGATGTACCCAGTTGGGGAACCACTATAAAAATTCTTGTGTTGTCTGGTTGTGTTTTTTGTGTTCTTATGGGCTTGTGTTGTGGTTAAGATTAGCCTAGATTATTTGCCTTTATCTTTTCTGTAAAAAGATTTTTTATAAATCTATTCCCCCCCCCCCCATAGAGTTATTCAGAGTTTATCACCCCTTTTCCTTTCAACTTTGCTGCCTTCTCCAAGCAGTTTCAGAAGTTGATGAAGAAAAAGCAGTGGAGGAGCAGACCTTCCTCCTCCTCTCATCACAGGAAGAACCACTCCAAGGGAGACAGGTATAACTCTAAACCCAGTAAACATGTTTCCTCTAAAGTTGTCTGATATTGTTGTAGCAAGCCAGGGCATGTGATAGCTGACTGCCCAGTCAAAAGAAGAGAGGCTAGTGAGAAAAAGGTCCACCAACATAAGGGCAAGAAGGAAAAGTTCTTCATGGCAAAGAAGGAGAAGAGTTGGAGTCATTCTGACTCAGCATTTCTGAGCCTAAAGAAGAATAAGCATATATAGGGCTCTTTGCTGTCAAAGAAGAAGTTGAAGAAGAAACTGAAGACTATCCTGCTGCCAGGATAGGGATCAGGGCCCCTCTGTCACATTTAGATAGTGACTCAAAGGAGGATGAAGATGAAGAAGATGCCAACAACTATTACGGGATGATGGCTAGGTCTGATCAAGAATCCAGCCAGGGTCAGCCTGGTCCAGAAAAGGTATTCTCTCTATCCAGCCCATCTTCTGACTTAGATTATGAGACTAGTCCAAATTCTGAGGCATCATCATCCAGTGATAAAGGTGGGTCAGAATTTGAAGAAGATGTCAATCAATTGACTAACAAGTATGGCGCCCTTATGGATGCCTTTAAAAGAAGCAAGAAGCTGGCTAAGATGCAAGATGAAGAGATTATCTCCCTTCAGCTAGCTGCCTCCCAGCAGGCTGAGACAACATACTTGCTGGATCAGAAGGCTAGGGAAATCAGCCAACTGAAAAACATTTCCCTCATTCAGATTGGCACCATCAGATTCAAGAATAGTCTCATTAGGGATCTTGAAGAGAAAGTTCAGAGGGAGAAAATGATAGTTACTAGTTACTCTAAGACAAGTACTTTGTTGCCCCTGATAGACTCCTCCTCTCAAAAGGGTAAGAAGGGGTTGGGATTCAAGGGAAGCACAACAGTTGCATATTCCAAAGGGAAAGGGAAAAATCATGTTCAGCCTCTGGCATCCAAGCCTCCCATTCTTTTTAAGAATGTTCTGTTACCTTCAAACAGGTATGACCAAGAGAGCATCTATGGTCATTAGATGAATGGTAGATCCACTAGTGTGAAACAAAGATGTTCACAGCTATGGTGGAAGATATAGTCGGGGAATGAGTGCCTTTAAGGCTCCCTATGAGGAAATTAAAATGGCCCATCATGGACCATTTATCTTTGGTACCCCAGCCCCCACTCTCAAGAACAAGGCAGTGGCCTTCACTCAAGACCTTCCAGCAAAGACTTGGACTAAGGGTAAGTCTATCAGTAGGACAGATCTGGCTATCTATGATGCTATAAATAGCATTTCCTCTGCAAAGAAGACTTCTATAAATGGCATTCAGAGCAAGCAAAGAAAGTCTGCTGAAAGAATCACCTTCAGTCAGATCCTTACTGAAAGGAACTTGAAGAAGACTGCTGCTCCTCTTCGTTATTTACAGTCAACAGTTAACCAAACTGCAGGACATGCTCAGAAAATAAGATATAACATTCATGAGTGTTGGTGCTATGGTAAGGTGGGGCATTTTGCCCTAGATTGCTGACACAATCCTAGTGTGCCCAGAGCAAATGTTAGTCTTCCTGTCAGAAAATCTACAGGAAGATGGTTTCTGTTTCAGACAAATCATTACCTAGGACCCAATAAATATTGGGGGTCCCAAGGTAAGATAATTTATGTATTGCAGGTTAGTCCAAGTGCTCATACCCCTATATGATACTTGGAAAGTGGTTGTTCCAAACACATGAATTGAACAAGGAGCAATCTAAATGAGTACACTACAGTGAAGGATGGACCCAAAGTTATCTTTGGTGATTCCGATAGAGGAGTGACAAGAGGCTATAGTAAGATTACCAATAACATATTCACCATCTCAAAAACGGCTTTTGTTAAAGGGTTGCAACACAACCTGATAAGCATAAGCCAACTCTATGATCTTGACTATGCCATTGCATTCCACAAGAATGAGTGCCAAATTAAGAGGTCATTTTGACAGGCACTAGGAGTAAAAATATTTATTGCTTAATCTTTATATGTCTTAATAAAGATTCTCATATATGTCTAGTTACAAATGAGAAAGTCTTATATTGTGTACAATGGCACAAGAGACTAGCACATTTGAATTATAAGACTATTGACAAGCTCTTTAGTAAATAGCTAGTTAAGAATGATCCCAAGATGAAATGCTCCAAGGAAGGCATCTACTCAGCATGCCAAAAAGGCAAGCAAACCAAAGCTTCCTTCAAAAGCATTGGGACCAAAGACTCTGTGAGGTGTTTATACCTCCTACATATGGGCTTGTTTGGTCCTATGCCATTTCATAGTCTAGGTAAAAATTCTACACCCTTATGGTGGTTGATGATTATTCTAGGTTTGCTTGGGTTTTCTTTCTTAAGAAAACGTCTGAAACTCTTGATATCTTCAAGACATTTGTCAAGCAAATTCAGAATGAGCTAGACAGTACTGTGGTCAAAATCAGAAGTGACCATGAGATTGAATTTTAGTCTGAAAGCATGGCAAATTTCTGTGAAGATCAAGGGATTCATCAAGAATTTTCTTCTCCAAGAACCATAAGAAGACTCCATATGAGATTATGAATGGCAGAAAACCAAACTTGGCCTATCTCAGGATCTTTGGTTGCATGTGCTATGTGCTGAATAATGGGAAGTCCTATGTGACTAAATTTGCTGCCAAGTCCTATGATGGGATTTTTGTTGGGTACAACAATCATAGTAAGACCTATAGGATCTACAACTTGGAAAGTCAAGTTGTATAAGAATCTGTTAATATAGTGTTTGATGAGTCAATTATGATTAATAGTGAGCTGTCAAGTTCCTCTTCTAAACCTGCAGGTATAGAGCTAATGATGGACAATCTAACCATCAAGTAAGCTACTCCAAATGCCCAAGATAAAAGTGAAGGGGTGTGCATTCCATAAGAAGGGCAAAGCTCACATGATGTGGATGAAGATCAGCAAGCTCTAGTCACTGAAGCTCGGGATGTTGAAGGATGATTGCCTCTAGCTATCAGGCATCTAAGGGATCATCCAAGACACCAAATAATTGGTGATGCCCACTGAGGAGTGGTGAGAAGGAGCAGAAGTCTCAATACCACAATGTATTCAAGTTTCTTATCACAGGTTGTGCCCAAGAGATTTGAAGAGGCCAACATAGATCAGTTTTGGATCGTAGCAATGCAAGATGAACTGAACCAGTTTAAGAGGTGTAAGGTCTGGAAGCTGGATCCCAAACCACAAGGAAATAATATCATTGGAACTAAGTGGATTTACAGGAATAAACTTGATAGAAAATGACATTATAATCAAGAACAAGGCTAGGTTGGTAGCTAAAGGGTACAGACAAGAAGAAGGTATTGACTTTGATCAAACCTTTTCCCATGTCGTAAGATTGGAAGTCATTAGATTTTTCCTTGAATATGCCGCATACAAAGGATTTAAAGTCTATCAGATTGATGTGAAGTCAGCCTTCCTGAATGGTGACTTAAATGAAGAAGTCTATGTTGAACAGCCTTCAGGTTTTGTTAATTCTAACTCTCTTGATTTTGTTTATAGACTTAGGAAAGCTCTATATGGGTTGAAACAAGACCCTATTCCTAAGGGAATCTAAGAGCAAGATCATCCTAGTCCAAAATTATGTAGATGACATAATTTTTGGGTCTACTGATGACAACTTTTGCAGGAAGTTTGCTAAACTTATGCAAGGGAAGTTTGAGATGAGTAGTATGGGTGAGCTTAAGTTCTTCTTGGGCCTCTAAGTAAGACAGACTGAAGATGGATTGTCCATATCTCAGTCTAAGTTCACTAGGGAGTTAATTAAAAAGTTTTGAATGGAGAGTGCCTCCACCATGAAAACTCCCATAGAGTCAAGTACGCTTATAAACAAAGATGATGCAAGGAAATCTGTTGATGAAACTTTATATAGATGGATAATTGGATCCCTTTTATATCTGACTGCTAGTAGGACATACATCATATATGCTATAAGTGTTTGTGCTAGATATCAGGCTAGCCCTAAAGAGTCTCACTACTCTGCTGCTAAGAAGATTTTGAGATATCTTAAGGGCACGCCAGATCTTGGCCTATATTACCCTAGGAATAGAGATTTTGAACTAACAGACTATTCAGATGCAGATTTTGCAGGTTACAAAGAGGACAGGAAAAGCACTTTAGGCACCTGTCAATTCTTGGGAGGAAGACTTGTGTCTTGGAGCAGCAAGAAGCAGACAATTGTTGCAATTTCAATTGCTGAGTCAGAGTATATCTCAGTAGGAAGTTGTTGTGGATCCAACATCAGATCCAGGACTACAACATCAAGATAAGTAACACCCCCATGTACTGTGATTCAACTAGTGTAATCTCTATTACTAGGAATCCTGTCTCATACAGTAGGACTAAGCACATAGAGATTAAGTATCATTTTATTAGGGAGCATGTAAAGAAGGAATACATTAGTCTTGAGTTTGTCCCAACAGACAAGCAAGTAGCTGACATCTTTACTAAGCCACTAGATGAAGTCAAGTTCAACACCTTTAAGTTTGAATTGGGTATGTTGAACTTGGTATAGCTTCAGTTGCTCCTAATTGTGTTTTATTGTAGGATTTACTTTGCTTGCATGTTTGTAAGTCTTTCAAGTGATATCAAGACTGTCAAGTCTTTCAATTGATATCAAGACTTAAATGGACTCAAGTGTCCATTAGAGGAGATGATAATAAATGCTCCAGTTAAGGGGGAGCAAGCCCAACAACTGCAACAGTTGATCAAAGATCAATACTGCTATTCTGTATGTCCTCAGGACAAGTCACAGACTGAGGGGGAGATCAATAATAGTAGATTGTTGATGCTGAGAAGACAATGTTGCTACTGAGAAGACAAAGCTGCTGTAGGAGAAGAGGAAAGACAGCACTTCCCTGACAATAACTACATTCTATAAAAGTTTTAAGTGGTATGAGGAGTGGCATTAGCTCACTGATAGCAGCTAGCTCAAGTGGGTCAATGGACCACTCAAGTGTCAAGTGGCTGCAGTGAAGTGTTGTATTAGTGGTATCAACACAAGAGGTATGTTCTCTAGCTAAGTAGTTTGATCACTAGTATGGTGGAATCTGGCTAGGATCAAGAGATTAATTCTCCCATGATCCTTTCACCTCCATCATTTGATAACTGTTTTTTTTAAGAAGCCAGAAAGGGGGAGGTGTGGGAAATACTCTAAACCCTAAAGGGGGAGGTGTGGGCAATTGACATGACCAGGTCTTGTTGAGTCAGTGCATATTACTTGAAAAAATTCAAGTAGTATGAGGAGTGCAATGAATACATGTTGAACCATTGCATATTACTTTCCCACCTCCAAGTGATATGAAGGAAGTGCTTCAAGTGGTATGTGGAAATTGCTCCATTTATATTTTAAGTGGTATGAGGAAAGTGCATATTACTTGAGCAAAAGCTCAAGTGGTATGAGAAAGCAATGAATTGACATGTTGAGTAAATGCATTCAGTTGGAGAACATTAAATTAATATGCTGGAGAGATGAAATTCAAGTGGTATGAGAAAACTACATCTGCTAGCTTACAGCTGCTTTGAATTTATATGTTTTATGTGATAATGTTTCTTAGTATTGCTGTGTGTTCTTCCTTCTTCAAATAAGGAGAGATTTTTGGGAATATTGCCCTCAATATTCCCTAGATTTGAAGAGACATCACAATCAATACTAAGAGCATAAATGTATTTGATGTATGTTCAAGTTCATTATGTGAAGGATATTCCTTGGAACAAGTTTAGACAGGTTGTCTAAGTGATTGTGATAGGTGGTCACAAGAAAGATGGAGAGATAGAAATTTGTCTAAGTCTACCGGCGTTGAGTGAAGCCAGTTCACTCAAAGCTAGATATCAAGGAAGGATGCTAAAAAGATAGAAATTTGTCTAAGTCTACAGGCATTGAGTAAAGCCAGATCACTCAACGTCATATGCCAAGAAGCACTGAGTAAATCATGGACAGTCAAAGCCCAAACAGTTTGCAAAGCAGATTTGTGGCTAAGTCCACAGGCGTTGAGTGAAGGAAGTTCACTCAACACCATATAACAAGAGGCGTCGAGTAAAGCTCAGTCTGTCAAAGCTTCAACATTAGCAAAGAAGAAATTCGACTAAGTACAGAAGCGTTGAGTGAGGACAGCTCACTCAACGCCTGGAGAAAAAAGCATTAAGTCAAGCTCAAGCAGTCAAAAACTTTGAAGAATCTCTCAAGAATTCTGGCTAAGTCCAGAAGCATTGAGTGAGGACAACTCACTCAATGCCCAAAGAATAAATCGTCGATAGACCAGTGTTCATTCAATTCTTAAGAAGATATAGACAAAAAAATCTATCTAAGTCCTGATGCGTCGAGTGAGGACAACTCACTCAATGCAAGCTCATCAAGAAAATCGGCAAAGTACAGAAGTGTTGAGTGAAGTCAGTTCACTCAATGCCTCATCAAAGAAGACAGACAAAGTTCATAAGTGTTGAGTGATGAAGGTTCACTCAGCGCATTAATAAAGATGGAAATCAACTAAGTACAGAAGCATTGAGTGAAGGCAGTTCACTCAATGCCTCAGTAAGATGGTCAGCATTCACAAAAGCGGCTAAGTTCAGAAGCATTGAGTGATGAAGGCTCACTCAACGCACTCAATGCCTAAATAGCAGGAAGATTGTATAATGACAAAAGCATTGAGTGAAGGCCGTTCACTCAACGCACTCAATGCCTAGCAGTGCATAAGGAATTGGCTAAGTTCAAATTCATTGAGTGATGAAGGTTCACTCTACACACTCAATGCCTTACAGTATAGATTATTTGACTAAGGGTTTTTGTGCTGAGTGAAGGCTGTTCACTCAACACACTCAATGTATGGGATGAACTAGATGAATTTGGCTAAGTCCACAGATACTGACGTCAGCAAATATCAGCAATGTTCAAACTCATTGTGGGAAGTCTACAGTACACGACAAATGGCATTGCAGGCATACTGTATGACTTTTCCTGTAAAAAACAAAGTTGCAGCCAATAACTTCTTGTGGGCCCACGGGTCAAAGAGCCGTTGAACGACGAAAGATAAAAGGTTTGAGATCGGCGGAAGCAAATAAACTTTTTAGGGTTTATCTTTTCGCAAAGAGGCGGAACATCTTCTTCTTCCTCTCTCCATTATTGCAGAGCTTGAAGCTAAAGTTCAAACCCGCTGGTCCAAAAGTTCTAGTAGTTAGCTATAACGATCTTCACCTGCTACAGTAAGTTTAGAAGAGTTTTCTAAGAAAGAAGAAGAAGCAGAGCTATCTTGTTTCTACAGTCAAGGTTAGCTAAGTGAAGAATACAAAGAACTGTTAAATAATTATCTTCATCAGCAAGATCAGAAACTTGTGTTTCTGAGTTACTTCCAGCACAAGTAGCAGTTTCTTGAAGATCATCTTTCTTGTTACCGTGAAGAAGTTAGGGCTGAGTTCATCTCATCTCAGGAAGAAGAAGACTCAGAGAATATTTCGCTGGAGTCAAATCATCATCAACGCCAACTTTACTTTCTGTAGGATCCTTTGGATCTGAGTGTAGGCCTATTTTATAAAGGCTGAGTGTATGATCATTTGTTGATCTGAGGTAGGATCCTGTGTGGATTTGAGGTAGGGCAGTTTGTCTGAGGTAGGAGAGTCATTCTATCTGATTGGTAGGGCCTTTGTGCCTGAGTTGTAGGATCCAGCTTTGGATCTGAGGTAGGGCCTTGGGCCTGAGCTATCAGAGAGTCATCCTCTCTGAGTTATAATGCTAACTTCCTTTCCTGATCTGTATGACTATTAATTTAGTCTGAGGTAGGTGTTCTTTGCATCACTGAGTTTTAGGAGCAAACTTGCTCTGAGGTAGGGCTTTGTGCCTGAGGTAAGTCTTGGAGGAGACTTAGAGATCCCGAGGGATCTGTGTTGTAAGATCTTAGGAGCCAAGTTTTGGAAAAGTGTCTTGTCAAACACACTGTTAGAAAGGTGGGAGGGACAATGGATATACCCATAATCTAAGGAACCACTATAAACCTTGTGTGTGCTTTTGTGGTGTGTCTTGAAAGTAGAAAATAACTAACCAACAACACACTTAAAGAAGGAAAAATATAAAGATACTGAGAAACCTATTCACCCTGCTCCCCCTCTAGGTGTTTAGCTATCCTTGAAACTAAAGACTTTCTGTATTCATCGAATACACCCTAGTGTATTCCAAGTCGGAGGCGGGGCAAGAGACTCACTTGAGAGTGGTCTTACAGATCCTGAGGGAGAATCAGTTTTATACAAAGTTCTCAAAGTGCGAGTTCTGGTTAGAGAAGGTGATGTTTTTAGGCCATGTGATTAAAGGTGAAGGGGTGGCGGTGGATCCAGAGAAAGTTGAGGCTATTGGGGATTGGCCAGTTCTGAGAACCGTGGTGGTAGTCAGGAGTTTTCTTTGACTAGCCAGGTACTACAGAAGGTTTGTAGAAAACTATTCATATATAGCATTTCCCCTCACTTCTTTTATTCGTAAGGATTAGAAGTTTGTGTGGATGCCAGAGTGTGCCTGAGCATTTGAGACCTTGAAGAAAAGGTTAATGTTTACTCCAATTTGTTGCTGTATAGACCTGGGCGGACAGGCGGCTAGGACGGGCGGTTTGGTAGCCGGGCGGTCAGCCCGGCTAATCTCTGTGTTGCTGTATAGACCTTGGCGGACAGGCGGCTAAGACTGGCGGTTTGGTAGCCGGGCGGTCTGCCGGCTAATCTCTGGGATCTCGATGGTCGGCTGCGTGTTCTCTGGTGGTGACCGGGCGGTTAGTGCCTACTAACCGCACGGTTAGGCGGTCTCCTGGGCGGATTGGCGGTTAGCTTTGTAGATGATGTTTTTGTGTATTTAGTCCCACATTGGGTATTTGTATTCTCTCCCATCTCCTCCATTCTATATAAGGGAGGCTATACCTTTGTAATACTCACTTTTTTGGATAATAAAAATTGCATTCTCCACTTTCCGATTTCTGTATTTCTATTCGCACATGGTATCAGAGGACCCGATCTAGTCCTCCTGATTGCGTTTTCTTCTGTCCGTGCGACCTCTGCCTACTCGCCGCGGCCTGTCTTTTCAGCTCGCGCGAGCTCTCTTCTCCCGTAGATTCTTCTATCCTCCTCTTCTGTTCGCGCGGTCTGTCTGCTAGCCGCCCGACTTCTCTCCCTCTGTTTGGTTCTGCGGCTTGGTCGTGGCTTCTCTGGCTGCTGGTGTCTACCATCGTGACCGCTGCAGATCTTTTTCTTCCTATCCGTGCGATTTCTCTCTGTTCGCGCGAGTTCTTCCTTGTTTAGGCGGCCTCTCTGCCCTTCTTGCCACTAGTGTGCTGGCACCGTGACCGTTGCAGCTTCTTCTCTCTGCCCGCCGCGGTTTGCTTTTTGTTCGCACGGTCTTCTCGCTCTCTCTATCCGCGCGGCTTCTTCTTCTTATTCCCGCTCGGTTTCCCTTGTTAACCGTGCGGCTTCTCTTCTTGTGCTTCGCAGCTTGGTCGTGGCATTGCTTGCCGCTGGTCTAATTGTGACCACTGCGAACTCTTCCTTCCTTTGCTCGTCCGGTCTCTCCTCTTAACCGCGCGACCTCTCTTCCAGGATGACCAATTCTGATGGCTCCATCTTGTCTACTGTCATTGTCCCACCGCCTCCTCCTCCTCCTCCTGCTTCCGGGAATCTTGGCACCGTCTCTAAGCTTCTGGGGCCCAATTATCCCGACTGGAGTGTCTCATTCACTTTTCTTCTCCGCTCTCAGCGCAAGCGTCATCATCTTACCGATGACCCTCCGCCTGCGGACTCTGCCCAGTTTAATGTCTGGGATGCGAATGATGCGCTTGTTCGTACTTGGCTGGCGAACAGCCTGTCCGATGAATGCCTTCCTGTCATCCGTCACGATGAGACGGTAAAACAAGCTTGGAATCACTTGGCCGCTCTCTACTCCAAGGGGGGACAAACATCTCGCATCTATACTCTCTATGTGGATCTCTTTGCTCGCCAGTCCATGTCCCCTCCTGCAGCTTACCAATAAGTCCAAGCCCTTGGAGCTGAGATTCTACAAAATCGTCCTCTCTTGGCAGATGTGGCCACTCAGCTGAAGCACTTCCAGCAACTCCTAGTGGTATGTTACCTTCTGCGGCTTCCGGACTCATACAATATGATCCGGCAGCAAATTCTTGGAGAGGCTGAGTCTCCTACCCTGGATGCTACTGCTGCCCGCATTGCCGCTGTTACCTCTCTGCTCCAACGCCCCTTGCTTGCCGCTCCTCCGGCTCCGGATGCCTATGCCCACCAGGCTCATCATGGTGGATTTAGTGGTCGTGGTAACCACTCTATCGGGTGTGGCCCTTCTCGCTACCTCTGTACTCATTGTGGCCGCCCAGGACACTTGGTTGACCGCTGCTGGACAAAGCATCCGCATCTTCGTCCCGCTGGTGATACTCCTACTTCTTCCAAGCCATCTGCCTCCATGGCCACGACTTCAGGTAGTGCCCACGTGGTTACCCAAGGTAAATGGCTAATCGACTCTGGCGCCACTAATCATATGACGGGCAATCCTCAGTGCTTTTCTCTCCTAGAAACACATGATCGGTTGCCCCCTGTTCTCGTTGCGGATGGTTCTCCCTCTCCGGTGTATGGAACGGGCATGGTTCAAGTTACTCCGTCCCTTCGCCTGGCGGATACTCTTTATGTGCCCAAGTTTCTGTGCAATTTATTGTCGGTTACTTCTCTTTGCAAGCAACTTCAGTGTTCGGTAACATTTACTCCTTCTTCTTGTTCGTTTCAGGACCCGGACTCCAAGCGGACGATTGTTACTGGGACTGAGAGGGGCGGTCTCTACTTCCTTGATGATGTATCTGCTCTTACCGTCTTCTCTCCCGCTTCTACAGATCTTCTTCAGTGGCACCTTCGCCTGGGGCATCCTCCCTCGCGTCTCATCCACCAACTGTTTCTTCACCTACCTCAGCAGGACTCTCCTATCAACTGTGATGCCTGTCAACTGGGCAAGCATCACCGTTCCCCCTTTCCTCCTAAGAAAAGTCGTGGCTCTTCCAAGCCGTTCGACCTTATTCACTCTGATGTTTGGGGACCTTCCCCTACCCTCACCATCGGGCGTGGAAGTTCCTATTTTGTAACCTTTATTGATGATTATTCTCGATGTACGTGGGTGTATCTATTAAAGGATCGCTCCGAACTTTTTTCTGTATGGACGTCATTTTATTATATGATTAAAAATCAATTTGATGCTTCTGTCAAAATTTTTCGCTCTGATAATGCTAAAGAGTACCTGAGTAGTGATTTCGCTTCTTTTTGTACGCAACATGGCATCATTCATCAAACTAGCTGCGTCTATACCTCCCAGCAAAATGGGGTGGCGGAACGTAAAAACCGTCACCTCCTCGATGTCGCTCGCACTCTCATGATGCAGATGCAGGTTCCTCGTAGCTATTGGGGCTACGCGGTCCTCATCTCCTGCTACCTCATCAATCGCATTCCCTCTACCGTCCTCAAAGGCAAAACCCCTTTTTCCATCCTCTATCCCTCCAAGGACCCCTTTCCCTTACCACTCCGCATTTTTGGGTGCACTGCCTTTGTTCATAGCCCTGCCGCAACTCGTGACAAATTGTCCCCTCGTGCTACGAAGTGTATCTTTTTGGGTTACTCCACAACTCAAAAAGGTTACTGCTGCTTTGACCCTATTCATCGCAAGCAGTTCGTCTCGGCGGATGTGACATTCTTTGAGAATGCCGCCTACTTCTCTTCTGATCTCCCACAGGTCGATGGATCGAACCTCCCTCTTCCTCCTACCGACTCGACCTCTCCACCCATTCTCTCCACCACATCCACTCCTCTTGAGCTTCCTCCATCCCCACCTCCACCAGCCGCTCCTTCTCTTGATCATGATCCTTCTCCCTCGTCCCCTCGGTCGTCTCTCTCTTCTCCCGGGCCAGCTATCTCCGCCACGGATGCACCGGCGACTGAGGAACTCGAGGACCTGGAGCTGCCCATTGCCCTTCGCAAAGGGGTTCGGACGTGCACCCAGCACTCGCTGGCAGCTGTTATTTCTTATGATCGGCTAACACCTTCTCGCAGGGACTTCGCCTTAGCCATCTCCGCGACTACCACACCTCGCACCTACCAGGAAGCCCTTGATATTCCTCACTGGAAGGCTGCCATGGATGACGAGATTGCTACTCTCTCTGACCGGGGCACTTGGACCCTTGTGCCTCCTCCTTTTGGCACGGATGTGGTTGGTTGTCGCTGGGTGTTTGTCGTCAAGTTCCGTCCTGATGGCAGTGTGGACCGGTACAAAGCCCGTCTTGTTGCAAAAGGGTTTACTCAGACCTATGGTGTTGATTACTTTGACACGTTCTCGCTAGTTGCTCGCCTCAGCACCATTCGGGTCCTTTTATCGGTGGCGGTCAACAGGGATTGGCCTATTTCGCAGTTGGACGTCAAGAATGCCTTCCTCTATGGTAACCTTCACGAGGACGTCTACATGGAGCAACCTCCTAGGTATGTTGCTCAGGGGGAGACTCAAGTATGCCAGTTGAAGAAGTCCATCTATGGCCTAAAGCAAAGTCCCAGGGCGTGGTTCGATAAGTTCAGTAGCATCGTTGGTGCTATCGGTTTCACCAGTAGTTCGGCTGATCACTCCTTGTTCATTCGCAAGACATCTTCGGGTCTGGTTGTGCTAGCTGTTTACGTGGACGATATTCTTCTTACTGGCTACGATCAAGCTGGTGTAGCCTTGACGAAGGTCCATCTCCGCCAACACCTAGTCACGAAGGATATGAGTTCTCCAAAATACTTCTTGGGAATTGAAATCTCTCGGAAACCGTGTTCCTTGGTTCTCTCCCAACGGAAGTATGCTCTTGATTTGTTGAAAGAGGCAGGATTGACGGGTGCTAAACCTGCCCGGTGTCCCATGGCTCCTGGAGAAGACAAGACATGGACAGACGAATCACCACCTCTATTGGATACTACGAGGTATCGGCGTCTTGTTGGCAAACTCATCTACCTTACGGTGACCAGACCAGACATCTCCTATGCAGTGGGAAAGGTCAGCCAGTTTATGCAGTCGCCTAGGGAATGTCATCTTCAATCCGCTCTAAGGATATTGGAGTATGTGAAGTCCGCACCTGGGAAAGGTCTTCTCTTTCAGAAAAACGGTCACCTAAGAGTCGAAGCGTACTCCGACGCTAGCTATGCGGACGACAAAGGGGATCGCAAGTCGACTTCCGAATTTTGCACGTTTGTTGGAGGAAACTTGGTTAGCTGGAAGAGCAAGAAGCAGTCAGTAGTCTCCAGGTCTAGTGCGGAAGCAGAATATCGTAGCATGGAATCAACCACGTGTGAGTTAAAATGGTTGCGGGCTCTCATGCTGGATCTAGGAGAGGTCTACAACTATCCACTTCCCATGTTCTGCGACAACAAAGCTGCGATCTACATTTCTAAAAATCCGGTCTTCCATGAGCGAACAAAGCACATAGAGGTTGATTGTCACTTCATTCGAGAAGAAGTGTTGAAGAACCAGATTTGCACTCCGTTTGTTACCTCGGAGAAAGAGCTGGCAGATATATTCACAAAACCTGTGTCCGCCTCTTTCTTCCACATTTGCAGCAAGCTAGGCATGATTGACATCTATGCTCCAGCTTGAGGGGGAGTGTTGCTGTATAGACCTGGGCGGACAAGCGGCTAGGACGGGCGGTTTGGTAGCCGGGCGGTCAGCCCGGCTAATCTCTGTGTTGCTGTATAGACCTTGGCGGACAGGCGGCTAAGACTGGCGGTTTGGTAGCCGGGCGGTCTGCCGGCTAATCTCTGGGATCTCGATGGTCGGCTGCGTGTTCTCTGGTGGTGACCGGGCGGTTAGTGCCTACTAACCGCACGGTTAGGCGGTCTCCTGGGCGGATTGGCGGTTAGCTTTGTAGATGATGTTTTTGTGTATTTAGTCCCACATTGGGTATTTGTATTCTCTCCCATCTCCTCCATTCTATATAAGGGAGGCTATACCTTTGTAATACTCACTTTTTTGGATAATAAAAATTGCATTCTCCACTTTCCGGTTTCAGTATTTCTATTCGCACACAATTCTAAGTCTTCCTGGTGGTACTGAGGGATTTCAGATTTTTCAGTTATGCATCAGGATGTGGTTTAGGTTGCGTGCTTGCACGGCATGACATCATGATAGCTTATGGGTCTAGACAGTTGAAGCCTTATGAGATGGAACAGACCACAGAGACCATCGAGACCGCCGAGTCTGCTGAGTCTGCCGAGACCGCTTAGCCGCTGCTGCACAAACTGATACGGAGACCGCGAAGTCCACAAACAACCCGTTATTCCGCTAAACTACTTTGCAAGCCGCCGAACTGAAGGAACAAGCTGCCGAGTCCGCCGATACCGGCAGATAGATTATTGAACTTGGAAATGTTAAAGGAGAGAAGACTGGCTAGCCGCAACTGCGACCTGCAGAAACAGCTGATTGTTAACCGCAAGCTCCACTGATTCCTGACCGCAGTCAGAACCATACTCCTGGCTTCTCAGTGTTAGCCGCACAACCTGCAAACAACAACCAGTTAACACTTCTCAAACCGTGCGGACAAGAAAACTGAGACCGCAGCAATAACCAACGCTCGACTTACTGTTCCCTCAGTTAAAGTTGATGTGACGGGGGGTCCTATTTATAGGAGTGGAGAGAAGTGTGGTCACCGCCCTAGTGGATAGGATCACCACCCTAGTCCGCGGATAGCACAAGGCAATCCTCCCAGTCTGCAAGGACAAAGCCGGACACTAGCCAAACCGCCAAGCACGAAGCCAGTCCGCAATAATTGGCAGATACCGCATCAGTCTGCATGCTGTCCACGACCAACAGGCACTCCGTCTGGTCAACAGGCAGACAATGCGGACTAGCGAACACCCTGGACTTGTCACAGATTGTGACAAGTCCACCAAACAACCAAGAGCCCGATGCGAGCTCGACGGATAAGGCCCCAGTCCGCCAGCTCCCAAGACAGCCCGCCAAACAATGCTCCACCTGAGCAAGGCAACTAGCCGCTATCAAGCACGAGAGTTCGCATCAGCGAGCTCCGCGGACTCAGAATGAGTCTGCCCTTACTGCGGATACTCAACCTATCCGCACGGTTACATCAGGAAACCGCCAACTCCAAGACCACTAGCCATAGCTAATGGACACCACCATCAGGCCGCACAACAAGCCGCCTAGACCGCACCATCAGTCCGCGCAGGCCGCTCCAATAGCCCGCCCAAGCCACGCGGTCTGCCTGATCAACCCCCTCCACTTTCACTTCACAATTTTCAACAGAATTACCCCACCCATGACTTGGAGCTGGCGGCGGTAATTTTTGCGTTAAAGTTGTGGTAGCATTACGTGTATGGCTCGAAGGTGGAGATCTTCCCAAACCACAAAAGCCTAAAGTATCTTTTGGATCAAAAAACTTGAACATGCAACAATGCAGGTGGGTCGAATTCTTTAGGGACTACGACATAGCGATTCAGTACACGTTAGGCAAAAGCCAACATGGTGGCTGATGCCTTGAGTAGGAAATATTTTGGGAAAAGTAACTAGATTGAATCTCATGATGAGCGGTTGGTGCGGGAATTTGAGTCCCTTGGCATTGTTTGTGTAGCTAGAGGGGAGTCTAGCATGGCTTGGTTGAACTGGATAGAGTTGTTGTGTGACTTGTCTAGTCGTATTCGGGAGGCAGCCAGTGTGGATGCAGAGTTCCAGCCATTAGTGGTGGAAGCTCAGAAAGGCGATGGTAGTAATTTGGAGATGGTTGATGGGATCTTAAATAAGGATGGAATGATTTATGTACCGCAGTTTGACAAGCTTCGTGAAGATGTACTTGGATATGAAGAAATCCTTTTGGTGGCCTGGGATGAAGCGGGATGTAGCTTTGTATGTGAGTTGATGCTAGAGTTATGCCTTAGTGAAGGTTGAGTGTCATAGGCCAAGCGGGTTCCTGAATCCCCTTCCTATTCTCGACTGGAAATTTGATGACATCTCCAAGGACTTTGTGCATGGTTTGCCTCTGTCACCGCAGGGTAATGATGTGATTTGGGTGATTGTGGATCGCCTGACCAAGGTGGCTCACTTCATTCTGAATCGAAAGGAAGATAGCGCATAAAATCTAGTTGAGCTCTATATTCGAAATATTGTGCGATTGCATGAGATTTCAAAGTATATCGTCAGTGATCGAGATGGGTGGTTCACATCCAAAGATTGGAGGTTAGTGCATAAGAGCTTGGGTACCAAGGTTAAGTTTAGTACATTGTTCCATCCATAGATCGATGGTTAAACGGAGAGGACAAATCGTACTTTGGAAGACATGTTGAGGATGTGTGCTTTTGATTTTGGCAAGAGATGAGAAGACTACATATTTATGGATGAGTTTGCCTACAGCAATAGCTTCCAAGCGAGCATTCAGATTGTACCATATGAAGCAATGTATGGTAGGAGGTGTCAAACGCCGATGTCATAGATAAAGGTGGGAGACATCCAGCTTTTGGGAAAAGAAGCAGTGACATATGCTTATAAGTTAGTTCAGACTATCCAGGAGCAGGATCAACATGCGAAATATTTTAATGCGTGTCATAAACATGAGGAGTTTGTAGTGGGCGACATTGTCTAATTGAAGATCAAGCCATTCAAAGGCGTTTCACGGATTCAGAGACTCAAGAAATTGAGTCCGAGATAGTTGGGTCCGTTTGAGGTTATAGAGCGCATATGTGAAGCAGCCTATCGGTTGACGTTGTCCAAAGAGCTGAGTGGGCTACACAAAGTTTTCCATATCTCAGTGCTGAGGAAAGCCTTAGTGGAGCCGTGTGATGTTGTAAAGTCCACGCCACTGCCGGCGGTTGCAGATAGGATGACTGTTCGTTCGATTTCTGTCGAGAACTCGGAAATTTGATGCTTGCAGAATAAAGAAGCCAAGCACGAGAAGGTGCGTTAGGATAATTGTGGGCAAGACGAATTCTCTTAGGAGCGCGAGCAAGCGATGCTGGAAGACTTCCCATAACTTTTTGCATAAGATATGCTTTATGTTTTGTAGCACTGAAATTTTGAGGACGAAATTCTTTTAAGAGGAGAGGAGTTGTAACACCCCAAAAAATGTGTGTCTAAGGTCTAAGGGTAGGCGTCATGTATGACATCAAGTTCACTCAACACAAGAGGTTGGCGTCAAGTGTCGTCGAGAACACTCGATGCCAGAGGCTTGGCGTTAATTGGCGTCAAGATCACTTGAATCCAGAGGCTTGGCGTCGAGTGGTGTCGAGATCACTCGACGACACAGGCTTGACATCAAGTGGCATCGAGCTCACTCGACGCCCTGAACCAAACGAGTTCTTTTTAAGTATCTCAAGCTGTTTTCACAATTAGGATTTTCAGGCCACCCGATCTTCTTGGGACTTGATCCAATGACCCAGATATTTAGCCGAAAGTCCTATTAGGGAATTCTATCTTCTTTTTGCCCAAGTCTATTGTAACCTTAGCGGCTTAGGAGCGGGACCGAGCGGAGGAGGAAGACAACCTAGAACCACCATTTTTGGAGCTTCGAAGCTCTGTTTGTAGATCTGAGACCAGATATATGGAGAGGGCTTGAAGGTGAACACGTTCATCTGTGTTATTCCAAGCTTCCATGTCTAGGAAGAGTTTTCGCAAGGTAACGACATCTCTCCTCTCGATCTTAGAATGTGTGCATATCATCTTTTCTTTTTGTCTTTTCTTTCTTGCAAATTTTGACACCAGATCTCTCGAGTGAGAGGGATCTGGGTCGCCTAGGTTCAAGAAGAGCCAGTGGGTCGATTGAGTCCGTCCCCGACATGTTTTGCATTAGAAATTCGCTCCTTAGTGGATTAGACATTGTGGGTGAAGCCATTATCGTGACCAGTAGTTCGATTCAGTGATGTTGCTTGACGTGCATTTTTCTAGGAATCCAATTGCGGCGAAGATGTCATTGTGATGTGCCATAGTTTCATATGAATATGAACGTTGGCTAGGGCGGGGAAAATGTAGTGATGGATTGTGATGTCTGTTTTGTTGTGAAGGCATGACATTATCTTTGTGGTCGGCTGGATTATCCTATGATGTTGTGATTCACGTGTGGAGGGTGTCCTGGCAAGACAAGTCTCCTCATGTGAAAACCGACGAGAACGTCTATGATTTTGTACAAGCCTGATGGTGTTGTGATTTATGTATGGGTGGGGTCTAAGCGAGAGTTCTTGGCATCGGTTGTGTGTGCTTAGTGAAATATGCAAGAACAAAAGAGCTGATGGACAAGCCTGATGGTGTTGTGTTCCATATACGGGTGGAGTCTCAGCGAGAGTTCTTGGCCTTAGGCTTGTATGCTTTTGGGGAAATGAGAGTACCTATAAATATTATTGTGATGTGATGATATGTTAGAAACATACGCGCTATAGGGTGCCTTAGGTGAAACCAAGTTCACATACATTCTGTATTGTACACCCCTTTTATTTATGTGCTTAACATAGAAACGGGTTTATGTTTGAGACACCAAATTCTATTGTTTTCTATGTTAGTTTACATTTTATTACATATGGATGCGAAGTGCTGACCTGCGGAGTGATGAAGTTCCTTGGGCTCCGCTAGGGATGGTAGGGAGCAGGGGTGTTGGTTACACGGTTTAGGTCAGTCTTTACTGACCCACGTTACAACAAATTTTTACAGGGAAATGATCGCAAGCTGGAGCCAGCTCTCGCCAACCAAAAAGGCATAAGTCTCATGAAGTGTACCTCCTCCTGTTGTTTCCTGCTTATTTGCATGTCTTATTTCTTTCACTGTATTTCGTCTTGCATGTCGAGGTAGCCTAGGAGTGTTTTTGCACATTACTGATTAGTATTGGTGATGTTTTGGACATCTAATAAATGTAAGGCCATAAGGCCATTTGGACTCCTATGTTCTCTGGACAACTTCTATTTCCATTTTAGTGTTTCCGCTGTGTTGTATGCTGAGTTTTGAGATTAGTAGTACTTTTATATCAGATTATAGTACTAAAGCTTTGGCGTTTATATGTTGTGAGGTCCCAGTCGGACCCATGTTATATAGTCATTGCAGGTGAGGGGTTACACAACGACTCTACCTCTTCTAATTCTGAGGAAGAAGCTAACTTTGGTTTATGGTCTGGTCAGAGGATGAAGTCCATGATGATTCCTATCATGGCAAGGTGCTCTCTCGGGTGCTGAAGGCAAGGTGTTTTCAAATGAGGGCTCTATGCTCCTTTAATTGCTTTGGTCAAGGGTAGTTTGGTAATTTGGTCATTGTTACCACTATAACCACTTGAAGGGAGAATCTCGTTCGTCTATTTAGAGCACACGAATCGCCATTTTTTGGATATGACAATTTTTCCCCTTGGGCAGTTCAGGTTGTTCAGGTAGTTTTGTTGGGGACAATGACGACAACAAATGCAACCTGCTATCTGAGAAGTAAAGTGAGTAAACTGTCGTGCACGCCGTGAACGTGGAGGCGTTCGGTGTGCGTGGCGAATGAAGAGGCGCTCTGAGCATGTAGTTAGCGTGGAAGGGGTTGCCAAGCGAACGTGGAGGGTCTCAACGCACGATGCAAAGGCGGAGGCTCATGACACATATTGGGAACACAGAGGCGCTCGACTTGTGTCGCGAGGGCGGAGGCAGCGTGTATGGGTTGTGAACTCGGAGGCGCTCGGTGGGCACCGTGAACACGACGTCGCTCGACACGCGCCGTATGCATGGACTTAGGAGATGTGGCCTTGGCCGCACCAGTGAGGTGCGACCTTGGCCATACCTTGAAAGGTATGGCCATGGTTGCCCCATGGCCGTACCTTGGAGGTGCAGCCCTGACCGTAGCAGGGAGGTGTGACCTTGCCCATACCTCGGGAGGTCAGGCCTTGGCCGCACCTCGAGAGATCAGGACTTGGCTGCACCTCGGGAGGTCCGGCCCTGGACGCACCTCGGCGGGTCCGGCCCTGGCCGCACCTCGGCGGTCCGGCCCTGGCCGCACCTCGGCGGTCCGGGACTGGCCGCACCTCAGCGGGTTCGGCCCTGGCCGCACCTCGGGAGGTGCATCCTTGGTCGCACCTTGGCGACACCATGGATGCGTGGCCAAGGGAGGTACACCCTTGGCCGCGCCTTGGCCCCACAAGGGAGTGCGGCCTTGGACGCACCCGGGGAGGTGCGGCCTAGGCCGCACCCGGGGAGGTGCGGCTTTGGCCAAACCGCGGACGTACAGTGGAGGTGCCGCCCGGCCGGCGCGACGAATTTGCTACGTTACCACTGGACAGTTGTTGTGCGGCGGTTCCTCGCGGTTTCTCTACTTTCTCCATAATGGATGTTGACTTCCCTCATTTCCTCCACCATTGGCATTTTCCATTAGTAGGTGGCTTTTTTATATGCACACCCAATCTTCTATAAATTAACGGGGTGTCTATCAAAGAGAGGAAGATTTGAACAAACAGACACACACTGCTAAGTTAGGGAAGGCTTTGCTTAGGCTGGTTGTGAGATTGTGGTTTGAGCTACATCATGTGACCAATGGACCATAACGTGACCTATGGACTGTCATGTGACCAATGGAATATCACATGACCAATGGACCATAATGATTTCTGAAATTGACTAGACCTGATATCATACTTTGTTTTTGCCTTGCTGTATTTTAAGATTTTATTTTTTTTATATCTAGAACAGTTTTCCATGGGATGTGTCCTATATTTAGGGACGATTTTTTCCTTTGGCTATAAGAATAGGGTGATTATATGGACATAACATTTTTTGCTTGTGAAAACCAAAGGATTCTAAAAGAATTAAGTATTTTTCCTCTCCTCATTTCCACTGTGGGCAGCACCATCTTTCCATCCAATGGAACTGATGGAATGCCATAACCCTCCCCCTTCATCCCACAATCGGCTCCTGCTCTCCTTTCTCAACCGTGGCAGCCTCTCTCCCCGGACTATCCCTTCCCAATTTCACTTTCGCGCATTTTGCATGCGCCCACTCTGCTCTCGCTGAGATCATCAATGTTACATGGATTTAGCTGTGATTCCCTCACCCTCCCCTCCCAAGTCGCTTCACTTTACAGGCAAACCCTAAACTGTCTTTCGTAAAACCGATACGGTGCTGGATGAATGGTGGTTGACTCAGGCACAATGTTCACGATGCTACCCAGCGATACGCACCATCGTTTGACGATGGCGTTCAGGTGGCCGCCTCCGGTGCGGAGGAGAGGACGGGGCTCCGACTGTGTTATGAGCATGAGAATGAAAGTAAAAACATGCGGCGTGCGCCGACATTGAGGCTCCACTTTGCTGGAAACACGAGCTTGTGGCTGAAGACGAGGAATTATTTCTTTGAATTTGAGAGCGAGGGGGAGCGTGTGCTTTTTCTTAATGCTGATGTGTATTGGCTGCTGAAGAGTGGGAAAGGAGGGAGAGCATGTAGCGGTAGGGAAAGGAGTAGTAGTGCACATTAGGATTGTCGGGTCGGTTTGGGACCGGTCTTTTGACCTACCGGTCCCGCTCAAATCGGTCTAAGTCTGGGACCGATTTTCCTCCTCTTGAGGAGGACAAGATGAGATCGGAGGACCGGTCCTAACGGATTCCGGATCGTTTTTTTTAAATAAATAAATAAATTATAAAACTAAATTTAATTAAAATATTAAATAGAGTTAATAGTTTTCAATTTGTAAATAAAAAAATTAAAACTTACACTACAAATGAAAATTAAAAAAAAATGAAATAAAATTTTATTATCAATAAAAATTAAATAACATTACAACTTACAATTGAAAATTACAAAATTTCAAATTTTGTTACCATATTTAAATTACTAAATTGACAATATTTAAATTACAAACTCCCGAGTTCGAACTCGTCTTCAACTTAGGACTCGTCTTCAAATTCGTACATTTTGCTTCCTTATTCTGTGCTGTCCAGAGTTAAGTTATTCAGCTCGTATTCAACTTCGGACTCGCTATCTTTAATTGACGAGACATGTTGTCTCCTACTCATAGCATCGAAATAGTCCTTGTAACAAATGCAAATCTCCAAAGATTCTTCGGTCAAACAATTTCTTCGTTCGTTCAGAATCTTGCCACTCAAAGAAAACGCAGACTTTGAAGTTACCGTAATAGCTTGGATTGTTAGTAAATCACGGGTCATTAATGCCAAAATAGGATACACATTAGTTTTTTATTTCCATCAGTTTAAAATATCAAAAAATTTTATTTCGCTTTCGGTCATATAATTTTGAATTTGTGTTTTGTTATATAGACCTAATTCGTTTAAAGTACTTGTAGTTCATTTTTTTTTCTAAAAATTTATTTTTTAAAAATATCTTTTGTTTTAAATTGAGTGAATTTCTCGCGAGCCCGCGATCCGTACAACCGATCATAATAATTATAAAATGAGTAAAATAAAAATTAAATTTTGAAACACTAATATTAACAAAATCACTAAATGATTCGTTTAAGTTTAAATTCCGATTAATTTTTTCTAGTTGCAGTCTGTCATAGTGGCAAGTTGACACTTTCGCCCCGTTTGGGATGATTTTTTTCCTCATTTTCACTTTCTATAAAACGTCACCGTCCATAATATCGTGTTTGTTTTAGGGGCGAGTGGCGTTCTAAAAATATAAATAATCCCTTTTGGATGAACTGTGTTTTCCACTAATGGAGAAAACAAACACAATATCATGAACGGTGACATTTTTCAGAAACGGAAAGATGGAAAAAAGCTATCGCAAACGGGGTCTTTAGCTGTCGCAAACGGCTCTTTAAAGAGTTGTTACAAACGGCTCTTTAAAGAGTCGTTAATGGGACCGGTCTTTGACCGTTCCCGGTCCCGGTCCCGGTCCCGGTCTAGGACCGGTAAAAGTCTGGTCTTTTACCTATCCCGATCCGGGACTGGTCTTTGATGAAAAAAAGGGTCCCCTTGGGTCTCATGAGACCGGACCAGTTATTTTGTGCACGCCTAGAAAGGAGGGAAACCATGAAGTAGTGGGAAATGGGCGGATAGCCGGAGGAAGAGGGTGGAGGGAAATATGGAGCCATGATTCGGTTTACCTACGTTAACATTTTCAATTTAACATTAACTGTTTCGGTCTAACATTAACCATGATCTGTCATTAGTCATAGTAGGTCTGCCCATAACATCATCCTAAGAATATAGGTGTTCCAAATTCATTTTTGTATAAACTTTTCTTCCTCCCTCTTTCACATTTTTCGCTCTCGAATCACTACGACAACACTTCCTGCCGCTAACATCTTTGCGTTTTTGAACATTGGTTTTCTTTCACTTGTGCTTTTCATTGTGATGGTTGATCGATTGCGCCCTTATTTTTTTTCACTCTTATATTTTTTTGAGCACTGTGAATCTAACTCTTTTAAAACACTTTGAAGACTTGAGAGCGATTCAAACTTTAGCAAGAAATGTTGTGGGATGTTGTACCTTAAGATTTATTTTGCTGTGGTTAACCGCCATAAAAGAAATAAACTTATGGCACACGCCTAAACTTGTTATATAACAGCTGTAGGAAATGTAATTATGCTCACGGTCTTTAGTGAATAGTAAAGAGGTGCTTCATTACAAAAATTATGATTATATCCTATAATTATTAATGCATGGGTCTGGAAGAGCTAGCTAAGGCCGTCCACCTGTTCCACCGCTCTAGAGTTCAAGCACTCAAATGGGGACAAACGATGGAAACCAGATGAGGAAGTCATGAATTAAAGCGTGATATTAAAAGGGAAGAGAATTAATGGTGATTGGTACGTACAAGCATATGTTGTTTCAACCCACCGCTGCTATTTAATGTTCTTAAATTTCTTCATTTAACTACGGTGAAGCCATGATTGGTACAGGGCTACAAGCAGGCATATGCTGGTTCAACCCACCGCAGCAATTGAATGTTCTTAATTTTTTTCACTCCGTTTGGTAGTGGTTATGAATCGTTCGTGGTGAATTCATTTTTTCTAAGGTGTATTCAATGACAGCAGCGTTTTTGTTCAAACTCATTTGAGCAAAAACACGGCGAGCGGAGCTCAAGTCTTGTATTTACGTGTGTGTGTATATATGTGTGTGTTTGCACGTGAGTGGGTATAAAGCAAGATGAGAGATAGGGATAGAGACTTAGCCTGTTTGAGAAGACTTTTCAGAAAGGAGGAGTGGTAGCAAAAAGATGGTAGGAAAAGGAGCTTTTGGAAATGTCTATTAGAAAAGAAGAACTGTTTGGGTGAATTTCTTTTGCAGAGGTTTTCAAAAAGGAAAAGCACTTTATAAAGCGTTTGACAAATCTCCGTTGCGGTAGTTTTTTTTATTAAAAATGTGCTTCCGGGGGAAAATGCGCAATTATTTCGCCGGGGTAGGTTTTTTTCGCCCAAGAGCGAATTTTTCGTCCGGGAGCGAATTTTTTCGTCGGGGCCCGGTTTTTTCGCCAGGGAGCAGTTTTTTCGCCCGGGCGCATTTTTTAACTCGGGCGAGAATTTTTCGCCCAGACGCGAATATTTAACCCGAGCGCGAATTTTTCGCCCGGGCGCGATATTTTTGCCTAGGAGGCAATTTTTCGGTAGGGCCCCTATCTTTTCGCCCGGGCCCCAATTTTTCGGCCGAGTGCCAATTTTCGGATGGGCGCGAATTTTTCGAACGGGCGAATTTTCCGGACGGGCACGAATTTTTCGGACGCCGTGAATTTTTCGGTCGGGCACAAATTTTTCGACAGGGCGGGAAAATTTCTCCCAAGTGCGAATTTTTTGCACGGACGAGAATTTTTCGCACGAACGCGATATTTTCGCTCGAAAGCGAAAAAAATTGCATTCGAGTGGAAAAAATAGCGTCCAGGCGAAAAATACACAACCGGGCAAAAAATAACAAACGAGCAAAAAAATCACGTCAAGCCGAAAAATTCGCGTCCGAGCGAAAAATTCGACCACGTTCGAAAAAATCGCGCCCGGGCAGAAAAACATATCGGGGCAAAAAAACGTGCTCCGACAAAAAATATCGCTCACGAGCGAAAAAAAAATTCGAGTCCAGACGAAAAAATCACGCCCGGGTGAAAAAAATTACCCCCGACCGAAAAAATCACGAATGAGCGAAAAAATCACGCCAAGGCAAAAAATTCACTTCCGAGCGGGCGAAAAAAACAGGTCCCGAGCCAAAAATTCGCTCCCCTCTAAAAACCGCGCTCAGGCAAAAAAATTGCGCCCGAGCGAAAAAACTTCTCCGGCGAAAAAAACAAGCTCCGATGACAAATATCGCTCTCGTGCGAAAAATTTGCTCCCGGACAAAAAAATAGTGCTCCGGCGAAAAACCGTGCCCGAGCGAAAAAAATCGCGCTTGGGCGAAAAAATCACTCCCGGGCGAAAAAACGCTCCCGGGCGAAAAAACACGCGTGGGCGCAAAAATCTCCTACGGGCAAAAATATCGCGCCAGGGCGAAAAAATCGCGCCGTTGCAAAAAAATCGCGCCCGGGTGAAAAAATCGCGTCGGTGTAAAAAAAATCACGCCCGAGCGAAAAAAAGCGCGCTCAGGCGAAAAAATCGCGCCCAGAAAAAAAAATCGGCTCGGGCCAAAAAAATTGTGCACCTGCAAAAAAATCGCACCCGGATGACAAAAATGCACTCGGGCGAAAAAATCACGTCAGTACGAAAAAAACACGCTCGGGCGAAAAAAAACATGCACGGGAAAAAAACGCACTCGGGCAAAAAACACCGCGCCCGGGGGAAAAATGCCAGCCTGGGCGAAAAATGCCAGCCCGGGCGAAAAATGCTAGCTCAGGCGAAAAATTCGCGCCCGGGTGAAAAATTTGCGTCGGGCAAAAAAAACACGTTCGGACAAAAAAATTACGCCCGAAAAAAAAATTGCGCCAAGAAAAAAAAATCAAGTAATAGATTTTTTTAAGAGATAAGTGTTTTTAGATGAAAAAGTGCTTTTCGAAAAAGTTGGAAAGTACGTGACAAGTGACTTTTTCAAAAGATGAGAAAATGGAGTTTTTCGTGGTAGCTTTTCCCACCGATAGACAATTCAAACGGTCTCTTAAGTGTGATAGCGTTTTCCTGAAAACGAAAAGGAGTTAAAAAGCCCTCCCAAACAGACCCTTAAGGAGTGCTTCAATTATAAAAAAATTTTGAAGGATAGATAGTAAAGTAGAAAGAAATTTATAAAAGGATGAGAAAAGCAGAACCCGTCGGATCAAAAAGCAGTTGATCCTGTCCGTGAAATGGACCCCCTCCATTTCCTGAAGTCGTTACCAATATCGGAAAGGAGTATTGATATGTAATGCATGAAGTATAGGATACAAAACTTTAACTAATGGGAGCTGCAAAAGAGGATTAACGCTGGCGGGGACTGGGCTGCCGGGCTTGGAAACCATCTCCTATAGCGAAGTTTATTCCATCTGGGTTCCGGGGAGAGCAGATTTGCTCGCATACGACTACTCTGAATCTGCTCGCGCGTCTTTGCCTTGTTTTTCCTCTCTCTAAATCGCGCGCGTTGATATCTCCACTCGGCAACACCTCCTCTCACTTGGACGGAGATTTAGGGACGGAGCCCGGTCGTAATAATCTCTCCTCCTATAGGGGGCCGGGCCCGACCTTTTAATTTTTTTTTTAATTTAAATAATTTCTTAAATATAAAAAAGTTAAAGTATACACTTTTCAACTTAGTATGAAATCAATTAATGATGGACACAATTTTTTTTTATTAAGATATAAAAAAAAGATAAATTACAAATTTACATCAAGGGTGAAACTCGGTTCGGTTCGGTACGGTTCCACCCAAAGTCATGAACCGACTCATATAGGTTTGGTTTTAAAATTTTGAAATCGGAACCGACCCATGGTCCTAATGTATAGAACCGGATCTGAACCGTTTGGTTCGGTTCAGTTCCGATTCATTTCTCGATTCTAACTATGACTAAAAATAATTTAAAAATGACTCTACCAACTCATGATATTTTGTAATATAAGTTTCAATATCTCAAAATAGTTGAATCATGAATTTATATAATAATATTGAAGTAATACAACTACACAAA
Organism: Platanthera zijinensis; assembly: GCA_039513925.1. NCBI lineage: Eukaryota > Viridiplantae > Streptophyta > Magnoliopsida > Asparagales > Orchidaceae > Platanthera > Platanthera zijinensis. The sequence goes on from CM077082.1 coordinate 55,808,235, forward strand.
TACAATAAATATTATTTTTAGTCATACGACTATATTCTCAATTAATTTTTGCGTATTTATTCGTACGACAATAACCGTTGTCTCAAAATATTTTATATAGCATTGATATTCGGTTCTCTGATCGGTTCTGGGAACCCGGCCCTTGAAACCAGGACCCGAACCGAATTGTCGATTCTAGTATTATGAGAATCAGGCCCGAACCGAACCTATTTGAAACCGACCAAAATCATTCGGTTCAGTTCGATTCCGGTTCGGTTCTCGTTTCGTCGATTATTTTTGCACACCCCTAAATTACACCCAAATTGAAAAGAGTTAAAAGTACAAAAAATAAAATTTGTTATTATTAAATTTGAATGTTTTTTTTTGAAAATTTACTAACTTAAAATACATAATTTGTCGAGTGCGACTTGCGAGCGTCGGCGCGCTTAATTGTCTCTTAAATTTATTGAGTACATCAAGTCTTCTACGTCTGACGAGATAACCTCTATCGATGAAATGTATCGATTCCTCTTTATAACATCCAAGTGATCCTTGTAGCATATACAGATTTGCAGTAATTCTTCGTTGATGCGACTCCTCCGTTCGTTCAAAACCCTGCTGATAATAGAAAAACAGACTCTCAAGCTACCATACTAGCTTGAACTGTTAGTAAATCACGGGTCATACAAGTTATAATAGGATATGTATTAACTTTACATTTCCATCATTTAAATGTTGGAAATTTTTAAAATCCTTCGTACTCATAAAATCTAGAAATTGTGTTTTTGTATACAATCCTAATTCATTTAAACTATTAGATGTGGTGTTTTTTTTCAAGAAATTAATTCTAAAATTATATTTTTAAAACTATCTTTTATTTTGGATTGCAATATTTCTTCTCGTGACTCCAAGCCATATAAGTGCCCATAATATTTATAACATTCAGTAAAACGTAATTAAATTTTGAAATACTAACATCATCTAAATCCGTTAAAAGTATATTTAAGCCTAAATTATTATTTATTTCTTCTAACAAATTTTCTAAGTCATCTACGCCGAATAGAAGATTCAAATCGGCTACGTATGAAAACATGACTGAAATTTCTTTATAATATTTTTTTTATTTTTTTATTTCAATTAAAGGACACCACATTCATGTTATTTATAATAGTTACATTTTTGTGTGATTTTTACAAAATTTTGAATTACTAGAGTGTTAGCCGGATAATACATAAGATAAAAATTTGTCACCTTTTAAAAACAATTTAATAAATCAATATAATTTTCTAATACGTCTTAGTCTGTATTGCTCAAATTATGAATATTTAGCATATTATAGTATTTTTTTAAGAAGTGGTTTTATTGCAATGCTCTCTTTAATATTTTATATGTTAAGTTCTATATAATAGACATGTCAAATTGAGTTTTCAAATATTTTAACATTAAGCGTTTACAAATTTTTTTATAATCTTATCTTCATTGTCTAGAATTATAAATATAAGATTGTTGTGGGTCACCCGGCTTTTCCCCCAGTCTGGAGAATCGGACCGCCTTAGCTCGGAGTCGAGCCGGGCGCACAATCTGTTAAAGAAAAGGTATCAATGGACAATAGATGTTTTTAATGTGGAACACCAGGAATGGGTGAAAAATAACATGGCTAGAACTGTGCTGAATCAAAATCCACTACCTTTTTAGAGTGTTACAAAGATTGGTTTGATCTCAGAGGGCAACATGCCGCTACTCCGTTACAAGTACAATAAATGAAGAAAAACAACTAAGTCTTCGGAGCCTCGATGGAAGCGCTCTGGCCTTGAGACGACAACGAGATCAAAGAACCTTGGTGGGAGCGTTCCAACTAGAAAATATTCTAAGCCCACAGAGCTTCTGACGGTTACGCTCTCGTTGATGCAGAGCCTAGATGGGAGCGCTCTCGTGGAAGTTGTTGACATCACTTGAGACGTGAGGGAACCGTAGCACAAGGAGAAGAGCAGAGCAAGTTCCTGAGTGAAGGACCGACCTAAGACCACGATCTCGCTTGAAAACCTCAGAACTTTCTCTCTCTCTCTCTCTCTCTCTCTCTTGCCTTGGAGTTGCTTGGCTTGAAATGAAGGCCTGGGGGACCTATTTATAGTTTTCTTGAGGGACATATCAATAATTGCAACAGAGAGTGATTTGTGCTAGCAAATGACGTCGCCCCGTTTCAAACATGCAAATCACCATTTTTGCCAAAATGACAAGAGTTCCCCCTTCCCTCCGGGCAGTTCGAGCGGCCCGGACAAGGTGCCCGGAGGCAGCTGAGGCGACCGAAGGTGGATGGCAGCAAAGGGGGTGGCCGGGGCTCGCTAGTAGCGATACGGGTTGCCAGTGGCGGGGAGGTCCCAGAGGCGCGTGGGATGTTGGCAGCCCGCAGGTACGGCGCCCGCGCATGGTCATGCAGGCACGTGCCCTTGAGGCCATGCGGGTACGCAGGCTAGTCGAGCGGGTGGCCCTACTGCGCACGTAGGCTAGACACATGCGGGTCACGCGAGCGCACCCCACCCGCGCGGGGCACGACCATGCGTTCTTAGGCACGGGTCGCGCCTTCTCAGTCTCCTTGGTTGCATGCAATTCTCGGCGTGCCATCGATCCAGTCGGGCCCTTTTGCACTTGTATCGGATCTGCTCAGAAATGCCATGGGGGCGCTATCAAATGTCCCCAAATTTATGAGTGTCATGATCCGCGAAGTGATAAGCGCGAAAATTTCTAGAATCTCCCAAGATGCTCCAGTAGTCAAAATATTACCTGACATATTCTGTAAGGTATTGGCCAGGGATTGAGACCTATTTGCTGCTTATTTTGAGACAGAAAGAGTATCCTGCAAATCTGGATGCCTTCCATTATGAGTCTTGTTTTTAAGACTATAAATCGAGAGGGACACTTAGTTCTTTTCCCATGTTGTTATAGGGACTTCAGAGTTTCAAGTTTTTCCTTGAGTTAGCGGATTTCAGCGGTCAACATGTCTCCCTCAATGATGGTTAGTGTTTCTTCACCATTTGGCAACAAGGAGTGAAGCGAGCGGGAGAGCGTGCTGAAGTGAGCGGTGCTAGAAGAGATGTTGGAGCGGAAAACGACGGAGGAGGCGGCCAACACGTAAGGGGATTCCCGCGCACATGTTATGTCGTGTATGCACATGGCTTCCCCCGCGAGCATGCAGGAGCGGAGCGGCTGGTGCGCTGGCGCGACCGCGCATGCGGGACGCACAACACTAGTGCGTCGGTGTGGGGCGACCCACATGGGATTGCGACCGCATGCGCGGGGCGGCCCGCGCAGGTGTGTGTGCATAGGGTGGCCCTCACTAGTGCATGTGAGCGGGGCGGCCCGCCCAGGTGCGTGTGCGCGGGGTGGCCTGCACGGGGCACGACCACGTGCGCGGGGAGGCCCGCGCGTGGGCACAACCGCATGCACGGGGGCGGCTCGTACGGGGCTTTGCGGCCGCATGCGTGGAGCGAACTGCGCGGCTTTGCGGGGTTGCCTGCGTTCATGCCCGGGGGTCATTTTCATGTCCGCGCCGCTCTTCGCGCGCGTTGATCAACATTTCTTGGCTTGCTCTGGTGCTGAACCTTGTTTTCCCTTGTAGGTGTCGAAGGGTGCCATTCCACGGCAGTCCGTCAACTTTGAATTTTGCTCGCGTCAGCAGTTAGAGGAAGCGCTTTTGCATTTTGGAGGATGTGGAGATTGTTATCCCCTCCTCGCTAGAGCGCGTCCAACGCCCTCCTTTGGGCTATTTTGCGATTATGGAGGAGTGCTTGAAGGCGAGCTTCCAGATTCCTTCTACCGAGGAGGCGATCACCATTCTCCGATTCTGCGGCGTTCCTGTGACGCAATTTTTCCTAGTGGGGCTGATGAGGATCATAAGTCTGCTTTGATTTTTCTGGGAGTATGGTTCTCGAATGTTGGTCCGCCTTTTTTGCAAGTGGTGCAAGGTTCTCCCTGGCTTAGGCGACCATGTCAAAGTTCGGAGCAACAAAAGGTGGTTGCCGTTTGAGAATAATACTGATCGTCGCCATGGTGGTACATTGTATGGGTTTGTCAGGAACCTGTGGGGGCTGCCCGAGGTCTGGAATGACCCTCCCAACTACTGCCACCGATCGAAGGGGAGGAGAATTCCATTACTCCACTAGTTTGCTTTGAGGATCCGCTTGAGCTTGATGCGGATCTTTTCCAAATCAGCGCGTTCATTATCGAGAAGCGTCTTGTTTTTCCAGTCCTTTTGACAGACATAGAGCAGATCTGCACCGTGAACCCGGGGCAAAGCAAGAGGAGGAAGCTGCTCTTTTCACAGCGAGGGAGAGAAGGCGGATCGCCTTCGGCTACCCCTGAGGTCGTCATTGATGTTGCTGACGACTGCCTTCATGGCCTGATGGATGATATATTGCTAGTGGAGAAAGAGGAGGTACCGAAAGTTCTTGCAACCACACCAACATCTCAAGCGGTCTCGTAGCTACCATCAGAGATGGAGAGGGGGAAAGAGGGAGAATGCTCTGCTTACCAGGCGCTTTTCTGGAAGGTACGTTGGTTGCCCCCAGTACTTTCCCTCTTTTGCCTTGCATTGTGCATGGCAATAGTTTGTGTTCTGTACTTGCAGCTTGATGAGGCTCACGATATTGCGCTCTCGTGGAATGGCACCTACGTGTCCACGAAGGACAATTTCCTTTTTCTGCGAGTGAAGCTAGTCGCATCGAAGGAGTCACTAATGGAGGCACAGAGGTAAAAGAAGGAGGTTATTTCTTGGTTGGTGAATGCAGAGTCTCAATTGTCTTCTTCTCAGTCAGAGGTGGAGTCTCTTCTGGCTAAGTTGAGCGCTGTCGATTCTAAGATCGAGACTCTTTGTAAGAGGTTGGGCTCTACGGAGGTGAATCTCACAGAGGCGGTCCGTCGTACTGACACGATTGATGTCGTGATGTGCCAGCAGGAGGCGGAGATCGAGCAGCTGAAGAAAGAGAACGCTCGACTGATTTCTGAGCATGAGGAGGTTGAGGACGTATATGCCACTACGGTGGCCGAGTATAGAGCTTCTCACGACTTTGAGGTGGAGCGGTCTTGCATCGTGGAGGAGGCGTGCTTCGAGATGATGACGATGGAGGTCGATCCACTCGTGGAGGATAGGCTTGAAGACGCATACTGCCTAGGCTTTGGCAAGAGGTTTCGAGCCGCTCGGAGGTTCCCAGAGCATGACGCTCTGGGCATTAAGGATGCTTCGGGTGACGAGACTGACACTATCATGGAGGAGTAACCTTGGGAACCTTTGATTCACCTAGTTTGTTTTGATTCATTTTTTTTTTGCTTTATTGGCATACTTCTCCGCCTTTGCATTATTTTTTTATTTTTATGATGATGTAGCCCCTGAGGGATCTTTGGGTTTGAGGGGAGACCCTTTTGCTTTTGGATCTATTTGCTCTGGTTGTGTTTTTGGTGCACGTATTCTTCTAGGTAGAGTTGCACTTTACTTGAGCATTATTTGCTTACTGGCATTATCAGGAGGGTCGTAGATGTTTGATATTTCTAGGCAATGAGTCATTGCTTGTTTGTGCTCCTGAAGAACCGAGGTTCGTTCGAGTCGGGGTGATAAGGAAACTTGTTTGCTTGTGCCCTGAGAGAATCGGGGTTTGCCCCGAAGGTGGCGGTGATGAAACATTGCTTGTTAGGGCCTCAGGCGAACCGGGGTTCATCCAAGTGAAGGTACAAATGAACCTTTGTCCACCTCTCGTGGGAGCACCGGGGCCCGTCTAGGTGGTGGTGGCAAAGAGCCTTTATTTTTTCACATCTTAAGAGAACTGGGGTTTGTCCAAGTGAAGGTGCAGATGAACCTTTGTCCATCTCCCCTGGGAGGACCAGGGTCCGTCCGGGTGGAGGTGGCAAAGAACCTTTGTTTATTTGCGCCTTAGAAGAATTAGGGTTCATCTAAGTGAAGGTGCAGATGAACCTTTATCCATTTCTCTTGGGAGGATCGGGGTCCATCTGGGTGGAGATGACGAAGAACCTTTGCTCGTTTGCGCCTCAGGAGAACCAGGGTTCGTCCAAGTGAAGGTGCAGATGAACCTTTGTCCATTTTGCTTGGGAGGACCAGGGTCCGTCCTGGTGGAGGTGGCGAAAAGCCTTTAGTCATTCACGTCTCAGGAGAACCGGGGTTCGTCCAAGTGAAGGTGCAGATGAACCTTTGTCCATCTCGTTTGGGAGGACCAAGATTCATCTGGGTGGAGGTGGCAAAGAACCTTTGTTTGTTCGCGCCTCAGGAGAATCAGGGTTTGTCCAAGAGAAGGTGCAGATGAATCTTTATCAATCTCGCCTGATAGGTGCAGACAAACCTTTGTCCATATCGCATAGGAGGACCGGGGTCCCTCCAGAAGGTGCAGAAAGGCTTTCTCCAATCTCGCATGGGAGGTGTAGAAAGGCTTTTGTCAGTCTCACCTTGTTATGACCCGTTTACAGTAGAAAGAAAAAAACAGATGTTGCAATGCTGAAAAGAAGATATAGGTGCTGGCGAGTTTATTCCCGCGACTTATTAAAATATAAGAACGTTGAAGGATGTCAGACTGAATGATAGTTAATAGGGTAGTAGTTTAAATCACCTAGAGGGGGAGGGAGGCAAATAGGTTGTTTGTTTCTTTTTGATTTTACTGGGTTATATTAGACTTAATCAAACAAACAGATAAAGTACACAATTGTTTAAAGTGTTTCCCCAAGGTATGAGTACATCCACTCTCCCTCCCACCTTTCCAACAGTGTGTTAGACAAGACAAGCTTCTCCAAACTTAGCTTAAAGAGCTTACAACACAGATCCCTTAGTATCTCTCAGGCTTCCTCCAAACCCTACCTCAGTCCACAGCCCTACACACTAAGAGTAAGCTTCTACTCCTACAGCTCAATGACCCTCCTTGTCAGCTACCTCATGCCTATCAAGAAGCCCTACAACTTAGGCTAGGTGGACAGCCCTACCTAAGGTACAAAAGCATTATAACCTTAGACACTCAGGCCTTACACACTCAGAACACAAATGTTCTTATAGAGATTTAAAGTTTAGTTTACAACAGAAGAAATTAATGAATTTCACCATCAGCTTTTTGGTCTTCTGCTAAGAATGAACAACAGAGAGCTGTCCAGGAGCAGGGCAGGAGATTTGATCTTCAGCTTTAGCCCTAGCTCCACCTTGATCTTTTGTCTTCAGTATAAGATATGAAGATCTACCTCTGAGCCGAGATGGACTCAACTTTTTCTCGTTATATCAGATCAGGGAACATCTACTAGAATCCCAATAATTTAGCTGTTTCTCAGCACTTCTAGTTCTCAGCAGCAGCGTTAGCACTTGACAACACTTAGCAACAACTCTTACAATGATCCAGCAATTCTTTGTGCTTTTCTTTGACCTCGCATATTCTTTTTATATGCCTCGCCAATCTACAACGGATCTTCAATTGATTTGACATCACATGGCCTAAAATGGAAAGGGTTATCCTGCTTTATTAGCTTTCCACCAAAACTAGATTGCGCCATGTCAACGATAAGTTTTGAATTTGCCTTATCGGATGGGCTGAGATAGGCTTCTGTCTCAGCGATAGATTAACCGTCTCATCGGTTCCGCTGAGACCAGTCTGCTTTCCCAGTAGGGCTGAGACAGGTAGTTGTCTCAGCGGCAGGTGACTTCGTCCCAGCGGTTCCGCTGAGACCAGACAGTCTTCTCAATGGATTTTCATAGAAGAGCTGAGACAATTACGAAAACTTCCAGGAATGTTCTAACCATGTTTAAAACAACTTGAACCTGTAAATAATTGAAGTAGAAGGTTTATCAAATACGCTGTACACTTAGCATTGATGGTGATTCTTCTTCAAATCCAAGGAACATTAAAGGGCAATATTCCCAACAATCTCTCCCCTATTTGAAGAAGGCAAAAAACACAGTAATGCTAAGATGCATTAACACATAAACATATCATGATGCATTGGAAAACTAGATTCATCAATATCATGACAACATAGCAGTGAACTGGCTAATAATTATAAGCAATAATCAATTGCATTTAACCAACCATAAATCAAACTATACTATTACATGATAGTTTAACAAATATAACTTGTTCAAAGTTTCTAGGTTTCATACAATGAACCAACATGTTAAGGTTAATAGATAATTTTCAACAAAAGTTAATTGTACTATGATTGAAAGTTTAATAGTTAGCGTTCAAACAAAAACTAAAGGAGGTACAACTAAGATTCAGATTTTTTTCTTCTTTCTTGCAGAACTTGAGCCTTCATCTTGAACAACACCTAGCAGGTTTGCACTCTGGGCTTTATTCTTCTGGCTCTTGAAGTAGAGAAATGGTTTGGGTAAGTATTTAGGAGGCATCTTTCTAGGATTGTTCCTCTCTCACCAAATTTTCTTTGAAAATCCTCTCTTAGAGAATTCCTTTCCAGATTCTTGATCCATTCTTCAGAGGAGTACACACTGTCAATGTTCTTGAGTAGCTGACCATGGCTCAACCAAGCATTGATAATGATCTTCCTTGAATTATCACTCAGGTATTCATAATCAGGATCGTTTACATTATCAACTCTCCTCTTAGCCATGAACTCTTCAGCTAATTGAGTTCCCTCTTTTTTCCTCCCGGTTGCAAGTTGTGCATCCTGTGCCACTCTAGCTTGAGCAAGGAAATCCAGATCTTCTGGCCTAGACTTGTCCAGTAAAGCTAGTTGTAGAGCAATTCTTGTGCCTTGAAGAACTTTGAAGGCTTGCTCATCAATGATTTTGGCCATCTTTGCATTGCTCTCCTCTACCTTTCTAGCTTCTTCAATAAGCTTGTTTTCCACCATTAAGGTGTTGGCCTCAATCTTGTTGGACAGTGTTTGGAAACTGGTTTCATTGTCACCCAACAATTCATCTTTGAGAAAAAAATGCTTCCTCCATTGTTTTGATTGCAATATTAGTGATATGGGTGTTGACATGATCTGTTGCACCCCTGATAACATCATTAGTTTTACTCAAAAAGTTCCTTACATAGCCTATATCAGTGGTAGAGAATTTTAGGTTTTTGTCCATGGATCTGAGAATGAAGGATTGGGCCTTGACTATTTGAGCAGCTTTATCAAACCAGCTGCTCACTTGGTTATTCAGGTGAACAATTTCATCCTTAGAAGCCATGATCTCTATAATCAGCTCAGCTTTTACTTTCGCAATGGACTGGTCTATGTAGGCCTTCATTGATGTGGTTTGTTCATCCAAAAGAGCCTTCATAGTTCTGATGAGGGAGTCATTTGGATTTGTTGAGGGTGGAGTAAGGATCATGGGTGAACTTCTCTCTTGGTCCTTTTGACCATCATACTAAGGAGGAATTGATCTCTCAGCCAATAGGTGGATGGAATGACCTCATCCAGAGTAGGGACTTGTGAATTCTCCCCCTCAACTTCAACATTATCTTTTGGAAGAACTTCATTCTTGTCCAAATCTGCAGCAATATCTGACTCATTATCTAAAATAGCTAGTGTATAGTATTAATTATAGTTGTATCAACATCAATACTTAAGTCAGCAACATTACCAGTAAAAGCAATGGCATCTACAACAACCATAATTTTTGTAACCATTTGATCAAGAGTTGGCTCATCTATTAGCCCAAGTTCCCCCTCAGAAGGTGCATTCACATCTTCTGGTATTTAAGATTCTATATAATCTTCAAGGTCTTGTGTTGGCTCAATTATCTCTTCTTTATCATGTGGTACATCTAGTGCAACACAATCTGTAGGATTGTTCTCAGTCTCAGGAGCAGCATGGATTTCATCATCATGCTCTCTACTAATTTGACTCCTATCTGAGTCTAGAGGAACATGTATGCTAGCAGAAGATTGACTGGGGTCAATATCAACCTGAAGTCCAACATCTGTAGGAGATGAAGACTCTATATCATAACCTGAACTGGAATAACCATCAGATCCAACTATCTACTTTCCAGTGTCCTTGAACTTGGCCTTCTCCTCAAAAGGTTGAATCATTGGAAAAATTCTTGTAAATATGTCCAGGGTCTTTATGTCCATCCTTTTGAGATAGTGAATTCTAACACCTTATTTCTAGTTGAAGCTGTCAGGGTAGGTGTTGATCCGGAATAGGGATAAAATTCTTCCCAAATTAGGTGTAGAAAATCAACTAATCTTTGGAAGATGGTGTTGGTCCTTGAGGTCTGCTTTTGCAGAATAATCCTTGTGATAATCTCAAACATTGGCTTGGAGATAGTGTCATGAGACCCATTCTTGCATAATATGGCTTTCCAAACAATGTCAGCCAGTAATTTGTCATCACTATACTCACACCATTTTAGTGCTTTATCTCTGTCCTTGTTGGAGACGACTTCTTCTTCACTGGAAGTGGAGGGTAGCTGGAGGGCCTTACCCAATTTCTTTGGAGTATTCTTGATCTTCATCCCTCAAATCTTAGATTTTAGTGATGTATTGAAAGTGGAAAGCTTAACATTGGATAAAAATTCTAAGCACACATCTCTCAGAATGGGGGGAGGTTCAGAAAGAATATATTCCAAACCTAAGTGTTGGGTATTGTATCCACAATGTACCTGATTTGAAGAAGCCCCTGGACTAGCTAAGGTGAATTGACATTGTATTTGATCATTTGTCTTCAAGTTGTGCTTGCAGTTATTACACGCTAAGTATACACCAATGTCAGGGTGCAGTGGGTCAATATACACGGGTCTGCGCAATGTAATCCCTCGTTGAGCAGATCAGTGTGTTGTCCTACGTGTACTCTCTCTATTGGAGTGTACTTACTTTCAAGTACAGGGATGAGAAAGATCAAGAGCAGACAAGGAGCATGGATGGGTCAAAGCAACTCGCGGGAAGAAAGACGAAAATCATCTAAGTAGAAATCGTCGAGAATCACTAAGTGATTCTCGCCGATTCGACGATTCTCGCCGAATCGTCGAGAATCACTCGCTGATTCTTGCCAATTGCAGCCGGCTGTCTCAACACCGTCTTGATTTCTGCTTAAGACAGAATTTTCGAGAATCACTAGTTGATTCTCGCCGAATTGTTGAGAATGACTTTGCATTCTCGCCGATTCGTCGAGAATGAATTATGATTCTCGCCGATTCTCTTCGGATGGCAAGATCTTCAGCCAGAATTCTGCCAAGTAGAATTCGGCGAGAATCATAAGTGATTCTCGCCGATTCGTCGAGAATCACCAATGATTCTCGCCGAATTGGCCTTGAGCGAATTTCTTCTGCTCGCTGGACCTGTCCAATATTCAAGCGCTGTTTTGAACCGGACTTAGGGTTTCTACTGGTGGGGCCCACAACGGTCATAATGTATGACCTACAGTATAAATACTGTTGTATTTCGATCATTACATATACCGAATACCGAGAACAAGAAATGAGCCGCCATCATTGTAACATCCAATTTCCGGCTAGACTCCTAGGAGTCGGTTTGTCGTGACAGAACCCTAGGAAGCCCAAAAATTGAAATACATCGACCGAGATTTCGGGTCACGGGTTGGTCATGCCCGTGACCGACCCGTCACGCCCGTGACCTAGGGCGTGACTCCTTCGACGATTGTCGATCTCAGGGTGACGATCGTCGAGCGCAGAATTTTCAACCCGGGCCTGTCACGCCCGTGACCTGTGTCACGCCCGTGACCTAGGGCGTGACCCCTTCGATGATCGTCGATCTCAACGCGACGATCGTCGAGCGCAGAATTTGCGTCATGGCCCTGTCACGCCCGTGACCCATGTGTCACGCCCGTGACCTAGGGCGTGACCCCCTTCGGCGATCGTCGATCTCAGCGAGACGATCGCTGAGCGCGGAATTTGCATCTTGGCCGATCACGCTCGTGACCCATGTGTCACGCCCGTGACCTAGGGCGTGACTCCTTCGACGATCGTCGATCTCAGGGAGACGATCGTCGAGCACAAAATTTTCAACCCGGGCCTGTCACGCCCGTGACCTATGTGTCACGCCCGTGACCTAGGGCGTGACCCCTTCGATGATCGTCGATCTCAACGCGACGATCGTCGAGCGAAGAATTTGCGTCATGGCCCTGTCACGCCCGTGACCCATGTGTCACACCCGTGACCTAGGGCGTGACCCCCTTCGGCGATCGTCGATCTCAGCGATACGATTGCTGAGCGCGGAATTTACATCTTGGCCGGTCACGCCCGTGACCCACATGTCATGCCCGTGACCAAGGGCGTGACCACCTTTCAACGATCGACTCTCAGATCGACAATTGTCGAATGCAGAATTTGCCACTCGGGCCTGTCACGCCCGTAACCCACGTGTCACGCCCGTGACAAAGGCTAAAACATCAGCCAGACTGGAAATTTCTATAACCGAAGTAATAATCAATTCTGAGTATGGGAATTTACAGCAGGAGTATTTATGAGTCGTTTCTTTCTTTAATTACTTAATAAGAAAGAGAGATTGAGGTCCAATAGGAAATCGCCACCTGGTAAACGCCTCTTCTTATTCCAACGTTTCCTTCTCTCCACCATAACCGAAAAGCCATTCGTTAAGGGAGCTTTTATTGCCATGAATGATTCACCCTTCTCCCTCCCTACTTGGAGATCTATAACAGCCTCCTTAGAGCAAGAGGAGAAGGTTACACTCTAGACCAAACGAATTCAGATTTCTGCTCTTGCTGTCGAAGAAGTTCAGGAACGCCACCACCGCGCCATGACAATCCGACGTTCATCTCGCCTTCAAACCACGAACAAGGTCCTCCTCTACTTCTTCTCTTATGGGTAGATCTTAGGATCTTAGAAATGAAGTTCGTGCTCAAGGGAGCCGGATCTATCCTGCGTTTTCATGGAAAACCATGAAAAAGATATTTTTCGGGTATGCCGGAAACCGCTACCTCCGGCGGCCAAACCACCGCCGACCGCTAGCCATCGCTCCGACGGAGGTGGTGGTGGTGGTGGCTGGCCAGGGAAGTGACCGGACGGCCGGCAACGGACCATGGAAGAGCTACAGGAAATATATTTTTCTGAGTTCAGTTTACGGGTTCTTTCTGGAAGGGAAGATGAACAGTAAAATCAATTACTATTCATTTATCAATTATAAGGAATTATTATCTCCTTTTTGTCACGCCTTTTGACATTACAAAACGAGGCATTTAGAGGCCTATTTAGAAAAAATGGCCAGTCACGAAAGTTGTAGCCCTTCGAGTCTAGGTTAATTTAAAATTGATTTCAACTCGTTTGGGTAAGCAGTTTAACCGCAGAACCCATTTTAGTGGGGGCTATACCTAGAGTTGGGCAGGAACTAAAATTAATGCCCACGCTTCGTCCTTTGCCCAAATGACCTGAAATTTGGGCAGGGGGTTACCCTTAGCCATATCTAGAGGCTGTCCAAAAATGGGAATTTTTGGAGATAATTTGCCTAAAGTTTCTATTTTAATTTAATTAAGTTAGAAGAATTTATTTATGTGGTCAAATGATCTCCAAACCCTCCCAAATTTTTGTGAGTGGTCCCTGGCTATAAAACCTAGTTCTGTACAAATTTTCAGCTCACTTGGATTAGTTTTGGATAAGGAGTCACCTATTCTTAACTAGGCAATAGTGAGGCATTTTTGAGTAAAAAGTGCACTAGAGGTTAGAATGGTCATATCACCTCAACAGAGACTGATATCTTGACCACTGACTTGTAGGGGTTATTATAACCCACTTGGAGAAAATGGTGTGGTTTAGGGTTGATTTACCCTAGGATCAAAGCTCAAACCCTAAATGGAGGGTTTTGAGGGTTGAGAAAGACATGGGGGCAATTGCTCTCCTATTGCCTTGACACTCTGTAGAGTTGACATTAGCATGATAAGAATCATCTGAATGGAATCTTGGAGAATTTGGAGACAAGTAGATACCTCAAAACCTTAATCTTAGCTTTAGGGTAAAATACTAATTAAGCACAATCCATCACTAAATTTTATCTAAAGGCTGTGAAATTAGGGTAGAGTAAGTTTTGGAGTGGGTAGGAGCTATAGAGATTTTACTGGAATTTTATGATGTTTATTTCCAGCACTTCATTTGTAAAGTTTATTATAGCCCTAATTGATGTTTTAATTATTTGGATCTTTCTGTTCATTAAAACCCCATGCAATCTTGGAAATTAATGTTTTAGGACAGAATGGTTACCCTTGAATTTTTGTATAATTTTTAGTTGAGTAAATCCAGTACTTCCTTCACAAATATTAAAGAGGGGTTTTATGCTTTGAAAATTAATTAGGGATGATATTATTACAGAAAAATTATGAAATTGGGCCAATGCTATTTTTAAGAATTTATCTGCGTGTTATAATTTATTTATAATTTTTGGAAGAATATTCTTTGTACTTGGTTCATAAATAATGGAAGAAAGTAAATATTGCTAAAATAGTTTTAGTGCCCTTTTGATGATAGAAAATTATGATACTTTGGATTTACCCTATTGAGATAACCTACTATTTATTATAAATTTGCTGGACATCTTGCATGAGAACTTAGGGTAGTTCATGTTCAAACCGGTAGCCCTTGGAATTTTTGAGGAAATTAATTAAATGCCAGATAAATTAGGAAAATTACCACATTCTGGATTTAGGCTATTTATATCATGATAAGTCTCAAGTAAATAGTTTAGGGCATTTGGATGAGTTTTGGGATCATTGCATAACCGGTTCGACATATAGTCTAGGTTGGTCTGCATATAGCAAATTTGTGAATTACAATAGGACATGATCTGAGAAAGTCGTTGGAGTTAGTCATTTTGTCTGGGTGGACAATTTTGGATGATATCACCATATGATGATATGAAGAGTAGAGAGAAGTAGTGATAGCTAGGGTTAAGAGGTGCTCGGGTTCGACGAAAGATCGTCTTTCCCGAAGAGAGGAAGGTTAAAAATCACCCTAGGATAGTCTATCGTAATATGAGAAGGGAATGTGTAAAGGGGATCAACCAATAACAATAAGTGCCTTGCGAAAGGGAACGATGGGTTTCAGTTACCATCATAGTTCCTAGTGCCATTTGAGAGCCCTTCACGGGGAATACCGGGGGCAGTCCTGGGTTAACGTAAACTGCAATAACAAACTGACAAGAGTAACTTAGTAATTAGGATTGCACCTTTTACAAACACTGTTAGCACAGGAAGATTTATGGGAGCTTCGGCTCGGTGGGTTAAGAGACGGACGGAATGATCCGGGGAGCTTCGGCCCGGTTGGTTAAGAGATAGACGGAATGGTCCGGGGAGCTTCGGCTCGATTGATTAAGAGACGGACGTTTTAGTCCGGGGGGCTTCGGCTCGGTTTTTGTGTGTTTACGATTAAATTTGCATGTGCATAAAAGGAATGAAAATTAAGGTGGTGGGTCTTCGGTATTGGAGGGTCGATACACCGGCGCCAATACGCTGACTCAGCAAGTGTGGTTAGCACTTCGCCAACAAAAGTACGGTGCGCCAGTCGGCAAGAGTATGCAGGAGTCTGCTTAGTGCACCAAGCATTGAGGCGTACGATAGGTCTGACCGGTAGTGCTTTACTGGTTTAGAGGTGGGCGAGGCCCAACCCACTACTTCCATCTGCCACTATGGAGGTATCCTGGGAGGTAACGGATCCGAAAGGGGGAACTAAAGGTCTGTGTGCACAGAGTCGGGTGTGTGAGTTGCACTTACATGTTTCATCATACCCACTTGCATGTCATAGCATAATCGATTCATTTAACCCTGACACCTAAAGTATAAGTGGTATGAGACGCTTATACATTAGGACCTGCAAAACGACCCCTTGGTCTATAAGCTTGTGTGGGCAAGTTTATAAATTAAGGTTAAATTCTATATATATATGCTTTTGTTTGATAACCGACACCCCAACGTATAAGTGGTATGGAACACTCTATACGATGGGAGCCTTGCAGAAGATCCCTTGGCTTATGCGCTTTCGCACATAAGTTAAGGTTACTTTTCCTACTTTCTGTTATTGACATATTTATTATAGAATTGCTAGATTAGTTCCGCTGCCACCTATTTCTTTCATTAAATCTCCACCTTCATGTCCTTCCCTTTATTCCTCTCCGCTCGATACCTAGGAGCCATGGGGGAAGGGGTAGGGGATGATAGAGCTTAGTCTTTATGACTAACGGTTTTCGAACCGCATCATTTTAGGGGATCGTGGAGCCCAGCACAGGGGAGCAGCCCTAGAGACCGGTGTGCTTGGAGATGGGGCAGTCTAGCTCCGGAGTTCATACAGCCGGGACCGTGAGTCTCGGCCTTGAGTAGTTTTGTTTTTGCTTCCGCATGAGCGTTTTGTAGTGAGGACATGATGTACCGGGCATAAACCCGTATTTTTAGTACTCTGATGTATTATTATGTGGACCCTCCCTTCGTGGAGATTTTATTCTATATATGTGATTTACTTTCAGTAGACTTGCTCTTACTTTAATTATTGTTCTACCTTTCTGTGATCGAATTGGCCGGCAGAATCGGCGCCTTGTGGTGATGACCCTTCAGGACGTGAAGGTGTCACCACAAAGCGGCGATTCTGGGCCTAAGACCCCGGGTTTTAAAAAGAAAAAGGGGGGGGGGGGGGTCTTACAAGTGGTATAAGAGGGAAACATCGATCTGAAAAAGGTAGTAGTCCACTATCCCTGGGTCACCCCCGCTCGAGTTTAGTTTGGGGACAAACTAAGCAGCGGAAGCAGTGGTGTGCCCATATGGGGATCACATATAAATTGTCCACTTTTATTAAAGATTGAACATTTTCTTAGTATGGGTATTTGTTACGCAGCCTCCAGCACAGCCTACGCCACAAGGTGGAGTTCAACAGGCTCAGGATGTTGCACCACCTCCACCGGTCCCCACTCCTTTCCTTCAGTCAGACATGGGACAAACTCTAACTGCCATCCTGAAGGCTTTCAGGGCCCAGCAGGTTCCGATCCCGCAGCCAAATCCGGGGGCCAACTGGCTGAGCATCTTCCGAGGACTGTCTCCCCCGTCCTACTTGGGGATAGAGTCGGCGGTTCAGACGGAAGAGTGGCTGGATATTATGTACGAGATGCTGACCGGGATACGGTGTCCCTGGGAGGAGAGGGTGGCTCTAATTGTCTCTTGCCTGGAGTCCCATGCCAAGAGGTGGTGGAAGACGCTGTTGGACACGACATTTGCCGATAGGGAGGTTGCGGAGGTTACCTGGGAAGAGTTCAGGGCCGCGCTGCTGGAGCATTTCGTTCCGCAGTCGGCCAGGGATGATTTGGAGGAGCGGTTCTTACAGCTGAAGCAGGGCACCCGGACGGTGGTGGAGTACCATCGGGAGTTCGACCATCTGGCTCGATATGCAGATTCTTACCAGCTAGACAAAGCAGGGTACATCAAGAGGTTCTATAAGGGCCTGCGGGAAGACTTGAGGGAGGCTTTGTTGTTTGTATCTGACGGGCCTATCTCCCGGATTTTGGAGATGGAAAAAAGGATTGAGGCTGATTGGCACACCACCCGGGGCCGGAAGCGGCCAGCAGAGGATCAAGGACGGAGAGTAGGAAATGACCAGCGGCGAGGTGCTATACCAGAGGGGAGGAGGACAGAGGACCAACCTCGTCAGGAAGTGAGGCAGGAGCCGAGGGAGCAGGTGATATTGGCCCCTCAACCTCTTCGGATGCAGGAGATGCCGAGACCCGGGGGAATGACATGTCCCCCACCTGAGTGCTTCCATTGTCATCAGATTGGGCACATTCGGAGGAACTTCCCGATGAGGGGGGCACCACCTCCAGAACCACAGGGTGGCCCACCAGCTCAGCATTATGGAGGCCGAGGACGCGACCACGGTCATGGATACCAGGAGGGAGACCGTAGACAGGGAAGGGAGCAAGTATATGCTTTGCTTGCGCAGCCTGGACTGAGCAGGTTGCATAGCCTCGGAATCTGGAGCAGGTCATAGCAGGTATGCCGCAATGCTTCTTTATTTTCATAGAATTTCCCTTTTAGTTGTTAAAACTTAGAACCGCACTAGATAGATTAACAAGGAAAGAAAATTCTTTATAGAACCTTAAGACATCTAATCACCCCAGGTATAGTCTTCATCAGTGGCAAGCCTGCTCGCACGCTTTTCGATATTAGAGCTACTCACTCCTTTTTGCCGGAGACGTTCGTAGAAGGACTGGAAGGCATGGAGCAATTCACGGGCTCGAGGATGAGGGTGAGACTACCGGATGGATCTGAGCTCCTTACCACGGATCACTGCAATATGGAGGCAGAAATTGGTGGAAAGACGTTCGAGGCTCCAGCAACGATTTTGAAGCCGACGGACTACGACCTGATCCTGGGCATGGTATGGCTGCACTGGAACCATGCCCAGATTGATTGTCAAGCGAAGAGGATCACCGTGAGACACGGGGACTCTTTCATTATCATCGAAGGTATAAGACCTGCCTCTCGTATACTCTTATCTTCAGTACAGGCCGTCAAGGCCCATCTGCAGGGAGACGTGGTATATCAGGTGTTGTTTGAGATGACCGAGGAGAAGGATCAGATTGTTAATATACCGGTGGTTTGTGATTATGCCGATGTGTTTCCATAGAAGCTGCCAGGATTGCCTCCGCACAGGGAGAAGGATTTTCAGATTCAGTTGGTGCCAGGGGCTAAGCCGATATCCAGGGCTCCCTATCGGATGGCCCCGAAGGAGTTGGCGGAGTTTCGGACTCAGATGCAAGAGTTGGTGGAGGCGGGATTTGTTAGACTGAGTTCCTCGCCATGGGGAGCCCCAGTTCTATTCATGAAGAAGAAGGATGGGACACTTTGCCTGTGCATCGATTATCGAGCATTAAACAGGCTGACCGTCCGGAATACCTATCCGTTCCCACGGATAGACGAATTGTTCGACCAGCTGGAGGGAGCCCATTATTTCTCGAAGCTGGACTTGAGGTCAGGATACTACCAGCTGCGGATCAAGGAGGAGGATATCCCGAAGACGGCCTTCAGTAGCAGATATAGCTTGTATGAGTTCACCGTGATGCCCTTCGGTCTCACGAATGTAACGTCGGCGTTCATGAGCCTCATGAACCGGGTTTTAGAGGCCTACTTGGATGTGTTCGTCATAGTATTCATAGACGACATCCTGATCTACTCTAGGACGGAGGAGGAGCACACTCGACACCTGACACTGACTCTAGAGAGGTTGCGGGAGCATCGCCTTTACGCGAAATTCAGCAAGTGTCAGTTTTGGTTGAAGGAGGTGGCTTTCCTAGGCCACATTATCAGCGGAGCCGGGTTTGCAGTGGATCCGGCAAAGATTCAGGCAGTTCGAGATTGGCCGCAGTTAAAGACAGCCACCAATGTACGAAGTTTCTTGGGACTTGCCGGTTATTACTGGAAGTTCGTGGAGGGGTTCTCTCAAATTGCCCTCCCCCTTACATCTTTGATAAAGAAGGAGCCACCTTTCGTTTGGACCCCGCAGTGCTAGGCGGCTTTCCAGGAGCTGAAGGACCGACTCATCTCAGCCCCTATTCTGTCCCTTCCATCTGGAAAGGAAGGATTCCAGGTATATACCGACGCATCATACCAGGGGATGGGAGCGGTGCTGATGCAGAACGGACACGTCATAGCATATGCCTCCCGCCAGCTGAAGACCCATGAGAAGAACTACCTGGTGCACGACCTTGAGATGGGAGCGATCGTTTTTGCTCTGAAGGTCTGGTGCCATTATCTTTATGGAGTCCACTGCGACATCTACTCTGACCACAAGAACTTGAAATGCGTGGACACACAGAAGGAGCTGAATATCAGGTAGAGGCGCTGGGTGGAGTTCTTAGCAGACTATCAGTATAAGATGCACTACCATCCAGGGAAGGCAAACGTGGTGGCCGACGCATTGAGTCGGAGAGCTGCCACTTCCGAAGCCGGGCCCCAGGTTATGTCCTTGGAGCTAGTTCAGTCCTTCAGAGATATGCAGATATCCCTAGTGTCCGAGGATGATCCAGAGCTGTATATGGAGTATCTGGCATCGATGGTGGCCATAGATGATATTCGGGACCGCATCCGGGACGGACAAAGTACAGATGCATGGGCAGAGCCGATATTCTGAGCCTTGGAGGAGGGTTCGACAGGAGATTATTCCCCGAGAGATGGATTGCTACATTTCAGAGGCAGAGTATATATGCCCGCAGGAGGCCGGGTTCGGGAGGACATCATGGAGGAGTCGCATTATAGCAGATATTCTATACATCCAGGGATCACCAAGATGACGGCAGATCTGAAGAAGATGATGTTTTTGCTAGGGATGAAGAAGGACATTACGTACTTCGTGACCCATTACGAGGCTTGTTAATTGGTGAAGGCAGAATGCAGGAACCCCGCAGGACTGTTGCAGCCACTCCCGGTGCCGGGGTGGAAGTTTGATGATATAGCTATGGATTTTATACATGGGCTTCCCCGGTCTCGGACAGGGAATGACTCGATATGGGTGATTGTTGATCGGTTGACGAAGGTGGCCCGCTTTATACCAATCAGGAAGGATGACTCGGTGGGAGTGCTGGTACGGGAGTTCGTGGAGCAGTATATCCGATACCATGGCGTGCCCAGGACGATAGTGTCGGACCGCGATGGACGGTTTACATCCAGGGAGTGGCGGTCAGTGCAGGCATATCTGGGCACCCGATTGACTTTTAACACGGCCTTCCACCCTTAGACGGACGGGCAGACAGAGCGCACCAACAGGACGTTGGAGGATCTACTACGACTGTGTATACTGGACCAAGGGGAGCCGTGGGAGAAGATGTTGCCGTTGGTCGAGTTCTCCTATAACAATAGCTACCAGTCCAGCATCAGGATGGCACCTTATGAAGCCTTGTATGGAAGAAAATGTAGGACCCCGCTTTCTTGGGTTCAGGACGAGGATCCGAAGGTGTTGGGATCGGATTTTTTTGAAGACACCGAGGCACAGGTGAGACTGATAAGAGATAGGATATTGGAGGCGCAGAGCAGACAAGCTAAGTATTATGATGCCCGACATCATCAGGTTGAGTTTCAGGTGGGGGACCGATTGTTTTTGAAGATCCGGCCCATGCATGGAGTTTCACGGGTGCGTGGTCAGAAGAAGAAGCTCAGTCCTAGGTATATGGTCCCTTACCGGATCCTGGAGCGGATCGGGCCCCTAGCTTACCGGCTGGAGTTGCCACCAGAGCTGGTAGCTCTACACGACGTCTTCCACATTTCTTCACTGAGAAGGGCTCTACTACGCCCGGAACAACAGATTTTGACCACCGAAAGACCGGTAGCCTAAGACCGATCTGTTCACTTGGAGCCGGTTTGGATCGACGACAAAGGAGTACGGATCTTGCGCCGCAAGAAGATCCCCTTAGTAAAGGTTCTGTGGAGAAACCACGGTCAGGAGGAGCACACCTGGGAACCGCAGGACCTGATGAGGCAAAAATACCCGGAGTTGTTCAGTCAGGTATACCTCACCACCTCTCAGTATACAATAAATTACCTTCTTGCATTGAACCGGTAGGACTAGGTAAGGGAAATGGAGAACCTAGGCATGCGCAGAAAAGTAGGGGCTAATCTTTTGTTTATTGGGGAGATTGTCTTCGTTTATCAAACAAGTAGACTCGCTTCGACTCAATAGAAAAATCGTATGGGATGTTACAAGTTTAATTTATTTCGGTAGAAATCCCCGTAGGCTCAACCTCAATTTCGGGGACGAAATTTTTGTTTTGTTTATTGGGATTTGTAACATCCCATTTCCGGCTAGACCCCTAGGAGTCGGTTTATCGTGACAGAACCCTAGGAAGCCCAAAAATTGAAATACATCGACCGAGATTTCGGATCACGGGTTGGTCACGCTCGTGACCGACCCGTCACGCCCGTGACCTAGGGCGTGACTCCTTCGACGATTGTCGATCTCAGGGAGAGGATCGTCGAGCGCAGAATTTTCAACCCGGGCCTGTCACGCCCATGACCTATGTGTCACGCCCGTGACCTAGGGCGTGACCCCTTCGACGATCGTCGATCTCAACGCGACGATCGTCGAGCGCAGAATTTGCGTCATGGCCCTGTCACGCCCGTGACCCATGTGTCACGCCCGTGATCTTGGGCATGACCCCCTTCGGCGATCGTCGATCTCAGCGAGACGATCACTGAGCATGGAATTTGCATCTTGGCCGGTCACGCCCGTGACCCACGTGTCACGCCCGTGACTTAGGGCGTGACTCCTTCGACGATCGTCGATCTCAGGGAGACGATCGTCGAGCGTAGAATTTTCAACCCGGGCCTGTCACGCCCGTGACCTATGTGTCACGCCCGTGACCTAGGACATGACCCCTTCGACGATCGTCGATCTCAACGCGACGATCGTCGAGCGCAGAATTTGCGTCATGGCCCTTTCACGCCCGTGACCCATGTGTCACGCCCGTGACCTAGGGCGTGACCCCCTTCGGCGATCGTTGATCTCAGCAAGACGATCGCTGAGCGTGGAATTTGCATCTTGGTCGGTCACGCCCGTGACCCACGTGTCATGCCTGTGACCAAGGGCGTGACCACCTTTCGACGATCGTCAATCTCAGATCGACAATCGTCGAACGCAAAATTTACCACTCGGGCCTATCACGCCCGTGACTTACGTGTCATGCCCGTGACAAAGGCCGAAACGTCAGCCAGACTGGAAATTTCTGTAACCAAAGTCATAATCAATTCTGAGTATGGGAATTTACAGCAGGAGTATTTATGAGCCGTTTCTTTCTTTAATTACTTAATAAGAAAGAGAGATTGAGGTCCAATAGGAAATCGCCACCTGGTAAACGCCTCTTCTTATTCCAACATTTCCTTCTCTCCACCATAACCGAAAAGCCATTCGTTAAGGGAGCTTTTATTGCCATGAATGATTCACCCTTCCCCCTCCCTACTTGGAGAACTATAACAGCCTCCTTAGAGCAAGAGGAGATGGTTACACTCTAGACCAAACGAATTCAGATCTCTGCTCTTGCTGTCGAAGAAGTTTGGGAACGCCACCACCGCGCCATGACAATCCGACGTTCATCTCGCCTTCAAACCATGAACAAGGTCCTCCTCTACTTCTTCTCTTATGGGTAGATCTTAGGATCTTAGAAATGAAGTTCGTGCTCAAAGGAGCCGGATCAATCCTGCGTTTTCATGGAAAACCATGAAAAGATATTTTTCGGGTACGCCGGAAACCGCCACCTCCGGCGGCCAAACCACCGCCGACCGCTAGCCATCGCCTCGACGGAGGTGGTGGTGGTGGCTGATGGGCTAAAACCCGAACAGGCAAGCGTACCTGTCGAATCGTAGTAGCAAGGTTGTATTTAAAACTCGGGGCAGGCAAGTACTATTACTCACAACGAATCGATTATCCTACCGAAAGATTAATGAGTTTGAAAATTAAAATAAACTAAACTTAATTGAAAGAGAAATAAAACTATTGCGAAAAGAGTGCTTGATAGACGATTCACTTTGAAATAAAATAACGAAATAAATTGGTTTAGCATTTGTAAATCTATTAAGATCGTGACGGATCCGATATTAGGAAATAATCTCGCTAGAGCATTAAATCCCCTAACTTATAGACATTTTGACCGAAATCTCTTTACAAGTCAAAATGGCCTAAAGTCGCATTATCGAAGTGACCCGCACTATTGGATTTGACTCCAATCCGGAGGATTTACGTCATCCTATCTCTAGGGGTGCGTTCAACTCCTTCCTTCCTTGAGTGATCTTTCATATTCACGTGCCTCTCGGCTACTCAAATATGAGATCGGATGCCTACTACCGTATACCGGAATATGGAGTCGACACGATAAAAATCAAGGAAGGATCAAAAATAGAAAAAAACAAATCCAAACATAAAATAAAAGATACGTTATTTCATCGCAAAGCTTATCGCGATCGGGCACAAAAACTATTTAGCTATGCATATTTGAAAAGGAAATCAAAATAAGAGAAGAAGAAAATTCATTTGCATTGCTTGATAAAAAGGAAGAGAATACAAAAAAGGACAAGACAATATTTTAAAGAAAATTACAATAAGGGAAGAAGAAAACTAAACTATCTCACTTACTCTCTACAAAAATCTAAAACCAAACTAAAACTACTTTAGACTAAAACTACTTAACATAAACAAGAGGCAAGGGGTCCTTTATATAGGAGAGGGAGAACATTCTAGATGGAAATGAAGAGGGGGAAACCAAGGGGTGGCCGGCCATGTCATGTAGGAGAAAGGTTCATGCATGCATTGATGAAGGGGAGAGAGAATGGCTAGGATTCATTGTATGATAATAAATGGAAGGAGAGAGAGGAGGTTACATGCATGCATTGTATTTTGGGAAAATGAAAATAAAATAAAACATGAGAAAGGGGGGATGGATGGGAAATAAAGTGGAGAAGAAAATAATAAAAAGGGGAGAGAGTGTGATGAATGAGGTGGCAAGGTGCATGGTGAGTGGTCGGCCATGTGAGAAAATGCATGTAATATATTAAATGATGAGGGAAGAGAGTGGCCGAGTGCATGCAAGTTGTGTGGGCTGTTTTGGTTGCTCTTGTTGGGCTCGGGTAGGCTAGGTTGGCTGCTCCACTAGTGCTTGCATGGGCTCGGGCTGCTTGCTTGAGAGAGGAGGCTCAGTTTTGGTTGCATGGGCTGCTCCATGTGCTTGCATAATGGCCGAGCTTGAGGTTGGGGCTGCATGGTGATGAAGTGAGCTGCTCCAAATGGAATTGCATGTGTGTTGGAGAGCTTCTTGGTGGGCTTGAACCTACAAATAAAACAAAACAAATAACATTAGACATTAGAACATAATATTAATAATTATATCATAACATAACAATTACAAACATAACAAAACAAGACAAAATAACATAACATAAAATAAAACATAAATGAAGTTAGAGATTAAAAAGATAAAACATAACAAGTATAATAATAAAAATACATATAATAAAACTATATATTTTTATATCATAACATAAAATAAAATTACGATATAACAATAAAACTATAATAAAACTAGTAATTATAATATATTATAATTAGATATTAAAACATGAAATAACAAGCATAAAATATAAATAAACTTAGATATTTAGGCTACTAAATTACCCCAAAAACGATGACTAAAAGAAGTCATCAAACTCCCCCATGCTTAGACTTTTGCTATTCCAGAGCAAAAGGAAGAGAAATATTTATAAGGCATTATAAAATTTTCAATTGAACTAAAAATTTATTAACACCAACATCTAGCCAAAAATAAAATTTAAGGATTTATGAATTAAGTCCTCAATTATGAAATTAAAGTGAAAAGAGAGAAGAATTTAGCCAAAAATTCTCTAATAAATTAACTAGCATTCAAAATGGAGTAAAGTGCAAACAAGGTTAGATTGGGATTATAAAAACCATGACTTAAAAGAAACTTAAGGAAGAAGACAACCTACTACTTATGCTCTCCACATATTTTAATTTAAAAACTAAGGCAATGATATTGGCAAAGGGGTTTGGGGGGGAAATTAACATGAAGAGCTCTTTGATTGGAGGTGATCATCATTATTTTTTTTTCACACCCCACACAATTTTGTTTTTTTAAATAATATATATGTAATACCAGAAAATGATAGACTAACATCCTATCACTTCCCCCGACATATATGAACTTTAATTCCTCTCTTCATTTGGGTTGCATATGTGTACCAGAGAATAAGGAACTAACATCTCCTTATTCCCATGACATATGATCTAACAATAAAAAGAAAAAAGAGAATGGGTAAGGATAAGAAGTTAAATAAGATTTTAGAAAACAAACTAAAATACTAGAGAGCAACTACTAGTAGATTGAAATTTTCTTAAGAATCTAAAAGCATGAAGTAATAATAATTCAAATCCAAAAATGTTAAGCCAAATTACTACAAAATTGAAACTACTTAAAATAAAAGAGAAAAAGTGCTAAATAAATTACTCTAAGCAAATTAAAATCATAAGATGATATTTAAAACTAAATCACTAAATATTAAATTTACCTAAACATGATGAAATAAAAAATTAGCAAATAAAATAAAATGCTTATAAACTAACTCAAACTAAATTTCTAAAAATAACAAAAAGCTAAGCATGAGGTTTATTATTTTTTTAATTTTTTTGACATTTTTCAATTTTTTTGGGTTTTGAAATATGATCTTTTTTTTGGAATTTTTTTTTGGTTTTTCTAATTTTTTTGGGTTTTTGATAAGGCTAAATAAAAGTAATACTAAAGAAAGTTAAAAAACTTTTGAAATTTTTATTTTAAGAAAGCAGAAGATTTTTTAAATTTTTGAGAGAAAAAGGAAGAAAGAAACTAACTAAACCCTCCCCCATGCTTAAACCTTTCATTTCCCTCAATGAAAAATAAAAACAAAAAAAGAAAGAGAAGAAGAAAGGGGAGGGGGGATGCAATAAAAAAATAAATAAAAGCAAACGATTTCCACGGAGTCGTAAGGCCGATTGCAGATGTCGCTCCCCCATGCTTAAGCTGGACACCGGCTCAGGCCTAAGGAAGAGAAGAAATGATGGAGCCAAACGAACCACCGGGGGGTTTTATTCCTGCAAAGCAAAATTAGTAAACAAAAAAAGAAAAAAAAGGATAAGCAAGGGGTGCCTCCCAAGAGCGCTCTTTGTTTAACGTCGTTTGAGCCCGACGTTATTTGTTAGCTAAAGGGAAAATAAAAACTAAAGTGAAGAGGTAACTCCCTAAGTATGTGCTTAGGAGAGTAAAGTAAAAAAGAAAGAAATGAAGAATCGCACCGACATGCGGTGGAATCTTCAAGAGAATGATGCCCAAAAAAGAACGGACGGAGTTATAGAAGAATTCCGCCGTATGTAACATTGGAAAGAAAGGGTCGTCAAAAGAAGAAGAAAGAAAAGAAGAAGAAATAGAAAGAGGAATAAAAGAAGTAGAAAAAGAATTTTCATTAAGGGAAATTTCACAAGGAAAAGGAGAGTCTTGTGAAATTTCGGGAGAAGAAAGGGTAGGGAGAACTAAAGAAAAATTATCTAAAAGAAAAGAAGAAGAAGACTCGCTAAAACTAGAAAAATTTGGAACAGTTAAAAATTTAAGCGAAATGGAATCACAAACGTCTTCAGATGGAGAAATAAGAGACGTCTCGTCATCCTCAATGGGTAAGAAGCACACTGGAATATCCATAGAGGTGTCTTCCAAAGGAGGAAGGAAACAATCCGGGATATCCGAATAGTTATCCTCCTCGAGAGGAAAAAGACAAGCCGGGATATCCGGTGACTCATTACATGAAGAAACTGGAGGAGACGAAGAAGAAGATGAAGAAAAAGAGGCGGCCTCACGAGAAAGATAATCCATAATGATCTTGAAATGCGAATTAATATTATTAATAGAAGTTTGCAATTCAAGATACCCATTATCGATAGAATTAAAATTAAAATTTGGAGGCGCGACGCTTTGCGGGGCAAAATCATAAGAAAAATACGGGTTGCCCATCTCCCAAGTTGGATAAAAATTGGAGTAAGGGTCAAATTGGCCATTTTGACCTTCCCCGGAAAAATTAAAATCAAAAGAGGGAGGAGTTCCCGAAAGACATTCAGAATAGAAGTGGTCGGGCGACCTGCAAGAAGCGCAAAAATACAACGATTCCATAAAACAAAAAAAATAAACTGCTACCAAAAAGAAAAAGAAAAACTAATTTTTTTGATTTGTTTTTTTTTTGATATTTTTTTTTGAAAAATAGATTTTTTTATTGGATTGGCTCTCGAACTTCCCAAGGGCTACCCGGTGAAGGGTTCGCAAGGTACTAGGTAAAATGGTGGCGCTTAAAGCCCCTTACCCTTTTCGAGAGATTTTAGGTTGGGTAGAAATTAGATGATGTGGGTGGATTATATAATAATAATAATAATAATAATAATAATAATTTTTTTTAGTAGAAGTAATAAATTCGAGGCTTTCGTAATATTGCCAAAAAAATCCCCGGCAACGGCGCCAAAAACTTAATGGGCTAAAACCCGAACAGGCAAGCGTACCTGTCGAATCGTAGTATCAAGGTCGCATTTAAAACTCGGGGCAGGCAAGTACTATTACTCACAACGAATCGATTATCCTACCGAAAGATTAATGAGTTTGAAAATTAAAATAAACTAAACTTAATTGAAAGAGAATAAAACTATTGCGAAAAGAGTGCTCGATCGACGATTCACTTTGAAATAAAATAACGAAATAAATTGGTTTAGCATTTGTAAATCTATTAAGACCGTGACGGATCCGATATTAGGAAATAATCTTGCTAGAGCATTAAATCCCCTAACTTATAGAAGTTTTGATCGAAATCTCTTTACAAGTCAAAATGGCCTAAAGTCGCATTATCGAAGTGACCCGCACTATTGGATTTGACTCCAATCCGAAGGATTTACGTCATCCTATCTCTAGGGGTGCGTTCAACTCCTTCCTTCCTTGAGTGATCTTTCATATTCACGAGCCTCTCGGCTACTCAAATATGAGATCGGATGCCTACTACCGTATACCGGAATACGGAGTCGACACGATAAAAATCAAGGAAGGATCAAAAATAGAAAGAAACAAATCCAAACATAAAATAAAAGATACGTTATTTCATTATTGCAAAGCTTATCGCGATCGGGCACAAAAACAATTTAGCTATGCATATTTGAAAAGGAAATCAAAATAAGAGAAGAAGAAAATTCATTTGCATTGCTTGATAAAAAGGAAGAGAATACAAAAAAGGACAAGACAATATTATAAAGAAAATTACAACAATGAAAGAAAATTACAACAAGGGAAGAAGAAAACTAAACTATCTCACTTGCTCTTTACAAAAATCTAAAACCAAACTAAAACTACTTTAGACTAAAACTACTTAACATAAACAAGAGGCAAGGGGTCCTTTATATAGGAGAGGGAGAACATTCTAGATGGAAATGAAGAGGGGGAAACCACGGGGTGGCCGGCCATGTCATGTAGGAGAAAGGTTCATGCATGCATTGATGAAGGGGAGAGAGAATGGCTAGGATTCATTGTATGATAATAAATGGAAGGAGAGAGAGGAGGTTACATGCATGCATTGTATTTTGGGAAAATGAAAATAAAATAAAACATGAGAAATGGGGGATGGATGGGAAATAAAGTGGAGAAGAAAATATTAAAAAGGGGAGAGAGAGTGATGAATGAGGTGGCAAGGTGCATGGTGAGTGGCCGGCCATGTGAGAAAATGCATGTAATATATTAAATGATGAGGGAAGAGAGTGGCCGGGTGCATGCAAGTTGTGTGGGCTGTTTTGGTTGCTCTTGTTGGGCTCGGGTAGGCTAGGTTGGCTGCTCCACTAGTGCTTGCATGGGCTCGGGCTGCTTGCTTGAGAGAGGAGGCTCGGTTTTGGTTGCATGGGCTGCTCCATGTGCTTGCATAATGGCCGAGCTTGAGATTTGGGCTGCATGGTGATGAAGTGGGCTGCTCCAAATGGACTTGCATGTGTGTTGGAGAGCTTCTTGGTGGGCTTGAACCTACAAATAAAACAAAACAAATAACATTAGACATTAGAACATAATATTAATAATTATATCATAACATAACAATAACAAACATAACAAAATAAGACAAAATAATATAACATAAAATAAAACATAAATAAAGTTAGAGATTAAAAAGATAAAACATAACAAGTATAATAATAAAAATACATATAATAAAACTATATATTTTTATATCATAACATAAAATAAAATTGCGACATAACAATAAAACTATAATAAAACTAGTAATTATAATATATTATAATTAGATATTAAAACATGAAATAACAAGCATAAAATATAAATAAACTTAGGTATTTAGGCTACTAAATTACCCCAAAAATGATGACTAAAAGTAGTCATCAGTGGCTGGCCAGGGAAGTGACCGGACGGCCGATAACGGACCATGGAAGAGCTACAGGAAATATATTTTTCTGAGTTTAGTTTACGGGTTCTGTCTGGAAGGGAAGATGAACAGTAAAATCAATTACTATTCATTTATCAATTATAAGGAATTATTATCTCCTTTTTGTCACGCCTTTGGACATTACAAAACGAGGCATTTAGAGGCCTATTTAGGAAAAATGGCCAGTCACGAAAGTTGTAGCTCTTTGAGTGTAGGTTAATTTAAAACTGATTTCAACTCGTTTGGGTAAGCAGTTTAACCGCAGAACCCATTTTAGTGGGGGCTATACATAGAGTTGGGCAGGAACTAAAATGAATGCCCATGCTTCGTCCTTTGCCAAAATCACCTGAAATTTGGGCAGGGGGTTACCCATAGCCATATCTTGAGGCTGTTCAAAAATGGGAATTTTTGGAGATACTTTGCCTAAAGTTTCTGTTTTAATTTAATTAAGTTAGAGGAATTTATTTATGTGGTCAAATGATCTCCAAACCCTCCCAAATTTTGGTGAGTGGTCCCTGGCTATAAAACCTAGTTATGTACAAATTTTCAACTCACTTGGAATAGTTTTGGATAGGGAGTCACCTATTCTTAACTAGGCAATAGTGAGGCATTTTTGAGTAAAAAGTGCACTAGAGGTTAGAATGGTCATATCACCTCAACAGAGACTGATATCTTGACCACTGACTTGTAGGGGTTATTATAACCCACTTGGAGAAAATGGTGTGGTTTAGGGTTGATTTATCCTAGGATCCAAGCTCAAACCCTAAATGGAGGGTTTTGAGGGTTGAGAAGGACATGTGGGCAATTGCACTCGTATTGCCTTGAAACTCTGTAGAGTTGACATTAGCATGATAAGAATCATCTGAATGGAATCTTGGAGAATTTGGAGACAAGTAGATACCTCAAAACCTTAATCTTAGCTTTAGGGTAAAATACTAATTAAGCACAATCTATCACTAAACTTTATCTAAAGGCTGTGAAATTAGGGTAGAGTAAGTTTTGGAGTGGGTAGGAGCTATAGAGATTTTACTGGAATTTTATAATGTTTATTTCCAGCACTTCATTTGTAAAGTTTATTATAGCCCTAATTGATGTTTTAATTATTTGGATCTTTCTGTTTATTAAAACCCCATAAAATCGTGGAAATAAATGTTTTAGGACAGAATGGTTACCCTTGAATTTTTGTATAATTTTTTAGTTGAGTAAATCCAGTACTTCCTTCACAAATGTTAAAGAGGGGTTTTATGCTTTGAAAATTAATTAGGGATGATATTATTACAGAAAAATTATGAAATTGGGCCAATGCTATTTTTAAGGCTTTATCTGCGGTTATAATTTATTTATAATTTTTGGAAGAATATTCTCTGTACTTGGTTCATAAATAATGGAAGATAGTAAATATTGCTAAAATAGTTTTAGTGCCCTTTTAATGATAGAAAATTATGATACTTTGGATTTACCCTATTGAGATAACCTACTATTTATTATAAATTTGCTGGACATCTTGCATGAGAACTTAGGATAGTTCATGTTCAAACCGGTAGCCCTTAGAATTTTTGAGGAAATTAATTAAATGCCAGATAAATTAGGAAAATTACCACATTCTGGATTTAGGCTATTTATATCATGATAAGTCTCAAGTAAATAGTTTAGGGCATTTGGATGAGTTTTGGGATCATTGCATAACCGGTTCGACATATAGTCTAGGTTGGTCTGCATATAACAAATTTGTGAATTGCAATAGGACATGATCTGAGAAAGTCGTTAAATTTAGTCATTTTTTCTGGGTGGACAATTTTGGATGATATCACCATAGGATGATATGAAGAGTAGAGAGAAGTAGTGATTGCTAGGGTTAAGAGGTGCTCGGGTTCGACGAAAGATCGTCTTTCCCGAAGAGAGGAAGGTTAAAAATCACCCTAGGAAAGTCTATTGTAATATAAGAAGGGAATAGGTAAAGGGGATCAACCAATAACAATAAGTGCCTTGCGAAGGGGAACGATGGGCTTCAGCTACCATCATAGTTCCTAGTGCCATTTGAGAGCCCTTCACGGGGAATACCGGGGGTAGTCCTGGGTTAACGTAAACTGCAATAACAAACTGACAAGAGTAACTTAGTAATTAGGATTGCACCTTTCACAAACACTGTTAGCACAGGAAGATTTATGGGAGCTTCGGCTCGGTGGGTTAAGAGACGGATGGAATGGTCCGGGGAGCTTCGGCCCGGTTGGTTAAGAGACAGACGGAATGGTCCGGGGAGCTTCGGCTCTGTTGATTAAGAGACGGACGTTTTAGTCCGGGGGGCTTCGGCTCGGTTTTTGTGTGTTTACGATTAAATTTGCATGTGCATAAAAGGAATGAAAATTAAGGTGGTGGGTCTTCGGTATTAGAGGGTCGATACACCGACGCCAATACGCTAACTCGGCAAGTGTGGTTAGCACTTCGCCAACAGAAGTCCGGTGCGCCAGCCGGCAAGAGTACGTAGGAGTCTGCTTAGTGCACCAAGCATTAAGGCATACGATAGGTCTGACCGGTAGTGCTTTACTGGTTTAGAGGTGGGCGAGGCCCAACCCACCGCTTCCGTCTGCCACTACGGAGGTATCCTGGGAGGTAACGGCTACGAAAGGGGGAACTAAAGGTCTGTGTGCACAGAGTCGGGTGTGTGAGTTGCACTTGCATGTTTCATCATACCTACTTGCATGTCATATCATAATCGATTCAATTAACCCTGACACCTAAAGTATAAGTGGTATGTGACGCTTATACATTAGGACCTGCAAAACGACCCCTTGGTCTATAAGCTTGGGTGAGCAGGTTTATAAATTAAGGTTAAATTCTATATATATATGCTGTTGTTTGATAACCGACACCCCAACGTATAAGTGGTATGGAACACTTTATACGATGGGAGCCTTGCAGAAGATCCCTTGGCTTATGCGTTTTCACACATAAGTTAAGGTTACTTTTCCTACTTTCTGTTATTGACATATTTATTATAGAATTGCTAGATTAGTTCCTCTGCCACCTGTTTCTTTCATTAAATATCCACCTTCATGTCCTTCCCTTTCTTCCTCTCCGCTCGGTACCTAGGAGCCATGGGGGAAGGGGTAGGGGATGATAGGGCTTAGTCTTTATGACTAACGGTTTTCGAACCGCATCATTTTAGGGGATCATGGAGCCCAGTACAGGGGAGCAGCCCCAGAGACCGGTACGCTTGGAGATAGGGTAGTCTAGCTCCGGAGTTCATACAGCTGGGACCGTGAGTCTCGGCCTTGAGTAGTTTTGTTTTTGCTTCCACATGAGCATTTTGTAGTGAGGACATGATGTATCGGGCATAAGCCCGTATTTTTAGTACTCTGATGTATTATTCTGTGGACACTCCCTTCGTGGAGATTTTATTCTATATATGTGATTTACTTTCAGTAGACTTGCTCTTACTTCAATTATTGTGCTACCTTTCTGTGATCGAATTGGCTGGCAGAATCGGCGCCTTGTGGTGATGACCCTTCAGGACGTGAAGGTGTCACCGCAAAGCGGCGATTCTGGGCCTAAGACCTCGGGTTTTAAAATGAAAAAGGGGGGGGGGGGTCTTACAAGTGGTATAAGAGGGAAACATCGATCTGAAAAAGGTAGCAGTCCACTATCCCTTGGTCACCCCGGCTCGAGTTTAGTTTGGGGACAAACTAAGCTGCGGAAGCAGTGGTGTGCCCATATGGGGATCACATATAAATTGTCCACTTTTATTAAAGATTGAACGTTTTCTCAGTATGGGTATTTGTTACGCAGCCTCCAGCACAGCCTATGCCACAAGGTGGAGTTCAATAGGCTCAGGATGTTGCACCACCCCCACCGGTCCCCACTCCTTTCCTTCAGTCAGACATGGGACAGACTCTAACTGCCATCCTGGAGGCTTTCTAGGCCCAGTAGGTTCCGGTCCCGCAGCCAAATCCAGGGGCCAACTGGCTGAGCATCTTCCGAGGACTGTCTCCCCCGTCCTACTTGGGGATAGAGTTGGCGGTTCGGACGGAAGAGTGGCTGGATATTATGTACGAGATGCTGACCGGGATACGGTGTCCCTGGGAGGAGAGGGTGGCTCTGGTTGTCTCTTGCTTGGAGTCCCATGCCAAGAGGTGGTGGAAGACGCTGTTGAACACGACATTTGCCGATAGGGAGGTTGCGGAGGTTACCTGGGAAGAGTTCAGGGCCGCGCTGCTGGAGCATTTCATTCCGCAGTCGGCCAGGGATGAGTTGGAGGAGCGGTTCTTCCAGCTAAAGCAGGGCACCCAGACGGTGGTGGAGTACCATCGGGAGTTCGACCATCTGGCTTGATATGCAGATTCTTACCAGCTGGACGAAGCAGGGTACATCAAGAGTTTCTATAAGGGCCTGTGGGAAGACTTGAGGGAGGCTTTGTTGTTTGTATCTGACGGGCCTATCTCCCGGATTTTGGAGATGGCAAAAAGGATTGAGGTTGATTGGCACACCGCCCGGGGCCGGAAGCGGCCAGCAGAGGATCAGGGACGGAGAGTCAGAAATGACCAGCGGCGAGGTGCTATACCAGAGGGGAGGAGGACAGAGGACACGCCTCGTCAGGAAGTGAGGCAGGAGCCGAGGGAGCAGGTGATATTGGCCCCTCAACCTCTTCGGATGAGGGAGATGCCGAGACCCGGGGGAATGACATATCCCCCACCTGAGTGCTTCCATTGTCATAAGATTGGGCACATCCCGAGGAACTGCCCGATGAGGGGGGCACCACCTCCAGAACCATAGGGTGGCCCACCAGCTCAGCATTACGGAGGCCGAGGACGCGGCCGCGGTCATGGATACCAGGAGGGAGACCGTTGACAGGGAAGGTAGCAAGTATATACTTTGGACCTTGCGCAACCTCGGAATCCGGAGCAGGTCATAGCAGGTACGCCGCAATGCTTCTTTATTTTCATAGAATTTCCCTTTTAGTTATTAAAACTTAGAACCGCACTAGATAGATTAACAAGGAAAGAAAATTCTTTATAGAACCCTAAGACATCTAATCACCCCAGGTATAGTCTTCATCAGCGGCAAGCCTGCCCGTACGCTTTTCGATACTGGAGCTACTCACTCCTTTTTGTCGGAGACGTTCGTAGAAGGACTGGAAGGCGTGGAGCGATTCACGGGATCGAGGATGAGGGTGCGACTATCGGATGGATCTGAGCTCCTTACCACGGATCACTGCAATATGGAGGCAGAAATTGGTGGAAAGGCGTTCGAGGCTCCAACAAAGATTTTGAAGCTGACAGACTATGACCTGATCCTGGGCATGGTATGGCTGCACTGGAACCATGCCCAGATTGATTGCCAAGCAAAGAGGATCACCGTGAGACACGGGGACTCTTTCATTGTCATCGAAGGTATAAGACCCGCCTCTCGTATACTCTTATCTTCGGTACAGGCCCTCAAGGCCCATCTGCAGGGAGACGTGGTATATCAGGTGCTGTTTGAGATGACCGAGGAGAAGGATCAGATTGTTAATATACCGGTGGTTTGTGATTACGCCAATGTGTTTCCAGAGAAGCTGCAAGGATTGCCTCCGCACAGGGAGAAGGATTTTCAGATTCAGTTGGTGCCAGGGGCTAAGCTGATATCCATGGCTCCCTATCGGATGGCCCCGAAGGAGTTGGCAGAGTTTCGGACTCAGTTCCAAGAGTTGGTGGAGGCGGGATTTGTTAGACCGAGTTCCTTGCCATGGGGAGCCCCAGTTCTATTCGTGAAGAAGAAGGATGGGACACTTCGCCTGTGCATCGATTATCGAGCACTAAACAGGATGATCATCCGGAATACCTATCCGCTCCCACGGATAGACGAATTGTTCAACCAGCTGGAGGGAGCCCATTATTTCTCGAAGCTGGACTTGAGGTCAGGATACTACCAGCTGCGGATCAGGGAGGAGGATATCCCGAAGACGGCCTTCAGTAGCAGATATGGCCTGTATGAGTTCACCGTGATGCCCTTTGGGCTCACGAATGCACCGTCGGCATTCATGAGCCTCATGAACCGGGTTTTCGAGGCCTACTTGGATGTGTTCGTCATAGTATTCATAGACGACATCCTGATCTACTCTAGGACGGAGGAGGAGCACACTCGTCATCTGGCACTGACTCTAGAGAGGTTGCGGGAGCATCGCCTTTACGCGAAATTCAGCAAGTGTCAGTTTTGGTTGAAGGAGGTGGCTTTCCTAGGCCACATTATCAGCGGAGCCGGGTTGGCAGTGGATCCAGTAAAGATTCAGGCAGTTCGAGATTGGCCGCAGTTAAAGACAACCACCGATGTACGAAGTTTCTTGGGACTTGCCGGTTATTACCAGAAGTTCGTGGAGGGGTTCTCTCAAATTGCCCTCCCCCTTATATCTTTGACAAAGAAGGAGGCACCTTTCATTTGGACCCCGCAGTGCCAGGCGGCTTTTCAGGAGATGAAGGACCGACTCCTCTCAGCCCCTATTCTGGCCCTTGCATCTGGAAAGGAAGGATTCTAGGTGTATACCGACGCATCATACCAGGGGATGGGAGCGGTGCTGATGCAGAACAGACACGTCATAGCATATGCCTCCCGCCAGCTGAAGACCCATGAGAAGAACTACTCGGTGCACGACCTTGAGATGAGAGCGGTCGTTTTTGCTCTGAAGGTCTGGCGCCATTATCTTTATGGAGTCCACTGCCACATCTACTTCGACCACAAGAACTTGAAATACGTGGACACACAGAAGGAGCTGAATATCAGGTAGAGGCACTGGGTGGAGTTCTTAGCAGACTATCAGTATGAGATGCACTACCATCCAGGGAAGGCAAACGCGGTGGCCGACGCATTGAGTCGGAGAGCTGCCACTTCCGAAGCCGGGCCCCAGGTTATGTCCATGGAGCTAGTTCGGTCCTTCAAAGATATGCAGATATCCCTAGTGTTCGAGGATGATCCAGAGCTGTATAGGGAGTATCTGGCATCGATGGTGGCCATAGATGATATTCGGGACCGCATCCGGGACGGACAAAGGACAGATGCATGGGCAGAGCCGATATTCCGAGCCTTGGAGGAGGGTTCGACAGGAGATTATTCCCTGAGAGATGGATTGCTACATTTCAGAGGCAGGGTATATATACCCACAGGAGGCCGGGTTCGGGAGGACATCATGGCGGAGGCACATTATAGCAGATATTCTTTACATCCGGGGATCACCTAGATGACGACAGATCTGAAGAAGATGATGTTTTGGCAAGGGATGAAGAAGGACATTACGTACTTCGTGACCCATTGCGAGGCTTGTCAATTGGTGAAGGCAGAATGCAGGAACCCCGCAGGACTGTTGCAGCCACTCCCGGTGCCAGAGTGGAAGTTTGATGATATAACTATGGATTTTATACATGGGCTTCCCCAGTTTCGGACAGGGAATGAATCGATCTGGGTGATTGTTGATCGGTTGACGAAGG
Organism: Platanthera zijinensis; assembly: GCA_039513925.1. Lineage (NCBI taxonomy): Eukaryota > Viridiplantae > Streptophyta > Magnoliopsida > Asparagales > Orchidaceae > Platanthera > Platanthera zijinensis. The sequence goes on from CM077082.1 coordinate 55,845,572, forward strand.
TCGCCGCTTTATACCAATCAGGAAGGATGACTCGGTGGGAGTGATGGTACGGAAGTTCGTGGAGCAGTATATCCGATACCATGGCGTGCCCAGGACGATAGTGACGGACTGCGATAGACGGTTTACATCCAGGGAGTGGCGGTCAGTGCATGCATATCTGGGCACCCGATTGACTTTTAGCACGGCCTTCCACCCTTAGACGGACGGGCAGACAGAGCGCACCAACAGGACGTTGGAGGATCTACTACGACTGTGTATACTGGACCGAGGGGAGCCGTGGGAGAAGATGTTGTCGTTGGTCGAGTTCTCCTATAAAATTAGCTACCAGTACAGCATCAGGATGGCGCCTTATGAAGCCTTGTATGGAAGAAAATGTAGGGCCCCGCTTTCTTAGGTTCAGGACGAGGATCCGAAGGTGTTGGGATCGGATTTTGTTGAAGACACCGAGGCACAGGTGAGACTGATCAGAGATAAGATATTGGAGGCACAGAGCAGATAAGCTAAGTATTATGACGCCCGTCATCGTCAGGTGGAGTTTCAGGTGGGGGACCGAGTGTTTTTGAAGATCCGGCCCATGCATGGAGTTTCACGGGTGCGTGGTTGGAAGAAGAAGCTCAGCCCTAGGTATATGGTCCCTTACCGGATCCTGGAGCGGATCGGGCCCCTAGCTTACCGGCTGGAGTTGCCACCAGAGCTGGCAGCTCTACACGACGTCTTCCACATTTCTTCGCTGAGAAGGGCTCTACTACGCCCGGAACAGCAGATTTTGACCACCGAAGGACCGGTAGCCTAAGAACGATCTGTTCACTTGGAGCCGGTTCGGATCGACGACAAAGGAGTATGGATCTTGCGCCACAAGAAGATCCCCTTAGTAAAGGTTCTGTGGAGAAACCACGGTCAGGAGGAGCACACCTGGGAACCGCAGGACCTCATGAGGCAAAAATACCCGGAGTTGTTCAGTCAGGTATACCTCACCACCTCTCAGTATACAATAAATTACCTTCTTGCATTGAACCCGTAGGACTAGGTAAGGGAAATGGAGAACCTAGGCATGCGCAGAAAAGTAGGGGCTAATCTTTTGTTTATTGGGGAGATTATCTTCGTTTATCAAACAAGTAGACTCGCTTCGACTCAATAGAAAAACCGTATGGGATGTTACAAGTTTAATTTATTTCGGTAGAAATCCCCGTAGGGTCAACCTCAATTTCGGGGACGAAATTTTTGTTTTGTTTATTGGGATTTGTAACATCCCATTTCCGGCTAGACCCATAGGAGTCGGTTTGTCGTGACAGAACCCTAGGAAGCCCAAAAATTGAAATACATCGACCGAGATTTCGGGTCACGGGTTGGTCACGCCCGTGACCGACCCGTCACGCCCGTGACCTAGGGCGTGACTCCTTCGACGATTGTCGATCTTAGGGAGACGATCGTCGAGCGCAGAATTTTCAACCCGGGCCTGTCACGCCCGTGACCTATGTGTCACGCCCGTGACCTAGGGCGTGACCCCTTCGACGATCGTCGATCTCAACGCGACGATCGTCGAGCGCAGAATTTGCGTCATGGCCCTGTCACGCCCGTGACCCATGTGTCACGCCAGTGACCTAGGGCGTGACCCCCTTCGGCGATTGTCGATCTCAATGAGACAATCGCTGAGCGCGGAATTTGCATCTTGGCCGGTCATGCCCGTGACCCACGTGTCACGCCCGTGACCTAGGGCGTGACTCCTTCGACGATCGTCGATCTCAGGGAGACGATCGTCGAGCGCAGAATTTTCAACCTGGGCCTGTCACGCCCGTGACCTATGTATCACGCCCGTGACCTAGGGCGTGACCCCTTCGACGATCGTCGATCTCAACGCGACGATCGACGAGCGCAGAATTTGTGTCATGGCCCTATTACGCCAGTGACCCATGTGTCACGCCCGTGACCTAGGGCGTGACCCCCTTCGGCGATCGTCGATCTCAGCGAGATGATCGCTGAGCGCAGAATTTGCATCTTGGCCGGTTACGCCCGTGACCCACGTGTCATGCCCGTGACCAAGGGCGTGACTACCTTTCGACGATCATTGATCGTCGAACGCAGAATTTGCCACTCGGGCCTGTCACGCCCGTGACCCACGTGTCACGCCCGTGACAAAGGCCGAAACGTCAGCCAGACTGGAAATTTCTATAACCGAAGTCATAATCAATTCTGAGTATGGGAATTTACAGCAGGAGTATTTATGAGCCGTTTATTTTTTTAATTACTTAATAAGAAAGAGAGATTGAGGTCCAATAGGAAATCGCCACTTGGTAAACGCCTCTTCTTATTCCAACGTTTCCTTCTCTCCACCATAACCGAAAACCCATTTGTTAAGGGAGCTTTTATTGCCATGAATGATTCACCCTTCCCCCTCCCCACTTGGAGATCTATAACAGCCTCCTTAGAGCAAGAGGAGAAGGTTACACTCTAGACCAAACGAATTCAGATTTCTGCTCTTGCTGTCGAAGAAGTTCGGGAACGCCACCACCGCGCCATGACAATCCGACGTTCATCTCGCCTTCAAACCACAAACAAGGTCCTCCTCTACTTCTTCTCTTATGGGTAGATCTTAGGATCTTAGAAATGAAGTTCGTGCTCAAGGGAGCCGGATCTATCCTGCGTTTTCATGGAAAACCATGAAAAAGATATTTTCGGGTACGCCGGAAACCGCCACCTCCGGCGGCCAAACCACCGCCGACCGCTAGCCATCGCCTCGACGGAGGTGGTGGTGGTGGCTGGCTGGCCAGGGAAGTGACCGGATGGCAGGCAAAGGACCATGGAAGAGCTACAGGAAATATATTTTTCTGAGTTCAGTTTACGGGTTCTGTCTGGAAGGGAAGATGAACAGTAAAATCAATTACTATTCATTTATTAATTATAAGGAATTATTATCTCCTTTTTATCACGCCTTTTGACATTACAAAACGAGGCATTTAGAGGCCTATTTAGGAAAATTGGCCAGTCACGAAAGTTGTAGCCCTTCAAGTCTAGATTAATTTAAAACTGATTTCAACTCGTTTGGCTAAGTGGTTTAACCGCAGAACCCATTTTAGTGGGGGCTATACCTAGAGTTGGGCAGGAACTAAAATTAATGCCCACGCTTCGTCCTTTGCCCAAATGACCTGAAATTTGGGCAGGGGGTTACCCTTAGCCATATCTAGAGGCTGTCCAAAAATGGGAATTTTTGGAGATACTTTGCCTAAAGTTTCTATTTTAATTTAATTAAGTTAGAGGAATTTATTTATGTGGTAAAATGATCTCCAAACCCTCCCAAATTCTGGTGAGTGGTCCCTGGCTATAAAACCTTGTTCTGTAAAAAATTTCAACTCACTTGGATTAGTTTTGGATAGGGAGTCTGTAACACCTCCCCTGTAAAGACCATATAATATGGGTCCGGCCGGGGCCCCACAATATACGGACACCACAGCTTTAGTATTAAAAGATGATATGAAACTACCCAAACTCAAAACTCCAGACATACACAGCGGAAACAGAACATTAACAAACAGAAGTTATCCACTAACAGTAGAGTATCAAATGGCCTTAAGGCCTTACACAATAAAAGTCCAAAATACAAAAGTGCCAAGCACTCCTAGGCTACCTCGGCATGCAAGCCGGACATAGTCAAACAACAGCAACAAGACATGGAAAGGAAAAGTAGTCAAGCACATCAACACTTCATGAGGCTTAGGGCTTTTCGCCCGGCACGCTAGCTCCTGCATGCGATCCTTGCCCTGTAAGGATTTGAAGTAACGTGGGTCAGCAAAGGCTGACCTCTACTGTGTAACAAACACATCTCCTCCCGGCCGTCCCTAACGGACCCCGGGGTACCATTCCACCTGCAAGTTAGCACTTCGTATACCAAAAGAGTATATATAATAAAACGGTAAAACAGGCTTGGATGTCTCATACAGCATAAATGTTCTCTATGTTTTGTACAAAGTGAAAGGGGCCTACTATGCAACATGAATGCAACCCGGGTTTCACCCAAGGCACCCTAGCTCGTATGCATCTAGCACAACATCAAACACTGGACACTTCCGTTTCCCCATTGGCTTAAAGCCGCAAACAAAAGGGAACCACCATGTCCCTAACGACACACACGCCGTCACACGAAACCTTGCAAAGGCCCCACCCGCACAAGGGTCATAACCCCAGGGCTTGCCCGCACAATCTGACTTCGCTCGTCAGGGTTCCGCCTCACACTGACCGATTCTAAGAAGCCTTGCTGGACCCCACCCGCTCATGGCTACATTGCCCGGGCTTGCCCTCCGCTCGGCATTCTCGTCAGTCTCACACAAGGGGCTAGTCTCGCCGGGACACTTTCCCCACATGACTTGCGCGTCACGGAAAAGCCAGCCGACCACGGAGACATAGCCGCGCCTTAGCACAACACAAACAAAGGTTTCCCCACCCCAATTGCCACTCGCACCGTGTCTTTCCCGTGCTCCAAGGAAACCATCTACCGCACAAAGCGGAGCTAACCTCGTCCGGTTCCGACTACGAGTACTCACTCAAATATAAGGGGGAAAACGCATACACACAACGGCGTATTGCCGCTACGGATTTCTACCGAATCCACGAAGCTCGCTATGCAACATCACTGGGTCGGACTAACGGTCGCGACCACGGCTTCACCCACAATGCCTAATCCGCTAACGGAGCGGATCTCTAATGCAAAGCATGCCGGGATGAACATACTCAACCCGGAGGTTTCTCTTGAACCTAGGCTACACGAATCCCTCTCATTTGAGAGATTCAGTGCTAAAAATACGAAAGGAAGGGGATGCTATTCATGCATCCTAAATCCTAAAAATCGAGAGGAGAAGTGTCGTTACCTTTCGTCCCCTCTTCCTAGCCATGGAGAAGATTTGCTCGGTTGAACACCACCGCAACGCTCCCACCTTCGCGGATCTGAACTCCGCTCGCGAAACGGAACTCCGAAGCTTCGCCGGCGGTTGGATCTTGGCCTTCTTCCTCCTCCTTGCACTCCCTTCTCTCTAGAATCAAGAGAGATAAAGACAAATGGAAAATGAGGGTTTGAAACCCTATTCCCGGCCTTAAACCGCCCAGGGAGGCTCCCCACCGTTGGATCTCCCAAAGAAAAGAACGAACGGCCACGATCGGAACCCAAAATAGAAAATCTGGGCCGAATACGGGTTGCAACACGGCCGTGTGCATGGCCGTGTTAGCCATTCGCCATCTCAACCGATTCGAAAACCAGTACACGGCCTTCGACATGGCCTTTGACACGGCCTCCGACACGGCCGTGTCACCATTGACACGCCCGTGTCGAGACCCGTGTCACGCCCCCTACCGACCAATTTTCCCAGTCAGAGAAAGACACGGCCAAAAACATGGCCATGGACACGACCTTCGACACGCCCGTGTCATCCCCGACACGGCCGTGTCGTGACCCGTGTCACGCCTAGCAGAATAAATCCCGCTAACAGCCCGAGAAGGACACGGCCAGGGACACGCCCGTGTCTAAGGCCGTGTGCCTTCTCGCCGATCGTCGATCAACACGGTTCGATGACCCAGGCGCAACACGGCTTGACGACCCAGGCGCTACACGGCTTGTGACACGGCCGTGTCACAGGCCGTGTGCCTACCCCCAAAACCCAAATTTGGCTGAAACGACGCCATCGTTTCCCCTTCCAAGTTTGGGGTGTTATAAATCTCCCCCCTTCAAAGAATTTCATCCTGAAATTTAAAACATGGAAAGTACACAAATTCTAAATGGTACCTAAGGAGAAAAGCTCGGGGTACTCCTCCAGCATGGCCTGCTCTCGCTCCTATGAGAGTTCCTCGCAGCCACAGTTGTCCCAACGGACCTTTACGAGTCTGACTTCCTTGTTCTGCAATTGCCGAACCTCTGAATCTTCTATCCCGATTGGACGAACTCTCGTCCTCAAGTCTTCCTCTACCGGCACCGCCGTCGGCTCAATCACCACGCTGGCTCCTAACAGAGCTTTCCTCAAAACGGAGACGTGAAAAACGTCATGCAATCCACTTAACTCCGTGGACAACTCCAACCGGTACGCTGCCTCTCCCACTCGCTCGATGACCTTGAATGGTCCCAAAAATCTCGGACTCAGCTTCTTGAGTCGGCGAATTCGTGAAATGCCTTTGAACGGCTTGATCTTAAGATACACCCAGTCGCCCACAGCGAATTCCACATGCCTGTGGCGAGCATTGAAATACTTCGACTGCCGATCTTGAGCTACCTTCATGCGCTCTTGGATGGTCCGCACTAGCTCACTAGCGTCGGCTACCACTTCTTTCCCCAAAAGCTTGGTGTCTCCCGCCTCTGTCCAAGACATCGGTGTTCGACACCGCCTCCCATACAGAGCTTCGTATGGCGCCATCTTGATACTAGCTTGGTAACTATTGTTATACGCAAACTCAACCATGAAGAGGTGATCCTCCCACTTCTTGCCGAAGTTGAGAGTACACATCCTTAGCATATCTTCCAAAGTACGGTTCGTTCTCTCAGTTTGCCCATCGGTTTGAGGATGAAAAGCCGTACTGAACTTGAGTTTTGTGCCCAAGCTCTTCTGCACCAACCGCCAATCCTTAGACATGAAACGTCTATCCCGGTCGCTGACTATACTCTTCGGAATCCCATGGAGTCGTACAATATTGCGGACGTACAACTCCACCAACTTTTCCACACCGTCCTCCTTCCGGTTTGGGATGAAATGTGCCACTTTGGTCAAGCGGTCCACAATCACCCAAATGGCATCATTACCCTGCTGCGATCTAGGCAACCCATGCACAAAATCCATGGAGATGTCATCAAATTTCCATTCGGGGATTGGAAGAGGCTTCAAGAACCTGCCCGGCTTCTGACACTCGGCCTTCACCAAGGCACAAGTTTGGCACCGACTCACACACAAAGCTACGTCCCGCTTCATCCCAAGCCACCAATAGGACTTCTTCAAGTCCAAGTACATCTTTGTACTACCCGGGTGAATGGAGTACTTGGTGAAGTGGGCCTCAAACATCAACTCCTCGCGGAGCTTGCCGAACTGCGGTACACAAATCCTTCCGCCCTTCCTCAGAATCCCATCAACCATCTCCCAGGCGCTACCCTCGCCCTTTAGAGCTTCTCCCACGAAAGGTTGGAACTTCGCATCTACACGGGTCGCTTCCCAAATACGATCGCATAAGTCACTCTGCATCTCAATCCAATTTAGTCGAGCCACGCTAGACTCGCCTCTTGCCACACATTCCAAACCAAGGGACTCCCAGTCCTGCCTTAACCGCTCATCGTGAGCTTCAATCCAATTTCCTTGCCCCGAGTATTTCCTAGTCAAGGCATCTGCCACCACATTGGCTTTCCCTGGCGTGTACTGGATCGCCACCTCGTAGTCCTCAAGGAACTCGACCCACCTGTGTTGCCGCATATTTAGGTCCTTCTGATCTAGGAGATACTTCAGACTCTTGTGGTCCGTGAAGATCTCCACCTTTGCACCATAAACGTAGTGCCTCCACAACTTCAAAGCAAAAATTACCGCCGCCAACTCCAAATCATGGACAGGATAATTTCTCTCGTGGGGCTTCAGCTGCCTCGACCCAAAGGCTATCACACTACCATGCTGTACCAACATGCATCCTAAACCGCATCCGGATGCGTCGCTGAAAATCTGGAATCCTTCGGTCCCCTTTGGTAGACTTAGGATCGGCGTCGTCATTAGCCTCTCCTTCAGGGTTTCAAATGCCTGATTGCACTCTTGAGTCCATACAAACTTCTGATCTTTGTGAGTTAGTGAAGTGAGGGGTAGAGCTATCCGCGAAAAGTTTTCCACAAACCTTCGGTAGTACCCGGCTAGTCCAAGAAAACTCCGGACTTCCGCCACGGTCCTCAAAACTGGCCACTCTCTGATGGCTTCTACTTTCGTTGGATCCACTGCCACCCCATCCCCACTGATTACATGGCCCAAAAACGCCACCTTCTCCAACCAAAACTCGCATTTCGAGAACTTCGCATAGAGCTGGTTCTCTCTCAACACTTGTAACACTATCCGCAGGTGCGACTCGTGTTTCGCTTCCGACTTGGAATACACCAAAATGTCATCGATAAAGACGACTACGAACCAGTCCAAATATTCGCGAAACACTCGATTCATCAAGTCCATGAACACGGACGGCGCGTTCATCAGCCCGAACGGGATCACCGAGAACTCAAAATGACCATACCTCGTACCAAACGCGGTCTTGGGTATGTCTTCGTCACGAATTCACAACTGATAATATCCGGACTTCAGGTCCAACTTGGAGTACACCACCGACCCCACCAACTGGTCGAAAAGGTCGTCTATCCGAGGAATCAGATACTTGTTCTTAACCGTCAATTTGTTCAACTCTCGGTAGTCTATGCACAGACGCATGCTACCGTCCTTCTTCTTTACAAATAACACCGACGCACTCCACGGTGAAGAGCTGGGCCTAATATACCCTTGCTCCAAAAGCTCCTGCAACTGAACCTTGAGCTCGGCCAACTCCTTTGGTGCCATCCTGAAGGGTGGACGCGACACTGGTCTAGCCTCGGGCACCAACTCGATGGAGAAATCAATCTCCCGCCGAGGAGGTGCTCCCGGTAGCTCCTCAGGAAATACATCTCCAAACTCCGCCACCACGAGCACTTCTTCAAGAGACAGCCTGGAAAGGCTAACCTCCAACAACGCTACTAGAGCTACACCTCCCTGGCTAACAGCTCGCACTAATTGAAGTGCCGAAACTAGGGAACAGGCCACTCCATGCAGGCCTTCAAACTTGACTTCCGCTTGCCCCACGCCCCTCAGGGTTACCACCTTGGACAAACAGTCGATACTGGCACGCTGCTCCGTTAGCCAATCCATCCCCAAAATCACGTCGAACTCGGACAATGGCAAGATCGCCGCTTCCAATATGAAGTCGACTCCCTCGAGCCTCCAACAAACCCGACCTCTAGCCCTGGTAGTCATAGATGACCCATTGGGCATGTGCACTTTCAACTCGGAGTCCGTCGAGAAAGACTCCACTCCGATCCTTCGGATAAAGCCTTCCGCAAGGAAGGAGTGTGACGCTCCCGTATCAAAGAGTACCCTAGCGGGGTACCCAGACACCATTACAAAGCCTACACACATGCAACAAACATAAAGGCTTGAAAGACAGGAATCTAAGGTGCAGGTTGAACTCTCGTACCTGTCACCACATCGGGTTGACGGATTGCTTCTTGTTGCCCAAGGTTGTAGGCCCTTGGCTGCACTGGTTGAAACCGAGAAGCACTCGACTCCGCCATCTTCCCTTTCTCCGCGGCACTGGGGCCGGAGCGCACAGTTTGCTCCTGCCTTGGCTCTTGCTCAGTGCCCCCTTGGGTACAAAATCTTGCTATGTGGCTTGGCTTGCCACAACTATAGCACGTCTGAGGGCCCTTAGAACGTGACCCTCTGGACGTCCAATTGCTTTTCTCGCCCGACTTATGTGTGGAATGCTTCTTCTTCCATCGACTCCCTTCTGCCTTTCCATGGGACTGAGCAGGCTTCTTCTCCTCCCCCTGCTTGGGTGTGAAGCCCTTGCGACGCTGGGATCGCTCCATGTCACTCTCCAAAATTCGGGCCGCCTCCACCAGTTCGTTGAAACCCGCACGTTTCATCGATATGAGGGGTTGTCTTAGATTCTCCCTCAGTCCATGATAGAAGAGATTGTCCCTCTCTTCATCGTCTGCCATGGTCGTCCCTGCATAACGACCCAAGCGAGTAAATTCCTGAACATACTCATCCACTGACTTGTCTGGCTGCACCAGATGTAGAAACTGCCTCTGGAGGGCCAACCTTGTTGAGGCGGGAATGTACTTCTTCAGGAAGGCATTCCCAAACTCCTCGATGGACGGTGTGCGTCCTAGAAACTGCCGGCCACTGTGGCTCACCCACCATAACTTGGCATCTCCCTCCAACATAAAGGCTGCGAACTCTGCCTTTTTCTCCTCTGGCGCCTCTGCCGCCCTCAGAAGCTCCTGAATTCTAGCCCACCAATCCTCTGTATCTGTGGGCGTGCCGATTCCCTTGAAGGTTGGAGGGTGGAAACTCAGAAAGTACTTCATTTGCCGGTCCCCATGCCCGACAACCACTCTCTCGGCCCGCGGCTCTGCCTGCCTGGCTTCCTCAACCGGCACGGTCGCTTCCATGACCGGGGTAGCAGGAGTTGCTACTTGAGCAATGGGAGCTGCTACCTGTGCTGTCGCCGCAGCTTGGGCCGCCACCATCGCTTCTGCAAGCATACGGCAGAAGTCGGCCGGTGTGACCCCCATCCCTAGCGGACCTTACGCAGTCGCACTACTTGCCGAGAGCTCTTCTCTTGGCCTCGAGGTCCCAGCCTCGTTGCTTGCGCTCTAAACACAAGCAAGGAAACGCCAATCAGTCTCTAATTGCAAGACTCGAACACAAGGACACTCATGGTCCCGCGGTACTCCTATGTGGATAACTTCTTATACGCGACTCGACTTATACTTTCGACCGCGAAACTTCTCATTGGAACGTGAACCTGGCTCTGATACCAAATTGTAACACCTCCCCTGTAAAGACCATATAATATGGGTCCGGCCGGGGCCCCACAACATACGGACACCACAACTTTAGTATTAAAAGATGATATGAAACTACCCAAACTCAAAACTCCAGACATACACAGCGGAAACAGAACATTAATAGACAGAAGTTATCCACTAACACTAGAGTATCAAATGGCCTTAAGGCCTTACACAATAAAAGTCCAAAATACAAAAGTGCCAAGCACTCCTAGGCTACCTCAGCATGCAAGACGGACATAGTCAAACAACAGCAACAAGACATGGAAAGGAAAAATAGTCAAGCACAACAACACTTCATGAGGCTTAGGGCTTTTCGCCCGGCGCGCTAGCTCCTGCATGCGATCCTTGCCCTGTAAGGATTTGAAGTAACGTGGGTCAGCAAAGGCTGACCTCTACTGTGTAACAAACACATCTCCTCCCGGCCGTCCCTAACGGACCCCGGGGTACCATTCCACCTGCAAGTTAGCACTTCGTATACCAAAAGAGTATATATAATAAAGCAGTAAAACAGGCTTGGATGTCTCATACAGCATACATGTTCTCTATGTTTTGTACAAAGTGAAAGGGGCCTACTATGCAACATGAATGCAACCCGGGTTTCACCCAAGACACCCTAGCTCATATGCATCTAGCACAACATCAAACACTGGGTACTTCCGTTTCCCCATTGGCTTAAAGCCGCAAACAAAAGGGAACCACCATGTCCCTAACGGCACACACGCCGTCACACAGAACCTTGGAAAGGCCCCACCCGCATAAGGGTCATAACCCCAGGGCTTGCCCACACAATCTGACTTCGCTCGTCAGGGTTCCGCCTCACACTGACCGATTCTAAGAAGCCTTGCTGGACCCCACCCGCTCATGGCTACATTGCCCGGGCTTGCCCTCCGCTCGGCATTCTCGTCAGTCTCACACAAGGGGCTAGTCTCGCCGGGACACTTTCCCCACATGACTTGCGCGTCACGAAAAAGCCAGCCGACCACGGAGACATAGCCGCGCCTTAGCACAGCACAAACAAAGGTTTCCCCACCCCAATTGCCACTCGCACCGTGTCTTTCCCGTGCTCCAAGGAAACCATCTACCGCACAAAGCGGAGCTAACCTCGTCCGGTTCCGACTACGAGTACTCACTCAAATATAAGGGGGAAAACGCATACACACAACGGCGTATTGCCGCTACGGATTTCTACCGAATCCCCGAAGCTCGCTATGCAACATCACCGGGTCGGACTAACGGTCGCGACCACGGCTTCACCCACAATGCCTAATCCGCTAACGGAGCGGATCTCTAATTCAAAGCATGCCGGGATGAACATACTCAACCCGGAGGTTTCTCTTGAACCTAGGCTACACGAATCCCTCTCATTTGAGAGATTCAGTGCTAAAAATACGAAAGGAAGGGGATGCTATTCATGCATCCTAAATCCTAAAAACCGGGAGGAGAAGTGTCGTTACCTTTCGTCCCCTCTTCCTAGCCATGGAGAAGATTTGCTCGGTTGAACACCACCGCAACGCTCCCACCTTCGCGGATCTGAACTCCGCTCGCGAAACGGACCTCCGAAGCTTCGCCAGCTGCCGGATCTTGGCCTTCTTCCTCCTCCTTGCTCTCCCTTCTCTCTAGAATCAAGAGAGATAAAGCCAAATGGAAAATGAGGGTTTGAAACCCTATTCCTGGCCTTAAACCGCCCAGGGAGGCTCCCCACCATTGGATCTTCCAAAGAAAAGAACGAACGACCACGATCGGAACCCAAAATAGAAAATCTGGGCCGAACACGGGTTGCAACACGGCCGTGTGCATGGCCTTGTTAGCCATTCGCCATCTCGACCGATTCGAAAACCAGCACACGGCCTTCGACACGGCCTTTGACACGGCCTCCGACACGGCCGTGTCGCCATTGACACGCCCGTGTTGAGACCCGTGTCACGCCCCCTACCGACCAATTTTCCCAGTCAGAGAAAGACACGGCCAAAAACACGGCCATAGACACGGCCTTCGACACGCCCGTGTCATCCCCGACACGGCCGTGTCGTGACCCGTGTCACGCCTAGCAGAATAAATCCCGCTAACAGCCCGAGAAGGACACGGCCAGGGACACGCCCGTGTCCAAGGCCGTGTGCCTTCTCGCTGATCGTCGATCAACACGGTTCGATGACCCAGGCGCAACACGGCTTGACGACCCAGGCGCTACACAGCTTGTGACACGGCCGTGTTACAGGCCGTGTGCCTACACCCAAAACCCAAATTTGGCTGAAACGACGTCGTCGTTTCCCCTTCCAAGTTTGGGGTGTTACAGAGTCACCTATTCTTAACTAAGCAATAGTGAGGCATTTTTGAGTAAAAAGTGCACTAGAGGTTAGAATGGTCATATCACCTCAACAGAGACTGATATCTTGACCACTGACTTGTAGGGGTTATTATAACCCACTTGGAGAAAATGGTGTGGTTTAGGGTTGATTTACCCTAGGATCAAAGCTCAAATCCTAAATGGAGGGTTTTGAGGGTTGAGAAGGACATGGGGGCAATTGCTCTCGTATTGCCTTGAAACTCTGTAGAGTTGACATTAGCATGATAAGAATCATCTAAATGGAATCTTGGAGAATTTGGAGACAAGTAGATACCTCAAAACCTTAATCTTAGCTTTAGGGTAAAATACTAATTAAGCACAATCCGTCACTAAACCTTATCTAAAGGCTGTGAAATTAGGGTAGAGTAAGTTTTGGAGTGGGTAGGAGCTATAGAGATTTTACTGGAATTTTATGATGTTTATTTCTAGCACTTCATTTGTAAAGTTTATTGTAGCCCTAATTGATGTTTTAATTATTTGGATCTTTCTGTTCATTAAAACCCCATGCAATCTTGGAAATAAATGTTTTAGGACAGAATGGTTACCCTTGAATTTTTGTATAATTTTTAGTTGAGTAAATCCAGTACTTCCTTCACAAATGTTAAAGAGGGGTTTTATGCTTTGAAAATTAATTAGGGGTGATATTATTACAAAAAATTATGAAATTAGGCCAATGCTATTTTTAAGGCTTTATCTGCGTATTATAATTTATTTATAATTTTTGGAAAAATATTCTCTGTACTTGGTTCATAAATAATGGAAGATAGTAAATATTGCTAAAATAGTTTTAGTGCCCTTTTGATGATAGAAAATTATGATACTTTGGATTTACCCTATTGAGATAACCTACTATTTATTATAAATTTTCTGGACATCTTGCATGAGAACTTAGGGTAGTTCATGTTCAAACCGGTAGCCCTTGGAATTTTTGAGGAAATTAATTAAATGCCAAATAAATTAGGAAAATTACCACATTCTGGATTTAGGCTATTTATATCATGATAAGTCTCCAGTAAATAGTTTAGGGCATTTGGATGAGTTTTGGGATCATTGCATAACCGGTTCTACATATAGTCTAGGTTGGTCTGCATATAGCAAATTTGTGAATTGCAATAGGACATGATCTGAGAAAGTCGTTGGAGTTAGTCATTTTGTCTGGGTGGACAATTTTGGATGATCTCACCATAGGATGATATGAAGAGTAGAGAGAAGTAGTGATAGCTAGGGTTAAGAGGTGCTCGGGTTCGACGAAAGATCGTCTTTCCCGAAGAGAGGAAGGTTAAAAATCACCCTAGGATAGTCTATCGTAATATGAGAAGGGAATGGGTAAAGGGGATCAACCAATAACAATAAGTGCCTTGTGAAAGGGAATGATGGGCTTCAGCTACCATCATAGTTCCTAGTGCCATTTGAGAGCCCTTCACGGGGAATACCAGGGGCAGTCCTGGGTTAATGTAAACTGCAATAACAAACTGACAAGAGTAACTTAGTAATTAGGATTGCTCCTTTCACAAACACTATTAGCACAGGAAGATTTATGGGAGCTTCGGCTTGGTGGGTTAAGAGACGGACGGAATGGTCCGGGGAGCTTCGGCCCGGTTGGTTAAGAGACGTATGGAATGGTCCGGGGAGCTTCGGCTCGGTTGATTAAGAGATGGACGTTTTAGTCTAGGGGGCTTCGGCTCAATTTTTGTGTGTTTACGATTAAATTTGCATGTGCATAAAAGGAATGAAAATTAAGGTGGTGGGTCTTCGGTATTGGAGGGTCGATATACCGACGCCAATACGCTGACTCGGTAAGTGTGGTTAGCACTTCACCAACAGAAGTCCGGTGCGCCAGCCGACAAGAGTACGCAGGAGTCCGCTTAGTGCACCAAGCGTTGAGGCATACGATAGGTCTGACCGGTAGTGCTTTACTGGTTTAGATGTGGGCGAGGCCCAACCCACCGCTTCCGTCTGCCACTACGGAGGTATCCTGGGAGGTAACGGCTCCGAAAGGGGGAACTAAAGGTCTGTGTGCACAGAGTCGGGTGTGTGAGTTGCACTTACATGTTTCATCAAACCCACTTGCATGTCATAGCATAATCGATTCATTTAACCCTGACACCTAAAGTATAAGTGGTATGAGACGCTTATACATTAGGACCTGCAAAACGACCCCTTAGTCTATAAGCTTGTGTGGGCAAGTTTATAAATTAAGGTTAAATTCTATATATATATATGCTGCTGTTTGATAACCGACACCCCAACATATAAGTTGTATGGGACACTCTATACGATGGGAGCCTTGCAGAAGATCCCTTGGCTTATGCGCTTTCGCACATAAGTTAAGGTTACTTTTCCTACTTTCTGTTATTGACATATTTATTATAGAATTGCTAGATTAGTTCCATTGCCACCTGTTTCTTTCATTAAATCTCCACCTTCATATCCTTCCCTTTCTTCCTCTCCGCTCGGTACCTAGGAGCCATGGGGGAAGGGGTAGGGGATGATAGGGCTTAGTCTTTATGACTAACGGTTTTCGAACCACATCATTTTAGGGGATCGTGGAGCCCAGCACAGGGGAGCAGCCCTGGAGACCGGTGCGCTTGGAGATGGGGCAGTCTAGCTCCGGAGTTCATATAGCCGGGACCGTTAGTCTCGGCCTTGAGTAGTTTTGTTTTTGCTTCCGCATGAGCGTTTTGTAGTGAGGACATGATGTACCGGGCATAAGCCCGTATTTTTAGTACTCTGATGTATTATTCCGTGGACACTCCCTTCGTGGAGATTTTATTCTATATATGTGATTTACTTTCAGTGGACTTGCTATTACTTCAATTATTGTGCTACCTTTCTGTGATCGAATTGGCCGGCAGAATCGGCGCCTTGTGGTGATGACCCTTCAGGACGTGAAGGTGTCACCGCAAAGCGGCGATTCTTGGCCTAAGACCCTGGGTTTTAAAAAGAAAAAGGGGGGGGGGGGGTCTTACAATCGTGACCTAAAGCATTGCGGATTTCCTTCCGCCGCCGTCGCCGCTCGGATCACCATCGCCGCTCGTGCAGGTTGTCGCCGTTGCTGATCATGGTTTCTTCTCGATCTCCCGGCGACAGAAGCTCAGCCAAGCAATGCATCTCACGTGTCTACCTAGAGATCCTTTGTCTCTTGATTTGTTGATCGGGAATACCTTCCCTTTCCGAATAGATCGAGACGATCGATCCTAGCAAGACCGTTGGTAGACCTTGCTAGCTTTGCTACGAAGGTTGGATCTCCAAAGCTCAGCCGCCGCACTTCGTTGCCGCCGCCGATCCTGACAGCTATGCCGCCGCACTTCTTGCCGCCGCTGGTTTCGGGGAGATTCCTTATAAGAGAGCACTTAGGTCGTGGACTCTTCGACTTATTCAAGAACGCAACGTCGAACGAAGAGGGACACCAAGGGCTCCAAAAGTAGTTTGTATTTTATACATTCAAGTTTTTCTTTTGTTGTAAAGGAACGTTGGTTCCTCTGTGTAAGGGTTGGGTGCAACCCGTGGTGGAGGAGTGGTGACTCCTTCGTGTGGAAGAGTTACTTCCTTAGTGTGAGGATTGGTTTTCAATCCTGTTGGTGAAGTGACCGAGTCGTCCCTTATTGGGAGATAGGTCGAAGGGGGAGAGTGGACGTACCCAAATTGGGGAACCACTATAAATTGCCTGTGTCTTTCTGTGCTGTGTTGTTTTGTTTGTTTGTGCAGGTATAGCTTAATTCTGCAAAAATGCTGCAAGACACCTATTCATCCCCCCCATAGGTGAAGGTAGTTGGCACTAGGTGGACTTTCAAGTGGTATCAGAGGGAGGTTACTCAGCAATAAGGTTAACACCTTGAGTAAGTTCCTGCCACTAGTGTTAAGAAGAAGGCAGATATCTACTATGGACGGACTCAAGTACTCAGGCAAGATCCCAGTGTGCACCAGACTAAACTTTCCTATCTGGAAGGAAAGGATTAGATTTTACATGGAAGCAGTCGACCCTCGACTCTTCATGATCGTGGAGGAGGGACCTTATATTCCCACTAAGGCCTCCACCTTTGATCCTACCAAAAAGGTGCCAAAGAAGCTTTCTGAAATGGACAAGGATGAGATGGTGCTGGTCGGACTTGACAAGAAGGCACAGAACATAATAATCAGCGCAGTCGATGACTCCATGATGCAGAACTTCTGCAACTACAGGACAACCAAGGATATCTGGCACAGCTTGATTATCCTGATGGAGGGTACAGATGAAGTGAGGGATGATCGGAGATCCCTCTAGAACCAGAAATATGAGGCCTTCAGGCAGGGGCCCAAGGAAGAGATCGGAGTTACCTTCGAGAACTTCCTCAAGATCGTCAATGCTCTCAAGGGATATGAAAGAGTGTTCACTGATGGCGAACTTAATGATAAATTCCTTAGGTCCCTTACTAAGGAATGGGACACGAAGATCTGCGCCATCCGAGAGTTTGGCAGATTAGCTGAAACTTATCCTCAAATACTCTTTGGGAAGCTCATGTCCTATGAGCTCCAGTTGAACATGAGGAAAGCTGAAGAAGAAGCAGAGAAGGCCGCAGCCAAGGAAAAGACTGTGGCCCTAAAAGCCATTCACTCTAGGAAGGGCAAGGGTGCGGCTTCATCCCGTGCGGGGAAAAAGGATGAGGAGAAAGACTCCGAGCCATGCTCCTCCAACTCAGAGTTGTCTGAAGAAGACTTCTCCCTCATCACCCGAGAATTCAAGAAGTTCCTCAAGATGAGGAATCAAAGAAAGAGAGACGGCTTATCCTCCAGAAATCAGAAGAAGAATTATTCTTCTGACAGATATGAATCAAAATAGAACAAACATCGTCATACTGACATCATTTGTTTTGGGTGCAATAAGCCAGGACACGTCGTGGCCGACTGCCATCAAGGCAAGAGAGAGAAGGGGAAGGGAGAAGAGCACAGAACCTCTAGAGATAAAAAGAAGGAGAGGAGCTACATCGCCAAAAAGTCAAAGACACTGAGTGAGTCTGATTCCTTAGACTCCAGTGATGATGAGGAAGCCTACTTCGGGCTGGTGGGTCGCTCTGACTCATAAGGAGAATGCCCCCCATTCACTAGGAAGGTAAAAGCTCATACCCCCCTCTCCGACTCTGACTATGAGTCTGCTGATGATGATCTCGAGGACAGCCCATCTGCCCGAGAAGCTGAGCTCCTCGAAAAGTATGAGATTCTGCTCAACACCTTCGAGGATTGCCGCAAGAGATTGAGGGCTCAGAAAAAGGAAGTCAAATTCCTTAAGGTCGAGGGTGTCTCCCTAAGGGAAGAGATCACTAGCTTGATTTCTCTCCGACAGGAGCACTTGGACCTGATCTCTAAGCACTCAGAGTCTCTAAGTCTCCTTGACCTTAAACAGGAAGAAATCAATAAGTTGGAAGAACAACTTACAGCAGAAAAGAAGATTGTCCAAAGCTTCTCTATGCCAAAGACTATTCTTCCACTGGTTGATACCTTCTCTGCTCAGGCTAAGAGGGCTGGCTTGGGGCATGTGGGTGTGCCTAGTAAATCATCCAGGAGAAACAAAAAGCAGAGGAGAAATAAGGCTGCTAAGAAGGCCTCTACTACAGAAAAGGGAACGGCCCCACTCAACCCTGTTATATTCAGGAAGCCTGGCTTTCCCTACAATGAACAAGACTTTGAGTCAACCTATGACCACTTCTTCCGGCCCTCGGTTGAAAAGCCCAAGAGCCGGTATGAGGGGTGGGCCTTCCCCCGCAACTTTGGCGAGAGTGTCTTCAAGGCACCTTATGAGGAAGTTCAAATGGAAGATTATGGCCACTTCTCTAGCGGCCATAATAGGAAGCAGGCACCCAAGGCCAAGCCTGTTACACTGAGAAACCAGGAGGTGAAGAAATCATGCGACTGTTGTCATCATGATGCCTCCACCTCCAGGTCCAAGGCCCCGGCTGATCCTTTCGTTCCAAGGGTGAAGCAGGTGCCTAGGAGAAAGTATAACAGATTTGACTGCTGGTGCTGTGGCAAAGTTGGTCACTTTGCCGTGGATTGCTGGTTTAATCCGAGGAATAACGAGACTCCTCATGTTGGCAATGCGAGGCAGACCACTCGTAGGGCTAACCATCCGAGGGGGAGTATGCTAACGAGGAATCTAGGACCCAAGTTCGATTGGGTTCCTAAGGGAAATTAATTCTGTTTTGCAGGAATGTCTAAAGGCCACCAAAACTCCCATATGGTACTTGGACAGTAGATGCTCCCGGCATATGACTGGGACAAGAAGCCTGCTGCGTGATTACTCTCCAGTCGAGAATGGACCCAAAGTCATCTTTGGGGGATCAGATCGAGGAGTCACCAAGGGTTACGGTATGATTTCCAACGGCATAATTTCTATCACCGACGTGGCTTACGTTGAAGGGTTAAATCATAACCTGATCAGTGTAAGTCAGTTATGTGATAAAGGTTATGACGTTAAGTTCTGCAAGGATAAATGCCTGATAATATCATGTGCCTCTTCGGAGACGGTATTAACAGGCATTAGGAGCAGAAATATCTTCTGCTTAGATTTTCTTAGTTTAGATTCATCTACCCCCGTATGCCTAGTAGCAACAGGCAGTGCATCTCTTTGTGAACAATGGCACAAGAGATTGGCACATATTAATTTAAAGATAATTAGTATGTTATTTTCTAAAAACTTAGTAAGGGATGCTCCCATCATTAAGTGCATCAAAGATAGCCCCTGTCCTGCATGCTAGAAGGGCAAACAGACTCGGGCTACCTTTAAGGGCATCATTGACAAAGAATCCTCCAGATGTCTTTATCTTCTACATATGGACTTGTTTGGTCCAATGCAAGTTCATAGCTTGGGAGGCAAGTCTTATACGCTAGTGATTGTTGATGATCACTCTCGGTTTACTTGGGTGTTCTTCTTAAAATGCAAGTCTGATACGTTTGATATCTTCACCAGTTTTGTCAGGCAGATTCAGAACGAACTTAACTGCTCGGTGGTCAAAATCATAAGTGACCATGGAACAGAGTTTGAGTCTGGTGCTATGACAGAGTTCTGTGAAGAACTTGGTATCTTTCATGAGTTTCCCTCCCCGCGCACTCCTCAGCAGAATGGAGTTGCGGAGAGGAGAAATAGAACGCTCATTGAAGCCTGCACGACAATGTTGAATGACGCTTCTCTCCCAGAATATTTCTGGGCAGAGGCTATCAATATGGCTTATCATGTACAAAACCGGGCCTTGATCAACAAGAGTCATCATAAGACGCCTTATGAGCTACTGAAAGGAAGGAAGCAAACCATGTCCTATTTTAGGATCTTTGGCTGCAGATGCTATGTACTAAATAATGGGAAGTACCCGCATACTAAGTTTGGTGAAAAATTCTTCGAAGGCATATTTATGGGCTATAGTAGCCATAGCCGGGCATATAGGGTTTTCAATAAAAAAACCCTAGTGGTAGAGGAATCCATAAATGTGGTATTTGATGAAGGAAGCTTGCTTAACATCAATTCTTCCAGTGGTCTTCTTGAAGATGCAGGTACAAGAATTGAACAGCTTATCCTCGATGAGACCGCTAAAGATGCGACTCCCAAGTACGTCAAAGTCACCACCACAACACCTATCAGAGATGATGACGGTCAGAATGGAGTTGTCCTCCCTGAAGAGGAAGGAGCCCCAGAAAATGTTAGAGCTCCAGATGCCAGACTGCTAGAGCTTCGTCACGTGAGGGATCATCCCAGAAATCAAATCATCGGAGATCCCCATGACGATGTCAGAACTCGCCGAGGTATAATTAACGAGATTCTGCATTTTAGCTTTCTATCACAGGTTGAGCCAAAGAAGTTCGACGAAGCGAATAAGGATGCAGCATGGATATTGGCCATGCAAGATGAACTGCATCAATTTGAAAGATGCAACGTCTGGATGCTGGTTCCCAGACAAAAGGGGCAGAACGTGATCGGCACCAATTGGATCTTCAGAAACAAACTGGATGAACACGGTATCATCATAAAGAACAAGGCCAGGCTGGTGGCTCAAGGTTACAGACAGGAGGAGGGGATTGACTTCAACCAGACCTTTGCACCAGTGGCAAGGCTCGAGGCGATCAGATTGTTCCTGGCTTATGCTTCACACAAAGGATTCACTGTCTATAAGATGGATGTGAAATCTACATTCTTAAATGGCAACCTGAAAGTGGAAGTATACGTCGCACAACTCCCAGGTTTTGTTAATCCGACTTATCCCAATCATGTATATTTTCTTAATAAGGCTTTATATGACTTAAAACAAGCTCCTCGAGCTTGGTATGAGACTCTGTCTAGTTTTCTTCTGGAGAATAAGTTCTTTAGAGGAAAAATAAATAAGACATTGTTTCTTAGGGAAGTCAAATGCAAGATCTTGCTGGTGCAAATCTATGTTGATGACATTATATTCGGCTCAACGGATAACAATCTTTGCAAAAAGTTTTCTAAACTTATGCAAGGAAAGTTTGAAATGAGCAGTATGGGAGAGCTAAAGTATTTCTTGGGACTTCAAGTGAAACAGTCTGAGGATGGAATTTTCATTTCTCAGACAAAGTTCACAAGTGAACTCCTCAAGAAATTTGGAATGGAGAATGCAACCTCTATGAGGACTCCAATGGGATCCACTATGTCTCTGGATAAGGATGAGAAAGGGAAACCTTTTGATGAAACCAAATACAGAAGCATTATTGAATCCCTGCTCTACCTTACTACAAGTAGACCGGATATTATGTTCTCCACATACGTTTATGCCAGATATCAGGTGAACACTAAGGAATCTCACTATGTCGCTACAAAGCGAATTCTTAGATACCTTAAGGGTACACCTAATCTTGGCTTGTGGTACCCGAGAAACAATGATGTCGAGCTAATAGGCTTTTCAGATGCTGATTTTGCAGGAAGCAGGGATGATCGGAAAAGCACTTCCGGGACATGTCAATTCATCGAAAGAAGGCTTATATCATGGAATAGTAAGAAGCAGAATTGTGTTGCAACCTCCATAGCTGAATCTGAGTACATCTCAGCAGACAGCTGTTGCGCACAACTTCTATGGATCAGAAATCAGCTAGCAGACTATGACCTTCAGTTCAAAGAAGTACCAATGTACTGCGACTCCTCAAGTGCTATAGCCATTGCGAACAATCCCGTGTCGCACAGCAGGATGAAGTATATTGAAGTGAGCTACCACTTCTTTCGGTAGCATGTGGAAAACTAGGACATCTCTCTCTACTATGTCCCCACGGATAAGTAGATTGTAGATATTTTTACAAAGCCCCTAGACGAAGCCAAGTTCAGTCTCTTCAAAACTGGACTGGGTATGCTAAACCTTGAGGAATGAAGAATACAGAGGCTCCCGGCTCTTGGATCAAGGGGGAGCATCCGCAAGAAACTCAAGTGTAAGCACAAATGCAAGAACTGAGGGGGAGCATTATGGCAAGTGCTAAAGTCCCAAATTTATAGAAGCCAAAAAGGGGGAGATTGCCCTCTCGGCTAAGGTGCTAAGGGCTAAGGTGCTCTCACAAAGTATGCTCCAAATGCTCTAAAGATAATGGTATGAAAATTCTTTCTCAACTAATTATTCAGTTTATGTTTTTCTTCCATCCGTTATATTCACCTTAGCTTGTAGGGTTTAGGCTTCTTCAAATAGGGGGAGATTGTTGGGTATTGTATCCACAATGTACCTGATTTGAAGAAGCCCCTGGACCAGCTAAGGTGAATTGACATTGTATTTGATCATTTGTCTTCAAGTTGTGCTTGCAGTTATTCCACTCTAAGTACACACCAATGTCAGGGTGCAATGGGTCAATATACACGGGTCTGCGCAACGTAATCCCTCGTTGAGCAGATCAGTGTGTTGGCCTACGTGTACTCTCTCTATTGGAGTGTACTTACTTTCAAGTACAGGGCTGAGAAAGATCAAGAGTAGACAAGGAGCAAGGATGGGTCAAAGCAACTCGCGGGAAGAAAGACGAAAATCGTCTAAGTAGAAATCGTCGAGAATCACTAAGTGATTCTCGCCGATTCGACGAGAATCACTAGTGATTCTCGCCAAATCGTCGAGAATCACTCGCTGATTCTTGCTGATTGCAGCCGGCTGTCTCAACGCCGTCTTGATTTCTACTTAAGGCAGAATTGTCGAGAATCACTAGTTGATTCTCGCCGAATCGTCGAGAATGACTTTGCATTCTCGTCGATTTGTCGAGAATGAATTATGATTCTCGCCAATTCTCTCTGGATGGCAAGATCTTTAGCCAGAATTCTGCCAAGTAGAATTCAGCGAGAATCATAAGTGATTCTCGCCGATTCGTCGAGAATCACCAATGATTCTCGCCGAATTTGCCTTGGGCGAATTTTTTCTGCTCGCTGGACCGGTCCAAATATTCAGGCACTGTTTTGAACCGGACTTAGGGTTTCTACTGGTGGGGCCCATAACAGTCATAATGTATGACCTACAGTATAAATACGGTTGTATTTCGATCATTACATATACCAAATACCGAGAACAAGAAACAAGCCGCCATCGTGACCTAAAGCATCCCGGATTTCCTTCCGCCGTCGTCGCCGCTCGGATCACCATCGCCGGTCGTGCAGGTTGTCGCCGTTGCTGATCGTGGTTTCTTCTCGATCTCCCGATGATAGAAGCTCAGCCAAGCAATGCGTCTCACGTGTCTACCTAGAGATCCTTTGTCTCTTGATTTGTTGATCGGGAATACCTTCTCTTTCCGAATCGATCGAGATGATCGATCCTAGCAAGACCGTTGATAGACCTTGCTAGCTTTGCTACGAAGGTTGGATCTCCAAAGCTCAGCCGCCACACTTTGTTGCCGCCGCCGATCCTGACAGCTACGCCGCCTCACTTCTTGCCGCCGCTGGTTTCGGGGAGATTCTCTCTAAGAGAGCACTTAGGTCGTGGACTCTTCGACTTATTCAAGAACGCAACGTCGAATGAAGAGGGACACCAAGGGCTCCAAAAGTAGTTTGTATTTTATACATTCAAGTTTTTATTTTGTTGTAAAGGAACGTAGGTTCCTCTGTATAAGGGTTGGGTGCAACCCGTGGTGGAGGAGTGGTGACTCCTTCATGTGGAAGAGTTACTTCCTTAGTGTGAGGATTGGTTTTCAATCCTGTTGGTGAAGTGACCGAGTCGTCCCATGTTGGGAGATAGGTCGAAGGGGGAGAGTGGATGTACCCAAATCGGGGAACCACTATAAATTGCCTATGTCTTTCTATGCTGTGTTGTTTTATTTGTTTGTGCAGGTATAGCTTAATTCCGCAAAAATGCTGCAAGACACCTATTACCCCCCCCTAGGTGAAGGTAGTTGGCATTAGGTGGACTTTCACTAAGACATCCAACATCCTAATCACTTCTTTGATTTCTATTGAAGCATGTACGAAGTAATTCCTGACGATCTCATAACCTTCTTGCAGATCTTTTGAAGATTTTGGCGCCATTAAAGCTAGAAGTCGAGACGCTGAGAAGGGTTTTGGTCTCGTCGGCTAGTAAAGAGATCAAGGTTTAATAACTTTCGATTTACTGTTGAAAGTCTTTGTTTCAGAGTAGCTATACACCTAAAGGGGGGGGTGAATAGGTTTCCTAGTCTTATATGACTACTTCTTATTTTGGTATGTTGAGTGTTAAGTTATTTAGCTTGCTTTCAAGACACACAATAACACACAAGTAATTATACTAGTTACCCAGGATATGGGTACATCCACTGTCCCTCCCACCTTTCTAACAGTGTGTTAGACAATACTAACTTATCCAATCACAGCTCAAAGATCTTACAACATATATCCCTCGGGATCTCTTAGACTCCTCCAAGTCCTACCTCAGGCGCAAGGCCCTACACTCAGAGATATAATCTCCTACAGCTCAGTGATACACAATTCACCTATCTCAGACTTTAATCAAATTCCTACAGCTCAGGCTAGGAGGATAGCCCTACACTCAGAGAGTGAAACTCTCCTACATCTCAGATCTGAACCAGATCCTACCTCAGGCCAAAGGCCCTACCTCAGATTCACAACTGAATCCTACCTCAGGCACACATACCCAACAACTGAGAGAATAAATCACATACCTAAGGAACACATGCCCTACGTCAGATCCACAACAGGATTCTACCTCAGGCACATAGACCCTACATCTCATCCTTTATAATTTAGGCTATAACTAAGATCTGTTAAGATCCTACAGAGTGAAATGAGATTTTTGTTGATGGTTGACTCCAAATAAATGATCTCTGAGTCTACCTTCATGAACTGAGTGAACTCAGCCCAACTTTGAGTCCAAGGAAATAGTCCCCTGAGTCTTCTTCTTCTGAACTGAGAAAGCTCAATCAAATCTCCTTCACAACAACAAGATGGTTTATCTTCAAGTTGGTTCTGCTTGTGCTGAGAAGTAACTCACAGAGCACTATTTTTTAAGCCTTGATTATAGTAGAGTTTTGAGCAGATGCCTTGAAGAGGAGCAGTAGATTTAATCTTGCCCTGTTACTTGTTCTAACTCAGAAAAGGATCTTTCTGAACTTACTATTGAAGACTTTCTTCAACTAGCTAACTTTAGCTCTGCTTCTCCTTGGAACTCAAAAAGAAAACTCCATGAACTTGCTGTTGAAGATAGAGTTAATCTTCAGTGAATTGTTCCTTCAACAACCAACACTGTCTGTGAATCACAGACTAACTACAGAGAAGGTTCTTGGAAAACTTCTCCTTCTTCAAGAGGAAGAAGATGACCAGAAAGCTCTATTCTCCTTTCTTTTCTCCATGCTCTCTCTTTTCTTTCCCCTATACTCTACTTTTGTATCCCGCCATCCAACGAATCTTTACGTAGTAGGACTGGCTGGAAATGGCAACTGCTCCCTCACTTTTGCATTTACAGCTGTATTAAGGGCAAGCAACGCCTTTTGTCTTCTAGTAAGCAAACCCAGCGATATTTGAATTTCAGCTGACATCAACATGATTCAGCACTTCTGGACTTAGTAAATTCCAAACAGACTTCTCAAGCATTGAGTGAAGCCTTGTCACTCAACGCAAAAGTACTTAGCAGAATTCTGCATCTCTAGCGTTGAGTGCGTTGAGTGAGCCTTCATCACTCAACATATTCTATCTTTTATAGTCTTAACTGATTAGGCATTGAGTGAGCCTTCATCACTCAATGCTTCTGGACTGTCGAATTATTTGTTGAGTAGGCATTGAGTGAACTGCCTTCACTCAACGCTTTTGGAATTAGACAGATTTTCTATCTACTCCTTCTGAGGCTTTGACTGCTTGAGCTTCTGTTAATGCTTCTGCTCTTCTAGCACTGAGTGAAGAGATTTCACTCAACGCTTCTGGACTTGGTGGATTTTCTTCCTATCCAGTAACCAATATTCTTGATTGAGGTATTGAATGAACTTCCTTCACTCAACGCTTCTGGACTTAGCCAGATATCTTGTTGAGTTGGCGTTGAGTGAACTGCCTTCACTCAACGCTTCTGGACTTAGCCAGATTTCTAGCCAGCAACATTGTGGTTTTGACTGTATATAGTTCTCTCAACTCTTTGCTCTTCTAGTGTCGAGTGAACTGCATTCACTCGACGCTTCTGGACTTTGCCATATTTCTTCTTTACCAGCATCTTATCTTGAGTCCATCTGTCATTGTGACTTGGACATCCTGGCTAATCATGGTATAGTAGACAACATGCATACACTGAACTTGAACATACATCAAATACAATTATGCACTTAGTATTTATGGTGATGCCTCTTCAAATTTAGGGAACATTGAAGGGCAATATTCCTAACAATCTCCCCCTATTTAAAGAAGGAAGAACACACAATAATACTAAGATGCATTAATAGAGAAAACATATCAAATATGCAAATGTACGCTTGTTCAAAGTTCCCTAGTTTAATGTAGTGACTTAACAAGTCAAGTCATTTCCCTCCTCATACAGCTTGTTAAAAGTTCCCTTCCCTCTTTCTGGCTTAACATGTCAAGTTAATGTAGTGACTTGACACGTCAGTTCATTACTCTCATTGCTCTCTGATACCAAGTCATTGCTCTCATTGCTTTTTGATACTAGGTCATTGCTCTTTGATACTAGGTCCCCCTTTTTGGCTTCTTCAATAGGCATCCATCTATTGAGGGAGGAGAAAGGATCATGGGTGAACTTTTCTCTTGGTCCTTTTGACCATTATGCTCAGGAAGAGTTGATTCCTCAGCCAACAGGGTGGATGGAATGACCTCATCCTAAGAAGGAACATGTGAATGCTCCCCCTCAATTATTTTTGGAAGAATATCATTCTTGTCCAACATTATATCTTTCTCAGCTGATTCAGCTTATCTCATTGAAGTTTAACCTAGCTAGTTGATGAGTTGTAAATATACCTATATTTTCGTATTTTATTTAAGTTAATTTTGTTTATTTTTTGTCTTTTTATTAAGTTTTGTTCAATAAATTGCCCATTTTTGTAAATATTATTTCTAACTTAGCCTTATTTTTATTCCAGAAAAATTCCAGAAAAATTTCAGAAAAGTCAAAAAATTGACTGACACGCCCGTGCCAAGCTCGACACGCCCGTGTCACGCCCCCCCCCGACGATCGCCGACCACAGGTTGCCAGCTCGACGTTCGGCGATGATCCACCAAGCTCGACACGCCCCAAGACACGCCCGTGTCAAGGTGTGACACGGGCGTGACTTAGCCACCTGACCCGACGTGACGCGCGCGACTTTGCGGCCGGACCGCGCCCAGATCGACCTCCCCGACACGCCCCAGTCACGCCCGTGACTGACACATGTCACGCCCGTGACCTAGGGCGTGACCGCCACGTTTTCAGCCGAAGTCAACCTTCCAGTCAAATCACCCGATCAGCTTATGAATAGTGTCGACACGCCCCCCTGTCACGCCCTAGTCACGGGCGTGACCCACCCGAAATTTTGCCTATAAATAAGAGCTTCCAGGAAGCTTATTTTGTCCACTTTTTTGACCACTTTGCTTAGGGGAGGTGCTGCCCAATTGGATTCCATACCTATGTAAGGAGAATTTCTCCCCCCTCTCTCTCTCTTAGTTTGTATTAGGGTTTTTACTTCAATAAAATATGAATTTTTCTCTTTTAATTTGTATGAATAATCCAATTGAATGCGCCTACTTAAGCAATTTTTCGTTCATCTTTTTGTATTTCTTTTATGTTTTTATCTTTTTAGCCTTCGTAACTTAGTTAGATTTAGGGTTTATCGGCATTTCTAGCCGTTGTGCCGTCCATTTAAATTTCATTTTCTGCACTTTTTTAGATTTAGCTTTTCTCCTTTTTCCTATATTTTCATTCACAAGGCTTTATAAAAACTCATCTAAAACTATTATTTTTTAACTTAGGCTCCTTAGGGTTGTAAAACTTTTTGTCCTTTTTGTTTTATTTTCACTTTTTAGGAATTTTTATAAAAATATAAGAATGAAAATATAGTCGTTATAATTTTTCGCTCACTTCATTTTAGCTTTTAATTTCAAAACTTTTAGTCCGGTTAATTTTTATTTCATCTTTTTATGCATTTCTACCGCATTCTAGCGGTAGAAATGCAGTTGTATTAATTTTTCGAGTACTTCCATTTTGCGTTTATTTGCAAAAATTTTCGCTCCGGTTAATTTTTATTTTTACTTTTTATGCATTTCTACCGCATTCTAGCGGTAGAAATGCATTCGTTTAAATTTTCTGAGCACTTTGTTTTTCCTATTTTTGCAAGTGTGTGTGCGTGTATGAGTTAGGTTTTACTGCTTTATTTCATTTCTGTAGAGTGCGTGTGTGCGTATGCATTTATTTCCGCCTACTCGTTAAGAGTTAAATGGCGCTTTGCTTTCATTTCCCGCCCACTCGTTTGAGTGGGACTTGTCTTTTTATTGCTTTCATTTTTTTCCTACTCACTTGAGTAGGAAAACTTTGTGTGGGTGCGTGTGTTTTCTTTTCTGTAGAGTGTGTGCGTGTGTTTTCTTTTTAAGTAGAGTGCGTGTGTGTATGAGATAGATTTACTCCCGCCCACTCATTTGAGTCGGGACTTGCAATTTTATCGCTTTCTCAATTATGTAGAGTGCGTGCGTGTAGGAGATAATTTTACCGTTTTATTTATCGCTTTCTTCAATTCTGTAGAGTGTGTGCGTGTGTGCATTTATTTCCGCCTACTCATTTGAGTAGGTCTTGCTTTATTTAATTTTCTTTATGGTTTTGAAGTGTGCGTGAGTGCCTGCATCAATTAGCCTTAAATTTATCTAATTGTCCTATTTTTCGTGTTTTCTCTTATAATTGTTCAGTGTTTAATTTAACGCTCACGCTTCACCTAAAAACATAAAGCCGTCCCCATACCGATGAGTGGCTAATCTCTTTTAGCCTTCGGCATCGAAGAGCATTGGGACATAAAAAATGATTTGAAATAATTTAAAAACTTTATTTTTAATTTAATTTAAGGACTTAAGGTTTACCCCGAGTTAACGACGCATAGGACCACATAATCGATGTGTGGGCTCTATTTCCTTTATCCATACGCGACGCCGAGAGGCTGCACGTATGGACCGATCCCCCTTGGGTAAAGAGAACTGCGTACGCCCCCTCGGAAGAGGAGAAGCGTAGTTCTCCCGGATTGGGTTCCCCACCCAATAGCGGGGTTCTTAGCGTAATGCGGGCGTTAAGGGGAATCCTTCGTCGGACTAACGTTCGGTCGAATAGCCTTAGCGCCCAGGTGAGCGATATCCCTAGACCAAGGTGAGCTCATGTTTTTGGAACCTCCACGGCCAAGTGCCTTTTATTAAATTAAAAACAAAGTTTAATAATTGTTAAGAATTATTTTGGTCTTAATCCGATTCGATGCCGAGCGTTAACCCGTCATCGAACTAATTTAGCAAAATTCCGCTTTCTCTCTTTCCGCTTTAATTAAACTAAAAAAAATCCAACCTTACTGTTAGTAAGATAATAGTGTTCCTGGAAGAGTAGATATAATCAACGCGTCCCCGAGAATAATACGACCTCGGTATTTTCCCGAATACCGAGTACTACTTGCGATAGGTGCGCTTGCCTCCTTTCGTTAGAAAACTCGATCTTCTAACCGGCCCGCGGAATCTGACCATTTCGAACCAACCACAGTAGGTCTCTGTTCCGCGGCCATCAAGTTTTTGGCGCCGTTGCCGAGGAATCCGGTTGTTATATTGAATCCGGGAATCTATTAATTTTACTTTATTTTCAAATAAAAAATTTTTTACCAAAAAAAAAATATATATACCTTCCCCTTTTCGTTTTTTTTAGGGTGTATGACCCGTGGACAACCTTCGAGTTCTGAAAATCTTGAATTCGACCCCGAGATCGACCGCTCTCTTGCGCGTATCCGATCTCTCCGTCGAATTCCCTTTTTAGACCCCGCAGAATCTATCGGAGAACCCTCTTCTTCTTCTATGGCCGACCCGAATAATGCCCAATCGGTCGAGCGTACTATGTCTTATTACGCTCGACCCAATTTGGATGATACGGGGTCGAGTATTGTTCGGCCAGTTGTGGCCAACAATAATTTTGAAATTAAGTCAAGTGTGATTCAGATGATCCAAAATGCCGTGCAGTTCGACGGACAGCCGGATGAGGATCCCAATAATCACTTGTCTAATTTTCTTGAGATTTGCGATACTTTTAAAATTAATGGCGTCACTGATGACGCCATTCGTTTGCGCCTTTTTCCCTTCTCTCTTAAGTCCAAGGCTAAGGCGTGGTTACTCTCCCTCCCGCGGGGATCCATCACGTCCTGGGCGGAATTGGCCGAAAAATTCCTTACGAAGTATTTTCCGCCCGCGAAAACTGCAAGACTGCGGGCGGACATATCTTCGTTCGTCCAAAACGACTCCGAGTCTCTTTACGAGACTTGGGAACGCTTTAAGGAATTTCTCCGCCGGTGCCCGCACCACGCTCTGCCAACGTGGTTGCAGGTACAAATTTTTTACAATGGACTGAATAGTCAGACGCGTCAAATGATTGACGCGGCTGCCGGGGGCACTCTGAACAATAAGACCCCCGAGGCCGCCCAGGCCCTTTTCGAGGAAATGGCGGTGAACGCCTACCAGTGGAACGTCCCGCGGGCGCGCCCTAAGCAGGCGGGCATTTTTGAAGTGGATGCCACCGCTCAGCTAGCCCTCCAAGTGGAAAGGCTAACTAAGCAGGTGGCGGAGATGTCTGTTTCCTCCTCCACTCCGCCTTGTTTTCTCCCCCCCTCCAACATCTGCATGGTCGACGAATTCGTGGACTACATGGGAAATCCGGTGCGTCCCTCATTTCAAAACAACCCTTATAGTAGCCACTATAATCCGGGTTGGAGGAACCATCCAAATTTCTCCTGGAGCAACCCGAACAACGCGCAGCGTCCCCCTCCCCCTCCTTTTGCGCCGACGCTTCCTCCTCCCCCTCCTATGAAGCCATCCCCAGTGGAGGAAAATTTTAATCGTTATGTCGCGTCCAACGAGTCTAATATCCGGAACATCACCGGATCGCTAAAAAATTTAGAACTCCAGGTTGGACAGCTGGCGCGACTCATGTCAGAACGCGCCATGGGGGCACTGCCAGGGAACACAGAGCCCAATCCAAGGGAAACCGCCAACGCTATAACCCTCCGTAGCGGTAAGGAGGTGGTCGATCCAAAACGGATCGATCCTCAGGTACAAATTTCACCTCCTGCCCCTCTTCCCTCTTCTTCGTCTACGCAGCCTTTACCAATTTTAATTGAAAAATCTATTTTAAACAAGGCGTTGCCCTACCCGCATAAATTAGATAAAGAGCGAGTTAACGCGCAATATGAAAAATTTATTTTATTACTTAAACAAATTCATATTAATGTTCCTTTTTGCGAGGCTATCTCGCAAATGCCTAAATATGCGAAATTTTTAAAAGAACTACTTTCTAATAAACGCAAACTCGAGGATATTTCGCATATATCTCTCAACGCTGTCTGCTCGGCGGCTCTTACTAGCAAATTGCCCTTAAAACAAAACGACCCGGGACGGTTCTCCATCCCGTGCCTTTTTGGCAATGTATTAGTAAAATACGCCTTAGCAGACTTAGGCGCGAGCATTAATTTGATGCCGTTCTCGCTCTTCCTGCGTTTAGGTTTGGGTACTCCTGCTCCTACCAATATGCGCATCCAACTAGCGGATCGCTCGGTTAGGTTCCCCATTGGGGTTGTTGAGGATGTCCTTGTCCGAGTAGACAAGTTCACCTTCACGGTGGACTTCGTCATCTTGGACATCGAGGAAGACGCCAACGTACCAATAATACTTGGTCGCCCTTTCCTCGCGACCTCACGTGCATTAATTGATGTAAGTAATGGTCAGCTTCTCCTTCGGGTAGGAGACGACCAAGTTACTTTTTCTATTAACTCCTCTATGGAAGACTCGTCGCCGAGCGACGATTTCTGCTATTCTTTAGATTCTTTTTATGGAGATAGTTCTTCCCCGGTTTCCGAGTCCGATTTTTTAAACGAAAATATATTTTCGCTCGAAAATTTTTATTGCGATGAGGACGAGTCTACGAACATGCCTTTTGAACCAATTGGTTCGAAAGACATTAGCACTAAAACCTCACTAGAAGAACCGCCCATCCTAGAACTCAAACCATTACCCGAATCCCTAAAATACGCCTTTTTGGGGAAAAATGATACACTCCCGGTAATCATTTCTTCGTATTTAAGCGATTCGGAGACCTCCGATTTATTGGAGGTTTTGCTTAAACATCGCCACGCAATTGCGTGGCAAATTTCTGACCTAAAGGGGATTAACCCTTCCTTCTGCACTCACAAAATTTTCTTAAACGATAATTGCCGCAAAACCATTCAGCCCCAGCGACGTCTTAACCCAAACATGAAAGACGTCGTGAAAGCTGAGATAATTAAATTATTAGATGCGGGGATTATTTATCCCATCTCTGATAGTGCGTGGGTTAGTCCCATTCATGTCGTGCCCAAGAAGGGCGGTCTAACCGTAGTGGCGAATGAGCACAACGAGCTCGTCCCAACTCGTACTGTTATGGGTTGGCGCGTGGTCATCGATTATCGCAAACTTAATGATGCCACCCGCAAGGACCATTTCCCACTACCGTTCCTTGACCAAATTCTCGAGCGTCTTTCCGGTCATCCTTTTTATTGTTTTCTCGATGGTCTATCGGGGTTTTTCCAAATCCCCATTTCCCCCGAGGACCAAGAGAAAACAACTTTTACTTGCCCCTTTGGCACCTTCGCCTATCGAAGGATGCCATTTGGCCTCTGCAATGCGCCGGCTACATTCCAACGATGTATGCTAGCAATTTTTGGCGAGCTAGTAGAAGATATTATGGAAATATTTATGGATGACTTTTCTGTATTCGGATGCTCTTTCCCGAATTGTCTTCGTAATCTCGACCGTGTCCTCCAGCGATGCGAGGACACGAATCTTGTTTTAAATTGGGAAAAATGTAACTTTATGGTTCGAGGAGGTTTGGTCCTCGGCCATAAGATTTCGAGTAAGGGGATAGAGGTCGATAAGGCCAAAGTTGAAATCATAGAAAAACTTCCTCAGCCGACAAACATAAAATCCATTAGGAGTTTCTTAGGCCACGCGGGCTTTTATAGGCGTTTCATTCAAGATTTTTCAAAAATAACAAAGCCGCTTACTCACCTCTTGGAAAAGGAATCACCTTTTGTCTTTAGTAGCGATTGTGAGTCTGCTTTTAATTTTATAAAACAAAAACTTATTAATTCTCCGATTCTAGTGGCCCCTAATTGGTCCCTTCCGTTCGAAATCATGTGCGACGCTAGTGATATTGCCTTAGGCGCCGTTCTTGGCCAACGCGTAGAAAAACATTTTCATCCTATTTATTACGCTAGCAAGACGCTCACTTCCGCACAAGTGAATTACACGACGACGGAAAAGGAACTCTTAGCCGTCGTTTTCGCTTTCGATAAGTTTCGCTCGTATCTTACGCTATCTAAAGTTATCGTTTTTACCGATCACTCCGCCCTTAAATATCTATTAGCTAAAACCGACGCGAAGCCCCGCCTTCTTCGATGGATTCTCCTCCTACAAGAGTTTGACTTGGAGATCCGAGATAAGAAGGGCGCGGAGAATCTAGCGGCAGACCACCTCTCCCGTTTAGACAATCCGGGTGCGGAAGCGCTCGTCGAATCTGAAATAAATGACAGATTCCCCGAGGAACGCCTTCTCGCCATTCGTTCATCTTCGTCATCTTCGCCTTGGTTCGCAGATTTTGCGAACTACTTAGTCGCGCGGGTACTTCCAAAAGATTTCTCAAGTCATCAAAAGAAGAAATTCTTTTCCGACTTGAAAAATTTCTTTTGGGATGACCCTTTTCTTTTCCGTATCTGTGCGGACCAAGCGGTTCGAAGATGCGTCGCGGGAGTGGAGTGCACACAAATATTGAGGCACTGCCACGAGGGTCCAGCCGGGGGGCACTATCAAGCCAACCGGACCGCTAGGAAGGCGCTAGAGGCGGGCTACTTTTGGCCCACTCTCTTCAAAGACGCGCACAATTTTGTGCGCGCATGCGATAGCTGTCAGCGGTCGGGTAACATCTCACGTCGCGACGAGATGCCCCAAAATATGTTTTTAGAATGCGAAGTCTTCGATTTATGGGGCATAGATTTTGTTGGCCCCCTACCTCCTTCTTATAAAAATTCTTATATTTTAGTGGCGGTCGACTACGTATCACGGTGGGCGGAAGCGCAGGCTCTCCCCACCAACGATGCGCGAGTCGTCGTCACATTTCTAAAAAAATTATTTTCTCGCTTCGGCACGCCTCGCGCTATTGTTAGTGATAGGGGAACGCATTTCTGTAACGCTCTAATGGCTAAGACGTTAGCTAAATACGGAGTCACGCGCAAGCTTGCCACCCCCTACCACCCGCAAACAAGTGGCCAAGTTGAGGTAGTAAATCGAGAAATAAAACGCATATTAGAAAAAACCGTTTCACTTAATAGGAAAGACTGGTCCGCTAAGCTTGACGACGCGTTATGGGCGTATCGTACGGCGTACAAAACCGCTACTGGTTGTACCCCGTTTCGATTAGTCTATGGCAAAGCGTGCCATTTACCCGTAGAACTGGAGCACCGTGCACTTTGGGCATTAAAACTCTTAAACCTCGACTCTAACTTAGCCGCTCAGAATAGAAAACTGCAACTAAACGAGCTCGATGAATGGCGTGCGAACGCTTACGAGAGCAATAAGTTCTATAAGGAGCGTTCTAAGTTTTATCACGATCGAAAAATTAAAACCCCAAAAATCTTTTCTCCGGGCGATCTAGTCCTTCTTTACAATTCACGTCTTAGGCTTTTCCCGGGTAAGCTAAAATCACGATGGTTCGGCCCCTTCAAGGTTGAAGAGGTTTGGCCATATGGGACCGTACTCGTCTCCCACCCCGAAAAAGGCACTTTTAAGGTGAACGGTAATCGGTTAAAGTCTTATATAGCGGGCGACCCTGTGATCAGTAGGAGCGAAACCATAACCCTTCTCCATATATAAACCCGCCACTATAGTCAAGCTACGCGACTATAAACAAAGCGCTCCTGGGAGGCACCCCACGTCTATCTTTTTACGTCTTTATTTATTACGTTTTCTATTTTTCTAATAACTGCAGGGTTTCTAAAGGGCTTCCCCGAGCGCGGATCAGGGACGTTTTCTGCCCCCCTCTTTTTCCCTTTTTTTGTACATATACCTGCTGTCTTGTTCCTCATGCTTGGCATACAATATTGGGGACAATGTTGGATCTAAGTATGGGGGTGTTTTCATATTTTCGTACTTTCTTTTTCACTTACAAAAAAAAAAAAAAAAAACAAAACAAAACAAAACTTCAAAAAAAAAAAATTTATAACAAAAAATTATAAAATCCAAAAAATTTTAATTAAAAATTTTTGAAGTTTCATTTTTGAAACTTTGTCTTATTTTTAACTCGGTCCGCGAGATCCGGCTCATCGAGCCATCCACATAACGAGTCATCTCGCGGCTACCTAGTTTGTATTTCTGTAAATATTCTTGTAAATAATTTTTGTAAATACTTTTTGTAAATATTCTTTCTCTTTCCCCTCTCCCTTTTTTCCCTCTCATCCTTGTAAATATTTACTTCTTTTTCCCAAATTTTTGTAAATAAAATGAAAACTTAATTAAAAATACAAAAAAAATTCACAAAATTTTAAAATACAAAAAAAAAATTAAAATTAACAAAACTTAAAAATCAAAAAAAAAAAAAAATTTCGCTTTTTTTTTTCTTTCTTTTTAGTATGTATATATTAAAGATATAACAACAAAAATACAAAAAAAAGAGCATAACTTCAAAAAAAAAAAAAAAAAAAAAACAACAAAAAATTTTATTTTTTTGAAACAAATAAATCAAACATTTCATTCTTGAGTTTCTTGTTATCCAAAACTTTCGTTTTGAGTTTATTTATATGCGAATTTGATCAATTCTTTGTTCACTATTCGTTTGTTAATTATAGATTGAAAAATCTAAATAGCCGGGGTTAAGTTTTAAAGAATTTATTATACTTTGTTAAAAATAGAGGACTCGCTTTAGGCACTACTTCTAATTTTTCATAGATAGGAGCATTTGTACCATGTTAGAAAATAACGACTATAGAATTCAATTATGCTTGCTTTTAGCTTTCTGAAAAATTGGAACGTACAATTTATAAAGGTTGCTCTCAATTGTTTTTCAATTAAAAATCTAGTTCTCTTTTCTCCCCTTACCTATCCTATCATAACCTACTTGGTATGATAAAATTATTTCCCCAAAAAGATCTTATGTCAATGGGAATAAGATTTCATTCCGTAAACATAGGCACCCAATAAATTAAAAGATTATACGTTACGGAGTAAGAGGATAAAATTCATTACTCCAACACATATACATTGGGTTATTTTTATTTTATGAAGAAGAAAAAAAAAATTTTATGTTAAGGAAAATAAGATTTCGTTTTCCTTTAACATCCAAATCAAAAAAATGGAGGTTCGAGAAAAATAACCTCGCCTCAAAATCCAAGCATCTTCATAAACCAACATCAACCCCCCTTAGCCAATTTCATGACTCTAGAATTAATTCAAAAATCTTTTTGAGAGCATAATTCGTAAATTGCATTATTTCCAGTAACACTCCTATAAGCTAAAGTTCGTATAAATCCAAACTATTTTCTGTTAATCTAACCAATACAACTATTGCTTTCTATTTGATTACATCAAGAAGTCTTTTGGCCAAAACTTTTGCCCTGTTTAAATCATCTAAATAATTTTAGGACTTAACTCTTATACCCCGTATATTTTTATTTGATCTCTCTTATAATTAATTTAGCGGTAGCAGAACTTAGGGTTTTTCATTATTCCTTATAAATTCACCTCAAACTTTTGCTCTGGAATAGCAAAAGCTTAAGTATGGGGGTGTTTGATGAGTTGTAAATATACCTATATTTTTCGTATTTTATTTAAGTTAATTTTGTTTATTTTTTGTCTTTTTATTAAGTTTTGTTCAATAAATTGCCCATTTTTGTAAATATTATTTCTAACTTAGCCTTATTTTTATTCCAGAAAAATTCCAGAAAAATTTCAGAAAAGTCAAAAAATTGACTGACACGCCCGTGCCAAGCTCGACACGCCCGTGTCACGCCCCCCCGACGATCGCCGACCACAGGTTGCCAGCTCGACGTTCGGCGATGATCCACCAAGCTCGACACGCCCCAAGACACGCCCGTGTCAAGGTGTGACACGGGCGTGACTTAGCCACCTGACCCGACGTGACGCGCGCGACTTTGCGGCCGGATCGCGCCCAGATCGACCTCCCCGACACGCCCCAGTCACGCCCGTGACTGACACATGTCACGCCCGTGACCTAGGGCGTGACCGCCACGTTTTCAGCCGAAGTCAACCTTCCAGTCAAATCACCCGATCAGCTCATGAATAGTGTCGACACGCCCCCCTGTCACGCCCTAGTCACGGGCGTGACCCACCCGAAATTTTGCCTATAAATAAGAGCTTCCAGGAAGCTTATTTTGTCCACTTTTTTGACCACTTTGCTTAGGGGAGGTGCTGCCCAATTGGATTCCATACCTATGTAAGGAGAATTTCTCCCCCCTCTCTCTCTCTTAGTTTGTATTAGGGTTTTTACTTCAATAAAATATGAATTTTTCTCTTTTAATTTGTATGAATAATCCAATTGAATGCGCCTACTTAAGCAATTTTTCGTTCATCTTTTTGTATTTCTTTTATGTTTTTATCTTTTTAGCCTTCGTAACTTAGTTAGATTTAGGGTTTATCGGCATTTCTAGCCGTTGTGCCGTCCATTTAAATTTCATTTTCTGCACTTTTTTAGATTTAGCTTTTCTCCTTTTTCCTATATTTTCATTCACAAGGCTTTATAAAAACTCATCTAAAACTATTATTTTTTAACTTAGGCTCCTTAGGGTTGTAAAACTTTTTGTCCTTTTTGTTTTATTTTCACTTTTTAGGAATTTTTATAAAAATATAAGAATGAAAATATAGTCGTTATAATTTTTCGCTCACTTCATTTTAGCTTTTAATTTCAAAACTTTTAGTCCGGTTAATTTTTATTTCATCTTTTTATGCATTTCTACCGCATTCTAGCGGTAGAAATGCAGTTGTATTAATTTTTCGAGTACTTCCATTTTGCGTTTATTTGCAAAAATTTTCGCTCCGGTTAATTTTTATTTTTACTTTTTATGCATTTCTACCGCATTCTAGCGGTAGAAATTCATTCGTTTAAATTTTCTGAGCACTTTGTTTTTCCTATTTTTGCAAGTGTGTGTGCGTGTATGAGTTAGGTTTTACTGCTTTATTTCATTTCTGTAGAGTGCGTGTGTGCGTATGCATTTATTTCCGCCTACTCGTTAAGAGTTAAATGGCGCTTTGCTTTCATTTCCCGCCCACTCGTTTGAGTGGGACTTGTCTTTTTATTGCTTTCATTTTCTTCCTACTCACTTGAGTAGGAAAACTTTGTGTGGGTGCGTGTGTTTTCTTTTCTGTAGAGTGTGTGCGTGTGTTTTCTTTTTAAGTAGAGTGCGTGTGTGTATGAGATAGATTTACTCCCGCTCACTCATTTAAGCCGGGACTTGCAATTTTATCGCTTTCTCAATTATGTAGAGTGCGTGCGTGTAGGAGATAATTTTATCGTTTTATTTATCGCTTTCTTCAATTCTGTAGAGTGTGTGCGTGTGTGCATTTATTTCCGCCTACTCATTTGAGTAGGTCTTGCTTTATTTAATTTTCTTTATGGTTTTGAAGTGTGCGTGAGTGCCTGCATCAATTAGCCTTAAATTTATCTAATTGTCCTATTTTTCGTGTTTTCTCTTATAATTGTTCAGTGTTTAATTTAACGCTCACGCTTCACCTAAAAACATAAAGCCGTCCCCATACCGATGAGTGGCTAATCTTTTTTAGCCTTCGGCATCGAAGAGCATTGGGACATAAAAAATGATTTGAAATAATTAAAAAACATTATTTTTAATTTAATTTAAGGACTTAAGGTTTACCCCGGGTTAACGACGCATAGGACCACATAATCGATGTGTGGGCTCTATTTCCGTTATCCATACGCGACGCCGAGAGGCTGCACGTATGGACCGATCCCCCTTGGGTAAAGAGAACTGCGTACGCCCCCTCGGAAGAGGAGAAGCGTAGTTCTCCCGGATTGGGTTCCCCACCCAATAGCGGGGTTCTTAGCGTAATGCGGGCGTTAAGGGGAATCCTTCGTCGGACTAACGTTCGGTCGAATAGCCTTAGCGCCCAGGTGAGCGATATCCCTAGACCAAGGTGAGCTCATGTTTTTGGAACCTCCACGGCCAAGTGCCTTTTATTAAATTAAAAACAAAGTTTAATAATTGTTAAGAATTATTTTGGTCTTAATCCGATTCGATGCCGAGCGTTAACCCGTCATCGAACTAATTTAGCAAAATTCCGCTTTCTCTCTTTCCGCTTTAATTAAACTAAAAAAAATCCAACCTTACTGTTAGTAAGATAATAGTGTTCCTGGAAGAGTAGATATAATCAACGCGTCCCCGAGAATAATACGACCTCGGTATTTTCCCGAATACCGAGTACTACTTGCGATAGGTGCGCTTGCCTCCTTTCGTTAGAAAACTCGATCTTCTAACCGGCCCGCGGAATCTGACCATTTCGAACCAACCACAGTAGGTCTCTGTTCCGCGGCCATCACTAGTTAAAGTGATTAACTGCTATCTATCTATCTAACTTTGCTAAAGTTATACTTTAACACTAAGGTAGATGGACTACATTATGAATTGAAAACAAAAATATAGACATGTAGATCTATAACTGAAACACCTAATGTACATTGGTCATTCAACATTAAGCATCCCTAACTCAATTTTGAAAAGAATTGAACTTAGCCTCTTCCAAAGACTTAGTGAAGGTATCAGTAACTTGACTGTCAGTGGGGACAAATTCAAGGCAAATGACTTCACTTTCTACATGTTCTTTAATAAAATGATATCTAATTTCTATAAGCTTAGTCCTATTATGTGAGATAGGATTCTTAGCAATAGAAATAGCACTGGATGAGTCACACTATAATGGTGAATGACTTACCTTGAGATTATAGTTCTCTAGCTGATGTTGTATCCATAGAAGTTGTGCACAATAGCTCCCTGTAGAAATGTATTCTAACTCAGCAGTGGATATAGCTATACTAGTTTACTTCTTGCTACTCCATGAAATTAGCATTCTCCTTAGGAATAGACCAGTTCCACTCTTGCTTTTCATATCTTCATTTATGTCCCTGGTGGAAACTCTTTCTTCTAAGTCAGCCATCATATACTCTGATGAATGTTCATCAGCATGTACATCAGCAACATTTCCCTTGTTAGACTCTGAGGAGTCATTGTTATACATTGTATCTTGAGGAGGGAGCTCTGTTGGAATCTCCCACTCAATCTATGCATTTCCCATATAAAGTTGCTAACTTGTATCAACACTAGCTGGAGCAATCCAGCTATTCTTGAATTGATTGTACTTGCTTTCCCACAGCAGATTCAACCATCTGGGTAGTCTCCCCCTCAACCGCTGCATTGTCCATAGGGATATTCTGATCTTCCATAATATTCTTCTAATCTCTTCCGTGCTAGAGATACGCTAGGTAAGAGTCAAGCATGTCCAACATACCAGACTGAAATTGCTCTCCCTCAATAAGAGTATCCATTTTCTTAGTCTCCCCCTTCAACATGGGTATAGATATTTTCCACTATCTTCCCAGACACTATTTCCTGAGATTTGGCTGGAATCTCTTCAGACTGAGTTCCACCTAATTGGTTTCTTACTGCAGGTTTAGAAGAAATTGAGACCAGAGCACTGATATCTCTTCTTGTCTACTCTGTAGATTCATACATTTGGGGATCATGTGGCTCTTCTCCACTCTTCTCAAAAGAACTACTTTCTATGTTATCCTTAATCACTGAAACAACCTTCTTTTTCTTCTTCTCATTTGTCTGCAGATGTGGCAGCAACACTCTGTCCCACCTGATAGACATCTTAAACTTCAATGGTTGGATCCTATTGGACTTTACCCAAGTACTGTGTACTTTGTCCTTCTTCAAGAATGCACACAACATCCTCTTCCTCTTGGGCAGTAGGAGGAGTATCCTTGATGGTCAATTTATCCATCTCCAATTTCTCACCTATAGATCTTAGGTTCATTCCTCACTGGAGTATGATCCTTGAGATGGCACCTTGTTTCAGTCTTATACCCGGAACATCCTCCGTCCAAGTACCACATTTGTATTATGTGGGTACTTGGACTATCCTGCAAACACAGATTAGTTTACCTTATGGCCCCAATAGGAATTTGGTCCTAGGTTCTTGTTAACTTGAAAATGCATATGTCTACTAGCTGAAGTCCTAACAGGAAGACTCACCCTTGCCCTTGGCACACTTGGGTTGTGCCAACAATCTATGGAAAAGTGTCCCACATTACCACAACACTAACATTCATGGATGTTGTATCTCCTTTTCTGAACAACACTTGAGGAGTGCAAGGAGTCAACAACTATCTGTTCAGATGGGAGAATAATAGCTTTTTTTCTTATTTCTTTCAGCAAGAATCTGACTGAAGGTGAGTATTCTAGAGGATGCACATGGCTTATTCTTAGTTTCATCAACAATAGTCTTCTTTGTAGTTGACTTGCTGTTGATGGAATTAGAGACAACCAAGTGATCCCTACTGAATGACTTCCCCTTGGTCAAGGTGGTTGTTCGTGGAACCTGAGAATAGGGCACTACCTTATCCTTAAGAGTGGGGGCTGGTGCACCAAATACAAATGATCCATAATGGGTCATTTGTACCACTTTATGGGGAGCCTTATAGGCACTCAATCCCGTGCCCTTCCTTCCACTATAGTTATGAGCATTTTTGTTCACACTATATGATCTTCCATTCAATCACTGACCATATATACTTTCTTGGTCATACTTGTTGGATGGAAACAGAACTTTCTCAAAAAAGATAGCATGCTGAATTGGAGCCTTTCCCTTACTCCTATTCCATCTTCTAGTATTCCTCTCAATGTACCCCAACTCCTTATTAGTTTGGGAAGTGAAGGTATCAATGAGTGGCAATACTGATTTGGGTTTGGAATATTGAGCCACTAACATCCTCCCTTTGAGGAGCTTATCTTCCAACTTTTTAATTAAAGAGTTCTTACTGGTTATGGTTGAAACTTGGATATTGGTGATTGTTTTAAGTTGGGATATCTCTTTGTTCATCTGGCTCAGTTGTGAGGCTGACTCATTGTGTAGAGAGATCTTTTCTTAAAGAGGCAATCGCCTTGGCTTGTCTTTTGACAAGTAACTTGATCTTCTTTAGAGCTTCCAATATTAACCCATAATTATCAATCAATTGATTGCCATCTTCCTCAAATTCTGAGCCATCTTCATCACAAGTTCAAGGTGCATTAGAATTAGGACTTGTTTCATAATCTGATTCAGAGGAGGAAATAGAATGAATTAGTACCTCATCGGGATCAGACTGATCCTGGCTAGATTCACCATCTGTCATGGCCATAAGTACATAGCAACCACTAACATCTTCATCTGGATAGTCCTCATCCTGGTTAGATTCCTATCATTGTAGCTGGATAGTCCTCATCCTCTTCAGCAGCAACAACAGTAAACAGCCCTCTGTAGTCTTCATCTTATTCTTCAGAGTCAGAAGATACTGAGTCAGTTTGACTCCAGCTCTTCTCATTCTTGGCAATAAAGGTCTTTTCCTTCTTGCCCTTGTGATGGTGGTGCTTCTTCTCACCTATCTC
This sequence comes from Platanthera zijinensis, assembly GCA_039513925.1. Lineage (NCBI taxonomy): Eukaryota > Viridiplantae > Streptophyta > Magnoliopsida > Asparagales > Orchidaceae > Platanthera > Platanthera zijinensis. The sequence continues at coordinate 55,888,825 of CM077082.1, forward strand.
TTTTCTTTTGACTTGGTAATCAACACTAACATGCCCAGGATTGCTATAATAATAATATACTATGTTAGAAGAAATATGTTTACTGGGTTTAGAATCATACCTGTCTCGTTTGGAGAACTTCTTCCCAGAGCTGTTGTGATTCTTCTTGTAATATGAGGAGGATGAAGGTTTGTTCTTCCACTGCTTCCTCTTCATCATCTTCTGAAATTTCCTTAAGAAGGATGCAAGCTACCCATCTGACATGTGGCTGACAGATGAGCTAGACTCAGAGTTTTCTGAATCAACTAGCCTTCTTGGGAGAGAGGAAATCCTCTCCTTGCTCTTCTTAGATCACTCAGCCTTGAGGGCCACTGTCCTCTCCTTGACATGGGACTAGATTGTGGTCTCCTCCTCCTTCCTGGCAGATAGCTACATCTCATAGGAAAGAAGCTTTCCAAATAAAGTGTGAGGAGGAGTTTCAGCAAGCTTGACCACTTCTCTGATTGCACAAATCTTTGTGTCCCAGTCTTTTGTTAGAGATCTTAGGAACTTATCATTCAGCTCATAATTGCTGAAGACCCTCCGATAGGTCTTCAACTCATTGATCACTCTGAAAAAAAATTTCATAGCACTCAGCTATGTTGTCCTTGTTGTTTTGCCTGAGGATTCATATTCCTAATTAAGAAAGAATTTTCTATCATCCCTAACTTCTTCAGTGCCCTCAATGTATCTAATTAGAGTGTCCAACATCTCCTTTGCAGTCTCAAAGTACACCAAGTTCTAGAATGTGGAGTCATCAATAACACTTACAATGATATTTTTGCTCTTTTGTCCATAGTAGCAAGTGCAACTTCATCCCTAGTCAATTTTGTATACATCTTTGGAGTCTGGACAATTGCATCTAAGATAGAGAACTTCATGGGGATGAAAAGTCCTTCTTGGACTGTAATGAAGATCCTAGGGTCTGAGACTTCCATGAATAGCCTGACCCTTTTTTCCAGATTCCAAAGTTTTCCTTTCTACACACTTGAACCTTCATAGAGCTAAAATCCTTATAGTTCTCTCCTGAACCCATAAGGATAATATTAAGCAACTCTTAGAGATATGTCCAAACTATTAAGTCCTTTTTGAACAACCTAGATCTGATACCACTTGAAAGTCTTTGTTTCAAGAGTAACTATACACCTAGAGGGGGGGGGGGGGGGTTGAATAGGTTTCCTAGTCTTATATGACAACTTCTTATTTTGGTGTGTTGAGTGTTAAGTTATTTTGTTTGCTTTCAAGACACACAACAACACACAGGTAATTTTAGGTGTTTCCCAAGGTATGGGTACATCCACTGTCCCTCCCATCTTTCTAACAGTGTGTTAGACAAGACCAACTTTTACAATCACAGCTCAAAGAGCTTACAACACAGATCCCTCAGGATCTCTTGTACTCCTCCAAGTCCTACCTCATGCCCAAGGCTCTACACTCAGAGATATAATCTCCTACAGCTTAGTGATACACAGATCACATACCTCAGACTTTAATCAAAGTCCTACACCTCAGGTTAGGAGGATAGCCCTACACTCAGAGAGTTAAACTCTCCTATATCTCAGATCTAAACCAGATCCCACCTAAGGAAAAAGGCCCTACCTCAAATTTACAACTGAACCCTACCTCAGGCATAAGGCCCTACAACTAAGAGAATAAATCTCCTACCTCAGGCACACAGGCCCTACCTCAGATCCACAACAGGATCCTACCTCAGGCACACAGGCCCTACCTCACAGCCTTTATAATTTAGGTTATAACTCAGATCTATCAAGATCATACAAAGTGAAATGAGTTTGTTGCTGATGATTGACTACAGAGAAATGATCTCTAAGTCTATATTCCTGGAATGAGTTAACTCAACCCAACTTTGACTCCAGGGAAATAGTCCCCTGAGTATTCTTCTTCTTGAACTGAGAAAGCTTAGTCCAATCTCCTTCAAAATAACAAGATAGTTGATCTTCAAGTTGGTTCTACTTGCGCTGAGAAGTAACTTGCAGAGCACTTCTTCTTCAAGAATTGATGTAGTAGAGTTTTGAGCAGAGGCCTTGAAGAGGGGCAGCAGCTTTAAGCTTACCCTGCTACTTATTCTAACTCAGAAAAGGATCTTTCTGAACTTGCTATTAAAGACTTTCTTAAACCAGATAACTTTAGCTCTACTTCTCCTTGGAACTCAGAAAGAAAATTCTCTGAACATGCTATTAAAGATAGAGTTAATCTTCAGTGAATTGTTCCATCAACAGCCAACACTGCCTGTGAATCACAAACTAACTGTAGAGAAGGTACTTGGAAAACTTCTCCTTCATCGAGAGTAAGAAGATAAACAGAAAGCACTATTCTCCTTTTCTCTCTCCAAGCTCTCTCTTTTCTTTCCCCTGTACTCTCCTTTTATATCCCATCGTCTAGTGGCTCTTTGCGTAGTAGGACTTGCAAGAAATGGCAACTGCTCCCTCACTTTTGCATTTACAGCTGTACTAAGGGAAAGAACCACCTTTTGTCTTCTAGCAATCAAATCCCACGATATTTGAATTTCTACTGACATCAGCATGACTCAGCGCTTCTTGACTTAGTAAATTCCAGACAGACTTCTCAGGCATTGAGTGAAGCCTTATCACTCAACGCAAAAGTACTTAGCAGAATTCTGCATCTCCAGGCATTGAGTGCAATGAGTAAGCCTTCATCACTCAATGCATTCTGTCTTTTATAGTCTTAACTAATTAGGCATCGAGTGAGCCTTCATCACTCGATGATTCTATACATTTGAATTGTCTATTGAGTAGGCGTTGAGTGAACTACCTTCACTCAACGCTTCTGGACATAGGCTAATTTTCTGTCTGCTCCTTCTGAGGCTTTGACTTCTTGAGCTTCTATCAATGCTTCTACTCTTCTGGCATTGAGTGAAGAGAGTTCACTCAACGCTTCTGGACTTGGTGAATTTTTTGCCTGTCTAGTAACCAGTCTTCTTGATTGAGGCGTTGAGTGAACTTCCTTCACTCAACTCTTCTGGACTTAGCCAAATATCTTGTTGAGTTAGCGTTGAGTCAACTGCCTTCACTCAACGCTTTTGGACAGCCAGATTTCTAGTCAGCAACACTATGACTTTGACTGTATGTGGTTCTCTCAATACTTTTGCTCTTATGGCTTCAAGTGAACTGCCTTCACTCGATGCTTCTGGACTTAGCCAGTTTCTGCTTTGCCAGCATCTTATCTTGAGTCCATCTGTCATTGTGACTCAGACATCCTGTCTAATTATGGTATAGTAGACAATCTGCATACACTAAACTTGAACATACATCAAATACAATTATGCACTTAGCATTGATGGTGATGCCACTTCAAATTAAGGGAACATTGAAGGGCAATATTCACAATAACTATGTCTTTATATATAAAAGTGATTTTGAACTTTAAGGGATGACCTAGATTATTAAATCGACTGATTTGACCGTTAAAATGATTTGATTTAATTATAAATAGCCAGCCTCAGCAGATATGCTGAGATAGTAGAATAAGCTGCTGGAATAGGGTAATTCACATACCTGTGAGAACCGCTGAGACTGTCTCAGTGGTCCTAGTGGTTCGGTTGAATCTTTCTCAGCTGATTCAGCTGACCTCACTGATTTCCAGTGAATAATGTCAAAACAAGTTTGACATACATTAATAATTAATTTTGCCATTTTATCATATTAATTGGGTTTAAGGTTGTTAACCTAACATGCTGATAGGGGTCTTTTAGCAACTAACTAATTTAGTAGTTCAACAGATTAAACTAGCTAGTTAAATTGATTACCAGCTATCAATCTAACATCATAGCAGATCGATTTCATGATAAATTGAAAACAAAGAAATTGACAAGTAGATCTACAACTGAAACCCTTAATGTACATGAGTCATTCTGAAAGTCTTTAATTTTAAGGGTAGCTAAACACCTAGAGGGGGGAGGTGAATATGTTTTTAGGTCTTTTTACTTTCTTTTAGACTTTATCTGAGTTAATGTCTGTTGTGATTAGTATTGCTTTCAAGAAGATCACACACAACACACAGCTGGTTTATAGTGGTTCCCCAGAATATGGGTACGTCATTTGTCCCTCCCTTCTTTATAAAAGTGTTTTAGCCAAGGCACTTCACTAAAAAATCGGCCCGTAAGAGCTTACAACACAATCCCGCAGGACTACTCAGTCTCCACAAAGACCTATAGCTCAGGCACAAAGCCCTACAACTCTGTGATCAAAAGATCACCTACCTCAGGCCAAAAAGCCCTACCACTCAGGCTAGGAGGATAGCCTTACCTCAGATCTAAAGGATCCTACAACTCAGGCATAAGTGCCCTAGAACTCAGGCCAAAGCCCTACACTCAGATTCAACCTGGATCCTACAACTCAGATTCACACTTGAATCCCACCACTCAGATCTATACAAGATCCTACACCCGGCCTTTATAAATAGTCTTACATCTCAGAACTAGAGAGATCCTATAAATAGAGATAAGTTTGTTGATGTTGATTTAGACAACAGAGAGATGATCTCTATTTCTCCCTCCTTCTATTCTGAGAAAGATCAGACTAGATTTCTTCGTCACAGCTCCAGAAAAAAGACTTCATTATAAGCTCTGCTTGGGCTGTAAAGTAACTGCAGCAGAGGTAAGCCTTGGCTACTTTTCTCTCAGAGAAATGTCTCTGATCTTACTGTTGCTAGTGTAGATCACATCAGTTATCTTGTTGAACTTTTGGATCAGTCGATTTACACTTCTGCTTCGAGCTCTAGAACAATGGCGAGGAAGAAGAAGAAGTTGCACCGCTTTGCGAAAAGACAAATCCTAAAAGTTGTTTTCTTCTCTGCCGATCTTATTCCTTTTATTATCCACCATCCAATGGCTCTCTTGACCCGTTGGCCTAGCTTTAATTGTTGATTTACAACTTTTCTTTTGTAGAATAAATCATATAGCAGGCCGACGACACCATTAGTGGTGAACTGCAGCTTTCCCGCAATGAATTTGAATTCCATTGACTATTGTGGACTTTTGCTGACGTCAACATCTGTGGAATTAGCTAAATTCTCAGATTCAATCCAGGCATTGAGTGTGTTGAGTGAATGGACTTCACTCAATGCCTCTAGACTTAGCCAATTCTTTTTCCTTGCTTAGGCATTGAGTGCGTTGAGTGAACTGCCTTCACTCAACGCCTCTGGACTTAGCTAATTCTTCTATCTTGCTTAAGAATTGAGTGAACTAGCTTCACTCAACGTCTCTGGACTTAGTCAATTCTTCTGCCTTGCTTAGGCATTGAGTGCGTTGAGTGAACTGGCTTCACTCAATGCCCCTGGACTTAGATAGATTTTTTTGTCTATCTTCATTATGCTTTGACTGACCATAGCTCTGTCGACGCTTTCCTCTTATGGCGTTGAGTGAGATGACCTCACTCAACGCTTTTAGACTTAGTTAATTTTTTTGTCTCCTTCTTCTTTAGCTTTGACAGAATTAGCACGGCATTGAGTGAGCGTGCTTCACTCAACCCTTATAGACTTAGCCATATTTCTTTAACAGATTCTCTCTAACTTTGACTGAAGTAGCTTGATTCAATGCTTCTAGCTATATGGCATTGAGTGAGTTGACATCACTCAACGCCTATGGACTTGTCCACTTTCCTATCTTCCTTCTTCTTAAGCTTTGACTGCATAGTCTTTCCTCAGTGCTTTTTGTTGTATGGTATTGAGTGAACTGGCTTCACTCAATGCTTATGGACTTAGCCACTTTTCTTCACTGTCAAAGCAAAGGCTTTGACTGACAGGTCTTTACTTGACATTTCTGCTCATCTGGTGTTGAGTGATCTGTCCTCACTCAATGTCTCTGGACTTAACCAGAATTTTGCCTTTGTCAACGACCCTTCTTGACATCTGTCATTGAGTGAGCTGACTTCACTCGACGCCTGTGGACTTAGACATATTCCTATCTTTCTAGCATCCTTCTTTGAGTCCACCTGTCCAATCCATGTGACAAGGAACCACCTGCATGCATGAGCTTGAATATACATCAAATACAACTAGGTGTGTACCATTGAATTTTTTGACTTCTTAAAAATCTGGGACATTGGGATCAACGTACCCAACAATCTCCCCCTATTTGAAGAAGTCAAAACCCTTATTCAAAATTCTTTGTCAATGATATACACCAACATATACAGTAACAATATACGTCAAAAAGAGAGTTATAGGTTACCACATTTTCCTTGTCCGACATTTTCCTTGCCTGTATGGTGATCATCACCTACTCCCCCTATTTTGTTGCCTGGCCTTGGTCATTTCCATGATCATTCCCTTTCCCCCCTTTTGAATTCTATAGAACTGTTAGGGAGGTACTGTCTGTCTCTGATTATCTTCTCCCCTTTTCTGTTTTCAGATAATCAATTTGTACAGCTGCTTGCTTCTTCTCTATAAGAGGCTGAATCTGTTCCTATATGGTGGACTTGCTCCCCCTCAATAGGAGCATTAGTACTTGCTCCCCCTCAACAGGAGCATCTTCTATCATTTTATCTAATAGACACTCTAGTCCATTCCAGTCTTGATATCACTTGTGGTCTTCACACCCTGCAAGAAGTAGTAATTCTTGCAACCAAAAACAAAGTGAGGAGAAACTGAAGCTATACCAAGTTCAACATACCCAACTCAAACTTGAAGGTGTTGAACTTTGCTTCATCTAGTGGCTTGGTGAAGATATCAGGCACTTGCTTGTCTGTAGGGACAAACTCAAGACTGATATCTTCACATTCCACAAGCTCTCTTATAAAGTGATACCTAATCTCTATATGCTTAGTCCTGCTGTGTGAGACAGGATTCCGAGCTAAAGAGATTGCACTAATAGAATCACAAAATAAAGGACTTCTACTTATCTGGAGGTTATAGTCCTTGAGCTAATGCTGGATTCATAGTAACTGTGCACAATAGATCCCAGCAGCTATATATTCTGACTCTATAGTTGAAATTACAACACTTGTTTGCTTCTTACTGCTCCAAGACACTAGTCTTCCTTCCAAGAACTAACAGGTGCCTGAAGTGCTTTTCTTGTCCTCTTTACAGCCTGTAAAATCTATATCTGAATAGACAGTTAGTTCAAAATCCCTAATTCTAGGGTACCATCTGCCAAGATTTGGTGTGCCCTTAAGTTACCTCAAAATCCTCTTAGCAGCAGAGTAGTGAGATTTTTTAGGGCAGGCCTGATACTTAGCACAAACATATGTAACATACATGATGTCTAGTCTACTTATAGTAAGATATAGAAGGGATCCAATTATTCCTCTATACAAATTTTCATCTACAGGTTTCCCTGCCTTATCCTTGCCTATAAGCATACTTGACCCCATGGGAGTTTTCATGGTGGTGGCACTCTCCATACCAAACTTTATGATCAACTCCCTGGTGAACTTAGACTGGGATATGGATAATCCATCTTCAGTCTGTCTTACTTCGATGCCCAAGAAGAACTTAAGTTCACCCATACTACTCATCTCAAACTTCCCTTGCATAAGTTTGGCAAACTTCCTGCAAAGGTTGTCATCAGTAGATCCAAAGATTATGCCATCTACATAAATCTCGACTAGGATAATCTTGCCCTTAGATTCTCTTAGGAATAGGGTCTTATCTATCTTCACCCTTGAGAATTTGTTCTCAATGAGGAAGCTAGACAATATCTCATACCATGCTCTAGGGGCTTGCTTTAACCCATATAGAGCTCTCCTAAGTCTATAAACAGAATCCGGTGTGTTAGGAACAACAAAACCTAGAGGCTGCTCAACATAGACTTCTTCCTTTAAGCCTCCATTCAGGACAGCTGACTTCACATCCATTTGGTAGGCTTTAAGTCCTTTGAATGCAACATATGCAAGAAAGAGTTGGATGGCTTCTAATCTTGCTACATGGGCAAAGGTTTGATCAAAGTCAATACCTTCTTCTTGGTTGTACCCCTTAGCTACGAGCCTAGCCTTATTCTTGATTATAATGCCATTTTCATCAAGTTTATTCCTTTAAATCCACTTGACTCCAATTACATTATGTCCTTATGGTCTGGGAACCAGCTTTTAGACCTTGCACCTATTAAACTGGTTCAGTTCCTCTTGTATTGCTACAATCTAGAACTAATCTATGTTGACCTCTTCAAAACTCTTGGGCTCAACCTATGATAGGAAACTAGAATACAAAGCTGTATTCAAACTTTTACTCCTTATCACCACTCCTTAGCATCACCAATAATCTAGTGTCTTGGATGTTACCTTAGATGTTTGACTGATGGAGGCAATCTTGCTCCAGCTTCCTGATCTTCATTGTCTTCATTCTGTTGATCATCATCCACAACCTACGTGCCTTGTGCTTCCTCTAGAATGCACACTCTATCAACTTCATCTTGAACTATTGGACAGCTTCCTTGATAGTCAGCTTGTCCATCATCAGCTCTGTACCTGCTGTAAGACCCCTTTTTTTTTTCTTTTTCAACCACCGGGGTCTTAGCCCAGAATTGCCGCTTTGCGGTGGCACCGACTCACGGGAAGGCAACCACTACAAAACGCTAATTCTGCTGACCCTTTTCGATCACAAGAGAGAGAAGCATTTATACAAAAATGTAAACAAGTCCACAGAAACATGTAAATAAAGTGAAATCATAACCAGTCCATCAATAGTAATAAAAGGAAAATAGATAAATGGGCTCAAGCCCAGTACATCAGAGTCCTCACTATAAGTCACTCTTCGCGGAAGCTAAGAAAATACTAATCACTCACGGAGCTGGTCGCAGGTGCACCGGTGCTAGACTGTCCCACCTCCATGCGCACCGTACTCCGCTGGTGCTGGTCCCTGTCTCCCATCCGGAGCTCCTGTAATGTTTGGTTCGAAAACCATTAGTCATAAAGACTAAGCCCTATCATCCCCTACCCCTCCCACCACGGCTCCTAAGTACCGGGCGGAGAGGAGGAAAGGGAAGCTACAAAAGTGGAGAATAATCAAGCAGGTGACGGTGGACCTAACTAGCAAGTTATAATAGGTGAACAGTATAAAAGTGTTGTAATAGGTAGAGCAATTATTAAATATCAAATTGTATAAAAGAAGGCAGCTAGAGAACAGTAAGTAAACAAACAAGTAAGTAAGTAAGTAACCTTAACTTATATGAATGCCCATACAAACTTATAAGTTAAGGGGTCTTCTGCAAGGCTCCCATCGTATAAAAAGTCCCATACCGATTTATACGTTGGGGTGACGGTTGTATGCAATTATGAGTGTAGTGATATGCTATGCCATGATTCATGCAAGTACAACACACGCACACGACTCTATGCGCACAGACCTTTAGTTCCCCCTGTTCGGGCAGCTAGCTTCACTCCCAGGAACCTCCGTAGTGGCAAACGGAGACAGTGGGTCGGGCCCCCCACTCCTAGGCGGGCATCCACACTACCAGGCCTACCCCTCCCGTACGCCCCTAGAAGAACACAACCTAGAGTATCCGCGTACTGCTGCTGGATGTACCCTCCAGACTTTCTTTGGCTAAGTGTCCCACACCGCCGAGTCAGCGTACCGATGTCGGTGTGAACGACGATCAGGTACCGAAGACCCACCACCTTTATTCTGTACTCCAACCCTCGAGCCCTCGGCCCCCCGGACAGTCCTGTCCGTGCATCTACCTTCAGAGCTACTGTCTGAATGGCAACAAGTCCTATTATCCTACTTTCCTAGCTATCGGGGAGTGAGTGTGTGCAACCCTGGTTATACTAGTTGCTCTTTTAATTTATTATCCCTATGGTTTACGTTAGCCCAGGACTGCCCCCGGTATACCCCGTGAAGGGCTCTCAAGGGGCACTAGGAACCAAGACGGCGGCATTACGGCCCGAAGTTCCCTTTCGCAAGGCACTTATTATTATTGGTTGATCTCCCTTAGCCCGATCCCCTTTTAGTTACTTTAGTTCTAACCCTAGAGTATTAAGACTCTTCCTCTTCTTCCCGGGGTGGACGATCTTTCGTCGTTCCCGCACCCCCTTATTCCAACAAGTCTCCCACTGAGGAACCCGATCCTAGTTTGCCCTACCAACCATCAACTATCAAAATTCCGTGGTTTTACTATATGCAGACCACCCTAAGCTATATGAGGTACAAAGGGGAGGTACACCAAATTATCTTCCAAATCTTCTATAATATTTACTGGAGGTCTACCATATCATAGTTTGTCTAAATCCAGAAATTTATAATTTTCCTAATTAATCTGGTATTTATTTAATTTTTCCCAATGATTGGCCATGGGTAATTTTAAACATGAACTACATGATATTCTTAAGTGATGGCCACCCAAAGATTATGATCACTAAATAACAGTAAGGTAACTTCAAATACAAATTCTCAGAATTTTATAGAAAGTATTTAACCTCTAAATAATTTATTCAGTATAATCACGTTAATTCTATGTAATGAAGGAAGTACTGAAATTATTCATCTAAAAATTATAAAAAAATCACTAGTCAATAGTATGATACATAAAAGATCTTTGTGCAGAGAATCATAATTTTACTAGCTTGCTAAACATCACTAAAGATTTAGTCAAATAATCAAGGTAAAACATACCTATTGAAGCAAGCCCTAGAACTAACCCTCCAAAAATCCCATAAATATTCACAGAGATTTAAAATAATAATAAACGTTCTCTGCTTAAATTTCATCATTTTCCATGAAGTGTATAGTTCATAATAAATTTTCTAAGCAAATCAGACAAGTTACTACATCGTTAATGAAGTAACCAAAATAATGATCTTAAAATTCATAGGAAAATATCCAGAGCTTGTACCATTCTTATAATTCAGTCTACCCAAATCTCAACACTTTTCAATGTGTTTTAGTGTCATTTCCTATCTCTACGAGTTTTGCACCCTAAAATAGGGTTAGGTTTTTAGGTACCCCAACGGTCTCCAAATCTAATAAGATTTCGTCCAGAGAACTATATTGGCCCTATGGTTCTCTTCACCCAATTTCGGGTCAATCCAAGGTCATTTGACCACATGACCTTCACAAACCACCAAGACCCATCCTTAGGGTTTGGCCTTGGTCCTTAGGGCAAACCTACCCCGATCCACCTCAAACTCCATGAGGTGGTGTTAGAGAATATTACTAGCCAGTGGTAAAAATCTCAGCCTCTGTTGAGGTGATCTGACCACTCGAATTTCAAAAGTGCACTTTTAACCTAAGACCCCTTATTAGGGCAAGACTTAGGGTTGATCATTTTGAATCCAAACCATCTCCAACTGAGATGAAAAATTATACAGAACTTCATGGTGAACCCAGGGACCACTCACCAGAATTTGGGAGGGTTTGGAAATTATTTAACTATCTAACTAAATTCGTCTAAGATTATTGAATTTTTCTAAAAACTATAGAAAAATATTCTCCAAAAATTCTCATTTTTGGATAGCACCTAGATATATATGAGATTAGACCACACTCCAAATTTCAAGTCATTTTGATGACTGGTTTAGAGTGGGGAATTTTTCTAAGGTCAAGAAGGCTCTCTGGATAGACCTCACCAAAAATGGTGCTGTGGTCTAACCAGGATTCCAAATCGAGTGAAATTAATTTTAAATTAAGGTAGACCTCAAGGGATACATTTTTTATGTTAATCATTTTTCCTGTATGAGCCTCTAAGTATTTTTCTCAAAATATTTAAGGTGACAGATATTTTCATTCAGAAATTGTTTTAAAAATAGAATATAATTTTCATGGCACTGTTCATCTTCTTCAACAGCCCGCAACCAGAGGTCTGAAGACTCATTTTCCTGTAACTTTTCCAAAACTATTTCCCGGCCATCCAGCCATCTCCCTGGCCGGCCACCACCGCCACCACCTCTGTTGAGGTGAGGGCTATCGTCGGGCGGCGGCGCGGCCGCCGGAGAGGCGGTTTCCGGCGAACCCGCCACCATGGAATTTTCGGAAAACCACGAATACGCTAACCCAATCTGGCTCTTTTGAGCCCGATATCTCTCCTAACGATTCCTAAGATCTATCCGCAGAAGAAGAGGGAGGGGAGGACCTTGTTCGCGGGTTGAAGGCGTGCAGAGCGTCGGGAAGCCATTTGCGCGGTGGTGGCGTCGCCGGAAATTCTTCTATAGCAAGGGGAAGTCTGAAACAGTTTGAGGGAGTGTAACCTTTTCCTCTTGCTCTTAGGAATCTTTTATAGATCAGCAAATGGGGAGGGGAAAGGATGAAACGTTGGAGATGAAACGTTGGCGGCCATTAATAACACCTTATGACGTTTCGGTTATGACGAATGGCAGTTGAAAAGTTGGAGATGAAGAGGTGTTTGCCAGGTGGCAATTTCCTATTGGACCCATTTTTCCTTAATTATTAACATAATTAAAGTAGGGAACGACCCATAAATACTCTTGATTTTCATTCCCATGGTCAGAATTTATTATGGCGTCGGTTACCGAAATTTCCAACCTGGCTGTCATTTCGGCCTTGGTCACGGGCGTGACACATAGGTCACGGGCGTGACAGGCCCGGTTAGCCAGTTCTGGGTTCGACGATCGTCGAACTGAGATCGACGATCGTCGAAGGGTGGTCACGGGCATGACACCTGGGTCACAGGCGTGACTGGCCCGTGTGGCCAAATTCTGGGTCGACGAGCGTTGAACTGGAAACGACGATCGTCGAGCGTGTCACGCCCTATGTCACGGGCGTGACATGGCGGGTCACGGGCGTGACATGCCCGTGGGCCCATTTTGGGTCGACGACCGTCGACCTGGAACCGACGATCATGGTCACGCCCTCTGTCATGGGCGTGACAAGGCGGGTCACGGGCGTGACAGGCCATTAGTCAAATATTTGCTCCCAACGATCGTCTACCTGGGACCGACGATCGTCAAAGGAGTCACGCCCCAGGTCACGGGCGTGACACCTGGGTCACGGGCGTGACAGGGCCGGGTGGAAATTTTTGCGCCCGACGATCGTCTACCTGAGATCGACGATCGTCGAGGGAGTCACGCCCCAGGTCACGGGCGTGACACCTGGGTCACGGGCGTGACCAACCCGTGACCCGAAATCCTGGTCGATTTATTTCAACTTTTGGGCTCCCTAGGGTTCTACCGCAACCAACCGACTCCTAGGGGTCTAGCCGGAAATGGGATGTTACAAATCCCAATAAACAAAACAAAGATTTCGTCCCCGAAATCAAGGTTAAGCCTACGGGACTCTAATCGGGAAAAGAAGCTTGTAACATCCCATGAGAATTAAAGAACTTGTTTCCCTACGTTATGTTGGCTTTATGCGGTTTCAAATCTAAGATCAATTCGCCCACTTAACTAGGTATATAAAACCCAATAAACAAAAGATTAGCCCCTATTTTTGAAGTTTCAGTTCCTTTGATTTAAAACAGGAAGGCAAATTAATTGTCCAGAGGGGTTGTGAGATATACCTGACGAAATAGTTCCGGGTATTTTTGCCGCATCAAGTCCTGTGGCTCCTATGTATGCTCCTCCTGCCCATGATTGTTCCACAGAACCTTGACCAACGGAACCTTCTTCCGTCGCAAGACACGCACTGCTGTGTCATCAATCCTGATAGGCTCCAAGTTGACTGACCGATCCGAGGCCACCGGGCCATCTGCCGAGGAAATTAGCTGCTCAGGGCGTAGCAGAGCCCTCCGAAGTGAGGAGACGTGGAAGACGTCATGCAATCCCGCTAACTCCGGCGGTAGCTCCAGTCTATAGGCTAAGGGGCCGATCCGCTCCAGGATCCTATAGGGCCCCATATATCTCGGACTGAGCTTCTTTCGCCCGCGAACCCGCGAGACTCCGTGCATCGGCCGTATCTTCAAGAAAACCCGGTCTCCTACCTGGAACTCTACTTGGCGATGCCTCGCATCGTAGTATTTCGCCTGTCTGCTCTGGGCTTCCAACATCCTGTCTCGGATCAATCTAATCTGAGCATCTGTATCTCCCACAAACTCCGAGCCTAGTGCCTGCGGATCCTCATCCTGAACCCATGATAGTGGGGTTCTACACCTCCTTCCGTACAACGCTTCGTATGGAGCCATGCCTATGCTGGACTGATGAGCATTGTTGTACGAAAACTCGACCAGTGGCAGCAATCTCTCCCAAGGCTCGCCACGGTCCAAAATACATAGTCGCAACAGATCCTCCAGTGTACGGTTGGTGCGCTCTGTCTGCCCGTCGGTCTGGGGTTGAAAAGCTGTGCTGAATGTCAACCGGGAACCCAGATGGGCCTGGACTGACCTCCATTCCCTGGATGTAAACCGCCCATCCCGGTCCGAAACGATAGTCTTGGGCACCCCATGATAACGCACAAACTGCTCAATGAACCTCCGTACTAATACACTGACTGGTCCCCCCTTTGCCACTGGAATGAACCTGGCCACCTTTGTCAGCCTGTCCACTATCACCCAGATCGAGTCGTTCCCTGCACGGGATCTAGGTAGCCCATGTATGAAGTCCATGGCTATATCCTCAAACTTCCACTCCGGCACTGGAAGCGGCTGCAGCAAGCCTGCCGGGTTCCTACACTCCGCCTTCACGAGCTGGCAGGCCTCGCAATGCGTCACAAAATACGTAATATCTTTCTTCATACCCGGCCAATACATCGTCCTCTTTAAATCCTTTACCATCTTGGTGATCCCCGGGTGTACCGAATATCGGCTGCAATGAGCTTCCGTCAAAATATCCTCCCGGATCCGTCCTCCTGCTGGTATGTAGACTCTGCCTCGGAAACACAGGAGCCCATCCCTCAAAGAGTAATCTCCCGTCGTGCCCTCCTCCAAGGCTCGGAATATCGGCTCAGCTCTCTCATCCAGCATCTGCCCATCTCTGATGCGGTCCCGAATGTCATCAGTAGTAGCCATCGACCCCAGGTACTCCATGTACTGCTCCGGGTCATCCTCAGACACTAGCGAAATCTGCATCTCCTCGAATGATCTAATCAACTCCAAGGCCATCAGCTGCGGGCCTACTCCTGTCGTACTCGCTCTCCGACTCAGAGCATCTGCGACCACGTTCGCCTTCCCAGGATGGTAGTGCATGATATACTGGTAGTCCGATAGGAACTCCACCCAGCGTCTCTGTCTGATGTTTAACTCCTTCTGGGTGTCGACGTACTTCAGGTTCTTGTGGTCGGAGAAGATATCACAATGTACCCCGTAGAGATAGTGCCGCCAGATCTTAAGAGCAAAAATGACTGCCCCCATCTCCAAATCGTGTACGGGGTAGTTCTGCTCGTGCTGCTTCAACTGACGGGAGGCATAGGCTATAACGTGCCCATTCTGCATAAGGACGGCACCCATCCCCTGATAAGAAGCATCTGTATACACCTGGAATCCCTCCTTCCCTGATGGAAGAGCAAGGATGGGAGCCGAGGTGAGACGATCCTTTAGCTCCTGAAAGGCAGATTCGCATCGAGGCGTCCATATAAAAGGGGACTCCTTCTTCGTCAGAGACGTGAGAGGGAGGGCAATCTGGGAGAACCCCTCGACGAACTTTCGGTAGTAACCGGCCAGTCCCAAGAAACTTCGAACATCTGTGGCCGACTTTAGCATTGGCCAATCCCGCACTGCCTGGATCTTTGCAGGATCCACTGCCAGACCTGCTCCACTGATGACATGGCCCAGAAAGGCCACCTCCTTTAGCCAGAACTGGCACTTGCTGTACTTGGCATACATCTCATGCTCACACAGCTTCCCCAAGGTCAAGGCCAGATGCCTCGCGTGCTCCTCCTCCGTCCTTGAATAGATGAGAATGTCGTCAATGAATACAATGACAAAGACGTCCAGATACTCCTCGAACACCCGATTCATCAAAGTCATGAATGCGGAGGGTGCATTCGTGAGCCCGAACGGCATCACGGTAAACTCGTACAAACCGTATCTGCTGCTGAAGGCCGTCTTCGGGATGTCCTCCTCCCGAATACGAAGCTGGTAGTACCCTGACCTCAGATCCAGCTTTGAGAACCAATGGGCTCCCTCCAGCTGGTCAAAAAGCTCGTCTATCCATGGTAAGGGATACGTGTTCCGGACTGTCAACCTGTTCAGAGCCCGGTAATCTATGCACAATCGAAGGGTCCCGTCCTTCTTCTTAACGAACAGCACCGGAGCTCCCCACGGTGATGAGCTAGGCCGAACGAACCCGGCCTCCACTAACTCCTGAAGCTGGCTTCGGAATTCCACCAACTCCTTTGGGGCCATTCGATAGGGAGCTCTGGATACCGGCTTAGCCCCCGGTACAAGCTGAATCTGAAAGTCCTTCTCTCGGTGCGGGGGTAACCCTGGTAGCTTCTCCGAAAACACGTCGGCGAAGTCCCGCACTACTGGAATATCTGCAATGGAGTCCTTGGCTACGACCGCCTCAAAGAGGACCTGATAGACCTCTTCCCCCTGCAGGTGGGCCTTAACAGCCTGCACAGACGATAGCAAGGTACGGGGTGCTGGTATAATACCTTCGATAACAATGAAGGAGTCGCCGTGCCTCACGGTGATCCTCTTTGCCACGCAATCGATCTGGGCATGGTTCCAATAAAGCCAAGTCATGCCCAGGATCAGATCGTAATCTGGCATCTTCAGAACCGTCGCTGGTGCCTCAAACGCCTTTCTGCCGATCCTTGCTTCCATATTACAATGAGCAGAGGTCAATATCTCTGACCCGTCGGGTAGGCGCACCCTCATCATCTTCCCGGTGAATGGCTCCACTCCTGCCAGTCCTTTCACGAAATCCTCCGACACGAAGGATTGCGATGCACCAGTGTCGAAGAGGGTGTGAGCGGGCTTGCCGCTCACGAACACTATGCCTGGGGTAATTAAATGTCTTAGTATTCTTATTGTAGTTTATCTTCTCTTAATTTCTAACCAGGTTATGTTTAAAATAGTAGTTTATATGAAGAAAATCTGAAAAGTACTGCCATACCTGTGATAACCTGCTCCGGGTCCCGGGGCTGTGTCAGGTCTAGAGCATACACCTGCTCTCTCTGGCCTACGAACTCGATCCTGGAATCCCCGTCCTCGGTCCTGTCCTCGTCCGCCAAACTGTCGGGGAGGTGGAGCGCCCTGATGTGCTGGTGGGGGTGCTCGCCCCACAGGGCAGTTCCGCTTGATATGCCCTGGCTGGTTGCACTGATAGCATACCAGTGGCTGCCCTGCCGTCCTTGGCATTTCCAGCATCTGTATAGGCTGGGGAGCCAATACCCCCTGAGTCCTCTGCTCCAGCCCAAACTCCTGATGAGGCTGATCCCCGTTCCTTCTCTCCCCGATAACCTGGCCCCGAGGACGGTCTCTACGACCTCCAATCACTGAATCATCAGCCGGTCTCTTTCGATTCTTCACTGTAAGCTGATCCGCCTCTCTCTTCTTAGCCATCTCCAGAATCCTGGCCAGACTCCCCTCTGAAACGAAAAGGAGGGCCTGCCTCATGTCATCCTGCAGCCCCTTATAAAACCTCCGGGCGTAGCCAGCATCGTCTAACTGGTAAGCGTCCGCATAACGGGCCAGGTGGGTGAACTCCTGATAGTACTCCACCACAGTCCTGTTCCCCTGCCTCAACCGTAGGAACCTATCCTCCAGGTCATCTCTCGCCGACCGAGGCACAAAAATGTCCCAAGAGCGCTGCCCTAAACTCCTCCCAAGTAATATCAGCACAGTCCATCCCTGCGAAGGTGGTGTCCAGCTGAGATTTCCACCATCTCTTTCCATGTGACTCTAAGCAGGAGACTGCCAAAGTGACTGCCTCCTCCGTGGGGCATCGAATCCCTGCCAGCATCTCGTAAATAGTGTCCAACCACTCCTCCGTACGTACTGCAGACTCCGTCCCCTGGTAGGATGGAGGGGAAAGTCCCCGGAAGACAGTCATCCAATTGGCCCCGGGGTTTGGCTGTGGGGCCGGGGCTTGCTGAGCTCTGAAGGCCTCCAGGATGGCCGTCAATGTTTGCCCCATCTCCGTCTGCTGGAACGGAACGGGTGTTGGCGGAGTCGGGACCACATTCGGAGCCTGAGGTGTCC
Source organism: Platanthera zijinensis (assembly GCA_039513925.1). Taxonomy (NCBI): domain Eukaryota; kingdom Viridiplantae; phylum Streptophyta; class Magnoliopsida; order Asparagales; family Orchidaceae; genus Platanthera; species Platanthera zijinensis. The sequence continues at coordinate 55,906,850 of CM077082.1, forward strand.
CCTACTGCGATGTAGGGTTCGTCGCAGGCTACAAGCAAAAATTCCATTTGTTAGAGAGCGAATGAATGGAATTTAAGAAGAGTTATGATGGACTTTCACATGTGATTTCCCTTATGGGCACACCACTGCTTCCGCTGCTAGTTTGTCCGCAAACTAAGCTCGCACGGGGGTGGCCCAAGGTCTTTGTGGACTACTTCTCTTCGATCGAGGTTCGCTCTGATACCACTTGTAAGACCCCTTTTTTTTTTCTTTTTCAACCACCGGGGTCTTAGCCCAGAATTGTCGCTTTGCGGTGGCACCGACTCACGGGAAGGCAACCACTACAAAACGCCAATTCTGCCGGCCCTTTTCGATCACAAGAGAGAGAAGCATTTATACAAAAATGTAAACAAGTCCACAGAAACATGTAAATAAAGTGAAATCATAACCAGTCCATCAATAGTAATAAAAGGAAAATAGATAAATGGGCTCAAGCCCAGTACATCAGAGTCCTCACTACAAGTCACTCTTCGCGGAAGCTAAGAAAATACTAATCACTCACGGAGCTGGTCGCAGGTGCACCGATGCTAGACTGTCCCACCTCCATGCGCACCGTACTCCGCTGGTGCTGGTCCCTGTCTCCCATCCGGAGCTCCTGTAATGTTTGGTTCGAAAACCATTAGTCATAAAGACTAAGCCCTATCATCCCCTACCCCTCCCACCACGGGTCCTAAGTACCGGGCGGAGAGGAGGAAAGGGAAGCTACAAAAGTGGAGAATAATCAAGCAGGTGACGGTGGACCTAACTAGCAAGTTATAATAGGTGAACAGTATAAAAGTGTTGTAATAGGTAGAGCAATTATTAAATATCAAATTGTATAAAAGAAGGCAGCTAGAGAACAGTAAGTAAACAAACAAGTAAGTAAGTAACCTTAACTTATATGAATGCCCATACAAACTTATAAGTTAAGGGGTCTTCTGCAAGGCTCCCATCGTATAAAAAGTCCCATACCGATTTATACGTTGGGGTGACGGTTGTATGCAATTATGAGTGTAGTGATATGCTATGCCATGATTCATGCAAGTACAACACACGCACATGACTCTATGCGCACAGACCTTTAGTTCCCCCTGTTCGGGCAGCTAGCTTCACTCCCAGGAACCTCCGTAGTGGCAAACGAGACAGTGGGTCGGGCCCCCCACTCCTAGGCGGGCATCCACACTACCAGGCCTAGCCCTCCCGTACGCCCCTAGAAGAACACAACCTAGAGTATCCGCGTACTGCTGCTGGATGTACCCTCCAGACTTTCTTTGGCTAAGTGTCCCACACCGCCGAGTCAGCGTACCGATGTCGGTGTGAACGACGATCAGGTACCGAAGACCCACCACCTTTATTCTGTACTCCAACCCTCGAGCCCTCGGCCCCCCGGACAGTCCTGTCCGTGCATCTACCTTTAGAGCTACTGTCTGAATGGCAACAAGTCCTATTATCCTACTTTCCTAGCTATCGGGGAGTGAGTGTGTGCAACCCTGGTTATACTAGTTGCTCTTTTAATTTATTATCCCTATGGTTTACGTTAGCCCAGGACTGCCCCCGGTATACCCCGTGAAGGGCTCTCAAGGGGCACTAGGAACCAAGACGGCGGCATTACGGCCCGAAGTTCCCTTTCGCAAGACACTTATTATTATTGGTTGATCTCCCTTAGCCCGATCCCCTTTTAGTTACTTTAGTTCTAACCCTAGAGTATTAAGACTCTTCCTCTTCTTCCCGGGGTGGACGATCTTTCGTCGTTCCCGCACTCCCTTATTCCAACAAGTCTCCCACTGAGGAACCCGATCCTAGTTTGCCCTACCAACCATCAACTATCAAAATTCCGTGGTTTTACTATATGTAGACCACCCTAAGCTATATGAGGTACAAAGGGGAGGTACACCAAATTATCTTCCAAATCTTCTATAATATTTACTGGAGGTCTACCATATCATAATTTGTTTAAATCCAGAAATTTATAATTTTCCTAATTAATCTGGTATTTATTTAATTTTTCCCAATGATTGGCCATGGGTAATTTTAAACATGAACTACATGATATTCTTAAGTGATGGCCACCCAAAGATTATGATCACTAAATAACAGTAAGGTAACTTCAAATACAAATTCTCAGAATTTTATAGAAAGTATTTAACCTCTAAATAATTTATTCAGTATAATCACGTTAATTCTATGTAATGAAGGAAGTACTGAAATTATTCATCTAAAAATTATAAAAAAATCACTAGTCAATAGTATGATACATAAAAGATCTTTGTGCAGAGAATCATAATTTTACTAGCTTGCTAAACATCACTAAAGATTTAGTCAAATAATCAAGGTAAAACATACCTATTGAAGCAAGCCCTAGAACTAACCCTCCAAAAATCCCATAAAAATTCACAGAGATTTAAAATAATAATAAACGTTCTCTGCTTAAATTTCATCATTTTCCATGAAGTGTATAGTTCATAATAAATTTTCTAAGCAAATCAGACAAGTTACTACATCGTTAATGAAGTAACCAAAATAATGATCTTAAAATTCATAGGAAAATATCCAGAGCTTGTACCATCCTTATAATTCAGTCTACCCAAATCTCAACACTTTTCAATGTGTTTTAGTGTCATTTCCTATCTCTACGAGTTTTGCACCCTAAAATAGGGTTAGGTTTTTAGGTACCCCAACGGTCTCCAAATCTAATAAGATTTCGTCCAGAGAACTATATTGGCCCTATGGTTCTCTTCACCCAATTTCGGGTCAATCCAAGGTCATTTGACCACATGACCTTCACAAACCACCAAGACCCATCCTTAGGGTTTGGCCTTGGTCCTTAGGGCAAACCTACCCCGATCCACCTCAAACTCCACGAGGGGGTGTTAGAGAATATTACTAGACAGTGGTAAAAATCTCAGCCTCTTTTGCGGTGATCTGACCACTCGAATTTCAAAAGTGCACTTTTAACCTAAGACCCCTTATTAGGGCAACACTTAGGGTTGATCATTTCGAATCCAAACCATCTCCAACTGAGATGAAAAATTATACAGAACTTCATGGTGAACCCAGGGACCACTCACCAGAATTTGGGAGGGTTTGGAAATTATTTAACTATCTAACTAAATTCGGCTAAGATTATTGAATTTTTCTAAAAACTATAGAAAAATATTCTCCAAAAATTCTCATTTTTGGATAGCACCTAGATATATATGAGATTAGACCACACTCCAAATTTCAAGTCATTTTGATGACTGGTTTAGAGTGGGGAATTTTTCTAAGGTCAAGACGGCTCTCTGGATAGACCTCACCAAAAAGGGTTCTGTGGTCTAACCAGGATTCCAAATCGAGTGAAATTAATTTTAAATTAAGGTACACCTCAAGGGCTACATTTTTTATGTTAACCATTTTTCCTGTATGAGTCTTTAAGTATTTTTCCCAAAATATTTAAGGTGACAAATATTTTCATTCAGAAATTGTTTTAAAAATAGAATATAATTTTCATGGCACTGTTCATCTTCTTCAACAGCCCGCAACCAGAGGTCTGAAGACTCATTTTCCTGTAGCTTTTCCAAAACTATTTCCCGGTCATCCAGCCATCTCCCTGGCCGGCCACCACCGCCACCACCTCTGTTGAGGTGATGGCTATCGTCGGGCGACGGCGCGGCCGCCGGAGAGGCGGTTTCCGGCGAACCCGCCACCATGGAATTTTCGGAAAACCACGAATACGCTCACCCAATCTGGCTCTTTTGAGCCCGATATCTCTCCTAACGATTCCTAAGATCTATCCGCAGAAGAAGAGGGAGGGGATGACCTTGTTCGCGGGTTGAAGGCGTGCAGAGCGTCGGGAAGCCATTTGCGCGGTGGTGGCGTCGCCGGAAATTCTTCTACAGCAAGGGGAAGTCTGAAACAGTTTGAGGGAGTGTAACCTTTTCCTCTTGCTCTTAGGAATCTTTTATAGATCAACAAATGGGGAGGGGAAAGGATGAAACGTTGGAGATGAAACGTTGGCGGCCATTAATAACACCCTTATGACGTTTCGGTTATGACGAATGGCAGTTGAAAAGTTGGAGATGAAGAGGTGTTTGCCAGGTGGCAATTTCCTATTGGACCCATTTTTCCTTAATTATTAACATAATTAAAGTAGGGAACGACCCATAAATACTCTTGATTTTCATTCCCATGGTCAGAATTTATTATGGCGTCGGTTACCGAAATTTCCAACCTGGCTGTCATTTCGGCCTTGGTCACGGGCGTGACACATAGGTCATGGGCGTGACAGGCCCGGTTAGCCAGTTCTGGGTTCGACGATCGTTGAACTGAGATCGACGATCGTCGAAGGGTGGTCACGGGCGTGACACCTGGGTCACGGGCGTGACTGGCCCGTGTGGCCAAATTCTGGGTCGACGAGCGTTGAACTGGAAACGACGATCGTCGAGCATGTCACGCCCTATGTCACGGGCGTAACATGGCGGGTCACGGGCGTGACATGCCCGTGGGCCCATTTTGGGTCGACGACCGTCGACCTGGAACCGACGATCATGGTCACGCCCTCTGTCACGGGCGTGACATGGCGGGTCACGGGCATGACAGGCCATTAGTCAAATATTTGCACCCAACGATCGTCTACCTGGGACCGACGATCGTCAAAGGAGTCACGCCCCAGGTCACGGGCGTGACACCTGGGTCACGGGCGTGACAGGGCCGGGTGGAAATTTTTGCGCCCGACGATCGTCTACCTGAGATCGACGATCGTCGAGGGAGTCATGCCCCAGGTCACGGGCGTGACACCTGGGTCACGGGCATGACCAACCCGTGACCCGAAATCCTGGTCGATTTATTTCAACTTTTGGGCTCCCTAGGGTTCTACCGCAACCAACCGACTCCTAGGGGTCTAGCCGGAAATGGGATGTTACACCTGCAGGACTAGAAGAGGAGCTTGGCAGCTCACTGTTAATTATAGTTGACTCATCAAATACTACATTAACAGACTCTTCTACAACTTGACTTGTCAAGTTGTAGATCCTATATGCCTTATTATGATTGTTGTACCCAACAAAAATCCCTTCATAGAACTTGGCAAAAAACTTAGTCATATTGGACTTCCCATTATTCAGTACACAGTACTGACTACCAAAGATCCTGAGATAACCCGGGTTTAGTTTTCTTCCCTTCAAGATCTCATAGGGAGTCTTCTTGTGGCTCTTGGTGATAGAGGCTCTGTTAAGGACATGACATGCAGTATTCACTACCTCAGACCAGAAATATTTTAGGAGAGATGTGTCACTCAACAAGGTCCTTCCATCCTCTATGCGAGTCATATTCTTCCTCTCAGTAATCCCATTTTGTTGGGGTGTTCTTTGAGAAGAAAATTCTTGGTGAATCCCTTGCTCTTCACAAAACCTTGTCACGCTATCAGACTGAAATGCAATCCTATGGTCACTTCTAATTTTGACCACAGTACTGTCCAATTCATTATGAATTTGCTTGACAAATGTCTTGAAGACATTAAGAGTTTCAGACTTTTTCTTCAAAAAGAAAACCCAAGCAAATATAGAAAAGTCATCAACCACAAGGGTGTAGACTTTCCTACCTAGACTATGAACTAGCATAGGACCAAATAAGTCCATATGCAAGCGGTATAAACGCCTCACATAGTCTTTGATCCCAATGCTCTTGAAAGAAGCTTTGGTCTGCTTTCCCTTTTGGCATGCAGAGCAAATGTCTTCCCTAGTGCATTTCATTTTAGGACCATTCCTAACTAGATCTTCACTAAAGAGCTTGTCAATTGTCTTATAGTTTAAATAAGCTAGTCTCTTGTGCCATTGGACACAGTATAAGACTTTCTAATTTGCAACTAGGCATATAAGAAAGTCTATATCTAAACACAGAAAATTTAAACAATAGACATTCCCACTCCTAGTGCCAGTCAACATGACCTCTTGGTCACTCAACCTCTTAATATGACACTCATTCTTGTAGAATACTATGTCATAGCCAGGATTACAAAGTTGGCTTACGCTTATCATTTTGTGTTGAAACCCTTACACATAAGCTAATTTTGTGACAGTGACTATGCCATTTGTAATCTTACCATAACCTCTGGTGACTCCTCTGTCTGATTCACCAAAGATCACTTTGGGTCCATCCTTCAATGGAGTGTACTCCCTTAAGTTGCTCCTTATTCCAGACATGTGCCTGGAACATCTATTGTCCAAGTACCTTGTAGGGGTATGGGGACTTGGACTAACCTACAATACATGATTTAGTTTACCTTAGGACCCCAATAGGTTCTGATTAGTCTGAAAAAAGACTTGTCCACCAGCAGCTTTTATAACTGGTGGACTAACTATTGCTCTAGCCACACTGGGATTATACCAGAAATCTAGGACATAATGACACACTTTCCCATAATACCAACACTCATGAATGTTGTACCTTCTTTTTTGAGCTGGTCTGTTTGCTGTGTTGACAACAGCTCTCTGTCCAGAAGGAACAATAATAGCCTTTCTCAGGTTCCTTTCAGCTTGGATCTGGCTAAAGGTAAGTCTTCTAGTAGACTTATTTGGCATGCTCTGAATTCCATCAGCAGCAATCCTCTTTGCAAAATACATTCTCTTAATAACATCAGAAATAGCCAAATCAGGCTTGCTGATAGACTGACCCTTGGTCAGAGTCTTTACTAGATGGCCCGGAAATTTGGCTGCAGCCACATTCTTGAGAAAGGGGGGCTGGAGCACCAAAGACAAATGGTCCATGATGTGCCATTTGAATTTCTTCATGGGATGCCTTGAAGGCACTCATACCTATTCCTCTTCTCCTTCCAATGGAAGGTACACTTGTATTATTCAAGGAAGAATTCCCATTCTTCTAGTGACCATACATAAAGTCCTGGTCATACCTGTTAGAAGGGAGTATTACCCTTTCAAAGGCAATGAGTGGCTAAACTGGAGCTTTTCCCTTTCCTTTGAAAGGGGCAGCCCTCGTGTTTCCCTTGAATCCTAAGCCCCTCTTATTTCTTTAAGAGGAGGAGTCAATGATGGGAAAAATAGAATTAGGCTTAGAGTAGCTAGACACAATCCTCTTCTCCCTCTGGAGTTTCTCTTCCAGATCTCTAATGAGACTTTCCTTGTATTTAATGGTTCCATTCTGAATGACTGTGATGTTCTTCAGTTGGCTAACCTCCCTTATTTTATGTTCCAGCAAGGTTGTTGACTCAGACTCTAGGGAAGCAACATACTGAAGGGAGATAATCTCCTCAGTCTGTTTTTTGGCCAGCTTCTTGCTCTTCTTCAAAGCATTCAGAAGTTCACCATACTTATCAATCAGTTGATTAATATCTTCCTCAGATTCAGAGTCACCATCATCCTTGGATGAAGATGCTTTAGAATTGGGACCAGTCTCATATTATGACTCAGATGATGAACTAGATAGAGAGTGTACCTTAACTGGACCAGGCTGATCCTGACAGGATTCCTCATCAGACCTTATCATCAGCCCATAGAAGCTGATATTATATTCATCTATTTCATCCTCCTCTGAGTCACTGTCTGACTGTGATAGAGGGGCCCTGATCCCTATCCTGGCAGCAGGATAGACTTCTGCTTCTTCTGCCTCAACAACAACCAGCCTTATGTAAGCTTCTTCTTCTTCATCTTCAAACTCTGATGAAGATGAGTAAGTCCAATTCTTCTCCTTCTTTGCAATGAAGGACTTTTCCTTCTTTCCCTTATGCTGGTGAACCTTCTTCTCACCAGCTTCCTTTCTCTTGACTGGGCAATCATCTATAACATGTCATGGCCTGCTGCAGTAGTTACACACAACTTTAGAAGAAATATGTTTACTAATTTTAGAGTCATACTTGTCCACCTTGGAGGGTTTCTTCTCAGTTCTATAGTTGTCCTTGTTGTGATGAGAGGAGGAGGAAGGTCTACTCCTCCACCCCTTCCTATTCTCCAACTTCAGAAATTGCCTAGATAAGACAACAAATTCCTCATCATACATATTATAGTCTGATGTGCTTGGTTCTGAGCTGTCTGACTCAGCTGGCCTTCTTGTAGGAGAGGCAATCCTCTCCTTGCACCTCTTTGAGCTCTCTGCCTTGAAGGCCACAACCTTCTCCCTAATCAGGGATCTGCTGCTTATCTCCTCCTCTTTCCTAGCAGTCAACTACATTTCATAAGACAGCAGCTTCCCAAACAGAGTTGGTGGTGGAGTATCATCCATCTTTGCCACCTCCCTGATGGCACAAATCTTGGTGTCCCAGTCTCTAGTTAGAGACCTTAAGAACTTGTCATTAAGTTCATAATTGCTAAAGACCCAGCCATAGGTCCTTAGCTCATTTACTATTCTGAAGAATCTTTCATAGCAGATGGCTATGCCCTCTTCCTTGGACTGCCTGAAAGCCTCATACTCTTGGTTGAGTATGGACTTCCTATCATCTCTGACCTCTTCTATGTCATCCATGTATACCACCAAAGTGTCTCACATATCCTTGGAGGACTTGTAGTGAACTAGGTTCTGAAAGGTAGAATCATCAATAATACTGACTATTATGTTTTGGGCTCTCTTGTCCAAGGTGGAAAGAATGACCTCATCCTTGGTCATCTATGAATATGCTTTAGGTGTCTATACATTAGCATCCAGAGCTGAGACTTTCATAGGGATGAAAAGGTCCCTCTTTGACTATCACAAAGATCATTGGGTCAGATGCTTCCATCAAGAGTCTGGCCCTATCCTTCCAGATTCCAAAGCATTCCTATCTGCAGATAGGAAGCTTCATGAAACCAAGCTCCTTATGGTTCTCCCCTGAACCCATAAATATACTCTAACTGCTACCCTTGGAGATCTACTCAGTCCGTTAAGTCTTTCTTGAGAAACCTCGCTATGATACCACTTGAAAGTCTTTAATTTCAAGGGTAGCTAAACACCTAGAGGGGGGTGAATAGGTTTTTAGGTTTTTAACTTTCTTTTAGACTTTATCTGAGTTAATGTCTATTGTGATTAGTTAGTATTGCTTTCAAGAAGATCACACACAACACACATATTGTTTATAGTGGTTCCCCAGAGTATGTGTATGTCCACTATCCCTCCCGCCTTTCTAACAGCGTATTAGCCAAGGCACTTCACCAAAAACTCGGCTCCTAAGAGCTTACAACACGATCCTGCAGGACCACTCAGTATCCTCCATGACCTATAGCTCGGCACAAAGCCCTACAACATAGTGATGAAACGATCACCTACCTCAGGCCAAAAAGCCCTACCAATCAGGCTAGGATGATAGGCCTACCTCAGATCCAAAGGATCCTACAACTCAGGCACAAGTGCCCTACAACTCAGGCCAAAGCCCTACACTCAGATCCAACTTGGATCCTATAACTCAGGTTCATATTTGAATCCTACCACTCATATCTATACAAGATCCTATACTAGACCTTTATAAATAGGCTTATAACTCAGATCTAAAAAGATCCTACAAATAAAGATAAGTTTGTTGATGTTGATTTAGACAACAGAGATATGATCTATGTGTCTCCCTCCTTATATTCTGAGAAAGATCAGACCAGATTTCTTCTTCACAGCTTTAGAAAATAGTCTTCAGGATAAGCTCTGCTTGGGTTGTTAAGTAACTGCAGCAGGGGTAGGCCTTGGCTACTTTTCTCTCAGAGAAATATCTCTGATCTTGCTATTGCCGGTGTTTATCGCAACAACTATCTTGTTGAACTTTTGGATCGGTCGATTTACACCTCTTCTTCGAGCTCTACAATAATGGCGAGTAAGAAGAAGAAGTTACGCCGCTTTGCGAAAAGACAAACCCTAAAAGTTATATTCTTCTCTGCTGATATTATTCCCTTTATTATCCGCCATCCAACGAGTCTCTTGACCAGTGGGCTCAGCTTTAATTGCTGATTTACAACCTTCCTTTTATAGAATAAATCATGCAGCAGACCGCCAACACCATTAGTGGTGGACTACAACTTCCCGCAATGAATTTGAATTCCGTTGACTATTGTTGACTTTTGCTGACGTCAGCATCTGTGGACTTAGCCAAATTCTAAGATTCAATCCAGGCATTGAGTGCATTGAGTGAATGGCCTTCACTCAACTCATATGGACTTAGCCAATTCTTCTGCCTTGCTTAGGAGTTGAGTGCGTCGAGTGAACTAGCTTCACCCAACGCCTCTGGACTTAACCAATTCTTCTTCCTTGCTTAGGAATTGAGTGCGTTGAGTGAACTGGCTTCACTCAACGCCTCTGGACTTAGACAATTCTTCTGCCTTGCTTAGGCATTAAGTGTGTTGAGTGAACTGGCTTCACTCAATTCCCCTGGACTTAGACAAATTTTTCTATTTATCTTCATTAAGCTTTGACTGATCATAGCTCTGTCGACGCTCTCCTCTTTGGGCGTTGATTTAGCTGACCTCACTCAACATGATGAAGCATAATTTAGCTTAGTTTATTAGGGCAAAATTACTTATATTCTCGTTAAAATCCATTACCTTTTGTATTTTTAGGTTCTTTTTAGTTTCTTTTCTCAATTATTGTTCTAACTTAGTTTATTTTATCTTTTTTTTTCAGGTTTTTGCTTTTTCTCCTGTTATACGCCCCCAGGTCACGCCCTCCCAGGGCGTGTACTTAGGGCATGTAACCCATGTGGAATGAAGTTACGGTCCGAAGTCAAAATTCAGGAAAATCCAGATTACACACCCTTGTTCACGCCAATGTACCCCTCACATAGGCGTGTCTATGGGGCGTGTCCTGCCAAGTCTTGAGAAAACCACAACGCGACTATTTCCAACTCCACCGTCACGCTGAATCTGACATGCCCCTTGTACACGGGCGAGTCAGAGGGGCGTGTAACCCATCTTTCGTGCCAGGCATTTCCAGACTTCAATTTCAGCTAGCCAAAGTCAAACAAATATTACACGCCCCAGGTACACGCCCGACCTGGGCGTGTAAGGGGGGCATGACCCAGCCAAAAATTTTCTATAAATTGAGAGCATCTCCAAGGGTTGAACATCCAGATTTTGGGGAGGGGAGGTGCTGCCAATCAGATTCTTGAGCTCTTTTTAAGTGTTCTTCCTTGTTTTCTCTCTCTCTCTTTTTTATTTCAAGCCTTCTTGGCTTTTCATTTCATGCAAGTGTTGTAATAGTGTTGTAATTTCATTTTCTAGTATGATAGTAGTGTTGGCCAGCTTTTATTTCAAGTTATCGTAACTTTCATTTCAACTTCTAGCTCTCTTTCGATTTAATAAAAAAGCTCATTTCTTATTAGCCTCTTTTTTTTCTAGTTTATGAACTTTTTCTTACTTGTTATAATCTTCCATAGTGCACTAGTTGTAAGTTAAATTAATTCTCTTTTATGTACTTTTCCATAGTAGAAGTTTTGAACTAGTTTTATCTCTCCTCTTCTTCCCTTTCTCAACTTCTTTCTCTCTTTTGCTTAATTTCTCTAATGGATTCCTACCACTCTTTCTTCTCTCCCCCTCCATAATTAGTAACTAATTCCTCATAGTACTTGATCTTGATGATCCGAGGATGAGTTGATCAGTTATGATGTTCTAGCTCTCTTTCACTTTTTAGAATTTAGGCCATCAATTTACTTTTGATTTATTTCGAATGAAACTATATTATCGATATATAGTTTTCATTAATGTTTTCATTCTTGGCTAGCCGAGATGCCAATAGTTTGAAGTGAGCGCTTAAGAGTAAAGAGAGTTGCACGGACCTCTCAAGAGAGAACAACGTAAATCTCTCAGATTGAAGTCAAATCCAATAGCCGGGTTACCTACTTAAAGCGAGCGTTAGGTATTCAGATACGGGATGAGAGTTCGGTCGGACATTCCTAACCTCAGTTTGGCACTTATCCAAGAGGAGCATGTTCAAGCTTCGGGAATCCCCAAGGTCAAGGTATCTTTATTTTACTAAGTTAAAGTTTGTTATTGCATTCTTGATTAATTTATGCCAAAGAAATTCAAGATTGAGTACTACCGCTTAATCATCATTTAGCCTTTCTTTTATTTGCACGTAATTTTCTTTCTTCTCTAATTTAGTAAGCAAGCCCAAAAGAACTTTTATTTGATAAGAAAATAGTAACTCCTTGAAGTAGAAGTAATCAAATTGCCCCGGGTAATACGATCTTGATATTGAACTTAATATCCTATACAATATGCGATAATATACACTTGCCTTCATCGAATATAGAATCGGAGAACATCTCATAATCACACTTTCACCTTCTCTTTCCTTAACTTTTTCTTCTCCACGCATAACCCCTTCTCCACATAAAATATATATATCAAGTTTTTGGCGCCGTTGCTGGGGAGTTTGTTTTGATATTTTGAAAATAGGTTAACTATTATTTTTTTGCTTCTCTTTCGCTCTCTTTTTCTTTTCTTTTCTCCCAAGCTTGTTAGTGTATGACCCAAGGAAACTATTTGGAGATTCTTTTTGATTCTGAGATAGAGCGTACCGCATTGCAGCGCCTCAGTTCTCGTAATCAGGAATCACGCTTAGGAATGAAGAGTCGATCGGAGACACTCTTGCAGAAACTATGGATCAAGATCCACCCAACCAGGCTGAGGCCCCGCTTAGGACCATGTCCTATTATACGCAATCGAGCTTGGAGGGTACACAATCAATTATTGTCCGCCCCACGGTGGCGAACAATAACTTTGAGATCAAGTCCAACATCATACAAGTGGTGCAGCAGTCGGTGACCTTCGGTGGTCTCCCGGACGAGGATCCAAATTGCCACATCATGAATTTAATCGAAATCTGTGATAATTTTAAAATCAATGGAGTCTCAGATGACTCCATTCGATTACGTCTCTTCCCTTTCACTTTGCGGTCAAAGGCCAAATAGTGGCTGAGCTCTCTTCCTAGAGGGTCCAACACTACGTGGGCCGAGATGGCGGGGAAATTTCTTACAAAGTACTTCCCGTCTGCAAAGACTGCCAAATTGCGCATAGATATTGCATCCTTCATGAAAATAGACTCGAGACTCTCTACGATACGTGGGAGTGCTTCAAGGAGCTATTCTGAAGGTGCCCACACCACGCGCTTCCCACTTGGCAACAAGTGCAAATATTTTATAACGGCTTAAATTCCTTTACAAGGCAAATGATCGACGCCGTCGCTGGGGGAACGCTAAATAACAAAACCCCCAAGGCCGCTTAGGAACTTTTTGATGAAATGTCTATGAATTCATATCAATATAATGTGTCCCGCGTGCGAGCTAACAAACCGGCGGGAGTCTTTGAAATTGACGCTACCTCGAATCTTGCCCTCTAAGTTGAGCACTTAACAAAGCAAGTGGCGGAGATGACTGCTTCCTCCGCTACTCCTCCTTGGAATAATAATTATAATAAATCTTCTATAATAGAAGAGCAGGTTGACTTTATGGGAAACGCACCTCGGCCTTCCTATAAAGCGAACAACGCACCGTACAATAACACCTACAATGCGGGTTATAGGAACCATCCAAATTTCTCATGGAGAAACTAAGGAAATGCTCAACGCCCCCATAACCCTCCTCATAATCATAACCCAACAATCAATCGAGCTCCGCCCCTAAATTTAAATCCACCCGGTTTCCAACCGCAACCGGCAAAGCTTCCTTCACTTGAAGAGGAATTTGCCAAATATGTTGCTACAAATGAAACGAATATCAGGAATATTGTCGGGTCCATCAAAAACTTGGAAAACAAAGTGGGCTAGCTAGCAAAGATAATCTCCGAGTAGCAACAAGGAGCTCTGCCAGGCAATACCGGGCAAAATCCAAGAGAAAGTGCAAACGACATTACCCTATGCAGTGGAAAAGAAGGTGTTTTACCAGACAAGCCCAAGGTACCTCTCTCTCCTCCTCCACCTGTTATTTTAGCTTCAAATTTGCCTACTACGCTTGCGCCGCACGCTTCTAGCTCGAGTTTACCGTATCCGTCTAAGCTTAAAAATGAACGCGCCAAAGAAAGTTATAAATTTTTTTAGAAATTTTAAAACAAATTCATATAAACGTTTCGTTCTGCAAGGCTATCTCTCAAATGCCGAAATACGTGAAATAACTCAAGGAGCTACTATCAAATAAGAAAAAGCTCGAGGATATTTCGAATATTTCCTTAAATGCAGAATGCTCTACGGTTGTGCTCAACGAATTACCCCGCAAAGTGAATGACCCGGGATGGTTCTCCATCCCGTGCCTATTCGGTAATTCGTTGGTCAAACACGCATTGGCGGATTTAGGAGCAAGCATAAATCTCATGCCTTTTTCGTTGTTTAAGAAATTAGGTCTAGGATCTCCGAACCCCACTTGTATGAGCATTCAGCTAGCTGATCATTCTGTTAAGTATCCGATAGGGATTGTTGAGGATGTCTTGGTCAAGGTTGACAAATTCATCTTCCCGGTGGATTTTTTCATCCTAGACATCGAAGAGGATGCCGATGTACCCATCATACTCGGTCTCCCCTTCCTTGCCACCTCCTGCGCTATTATTGATGTTAGTGATGGAAAGCTCCTCCTTCGGGTTGGAGATGATGAAATCACTTTCAACATTAATCCCTCAATGTGTAATGCCCTAGAGTACGATGATTCCTGCTTTTATCTAGAGGAATGCTTCGAAAATTAATTTTCCACACCTTCTTAATTAGTTTCTTCATCAGTTGATGAATCTCTTATCACTGATCTCTTTTGCTTAGAAGAAGTCTCCCGCACTACCCACCGAATCGCTACCCATCGACACCCTAATATTCAAAGCCTCTTACAAACCCACCTTGGAGCTTAAGAAACTCCCCCCTCATCTGAAGTATCTCTTCCTTGCAAATGACTATAAGCTACCAGTTATTATCTCCTCGGATCTGAGCAACTCAGAAATTTCTGAGTTGACTCTAGTTTTACAAAATCACCGTCACGCAATTGCGTGGCAGTTATCCGACATCAAAGGGATTAACCCATCATTCTTCACACACAAGATTTTCCTAGATAATAATTCTTGTAGTACTATCTAGCCCCAACAACGTTTAAATCCAAACATGAAGGATGTCATGAAGGATGAGGTTATTAAACTTCTAGACGCAGGAATTATCTACCCCATCTCCAATTACACTTGGGTGAGCCCAGTGCAAGTCTTGCCAAAGAAAGGTGGAGTTATGGTAGTAGCCAATGAAAATAATGAATTAATTCCAACTTGTACTGTTACGGGTTGGCGGATGTGCATTGATTATCGCAAACTCAATGATGCCACCCAAAAAGATCACTTCCTGCTCCCCTTTATCAACCAAATCTTAGAACGCCTTTCTGGTCACTCCATCTATTGCTTTCTCGACGGTCTCTCAGGGTACTTTCAAATCCCTATTTCACGCGAGGACCAAGAGAAGACTACCTTTACTTGTCCCTTTGGCACCTTTGATTATAGAAGGATGTCATTTGGTTTATGTAACGCGCCGACTACATTTCAGCGATGTCTGCTGGCGATATTTGACAAGTTTGTAGAAGAAGTGATGGAGGTATTCATGGACGACTTCTCGGTGTTTGGTAGTTCTTTTGACAATTGTTTAAAAAATCTCGAGCGCGTGTTGATTCGTTGTGAGGAAACTAACTTAGCCCTCAACTGGGAGAAATGCCACTTTATGGTCCGAGAGGGATTGGGCCCTGGCCATAAAATTTCAGTCAAGGGGATCAAGGTCGACCAGGCCAAGATCGAAGTTATTGAAAAACTCGCCCCTCCAACGAATATTAAAGCCATTCGTAGTTTTCTAGGGCGCGCAGAGTTTTATCGGCGTTTATCCAAAACCTTTCCAAAATTACGAAGCTGATAACCCATCTTCTGGAGAAAGAGTCACCTTTCATTTTTAACAATTATTGTCTTCTTTCTTTCAATTTAATAAAAGAAAAATTAGTAAACTCCCCAATTCTAGTAGCTCCGGATTGGTCGCTTCCTTTTGAAATCATGTGCGATGCAAGTGATATTGCAGTATGCGCGGTCTTAGGCCAACGGGTGGAAAAAATCTTCCACCCGATTTATTTTGCAAGCAAGACACTCACGTCTGCACAAGCCAATTACACCACCACCGAGAAAGAGCTCCTAGCGATCGTTTTTGCCTTCGAAAAGTTTAGGTCTTATATCACCCTCTCCAAAGTAATTGTCTTCACGGATCACTCGTCCCTTCGTTTTTTATTAAGTAAAGCGGACGCCAAGCCCTGCCTTTTGCGATGGATCCTCCTCTTGCAGGAGTTTGATTTAGAGATCCAGGACAAAAGGGGTGCCAAAAATTTGGCGGCCGACCATTTATCGCGTTTAGAAAACCCCGCCAGCAAAACATTAGTGGAAGCCGACATTAACGATAAATTCCCTGAAGAGCGCCTCCTCGCTCTCGAAAATTCAAAAGATTATCCCACACCCTGGTTCACCGACTTGGCCAATTATTTAGTAGCTCGAGTCTTGCCAAAGGAGTTCTCAAGTCAGAAAAAGAAGAAATTCTTTTCTGACTTAAAGAATTACTTTTGGGAAGACCCTTTCTTATTCCGAGTCTGTGTGGATCAGGTAGTGCGGCGTTGCGTTTCGAGTGAGGAAGGAGTGCAAATATTACGGCATTGCTACGAGGGACCAACGAGTGGTCATTATCAAGCGAACCGCACTGCAAGGATGGCGCTGAAGGCGGGTTTTTATTGGCCCATGCTATTCAAAGATGCTCACACCCTGGTGAGTACTTACAATAGTTGCCAGTGGGCGGGAAATATCTCACGAAGGGACGAGATGCCTCAAAATATTTTCCTAGAATGTGAAATCTTTGATCTTTAGGGCATCGACTTCATTGTCCCCCTCCTCCGTCTTATCAAAAAAAATACATTCTCGTAGCTGTCGACTATGTATCAAAGTGGACGAAAGTGCAAGCTCTCCCAACCAATGATGCACGAGTCGTAGTTAAATTTATTAAAAAATTACTCTCTCGATTTGGCATGCCACGCGCTATAGTTAGTGATAGGGGAACCCATTTCTAAAATAGCCAGTTCGCAGAAATTTTGGCAAAATATGGTGTAACGCACAAACTTTCCAGCGCCTATCACCCCTAGACAAGCGATCAAGTCGAGGTTGTTAATCGTGAATTGAAACGTATTTTAGAGAAAACCGTATCTATAAATAGGAAGGATTGGGCACTAAAACTAGATGATGCCCTATGGGCATATCGAATGACGTATAAGACAGCCATTGGCTGCACGCCGTATCGATTGGTTTTTTGGAAAGGCTTGCCACCTTCTGGTTGAGTTAGAGCACCGTGTGTTTTGGGCACTCAAAACATTAAATCTAGATCCTACCCTAACTATCGAACAATGTAAATTTCATCTAAATGAACTCGACGAGTGTCGCGCGAATGCGTATGAGAGCAATAGGCTTTATAAAGAGCGAATAAAGTTTTATAACAATAAAGATATTAAATTTCCTAAAACTTTTTCGCTAGACGATCTCGTACTTCTTTATAACTCTCGACTTTGCCTCTTTTCGGGTAAATTAAAATCGTGATGGTCCGCCCCCTTTATTGTTAAAGAGGCTTGGCCATATGGGACGGTTCTCATTTCGCACCCGTATAAGGGTGAATTCAAAGTAAATGGTCACCGATTAAAGCTCTATTTATCAAACGACTTAATTCCCACTGCGACAGAACAATTAGTGTTATCGAACTATTGAACTATTTTTTTATTTTGACTGTAATAATAATTTAAGACTTCTTATTGCTGGACAATATTCTTTGGGTCAAGCTCAAATGACCTTTAAACAAAGGGCGCTCTTGGGAGGCAACCCAATGTTCTATTTTTCTATTTTCTTTATTTTTCACTTTTTTCCCCGGGCAGCTCCGACATGCCGAGTCTCTGCGATCGTCGGCTCTAACATTGCTGATTCCACCAAAAGTTCAGAATAATATTTCAAAAAATTTCAAAAGCACTAGCATGAGGGAGCGGTAACACTCAGCCATTCGCAACTCACAAATTCGGGAAAGTACCTATTTTAATTTATTTAATTTCAGTTTTCTTTATTAGCTTCTCTCTCTCCTACCCCTCCTTTATTCATTGAGGACAACGTTTGACTTTAAGTATGGGGGAGCGTATTTATAATCTTTTGAAAAAAAATCCCAAATTAAATTAAGTTAATGTTTGCCAAATCAATTAGTACCCCACCACTTTGCATTTTATTGTTTTTAAGCTAATGTCTACTTGTTTAGTTAGAATAAATTAGATTAATTTTCTGCTTAAATATGTTTAGCGAGTTGTATGTTGACTCATGCAGTGTTCCTATTTAAAGTAGTATGTTATTTTTGAAAAAATTCTTGAATTGTTTTTACTTTTCCTTAGATTTTATTTATTTATTTTATTTTTATAAAACCTATCATCCTGTATTTTTTTTATTAAAATATTTTTAAACGTTAATTAATATTAGATGTTGTAGACACAAACCGGTCTAGACGCTCATTATCATTGTTTTCATAAAAACAAATTCTCTATTTTCTATTTTTATGCTTATTTTTTTGAAATTTCAAAACTTTACTTTGAGTAGATTTATGAAGCATGAAAATGATCTAGGCATTTCTTTTTAAAAGGTTTGAGCCTTTGCACCCCACCTAACAATAATCGTTGCTAGCCATTTTGTGCATTTTCCTTTCCTTTTTGTAGCCCCAGTTTTTATTTCACCACGGCCAAATAGCTTACCTATATGTACTCTTTAAACTTGTTTTTTAGCTTTAATTACTAATGTGCATCTTTTTGAAAATTTTTTGGAAAATCCTTGTATTATCTTTTGCTACAAAAGTGTAAATATTTAAGTATGAAAAACGAAAAAAAATGAAAAAACGAAGAAAAAAATTATATTTGATGAAAAAGTAAAATAAAAGAACATTTTTTTGTGAAAAGTATTTATTTTGGCTAGCATTATTTTGGCTAGCATTATTTTGGCAAAGCACACTTCTTTTTATTTTAAGCGTGCAAATACCCCTCGTGTTTATCTTTTGAATATCGCACCCTTAAAAACCTAAGCCTAAATGTACACCTAATTAAAGCCCTAGTGATTCATGCTTCCTACGTTTACTTTTTAGTATAGTAGCGAGAACTAGATAGAGTAAGTGTTTTTTATAGAAATATTGATCTTTGTCTTGATTGACTATGATTTTAATTTGTCTCTTAGACTTCAGTAGTGACTCAATGTGTTTTTTACTCATTACTTTAATAAGTTTTTAATTTTGAAAAAATTTGGGATGATTTGTTTTTATATTTAGTGAAATTTATGAAATTCTGTACTAAGTTAAAGTAGGAATTTTCAGTAATTTTTCAAAATTTCTCTATCTCTAAATTCCCGTCTTACTCGTTTATAATATTTTTAAACTTTTTAATTAATCATCTTTATTTTTGCTAACTCGTAGTCTTTGCTTGAGGACAAGAAAGATAACAAGTATGGGGGAATTTGATGAAGCATAATTTAACTAAGTTTATTAGGGCAAAAATACTTATATTTTCGTTTAAATTTTTCGCCTTTTGTATTTTTAGGTTCTTTTTAGTTTCTTTTCTCAATTATTGTTCTAACTTAGTTTATTTTATGTTTTTTTCAGGTTTTTGGTTTTTCTCCTGTTACACGCCTCCAGGTCACACCCTCCCAGGGCATGTAGTTAGGGCGTGTAACCCATGTGGAATGAAGCTATGGTCCGAAGTCAAAATTCAGGAAAATCCAGAATACACGCCCTTGGTCACGTCTGTGTACCACCGACACGGGCGTGTCTCTGGGGCGTGTACTGCCAAGTCCCAAGAAATCACCACAGCGCTACTATTTCCAACTCCACCGTCACACAGAATCTGATACGCCCCTCGTACACGGGTGTGTTAGAGGGGCGTGTAACCCATCTACCACGCCAGTCACTTCCTGACTTCAATTTCAGCGAACAAAAGTCAGACAAAAATTACACGCCCCAGGTACACGCCTGACCCGGGCATATAAGGGGGCGTGACCCGGCCAGAAAAATGTCTATAAATTGAGAGCATCTCAAAGGGTTGAGCATCCATATTTTTTGGAGGGGAGGTGCTGCCAATCAAATTCTTGAGCTCTTTTTAAGTGATCTTCTTTATCTCTCTCTCTCTCTCTCTCTTTTATTTCAATCCTTCTTGGCTTTTCATTTCATGCAAGTGTTGTAATAGTGTTGTAATTTCATTTTCTAGTATGATAGTAGTGTTGGCCAGCTTTCATTTCAAGTTATCGTAACTTTCATTTCAACTTGTTGCTCTCTTTTGATTTAACAAAAAAGCTCATTTCTTCTTAGCCTATTTTTTTTCTAGTTTATGAACTTTTTCTTACTTGTTATAATCTTCTATAGTGCACTAGTTGTGAGTTAAATTAATTCTCTTTTATGTAATTTTCCATAGTAGAAGTTTTGAACTAGTTTTATCTTTCCTCTTCTTCCCTTTCTCAACTTCATCTCTTTTGCTTAATTTCTCTAATGGATTCCTACCACTCTTTCTTCTCTCCCCCTCCATAATGAGTAACTAATTCCTCATAGTACTCGATCTTGATGATCCGAGGATGAGTTGATCAGTTATGATGCTCTAGCTCTCTTTCTCTTTTTAGAATTTAGGCCTTTGATTTACTCTTGATTTATTTCAAATGAAACTATATTATTGATATATAGTTTTCATTCATGCTTTCATTCTTGGCTAGCCGAGAGGCCGATAGTTTGAAGTTAGCGCTCAAGAGTAAAGAGAGTTGCATGCACCTCTCGAGAGAGAACAACGTAAATCTCCCGGATTGGAGTCAAATCCAATAACGGGGTTCACTACTTAAAGCGAGTGTTAGGTATTCAGATACGAGACGAGAGTTCGGTCGGACCTTCCTTACCTCAGTTGGGCACTTCTCTGAGAGGAGCATGTTCAAGCTTCGGGAACCCCCACGGTTAAAGTATCTTTATTTTATTAAGTTAAAGTTTGTTATTGCATTCTTGATTAATTTATGCCAAAAAAATTCAAGATAGAGTACTACCGCTTAATCATCGTTTAGCCTTTCTTATTTTGCACGTAATTTTCTCTCTTCTCTAATTTAGTAAGCAAGGCCAAAAGAACTTTTATTTGATAAGATAATAGTAACTCCTTGAAGTAGAAATAATCAAATCTCCCCGGGTAATACAACCTTGATATTGAACTTAATATCCTATACTATATGCGATAAGGTACACTTGCCTTCATCAAATATAGAATCAGAGAACATCTCACAACCACACTTTCACCTTCTCTTTCCTTAACTTTTTCTTCTCCACGCATAACCCCTTCTCCACATAAAATATATATATCACAACACTTCTAGACTTAGTTAATTTTTCTGTCTCCTTCTTTGTCTTTGACAGAATTAGCATGGCATTGAGTGAACTGGCTTCACTCAATGCTTCTAGACTTAGTTAATTTTTCCGTCTCCTTCTTCTTTGGATTTGATAGAATTTGCATGACATTGAGTGAACTGGCTTCACTCAATGCTTCTGGACTTAGCCATATTTCTTTGATAGATTTTATGTGGCTTTGACTGAAGTAGATTGATTCAACGCTTCTAGCTGTATAGCATTGAGTGAGTTGACATCACTCAATGCCTGTAGACTTGGCCACTTTTTTGTCTTCCTTCTTCTTAAGCTTTGACTGCACAATATTTCCTCAGCGCTTTTTGTTGTATGGCGTTGAGTGAACTGACTTCACTCAATGCCTATGCACTTAGCCACTTTTCTTCATTGTCAAAGCAAAGGCTTTGATTGATTTGTCTTTACTCGATGCTTCTGCTCATCTAGCATTGAGTGAGCTGTCCTCACTCAATGCCTCTGGACTTAACCAGAATTTTGCCTTTGTCAACAACTCTTCTTGACATCTGGTGTTGAGTGAATTGACTTCACTCAATACTTATAGACTTAGTCGAATATCTCTTTCCAGCTTTCTTCCTTAGACCTATGGCATTGAGTGAGCTTGCTTCACTCGATGCCTGTGGATTTAGACCTATTCCTGTCTTTCCAGCATACTTCTTTGAGTCCACCTGTCCAATCTATGTGATAAGGAACCACCTGCATACATGAGCTTGAACATACATCAAATACAATTAGGTGTGTACCATTGATTTATTTGACTTCTTACAAATCTGGACATTGGGATCAATGGACCCAACACATTCAGGATTAAGCATTTCCCAACTCAATTTTGAAATAATTGAACTTAGCCTCATCCAATGGCTTAGTGATGATATCAACAACTTAATCGTCAGTGGGCTCAAATTCAAGGCAAATGTCTTCACTTTCTACATGTTCTCTACTAAAGTGATATCTAATTTTTATATGCTTATTCCTTCTATATGAGACAGGATTCATAGCAATAGAAATTGCACTAGATGAGTCACAATATAAAGGTGAATGACTTACCTTG